>CM070653.1:23643812-24243812 GCA_036346575.1 Dendrocalamus sinicus | reverse complement strand
AACCACAACTCTTTCACGGGCGCCGCAGGGGCAGAAGCGAAGACGGCGCCGCGCCGGACGCGGAGCATCCGGCCGGGGGATGGCGAGCAACAGTTACAGAGACGCAAGCCGACCGCGGTGAAGCCCTGCGTCGCTGCGCATGCGCGCACGGGCTGTGGCAGGCTGGATGCCCGCCGAGCCGCTCTGTTACGGCTCCCGAACTGGAGGCGGCCTGGGACTTCCGCCCAAAATCAGCCCAGTGCATTGCATGCGGCTGATTAGGACCGAATTCTGCCTCCTCTAGTGGTCCTGGAATTTTTTTTTGTGCATGGGCCGTCAGAGTCAGACGCCCGTGCTTGTGCTCACCACGGGGAGCCAGGCAGCTGACGGTACCGACGACTGTGACGATATGCTTCGTATCTTTGGAGAAGCATAGGTGTTGCCATAGACGAGTGCATCGACCTGCAGCCTTCAAAGATACACACAACACATTGAGATGAGTGAAGAAACGACTTCTAGTTGACACATCACTCTCTGTCTTTTTCACAACATTCTATACAGTAAAATCAAGACCAAACGTTTTTCTTTCCTGGTTTACTCTTCTTCTATTTATGACTTCGGCAGGCCGGTAGATTGTCTGCCGGCCGCCGGTGCTCGGCGTGTGTGTTTCGCACCCACCGGCCACCGACAATTAATTAGTAAATTTTGTCTTAAAAGGACACTCTATTTAAAAGCTAGGTAATGTAACAAAGCTATTTGCTATAAAAAATAATATTTAGAAACCAATAATTGGAGCCCATTATTCGCGCGCTATCTATACCTAATAAAAGATCTTTCGGGCGACGACCCATGTGGGTGTGGCAGTAGCAGTGGCAGCACGCCGGCCCGCACCGCGAGTCCGTGACACGACGACGAGGCGCGCGGACAAGCCGACGCGATTAGGTCTGCATACGTACGCGCGCTCCACGCCTCCACCCACGCACCACAGCGGCCACGGCACCACGCACCGAGTGTGCAGCGCATCGCTTTGGAGCTCGATCGATTGACGGTCCCTTCCCGGCGAGAGATCACCGCGGGCGAGCTGCATGCACAACCGGTGAATGCGCCGCGCACCTGTTACGTCATCAACCGTAGCCACCACCCACCAGTGGCCGAGACATGCTACTAGCTAGGTTTATCGGATGAGTAACCAAATGAAGATCAAACATTTGTATGATCGCATCAGTAGATCTGCCTGTCCTTCGGATTTGTACTTGGTGTCTAATCTTTGGCTAATACGACTGACTAATTATTAATTAATCAATGTTCGTATATGCGACCTTGCATGGGTCTTTCTTGGCTTCGACCTCTGCGTGGTCCATACATTGATACAGAAAACGCATGCGATGCTTGCACGAGTACTAACACGCATGCCTGCCTATCAGTGATAGCGGGATATCAAGGACTAAATATTGATCCATTTCTGTTGGATAGCCATCACTGCCTGATTGAGAACTCCAGAAAGAGAAGACATAACTTCACATATCTGAACCGACAGTCCACGTTGCGAGTAGTTCGCACCTTTTGCTCGTACCGATCGTACTAGCCACTTATAGTTGCTCATGCGCACAACTTGTTCTTCGCATTAAGGATAATTATTCGGAACAAAGGTAATTCACACGGCTTCTACCAAAAAAAGGTGCAATTCTCACGTGATTGCTACAAAAATTCGTGCGTTTCAAATATAGAGGGGCTTGAAGCGAAATATGGAGGGGACCAATCTCATGAAATTTTGTTGCTAAGCTGTGAAAGAAGGGGGCTAGTTTAACATTTACTTAGCACTTAAATGGTAAACTAGCAAGTACTTGCTTAAGAAATCTTTCTAGAAGCACCGCCTGCCTCGGGACAACGTGGGAAGGCGGTACCACGCAAATGAGAGTTCAACTAAGTTACCGATCAGATTTGTTTATTTTTGCAATTACGAATTTCCAAATTCTATCCGTTAGAGGAGTTTTTTTAGCTGCAGCTTATAACTTTTGATTACAACTTATTAATCTAATAAATAGTGATTGGTGAAAAAACCGAAACTAAAAATCGCCTGAAAAACTGAAAAGAATAGAAGGATCATGTGAGAAAGTTCTAGTTTATGACGAATCATTCCAATTTGGGATATTTGAAAATTTGATTGGTAGTGTTGCTGGTCAGTCAGGGGAAGACTGGTCAAATCGACAGTGTGCCACCAGTCTAACCGGTTGGTGCAGCGGTTTGACCGCATGAGGGTTGGTGATCTGAACGGCTGAAGATTGTCCAGATGGGGACTTTCGGCCAAAACTCATATTTGTGGATTTTGAGTTGAGAAAGGGTTTTTGGTGAGTATGGTTAGTGATTTTATGTTGTATGAGCTATGTTACAGCTAATGTGGGTTATGTTATGAAGAACTTGTGCCCGAAAATAATTTCTTTGTCTTTGGATGTGCATGGCCGCTTGGAGTCAACTGTGATTAGCGGCGAGGATCGGGGCTAGACTTATGGAGGAGTTGAGGCTCAGCGATCGCCGGTGCCGGGTAAAACAGTAAGCTCAAGCGGGCATACAAACTATCCCTTTTGAAAGAGTATGATGAAGTCTTACATACAAACTCAAGGCTACGCGATTTGGAAAAAGGTTAAGACCAGATTCGTTGTTCCTGCCGATGAGCACATCACGGATATGAATACTCTAGAATAAAGGCAAATGCTAAGGCAAGCAACATCATCATTCAAGATTTTAACCAGAGTAAGTTTGATCGTATCTCTGATCTCACATCAGCATACGACATCTGGGTGACTCTCGATGCATATCATGAGCGCACCACTCAGATCAAGACCGTCCGACAGGACCAGTACAAGCGAGAATATAACAATTCGAGATGCTTGCTGCTGAGTCCTTGGATGAGTGCTTTGATAGATTTCACAAAATACTGAGCAACTTCTGAGCTGCTGGTCTTACATACTCAGACTCAGATAACGCTCATCAGATGCTTTCTACCTTGGACCTCAGGGTTTGGGAGTTGAAGGTGACCACCATCAAAGACATGACTGATATGCCGATCTTTGACTCTTGATGTGTTGTACTCAAGCCTCAAGACTCATGAGATTGACATCGTCTCTCGTAAGATGAAGTCACAGTCGATGGCTTTGGTCACAGATCCTACTTCTGCCTTTGGAGCATTGTCTGATGGTGCCTCTGGATTCTCTTTGGCTACTTTGTGTGAGATGAGCGATGAACAACTCGAGCAGTTTCCAAAGAGTGACCTAGCCCTCCTAGCCAAAAAGTTCTGATATACATACAAGAGGGTTAGAGAGAGGAATAGATGAGATCTAGTGATTTACTTCAAGTGTGATGGCCCCAACTACATTTGAACGAACTGCCCCAAGCTCTTCCACACGTCCTCACCACCTATGACAACTTTGACTTCAACGTCATGAAGGGCTGGAGTGACAACGATGGCGAGGGTGATCCACAGAAGGACACTAAGGACGGCGACGACTTCACCGGCATGTGCTTCATGGCTAACGAGAATGGCATCAGCGATGATGATCTCTACAACGACTCCGACATGGTATGTCCCTCCTATGACCAACTCAGTGATGTTTTCTCAAGTTAGAAAAGTTTTATGCTAAGTTTAGAACTAGGTATGGTGAGTAAGAGAAGAAGGTAGAGAGCTTGTCATGAGAGTTTACTTCACTTAGATCTGCTCCCTCTTGTAACGATTGTGATGTATGTGATTCCTTGCTTGGCAATATGGAGAAACTAATGACCTCGCATGATAGTGTGATTTTTGAGCTGGATTTGCTTAAGGTAGAGAATATTAGTCTATTACCTGAATTAGAAATGGATAGAATTGTTCCTTCCCAGTTTGATTCTATTTCTGTACCTCATGTGAGGATAAGGATAATGCTTTTAAAAGTTTGTATACTATGCTTTTGATCTGCCTGAAATATGTGATAGCTGTACCAACTTGAAGATTAATTTAAAGAAAGTAGATAATAAAATCGCTGAAATGCAAGCTGCCTTGATGGAACATGTTGCTTCTTGTGCTAACTGCCAAAAATTAACTGCTAAACTTGAATCTGTTTTCAAGCAATTTCAGGGCATGTGTGATCACAATAAGAAAATTGATTATTATGTTTCTAAGGCACTTGTTAGCTCACCATGCAATAATTGTGAAAAAAACTAAAATCTGAATTGATTGCATTAGATGAAAAATATGTGAAGCTAACTAAAGATTTACTAGAAAAGCTACAATATGACTGCTTGTTCTGTGCTGAAGTTGGGGAGAAAATAGAGGAAATGCAGAAGATCTTTAGGGAGAGTTACGAGGCCCAAATGGATAGGATTAGGACTGCTCCTTGTGTGTCTTGCGAAGCTCTCAAGGTTGAGGCGGCCGTGCACAAGGAGAGATATGCACGTGCTATTAAATCTTCTCCTTCTAGTTCTTCTTTCTCTCCTTCTGGTTCCTCATCCTCTTCTTCTTTTTCTACTTGTGCTTCTCTTTTTCGAGAGTGTGAGTATCTCATGAACACTCTTGAAAAATTTATTGGAGGCAAGAACTGGCTCAATCTTATTCTAGACAAAATATAAGATTTGTAAGTTTAATCAAGGTCTAGGACATGGGGAAACGTCCACCTATTGTTGTTATAGCTATAGCAGCAGGCGTGATCGAGGTTGAGCTCAAGCATAAGAAAATAGTGTTTAAGTCTGCGGACTTTGTCCAGAGGATCTCTGATAGTAAGGTTGTACCTCCTACTGCTTCAACCTCTTAAAAAATGAAGTACCACTGCTCCTTATATCAGAAAGATGAATATGTGGTTGAGTTATACTTCGGGCATGCCAAGATTGCATGTAGAGACCATGTTCGTGCTTTTAGGGGTATTCAGGGTCAGCCCCAGACTCGTAGTGTTCCTAAGACCAACATGAGATCCAGAGTCATAGATAGCTCTTTTGATTTGCTTGGTTTTAGGCAGTGTTAAGGACCTGGTTTTCAGGCTTTTTCTGGTTTTAGTCCTCGAGTTGCTTCTGGTTAGGGTTTCCACCGTCCTAAGGAGAGACCTCGTTTTTCCCATCGAGGTAGCTATCCACGGCGAGATCAGCATACTGCTTTTGGTCGGGCTAGCTCTGCAATAGCGGCTAGACCTAGTAGAGGATTGAGGTCTGCTACTGGACCATCTGGTTCTGTGGGAGATGGAGTGCGTAGAGTAGCTAGAGGTTAGTCTTCTGTTTCTGTGACTGGATCTACTCCTCATCTTGTGACTCATTATTGGGTTCCTAGATATTACCCTAGTACTGAGCCACGATGTTTTCATCTCACTGACTTAGGTTTGTCGGGCTGAGATTTGTGGCTTGTAGACTCCGGCTGTTCTCGTCATATGACTGGAGACTCCCATTGGTTCTCTTCCCTAGTCCGAGTTTCAGGTGATGAGACGATCACCTTTGAAGACACTTCGTTAGGTCGAGTCATCACAAAGGTATTATGTGCATTAATGATTCCTTCATTCTTAAGAATATTGCCTTAGTGAGTAAGCTACGATATAATTTGGTATCTGTTTCTTAACTTATCGACGACAATTTCGACGTAAGCTTCAAGAAAAATATTTGCAAAATTCTTGATTTTTCGAGGAGTCTAGTTTGCGTGATTTCTAGATTTGAGAGGATCTTTCGTACTGATTTTAGTCTTTTATTGATTCTATTATGTGCTTAGTTGCTTCAGAGTCCCGTGATCTCCCTTTTTGGCATAGGAGACTTGGTCACATTGGTTTTGATCACTTGACCCGAGTTAGTGGCCACGGTCTCATTCGTGGTTGTCTAAGCTCAAGATGGTCAAAGACTTAGTTTGTGCTCCTTACCGGCATGGCAAGATGGTTGCTGTTTCTCACCCTCTAGTCACTGTGACTATGACCGACGCAACAGGACAGCTTCTCCATATGGACACTGTTGGTCCAACTAGAGTGCAGTCGGTTGGTGGGAAGTGGTATATTCTTGTTATGGTTGATAACTTCTCAAGGTTTTTCAGGTGTTTTTTTAGTCTCGAACGATGAGATCTTTAGTCATTTTCGGAGTTTATTTGGTAGGTTGTCTATTGAACTTCTTGGTGCCTTACAAGTGATTCACAGTGACAATGACATATAATTCCATATAGATAACCAACCATTTCGAACAGAATCTTGACTAAATTAACAAGACTATTGCTTAATTTGTTATGAGAATGAGTGAAAGAGATAGCGCGATGGTAGATGCATGATACCCTATCATGCACCCAGGGGCGGAGGGCTCGATAGGGCGAGCTGTGGCGTGAGCCATACCTTGAATGATCCACCGGTCCATATACCCAAGTGGGAAGCAGTAACAAAACTCCAACCATGCGTGCTGTCCTTAGACGAAATGCGTCAGGAAACGGCTCTTGCTGGGGAGGAAGACGTCCGATTCCGAATGTGTCAGTAAACGGCTCTTGCTAGGGAGGAGCACGTGAAAAAGCAGCCCTGAAGCCCCACTGCAACGAGTAGATGCACAGCCAAGGCAGCCGGTCCACACTACGAACACAGCAAGCCACTGGGGGAGAAGACGACAGTCCAAGCCAATTGCTCAAGAAAAGAAACGATGCAAGTGGCAGGACTGTTTTCGTTGTTTTTTTATTTGGGGTGGGGAAGTGCCTACAATCCCCTCACTTTGTTGCATTGATCAGAAAGCAGTGTGTCCTGGTAGGACTTGGATTGCCTGTTGCAGAATTCATGCCGTTCCAAACGGATTTTTAGGTCGTACCATAGTGAAAGAGAGCTGTGGCGGCCGACGGGCGGCGGGAGGCGGGTGGCCGGCGAGAGCAGCCACTCTCTGGTCTCTGCTGGAGGTACTTTAATTGTGATTCTTCAATTTTTTGAGATACTTTTCAATGTCTTGTATTATTAAATATCTTTGCACTTGGATTATTGTTGATGGGTCTTATTAGTATTATAGCTTGAATGGTATTGCTTTCGATCCGCCCCACCTCATTTTTTTCCCGTCCTCCGCCACTGCATGCACCTGTAAAGAACTCGCCAATCGCCCCGTCCAGCAGTACACGACAGTATGTCCAGCACCACGCGAGGTTCGGATCGCAAATTGCGATTCACACAAGCCGAAGCAGACGACGAGGCCCATTCCGTTCGCTTAGCTTGCATTGGCTTGTCCAAACAGGGACTAAGCAACCACCAAATGTATCGGATCAATCTCAAGAGCTCCAAAATTTCAAGACCCATCGCCCAATCCGCTATAAGGTCGTGCCAGTTAAATACCCAGTGCACACCATTGCCGGAGTCCAGCCTCCCGCTATGACGCCGGCCGTCGTAGCTGTGCTTCGTCGCATGATGTGGCCGTGGCTGGCATTGGTGTTGCTCGCGTTCTGCGTGTCGGCCTCGTCGGTTGATACCGCGGCGTACATTGTACACATGGACAAGTCGGCCATGCCGAGGGGGTTCTCGAGCCACCTGAGCTGGTACGAGTCCACGCTCGCCGCGGCCGCCCCGGGCGCCGACATGTTCTACGTCTACGACAACGCGATGCACGGCTTCGCGGCGCGGCTGCCCACGGAGGAGCTCGAGAAGCTTAAGCGCTCCCGGGGATTCGTGTCGTGCTACCGCGACGACGCGAGGGTGGTGCGGAGGGACACGACGCACACGCCCGAGTTCCTCGGTGTCAGCGCGGCGGCGGGCCTCGGGGAGGCGTCCAAGTACGGCGAGGACGTCATCGTCGGCGTGGTGGACACGGGCGTGTGGCCCGAGAGCGCGAGCTTCCGCGACGACGGCCTCCCGCCGGTGCCGGCCCATTGGAAGGGCTTCTGCGAGTCCGGCACGGCGTTCGACGCCGCCAAAGTATGCAACCGGAAGCTCGTCGGCGCGCGCAAGTTCAACAAGGGCCTCATTGCCAGCTACAACGTGAGCATCGCCGTCAACTCACCGCGCGACACCGAGGGCCACGGCACGCACACCTCGTCCACGGCCGCGGGCTCGCCCGTGACGGGCGCGTCGTTCTTCGGGTACGCGCCTGGCACCGCGCGCGGCATGGCGCCCCGCGCCAGGGTGGCTGTGTACAAGGCCCTGTGGGACGAGGGCACGTTCCCGTCCGACATACTCGCCGCCATCGACCAGGCCATCGCCGACGGCGTCGACGTCCTCTCCCTCTCCATCGGCTTGAATGACGTCCCGCTCTACCAAGACCCCATCGCCATCGGCGCGTTCGCGGCGATGCAGCGCGGCGTGTTCGTGTCAACCTCGGCGGGCAACGAGGGCCCCGACCTCGGGCTCCTCCACAACGGCACGCCATGGGCGCTCACCGTCGCGTCGGGTACCGTGGACCGGGAGATCTCCGTCATCGTCAGGCTCGGTGACGGCACGACCGTCATCGGCGAATCGCTGTACCCGGGCAGCCCGAGCACTGTCACAACCACCGGGCTCGTGTTCCTCGGCGCGTGCGACAACGCCACCGTGCTCTCGAGAAACCGCGGCAAGGTCGTGCTCTGCGACGCCATGGACTCCCTCGGCTCCGCGATATCCGCGGTGCAAGACGCAAAAGCGCGCGCCGGGCTGTTCCTATCCAACGACTCGTTCAGGGAGCTCTCGGAGCACTTCACGTTCCCGGGCGTCATACTGAGCCCACAGGACGGCCCCGCGCTGCTGCAGTACATACAGGGGAGCCGCGCGCCCAAGGCCTCGATAAAGTTCGAGGTGACCGTCCTGGGCACGAAGCCCGCGCCGATGGTGGCGACGTACTCGTCGCGCGGGCCGTCGGGGAGCTGCCCGACGGTGCTCAAGCCCGACGTGCTCGCGCCGGGCTCGCTCATCCTCGCCTCGTGGGCGGAGAACGTCAGCGTCGCGACCGTCGGGTCGCAGGCGCTTTTCGCCCGGTTTAATATCATCTCCGGCACGTCCATGGCGTGCCCGCACGCGTCCGGGGTGGCCGCGCTGGTCAGGGCCGTGCACCCGGAGTGGAGCCCGGCGGCCGTGCGGTCGGCGATGATGACGACGGCCAGCGGGGTGGACAACACCCTCGCGTCCATCAAGGACATGGGCCGGGGCAACCGTGCCGCGACGCCGCTGGCGATGGGCTCCGGCCACATCGACCCGAACCGCGCCGTGGACCCAGGCCTTGTCTACGACGCCGGGCCAGAGGACTACGTCAAGCTCATGTGCGCCATGAACTACACCGCGGAGCAGATCAAGACCGTGGCGCAGTCGCCGTCCTCCGGCGGCGTGGACTGCGCCGGCGCGTCGCTCGATCTCAACTACCCGTCGTTCATCGCGTTCTTCGACCCCAGCGGCGCCGCCGCGGAGAGGACGTTCACCAGGGATGTGACCAACGTGGGCGACGCGCCGGCGAGCTACAGCGCCAAGGTGAAGGGCCTGAGCGGGCTGACGGTGAGCGTCGTGCCGGACAGGCTGTTATTTGGCGGGAAGCACGAGAAGCAGCGTTACACGGTCGTGATCCGGGGCCAGATGAAGAACAAGACAGACGTGGTGCTGCATGGGTCGCTGACTTGGGTGGACGACGCCGGCAAGTACACGGTGAGGAGCCCGATCGTCGCAACGACCGCGAGCTCGGCCCGGCCGTAGGATACGTACGTACAACATTCATGTCCATAAATTTATTCTAGTAAAGGTAAACAAATAAGGCAAGTTTGTGAGCAACTGAGCATATATATACACATACGCCATGGTTTAGATACTGAAATCCCCAAAATTTTCATGCAACGCATGTATAGCAAATCTATTGAAATAGTTGAAATTCTCTCTAAACAAAGTAGTAGTTGAATTTACTTTCTTGTAGCTTTAGCTAGAGTGTAATGTACGTATTTCATTAGTTCGCAAAAGTTTATTCTTTTTTGTTTGAAGATGCGAAGACAAAAGGAGAAAGTGGAGCAAAATTTTCTTATCTTCTGCTGCAATCATTTGTTCCGATAGTCTCGACCATAACCCGTGAGCATCAAATGATTAGTGGTTTAAAGGTGGTCTTCGTGGCCCTTAGAGCAAGTATAATAAAAGGCTATTAGTAGACTGTATGCTGAAGTAGAGGAGAGAGAGGAGGAAAGAGAAGAGAGGTGGGCTGTAAGTTTACAGCCAGCTAAAGCACAAGAACCAAGAAACTTTATGAGAGAAAGGGGTGGGTCATACAGCCTTCAGCTGGCCGTAAACTACTATATGAATGGACTGATAAGTGGGTTGTAAATGTCCATACAACTAGCTAAAGACTGTATTATTAGTCTTGCTCTTATAGTTCTTACAGATATGAAATGGGTCCGTGCATTATATATTATTGTCCTGCATGATGTTTCCTGGATCGCAATAGCACATGGCCTCGTCTTGTCATAGCCTAGGGCATGTTATTATTGCATAGTTTATTCTCTGAAACACGGCAACCCATTCCAAAAACCGCCGAATGATACAGTGAACGCCTTTTTCTCCCTTTTTTCAAACAAGTATAGTGAACGTCGTTAATTAGCAAGCCGTCCGTTGAGACTAGGGCTATAAAAAAAACTCGAATCTCATGAGCTACTCGAGTTCAGCTCATTTTAGGCTCGGTTCGAGCTCGATTCGAACTTTAAACGAGCCGAACTCGACCTTGATCTCGAGCTCGCGAGCTTCACCGAGCCGAGTTCGAATAGTTCGCGAGCTCCGATTCGAGCTTAAATAGTAATACATATTAATTCTTACCGAGCTTACTCGAACCGAACTCGAGCTCGAGTTTTTCTTATTGTTGGAAATTAGTGTATATTTAAATTATTTTGACTGTTATCGAGTTTACTAGAGCCAAACTCGAACTTAAAATTTTCTTATTATTGAAAAATAATGTATAATAAATTATTTTAATTGTTACCGAGTTTCAACGAGCCGAGCTCGAGTCTACTCGAGCTTAGGCCAAGCCGAGCTCGAGCCCAGGTCTAGACTCGGACCCCAACTCGAGCTCGGCTCGAACTCGCATGAGCTCGACTCGTTTACAACCCTAGTTGAGACTAGTGAGTAGTGATAACATTATAGATGTTGATTTGATGTAACTAGTTACTCGACTAATATAATCAATCATATACCGTAAATTAATATACAAATAGAGGGAAATAGAGATATGATTAATTAATTAAATTTAAACTTCTAAAAGGACAATTGAACTGTACGCATAGTTTATGGATGGGTTTTCTCCAGACCATCTAACTGCAGTCCATTTATTAATTGGTCAATCCATGCCAGCCGTGTAAGAAATGTGCACTCAACACAAGCACACACCAACATGAATTCGATGAAAGCCCGTTTGAGTGGGATGGAGTGGATTTTTCAAGCAAGAGATTGACATCATTAATACAAACACATAAAATTTTATTCTATCGCCATCATCGTTTATAACCATGCAAATCCTGTATTAAGCAAAAACATTCAGCCTAGTGCAAAAGCTACATGAACATGTTTGAGCATTGGATGTGGGATTGCATTGCCATTACACAAACTTAATTCAAAACTCGACTGTGGGAGCAGCGAAGCTTGATTTCATTCTGAAAAGTTATAATACCATGTGTCGTTGTGTCTTCTGCATTATTCTGATCCAGTAGCCATCAAGAACTCCCCCTCGCATACTAGGTCGCCTCCAACATAAGCTTTTCCTTCCATCTTTGCAATTCCAAATCTCTTCTGCAACTTGATCAGAGTCATTCTCATGATCAAGGTGTCTCCAGCAATTACAGGCTTCCGGAACCTCACTTTATCAATCCCCGCGAAAAAGAAGTTCTCTCGAGATCCACCGACTTCAGGTTGCAACATCACTAGACCTCCAACCTGGGCCATTGCCTGTGCATTAAGGTAAAAACTAGGTTATCACACATACAATTTAGAAAGTTGTATAATTTATGCCAGACCATAAGTAGTTACACCGGATCAAGAAATGCCTTCAGCAGAAACAGAATACAGCATACACACAACACACAGAGCGTTACAC
This sequence comes from Dendrocalamus sinicus, assembly GCA_036346575.1. Taxonomy (NCBI): domain Eukaryota; kingdom Viridiplantae; phylum Streptophyta; class Magnoliopsida; order Poales; family Poaceae; genus Dendrocalamus; species Dendrocalamus sinicus. The sequence continues at coordinate 24,231,869 of CM070653.1, read as the reverse complement.
TTCAGCAGGGGCGGATCCAGGATAAAATCTGAGAGGGGGCACAACAATACACATAGTATGCTGAATTGTTCTCATTCATAATTTTAGCATGAGTGAGGGCCTTTTAGTTAGGCTGAGTGAGGGCACTAGCATTAAATCTTAAGCTATATACCTGGATTTCTGCGAATTGAGTGACGGCCTGGGCCCTCACTCCCTCTACATTGGATCCGCCCCTGCACTTCAGCTGTTGGACTTTTTATGCTACCGAGTATCAAAATGCATCAAACAAAAGCACTGGATATCACAGTTGCTATGTGGCTTATCCTTTATTTACAAATAAAGATGTGAGTTTCTACAGGTCCCTTGTACCTACTGTAGTTCATGGCAGTTCTCCCAGTTGATTATGTTGTCAGTTTGTTAACTCTTTAGGCATCCAATCAACTGTAGCAAGTCCAAAGATAATAATTTGTAACAAAACAGGTCCATATTAATATTCAGTTACAACTAACAGTAATCCTATGTCAGGAGAGCAAGGAAAACTCAGGTTTAGATCAACATAAAGCATACAGATCTGAACTTTTGCATTTTCTAGAAATCTTTACACAGGCAAAACAAACAGAATGTGCTTACAAGTGTACAGGCACTATACTTCTACAGAGGCAAGAGAACTGTGCTGGAATGATAAGTGAGGCCACGAAAAGCTAAGTATGCAATATCCAGAACATATTAGCTAGCAATCAGCATTCGCATGGGCAAACTGAATTGAAGACTTTAGTGTAAATGTTTTAATCTGTCCTTAAGTGGACCATACATCGTGGCACTGCAACTAATTACAGTTTCAGGGAAAAGTATGATTATGCAAAGACAATTTAATTTACATATAAAAAAACAGTTGTATGTCAGTAAGTTGTGCAAAGTAGAGGGACAGAAAAAGGCAATCAGCGTATACCTCAACCATGAGAACACCAGGCATTATGGGTCGTTCTGGGAAATGTCCTGGGAAGAAGTTATCATTTATTGTCACATTCTTAATCCCAACAGCATATTCTCCAGGCTTGTAATCAATCACTCTATCAACTAGAAGAAATGGGAACCTAACACGCAAATACACAAAAGGGAAGTGGTTAACAAACAAAGCTGACTGAAAATTGAGCATGTAGATACAATCAAGTATCTTTGCTTTTGATAGGAAATCTACAACAAAGAAATGATTTGTTTCTTCCACATTGTTGACATAATCAACCACAGTGCACTAGATAGCGGGCCTGTTCTTTTTAGCTGCGGCTTATGGCTTTTGGCTGAAATTTTTGAATTTTGGCTGTTTACGGTACAGATTACGGAGAGACCGATATTCACTTACGATTTTGGCTGGTACAGATGTTAGGCTTTTAACGTGTACTACGTTTAACTTGTAGACCTCGTCTTGAGAAAATACTCCGTTTGAAAGTTAGGTACTGTAGCAAAAGCCAAAAGCCGACCGGCTTTTGACTTGCCAAACAGGCCCAGCAGTTAGCGGTTGGCGAGCAGTCATGCCCCCATTTAAGCTCTTCTGCAGGTTACTGGCCTTGATATGGAGAGTTACTGGGCTACCTTGAAGTTTGAACACTTAAGAAGGCGCCTATGCGGCTTAAGTGACCTTGATCTAGAACACTGGTCAATCATACAATTGCCTGGGAAGCACACCGTTTTCTTATCAACCATACACCCACTCCTTTGTTTCAGAATCTCCTTAGGTGGTTAGACAACCATCAATTGGGACTGAGATAACATGAGACTGCAGTATGAAAAGTTATGTAACTGCACATGCTTATATTATAAGAGAAAAATAGGAGGGAAGAAATTAGCTTTGTAGTTAGGTGATTTCACAGGAAGTCAGGAACTCATATCAACCTATACATCCCATCACCTCACCTATTAGGGTGTAACGTCATTCATTCTTATCCCAACAAGTCTAATGTGCTGTGCTTCTACAAGATGAAAGTCACGGATTGAATTCAGTAGCCAATTCCTAAAATTCCCCAACTGTGGTCTCTTTTAGTATAACTACACTGGCACAATGTCCCCCCTCCCCGCGTCGTGTTCGAAAAAAAATGTTAACTTCTCTCAAGAGAATATTATGCATATAGGTGCTCAAAACACACAGGCCCTTAGGGCATCTCCAATGGTCTGAGTCAGTTAGCTATATGCATGTACACATCAGCATATATCTTATGTGGAGGAAAAAGAGTATGCAAAAAAACCGAGCCCGCTCTTCCTTAAGCACTAGTCTATAACGCCAAACGAGACAGCATCTATAAATTTTATGTGTGCATATAAGCATCAAATAGCTATCAAATAGCTATCCTTATAGATAGTTCTTTAGAATGCTAGCTTTAGTGTGTACTATATAAATGATGTGGAAGTCTTATAGTTAGTTGCTAGCTATAACCATTGGAGAACAAAAGAGCGGATAGCACCACCCAAGAACTACTCACCTATGTGGCAGGATATCACGGATCTGGTTGATGTCCATCACAGCTGGGAAGGGAGGAAACCCTGGACCGCGGAAATCACCACCCCAGAAGCACACCCGTCAGTCCACCAATTATCCAAAAAATTCCAACAAGGCAATAACCAACACCGAACTCATAGGCACAAGCGAAACAGCAAGAGCGTCAAGGAAGAGTACAAGGAAAAGGCCCAACTTTTCTCTATGGGCGCCCCGGTCTCCGCCTTGTCGACGCCGCCGGCGCACCGCGCCACGAGAGGCCTGGCGGCGGGGATAGAGAGGGCCGGCGCGCGGCGGGGTCGGACGGTGAGGCGGGCGGAGAGGAGGGCGGCGGAGGGGAGGGCGGCGCACGGGGATCTCGGCATGGCCGCCGTTTCCATTGGCGCCTTGGTGGGGAGGGGCAAAGAGGTCCGAGGAGAAGAGTGGAAGCGTGCCTTTTGAAGAGGAACTAACAGGGGAGGGGCGCGATGGGTACGAGGTGGCCAGGTGGGACAGGGTTTTCGTCGGGCTTGGGAACACAGCCCAGGTTGGAATTGCCTACTCTTTTCCTCAAAATTTTCCCCGTCAGATATTATTATTGGTTTGTGCCGTTACATAATTGATTTCCATTTTATTAGAATTTGCCACTTAAAATATTGACGCTTCGTGAAATGTCGCTTAATAATATAGTTTATGGAATGCCAGACAGAATATCGAAATTATCTAAAAAAAATGTCACTGCTAATTTCTTCGTTGAAATGTAAGCTATGTTCCCCAATTTTTCATCCGCCGTGAATTACCGTAATGCCCCCGTGGGTCAGTTTGCCTGGCTCGAACCATACCAACAGGATTCGGCCTACCGTCTTTGACACGGAGGAGAGAAAAAGGTTGAGAAATCTCTTGGGGCACTATGCAACAACTCGGAGTGAGCTCAGGATCCACCACCACAGAACCGTGGGCTCAGACCCAACTAGAAGGCCCGACCTGTTTGAGGAACCACGATCTTGACAAGCCGGCGGCCCATGCAAGAGGCGTCCGTGAGGGAGCAGCTGATTTAGTGATTTTAGCGTCCGTGAGGGCCCATACACCTCATAACTCGGCGGAGAGGAGACGGGACGGGGCGTGGTGAGGCTATGGGAGTACAGGTGCTCAAAGATTTTAGCTTATATCTCTCTTGCTCTTTTGGCTAAGATCAGGTGTACTGTCTGATGTTATCAGTTTAATATCTAATATGTCAGACGCCCACTCTACAACGATATTAAAATTATTTTTTTTGCAAGGGAGGACCCATCAAAGTAGCTTGCTACTTGGATTCTTGTGTGTCGTCCTAACTTTGCACTGCTGCTTGGGTCTGGCACACCCTAACCAAATCAAAAAGGGAGGTGCTTTTATATTTTTCTCTAAGTGATTTGGTGTTCTGGTCTGTTTAGGGAACCGTTTGAAGAAGAGCAGCGGTAGAATTCAGCTTCGGGTTGCTACGAGCTGTGGAAGGATGCCAAATCAAACATGATCGCCTAAGTGATTGGTTTAATTGAAGTTGTACCAAAAGAGCATGTTTCAGCCATAGAATCTCAAGTCTCAGTTGTGGAAGGGCTGCAAATCTGACGTCCGAATATCTGAAGCTGAAGTGATAGAGCACGATTCGAGTGCAGACTGCTAGGATGAGAAATGTCATGAGGCTGTGAAAAGGAATTAGGGTGGCTATACTTGAAGCTCGAGAAGAGAATTCATTAGTGAAAGTTGAGTTGTGGCAAGTTTGCCAGCCAGGGAGAGCGCTGAATTAATTGAACCATGCAAAGATAAAATAGAAGAGGTAGAGCAGCTTTCAGTAAAATACTGTTGGATCATCAAATGGTCTCAACGCGGACCTTAGGAAGCTGTACAGGTTCCTCGGCCTCTGCCATCCCTGATTGAGAGGCATGAAAGACCAAAAGAACAGGGCTGAAAGCATCACCGCATCAAAACCACCAAAGCATAGCCGGAGCTGAGGAGCCAATGCGGTGGGCGTCTGGGCTGCCGCGGCGCTCGGTCTCGCCAGCCGGCTCGACGTCCGTGCCTTGTGGCCTTCACCCGGGTCGAAACGACGTTTCGACATTGAGCTGTGCGAGTTGCCATGTGTCGTTTATTTCTGCCGAGCTAAACGGTGAAACAGAGTCGGGACAGTTCGGCCTTGCCCATCCATTGCATTGCTTGGCTCAGAGCCATAACACGAGCTCGACGCGCATCAGCATGCTCCGCTCAACGCGCATCTCTCCTCGGTTTCGCGCTTCCAACGCACGCACGGCACGCGTGTTATCCTATCTCGAACGCCAGCCACTGTCCACTGAATCCACTCACTAGAAACCACTACTAAATAGTATAAACTCATGGATCATGAGTATCAGTACCTGGAAGTGGCCTCTGAAGTCCCGTTCAATCCTACTTTAGCTTAAACATGTTAGCTCTTTAATTTTGGTTTTTCTGTTATTGCCTGTATTTTTACTTTCTTCATTTTTAATTAAATGATCAGAAAATTTAACCATTGTTATAATACAATTTTAATTAAAAGTCAACAATCACAGAAACCGCTAGAAAGCGGAATGAACGAGCCAAATCTCTGCCTTGCCTTGCGATGACTCAGCTAATGCGCGCATGCATGCGCTTTGATGCGGCATGTCTGCTTGCAAATAATCTTGTACTGCTGCCAATATTTCAATTACGCCGCGGAAAAAAGCTGAAGGTCGAGAAGGACGAGGCAAATGGAAGCAACTTGTGTAAGCATGATAACTAGACTAACCGCGCATCGCTGTCTAAAGCGCCACCGAACAAAACAAATTCCCAAACATGCTTCCTTTTCTCCTGGGTTAGTTGATGAAATGCTAAAATAGCAGTTAGTTTCTCCGGGAGTTAACGGGTACCTAACAAATGCGTTGCAGGGGTAGCTTTCCGACGTGAGGTTTTGGATGCTCGCGGTCATCCGGTCTGCCGACAGCACAACGGAACACGGGGGCCTGTTTTTTTTTTTTTACATTTTTTTTTCTGTGGTTTATAGCTTTTAGACCATTAGTGAAAGAAAGCGAGAGTATAAAATAATATAAACTCACATGTGCTTTTAGCTAGGGGCGGAGCCACACACACCGGGCAGAATAGGCTTTAGCATGGGGTGTGAAAAAATATCTAGTGTACAACCTGGTAAATTTAGTTCAGTCTAGGCAACATTTCCATAGTCCAACCTAGATAGTATAGATCATTTCACCACTGAGTCGGGGGCATAACCAAATACTGACTCCACCACTGTTTTTAGCTGATATAAATGAAATCACTAGATTTTGTCTTAAAATGATATTTCGTTTAAAAATTAATTATTATAGATAAGTAAAAAAAATAGATTTTAAAAGCTAAAAAGAAGAGACCGGAGACAGAGACGGAGCTCGAGACATCTGTAGCCATTACGAACGAATGGATGTGATGAGGAGCATTAGCGCCGTAACAGAAGTGATGGTACAGATAAAAGACCTGATTAACCGGTGCTTTATTAGCGCTTTGGGAACGAAATATGCACCTGTCGTACCACCAGTCGCTGGCTGGGGCCCCGGCCGCGTCACATGACCACACTCGCAGAGCACCGAACCGAAGAGGGTATAATAATGCACTAGTTAATGTTGCTGAGAGGATGTTAGAAATTAGGATAGTTATTCTGATTCTATAAATTAAAGAGAGTATCTATTGTGCCGCGTATGCTTGCGTGCAACTTCTCAAGAAAGTAGAGACCTATTTGTATCAAGTATTTACACTCCTCGCTCAGCTGATTTTCAATAAAAGATCGTCTTTTAAAAGAAGCTAAACCCTTGCAAATACGGCCTCTGGTCTATTTAAGGTCTTGTTTTTAAAAAACAATGGTTTCTGACTTTTTAACTTTTAGAAATCTGTTTGAAACATTTTTATTTTTTAATGTGGCTTTTTCTTTACATTATACATAGAGATATAATTATGTTTTTTATTTTTCCTTTTTTCTTTATTTTTATTTAATTGAATACTTTATGAAAAGTTAACAGACACTATAATACAATTTCAACCAAAAAAACAAAAGCTACTACACTTTAGAAAAGAGACACGTAGGGTTGTAAACGAGCTGAACTTAAGCGAGTCTGGCCTCTCAAGCTAGTGCTCGGAAGAAGCTCGAGTCGAACGAGCCTAGGCTAGGATCTAAGCTAGCCCCTCAAGCTCTGCTCGAATAAGCTCGATAATAATTAAAAATTTAACTTGCACTAATTTTCAACAATAAGAAAAACTCGAACTCAGTTAGAATAAGCTCGGTAACAATAAAAAACAATTCAACATTCACTGCTTTTTTAACAATAGAAAAGCTCGGCTTGAATAAGCTCGGTAAGAATTAATATGCATCAATATTTAAGCTCAAATCGAACTCTAGCGAGTTATTCAAGCTCGGCTCTTGGAAACTCAGGAACTTGAAATTAAGTTCGACCTCGGCTCATTTAAAGTTTAAGCTAAGTTTGAATTAAATCAAGGACAAGGTAAACTTAGGTAGCTCACAGTCTTTTTTTTACTGCTCTAGATACAGGGCAGCGCACCAGCCTCGTTTTGAAAAAACTATTCGTAGGTCATCAGCCATCACCATGAAAAAAAAGTTCAATGCGTTCGTCTGTACGAAATTAAAAAATTAGAAGTCCGAAGCAAAACTCGCTGGAACAGGATAGAATGCAGTAGGTACACAATTTGTCACCAGATGCGCGCTATTCGGTGATGATGCCACGTGGTCGGGCCATGGGGGTGGTAGAGGTGGAATCCGTCGTCCATGTGGGTGTTCGAGCACGTAGCATGTAGATCCGTTGGATCGTGTTGCCGTCCACGTGGCACTGTCCTTGCTGGCACCGTGCGGGCACACCACGTGGACGGATGCTAGACTGACAGCTTTGTGTTGCTAATTGGGCAGCCATGTGGACGCCTCTTGCTGTGGTACCTGACTACCTTCACCCTTACGGATAATATGTACCTTTGGTCAAGTTCATTATATATATATATATATATATATATATATATATATATATATATATATATATATATATATATATATATATATGAGGAACATATCCAATGCTAACAGACTTTTCAGTGCTAACATGCTAAAATTTCTTCAGAATCGTTAGATCTGTCCCTAACGGTCCAGATTCTTGAGAATGAGATGCTCCAACTCACTTATGCAATTTTGCCAAAACCCCATTGCCTCCCAGTCTCTTTTTTTCCTCCCCGCGCCGTCTCGCCTCCCCAATCCGCTCCCCTACCTCCCGCCGGCCTCCTCCTCTCCAGTCCTTTTCTTCTTCCTCTCTTCTTCTCCCTCCTATTCCCCTCTCCTCTCCCAGAGTGGAATCGGCAGCCAAGGACCACACCAGTCGGCGCCGCCTCTGCCCCCTCTCCCGCGACGGCGCCACCTACGCCTCCAACTCCCACGCCAGCCTCCTCCACTCCTCCCATTGGATCCACCGCATCCCGTTGGTCCTCGCCCCTCCCGTCGTCGGTCGCTGTCCAACGTGCAGACGAGGTAGCGGCGACTTGGAGGAGTGGATCCGGTCCCAGTGGTGACGAAGACTAGCTGGTGACGACGAGATCGAGCGGATCCGTCTCGGGATGGTACCGACGAATACAGATGTGAGCTGACCGGCTCGGGATGCTGCCGACGACGTAGGGAGGCCCGGATCCAGCGCAAATGAGGGCTGATGGCGACGTATGCGAACGGCCAGGGGTGGGGAAGCCTCGACACGCTCGTTGGTTGCCTACGCGCCGCCCTCGATGACTGCCATGACAGCCGCGATGGTGGGGAGTAAGATCAGCTGATGTAGCAGCCCGTCAATGCATCTGGCGTCATCTCCTTCGCCGCGCCACTAGGGCGTAGGGGCAACAAGGTGGTGGCCTCCTCCAGCTCCAAACAGTGGCAGAGGTGAGAGGGAGGGGAGCGAATTAGGAGAGATCGAGGGGTGGATATGGATATGGGAGAGTTGGGTTTGGGGCAGAGGCGACTCGGAGGCGAGACGGCGCGGGGGAGGAAAAAAAGACGGGGAGGCAAGGGGGTTTTGGCAAAATTGCATAAGTGAGTTGGAGCATCCCACCCTCAAGAATCTTGGCCGTTAGGGACGGATCTAACGATTCTGGAGAAGTTTTAGTATGTTAGCACTGAAAAGCCTATTAGCACTGGATATATATATATATATATATATATATATGTGTGTGTGTGTGTGTGTGTGTGTGTGTGTGTGTGTGTGTGTGTGTGTGTGAATATATATGTGTGTGTATGTGAATATATATGTGTGTGTATATATGTGTATGATAAAAATAATAGGAGCACCATGGTGCCCGGGCTCCTATACTATGAGTTATTCGATTGCTTTAACATTTGTGCAAATCGTATCCATAGCATTGTGGATATTTCATGAATGGAAATAGAATCTAACCCGTTAACAATTCTTTCCATAAAATATGCATGTGGCCCATTTGGTCTTATTTAATTCTCTAATTTATTTGACCTTTCCAATTACATAGATTCTTTTGAAATTTTTTGAACGTGCATGATGCTTCCTTTTATGGTTGATACACTGCTTAATATGTGAGCACCCACTAATCCGAACTAATGTTTGATTATTGTTGTTGTTATTATTATTATATATGTAGCAGTCCCATGTGCTTGCAATCTCATAGCCTTTTCTCATCCGATTGTCGATCAAAATGTAGCCATTTTTTCGTTGCCCTGATGCATCATACAACGATGTCAGATATGGATCACTTTCCATGGTGAAGATGGTGGCGCAACAACGGCATGAAGGAACCTAAGGTCGGCAGCTCGGAAGGGGAGTTTGTTGGTCGGCTACGCTACGCAATGTGCGGCGGTGACATGGTTTATTCCATTTGTGTGTAGGATTTTGCAGGCCAAGAATTCAATGTAGTTTGGGTCAGAAAGCTAATTTCTTTTCCTACCCGAGGATAAATGTAAGAATATTATACTAATTTTCTCGTTTTGCACAGTGATTACATGCTTCTTATTACGATATGTTAATGCTCCTTTCAAATCATTTTTGTAGGACACTGTGAGATGGTGGGAGGATTCAAAGCTAGCAAAACTGATCGGAAGATACAAGACGATAGTCTCTGGGTTAGAGCGAACTTTGTTGATTCGAACTACGAGATGAGTCTATGGCTATGAGTGATCACACCAACGTGCGTTGTTGTCATTCTTGCACAACAACATCATGATAAGAGGTTGTCAGGGTGTTACAGATGGGCATATTGTTGTACCAGAGAGCTACGGATGTAAACTATACTGTTGTGGTTACAGACTAAACATTATATGAGATGACTAGGGAGAGTGTGAGAATGAATCTATCTGTTTCCCTGTTCCCCCTAGGGGATATTTATACATAACCATAAGGCCTTATTACAATCATACCCCCATTCTAGGGTACTATTACAAAGGTATTTTCATCCCTTTATGTCCCCCACTAAACTTTTTAGCTCAACAGGCCGAACAGATACGGTAGGGGGCCATCCCAACAATAGGAGCCTCTCATAGTAAAGGGCTTTATCTCAAACAGGCCGAAATCATATCGCGTAGACCTTTTGGCCCGCTCCGTCCCTTCAATTTGGAAGAGGAGTAACATCTTGTCCACCTACTTCCGGTCTTGTGGACCGTGTTTAAATGCGGTTGGCGTGACTAGGGACACACCCCTCGACTGGCTTGTGGCGAACCGCTCCACTCCCAAGCGCGAGTTCTGAAGAGTCGGCCGAAAAAGTCATGCACCTTTAATGCCCGATGTGCTGGGCGAAAAGACGTCTTTAGTAGTCTTCTTCATCTCACCTCTCGTAGGAGTGTTCTTGCTTCCTCCGCCATCTGCGCTGCTTTGCTTCCACCCATACCCCATTGCACCGGATCCAGTGCCGCTTTTCCTCTGTGTTGGAATAATGACTTGTGGGAATGACCCTTGCTCTCGCCGCAGCAGTGGAGGTGCATCGTCAAGCCACAGCGGCATGTCCGGCAGCCGAGGTTCATCGGCGATGGAGGTGGAGTATGAGCTAATCGACTGGGATTCATTGACAACCAACAAGCGCTGGAATGTAGCAAAGAAGGTGCATGGCGTGTGCACCAACGTGCTAGGGTGGAGCTTAGCGACCGAGGATCTGATCGCATCGTTGGTTCGTGATGGCAAACTCATGGATCATGAGTTGGTCCGCCTACCAGTCGACGACGAGGTGGAGCCCTAGCCCTCTCAGATGGAGACGGTCGTGTTTGCCGTGTACTTTGACGCTAGTCTCTGGTTTTCGATGGCAATGTTCGTTGGTGAGGTGTTGAGACTGTATGGGCTGGAGCTAGCGTAGCTGACGTCCAATGCCATCGTCCGGCTGGCGGTATACTGCTGGGCCTTCCGGGTGGAGACGGTATGGCCTAGCCCCCCGCTATTCGTGTTCTTGCACGACGCTCACTGCCAGCCGAAGAAGCTCGCAGAGGGCGAATACTCCAACTTTGGCAGCGTCAACTTCGTCCTCCGCTCTACATGCATGAAGCTGTTCCCCACGAATTCGATGAGGACAAAGTGGGAGTTGGGTTAGATGCGGCGGTGGTTCTACCACCAAGTGGAAGGCGGTAGTAGGCTGAGGGGATTGTTGCAAGCCAGCAGAGAGCAGAGACTCCAAGTCTATGAACTGGGGCCCAGAGACAAAGACCTCACGGCTATCTGCCCGCTCAACTATGACCTCCACTACTGTCAACACGAGGCGTTGGCTGACTCCAAGCCTCCTGCATCTCTCGCATGGTATTCCAGAGGTCAGTCAACTCGCATTGTAATGTGCCGAGGACCACCACGAGACCATCCTCTGTCATACGTCCAACGGGGCCCACTGACGCAAGTGTGCCAGTCGCAAGGTTGTTGGTGATAGCGACTTGGGCTCCAGTAGCTGTGCGGCACGGAGGATCACTCAAGGTGGGGCTAGAGCCAGGGAAGTCGACAGATGCATCCACGCGGAGGCAGGGGTCGATGGTGGCGTCGACGCTAGCACCGGGGTCGATGGACGTGTCCACTCGGAGGCGGTGGTCAACGGTCGCATCAACGCGAGTGCCGAGTCGATAGCTCTGCCAGCACGGGCACTTGGGTCGACGGTTATGCTGCCATCGGTGCCCTTGTCAACGGTCCCGCCGGCGCGGGTTGCATCATGGCTGACAGTCCGGTCGCACTGGCATCCCATTCACCCCCCCCCACAATGGTTGAACGCCGTTGCCACAAGGGAAACGGGTCCTCGCTCGTTGGCCCCCGCACCAATGCACTTCTTTTCTGCTTGGGTGTCGTCGTTGCTTTCTTAGGAGCCATGGTTGTCTTGAACTCGCAGCTCTCTCGTCGTCCCCACGGACGGCGCCGGCTGTTGTGGTTACAGACTAAACAGTATATGGAGGGTTAGGGAGAGTGTGAGAATGAATCTGTTTATTTCCTGTTCCCCCTAGGGGGGTATTTATACATGACCATAATGCCTTATTATAATCTTATCCCCATCTTAGGGTACTATTACAATGGTATTTTCGTCCCTTTATGTCCTCTACTGAACCTTTCAGCTCAACATGCCAAACGGATATGGTAGGGGGCCATCCCCACAACATATATGTTCTTGATGTTAGTCTTTTTCAACTACTTGTTTCAGTTTAGATGTGCATACTCACACATATGGTATGATGCATAATCCCCCTTAACATAATTGCATGTATGAGCAATATATCCACATTCTCCCAAATGAAGGTATACTCTGATCATGATGTTCTAGGGAATATTCACATGCAGCATATTCTTTGCATTATGCATTCACACCATGTGCAAATAGGAGCCACTTACTCCATACCTATATGAGATCACTGGTGGATCTCGCTGCTGAGTATCAGTATCCAAGAGGTACTTGAACTGTATTCATCCTACAGTTTCATTAAACAATCCGATTAATATTCATATATTTTTAACAAAGAAATCCGTGATAGTACACACTAGAATAGTTACCACTAAAGGTACATACCTCAAACACTCACATTAATATATTTAAATTGCTAGTTAAGCATACTTTATGAGTGCACGAGTATATGTTCTCTAATCAAATTGCATACCTATCAATCTTCCTGTTTAGTATGTATTCAAACCAGTATACGAGTATATGGCCACCAATCAATTGTTTCAAATGATCATATCAGTCTCTCCATAATTACCAATTATGGGTGTACGAGCATAGCTATACTAAAAAATCACTGGTTCAACTCTCGAACAACTAATGCGCTTTCTAGATTCCACGTGCTGAATGAGCTGATAATTCCACATGCCGAATGAGCTGATAATTCCACGTTATAATCCTACTTGCACCACTAACGTGCTAGAGAAATTCATTGCTATAATTCATTTCGTATTGCGCAACAAAAATAAAGGAAAACTACATACCCGCTTTTGCCCATGCTGTTCATCTTCATCAATGTTATAAGCGAGCAAGTGTTGTGTGGATGAGCTGAAAATTTCACATAAGAGTTTCACCTGAACCCCTTACGTGTCATACAAATTCGCCACTATAATTTATTTTGTACCACGCAACAAAAATAGTGCAAGGCAGGACACGCATCTTTGCCTATGTTGTCTACCTATTTCATACTATATAAGGGAGCAGTTGTTATCCAAATGAGCTGATAAGTCCACATTGTAATCCCACTTGTACTGCTAACGTGCCGTACAAATTCACCGCTGGAATTCATTCCGTACTACGCAATAAAAATAGAAGTCAACATACCCACTTTTGCCTCATGCTACAAAGTTCTTATTCATATTACATAGTCATGGTTAGCTCCCAGTTTACCCTTCCCTTCTTATGGGTGTATATCAAGTGTAATGACACATTGACACTGCTACTTTTTAAGAAGGGAAATGATGACACTGTCACCTTCTTTCAAGCCCATCTTATATAAGCCATAATTAATGAAGTTGATGGATTGTCCATGTTTCATGCGTTGAATTGAGGGTCTTGGGTATGTATTGTCCATGTTTTATGCATTGCATCTATTTCTCCTAGAAGCATTAGTGGTCTTCATGGAGGAGCATCTAGGTTTCCTTTCTCACATCATGGAAGTATATACACATAATCACATAAACCATACGTACAAAACAACATACATGGGATGCTATATGTACTGTTATTTACAATCCTCATGTAAGGATTGACAAAATTAATGCAAATACCTATTTCACAAATCACAGCAACAAATCAAAGATTTACTCAATAATTAATGACGCAAATAATTAATGACATGTTAATTCACAAATCATGTTTGCAGTAGTCAATCTGTGCACCTGAATATTATGGCAAAAGAAAATCAAGTTTGTTCACTTTCTACATCAGTGTTTCCTTATGGGTTTACCTGTTAATTCTCATACCCAATACAACACATACAAATCTTAATGCAATCCAATAGTTGGGAGGTTTGGTGCCCAGACACCTTGGAGTCCCATTTCAGCGTATGTATGTATGTATGTATGTATGTATGTATGTATGTATGTATGTATGTATGTATGTATGTATGTATGTATGTATGTATGTATGTATGTATGTATGTATGTATACACACACGGGGTTGTGCTAATCAATGCATGTGCGCATACTACGCATGGGTTGCTAGCTATGTGCATGAGCATCCTGGTACAGTTAATGTTTGATGACAACTTTATGTGCATTTAATAATAACTTTGACATCTTTAAATCTTTATATTCAGGAGATAGTAACTTGATGAATTATCGATGATAGCTTTATATTTAGAAGATAGTAACTTGACTTGTATGCATGCATACAGTAGGAGAGAGAAGAGAATAAATGTACTTGGCTTGTGATTTTTTTATCTTGTTTATAAGATAAAAAATACAATAATTCTTTCACCAAAATCCAATCTACGATCTGTTTGCACCATTGTGTTCAAAATTACGAGCTTAACAAAACAAGATCCATATTGAATATATTTTAATGCTACGAAATTCATGTCATATAAAGTTACTATCGTGTATGAGTGAAGTTACTGCCAGTTTTATAGTGTTACAATAGACAATATCTCTATATGTATTTGGCAGTAACTTCACTCACACATAGAGTAACTTTTCATATGAGTTATTTTGTTATTAACATACATGTTTCTCTTTCCTCTCAATGCATGCATGTTGGCAGTAACTTCACTTATACATGGCAATAACTTCATGAATTTGGGATAATAACTGTAAGTAACTTCATAAATTACAGATGATAATTTGATGTACATACAATAGTAACTTTTCCATAATCAACAAACACTAGTAACTATCCATAGGGTGTGATGGTGGAGCAGTTAGCTAGTTGGGTCGGTCAAGGACGCACGCTTATTCTACGCGTAGCCACTGAGTAGTAATTCTATGTATATGTATAGGTTAAGAATTGGTCAAGGCACCATCAATATGGAAATCTCGACATCCTATTTAGTAGAAACTATCCTAAAGAAGGGAGAAGAAAGCTTGAATAATTTTTTGTCGAGGAAGAGGTTGAATACTGACCATTGGTCATACTAGCTGCATATAAGCGCGGCGCACGCCGCGCCAGCTACCGTGCGGACCAAAGTGAAAGAGACGATAATTCGCAGGGGGGTTTCGTAAAAAAACCAAGGACAAATGCGTAATTCCGGGAAAATCAAAGGGTTTATTTGGAAAAAATCGAGGACTTGTAAGGACCTGTACGTAAGTAAATAAGGACCTATACGTAATTTGGAAACCAGGGCGCCATCCAAAAATTTTTTGTAAGAAAAACTTGCAGGACCTATTCGCGAGAAAAAGGACCTACACGTGATTTCGGAAAACTGGAGGAAAGTGCCTCGGCGGCCGACGCAAATTCTCGCGCCACGCCGCGGCGCCGAGCGCAGGGGCGACGGGCAAGCCTCCGGCCAGGCATTCCGCGGGTCATTAGGTTCTGGTGATTCAGATAATACATATCAAGATGAATTGACCACATAAAATGTATCTCCATTAAAAAGAGGGAGTTGATGGTGATGTTGATTTATCTATTCCTCCTAACTCTTTTTGCACCTTATTAAAAAAACTCTAATAAAACAGAAAAAGTAATATATCAAAAAAACAAATTCCATCACTCTACAAATTCTATAACAAAAAAAAGTAGAACTCTACCAGGTGCACGGCAGCGCGGAGGCATAATGCGGTCGAGTGTGGAGGTGGAGCCGACGACGTGAGCCGGACAGACCAACTCCGATAATATTGTCTTGATGTGCTAAGATAATACGATTTTTTGATCTGTAGCAAGATGTGCTAAGATAATACGATTTTTTGATCTGTAGCAAAGCACGGATATTCATAGCTAGTGATTGTAAAAGTTTTAGTTGTCTGCTTCGATTGCAACCATATCAGACAATGAAAAATTAAGTGCCGGCTTCTATAAGCAGAACAATTCGAGATTCTAGCTCTTACTACTAACACTGAAGAGTGGCTCCAACAATATAATTCCAGAATATTTATGTTGAGCTGAAAGGGGAAAAGGGAAAAGGGAGGAGTATCATGTAAAGTCGTATTAAGGTTGTGATCGTTTCGGCTTTAGCTTCTAGTTTCCGGCTTATTTTTCACTATTCATAAGTTTCATCTTTTTCTGAACTTTTGGCTTTTTGTTGAGGTTTTTTACCGGTTCTTTTTTCCCGTATTTGTTTGTATTATACGTAATGAGCTAACATATTTTTTATATTTTTAATTTTTTTTAAAATTTAATTATGCTAAATAAATCTCTATCAGTTACAGTATTGTTTCAGCCATAAGCCACTCAAAAAAAAACCCAAATGAGCAACACCTAGTCCTTGCTATAAAGGACCAAACATGTCACGGCAGCAAGGGGCAGCTTGTTGGCAGACAACGGCGCAAGGGCCTAAGCAAACAACAGCATACGGCATCACATGCCACTGTTGCATCTTTGATGCAGTACCTGCCCCCACCTACGTGCGCCTCTCCCGCAGGCTCTGCCATCCAAGAGAAGACTTGTTTCTGCCTTCAAATCTTCCATTCTTTTGACGCAGATTTCGTTTCTGGAGTGGACCCCGTCGGACGAATCTTTCGTATCTCTGCTCCAGCTCCACCATTTCTTTTGTTTTTTTCTTTGGCTACGATGGAGTCCTTGAGTTCTTTCATTCTAGTACTTAGAAAGTAGTGCGTGTTGATTCTACTACATATTTTTGCAGTCGAATTTACCATACTGTAAATGTGCCCTCTGAATTAAGTCAATCTCTGCAAGTCATCTTTTCCAATTAGACTAGATGCTTGTACGAGCTAAACCTACTAGCAAAGAACAGCAACTCATGTCAGTCTCACGGTGTGGAGTGGACGGCGTTGCGACAGAGATTAGCTTAATTGGATCGTCTGCTGCCGAACGCTCCAGCCTCTCCTACGTACGTCGTCAACTCTATTTTTTGGTCGGCAGGTCGCTCTCACGGGCGCGCCGACGTTGGGAGCTCCTCTGCTTGACTAGCCAAAGATCTCGTGCAACCTGCCCACGCGCTACTCGGCGTTGGCCCGGCCGCCCGGCGGTGTGTCGATACGTGCCGCCCGGGCCGTGACAAGTGCTAGATTTTTAACCCTGTACATGCCACGCTGGTGTTTTAGACGTTTGCTACGTGGAATGGGTCGAGGAAGCCAGGCTAGCGACACATCTTGAGATCAAGGGCCTGTTTGGTTGGTGCCTAATTTTACCATGTCTAAGCTTAGGCAATATGTGGCTGCCACAGAAAGTGTGGCTAATAAAATTGAAGCCACACTTGTAGCAAAGTTTGGCAAGAAACTGAGTCTATGACGTGTGGGGCCGGGTGCTAAGAAAGTGTGGCATACCACAGTTACGTCAGTGAACCAAACAGCTACCTAAAAACTGTGGCACGCCTAACTTGTGGCTAGGCAACTTCTGGTCATGAACCAAACAGACCCCCAAATCCCAAAAAATCATATTAGAAATCCACGCAAATAATCACCCACGCTGTTTTGAACTCTAGCCGTATCAAGGGAACTAAGACGCTATACCAGATGACTTACGGCCGGTTCAAAAGTGATGTGACTTTTAGCTGAAATGATTCTATAAAAGCTATTAGTTTTTTTAAGATATTTAATTAAATAAAAATAAATAAAAAAACACCGTTATATATTTATAGATAATGCAAAGGTAAAAAAGAAAAGAAAAAAGCCATATTAATAAGCCAATATTTTAAAACAGTTTTTGGCTTCTGAAGCTAGATGACATGCCTAAGGCCCCGCTCGTTTCAGCTTTAGCTTCTGACTTATTTTTCACTATTCATAATTTCGTCTTTTTCTGAACTTTTGATTTTTTTGAGCTTTTTTGCCGGTTCTTTAAGACAAATTTAGAAATTTGAACGGGTCAAATCGGAGTAAAAATGAAGAAATACGAGCTTCTGTAAGTTTGAATTCTAAAGAAAAGGAAAAGGCTGATTTTTTTTGTGCTGGAAATTCGATTTATGACATCAGCATTGGATTTATTTTTTGGTTGAATTATCTTTCTACTGGAAAAGGGAATTATGTCGTCATGATGATGTCAGCAACAAAATTTAATTTTTGGCCGAATTAAATTTCTAAAGGAAAAGGATATTATTTTACTGATAGGTGGGGCCGGCTTTGGTGGACTGGTTTCATGGACCGGGGATGCGGCTGAGGTGGCACGCGGCTGGCGTGGCTGCTGACCAGGCGAGCAAGCGCTGGCGTGGTGTCTACATCGGCTGCCATGTCATCTCGGCCGCTGACATGGCCTAACCGACTGGGGTGGTGCTCGGGACCCAAGGTCGCCGGCGCTCCGGGGGGCGGCGGTGCATGGGGAGAGGCTCAGGAGCAAGAGGAGGCGACGGGGAGTCCCTTGGTACCTTTGGCGATGCTCAGCGGGGACCGAAGGGTGGTCGGCGACGGCAGAGAAGCGACATCGGTGCACGGCTCCAGTGGTGAGGGTTCTCCGGTGGCGCTGGGCACGGCCGAGGGGCGGGTGAGGCTTGCACGGGCGCGGCAAAGAGGAAGATGACGTCGGCGGGGACCGAGGAGGTCGAGGCTCTTGGGATTGCTCGCCGGAGCTTCGTCAGTGTCGAGAGAGAGGAAAAGAGGTGCGGGGGCACTCGGGCGTAGGAGAGAGGGGAAATTGCGATGCGGGGCTCTCGGGCGCACGAGGGAGGAAAAGGAGGGGAGGACGGGGTGCGAGGAGGATTTATATAGGCGCGGGGGGGAGTAACGGTCGAGCACGACCTCGCTGGAGTGAAGACGATTAGAAACGGCACAACGTCGGTTAGCGGACTTTAAAATGGAGGGAAAACGGGCGGAGTGACGAGGGCACTCAGATGGCGCATTTGCTCGGGACTTAAATGAAAAGAAACAGCCGAATTAAAAGCTTGGTAAGGCCGGCCATGGCGGCGGACGGAGGAAGAAGAAGGGAGGAGAGAAGGAGCTGACATGTGGGGCCCACATGTCAGCGAGAGGGAGAGGAGAAGAGGAGAGAGGCAGGTGGTCGGATGAACGCCAAGTGTCGCGGAGTGAATCAGGGTCGTCGGATTTAAAATGAAGGGGTAAGTGAAAGGGGACAGCTCAGATTAGATCGGGCGGGGATGGATTGGATCCGGGAGTGCCACGTGTCGGCTGGAAGAGGTTTCGGGTTTAGAATTTGTTTTTGATTTTTAGAAACATTGGGAAGGTTTAAAAATACTTAGAAAATATCAAATGAAGTCTAAAAATTCTAGAAAAATTCTCAAACATTCCTAGAGATGTTTTAGACATAGGAAAAATATTTCCAACTTAAATTTGGTGTTTTAACTTTTACAAAAAAATACTTTTTAGCTTTGTAATTGATTTTTAAAATTCAAAAAATTCTCAAAAATACTATAAATCAAGGAGAACATAGGAAAAATAATCTAAACTCTTTTTTGGCTTTAATTAATGCTTAAATTAAATTTGCTTACTCTAGGTTTCGAAATAAAATCCAGATAAATCTAAATAAATTCAAAAAAACCAATAAAATGCAATTAAAATTTTTGGGATGTTACATGCGGCCTCGTGGTCGCACGTCCGTGCGCCCTAGCGTTCCGGCACTCGCTTTGGCAACACTCACGCCCACGCTTTTGCGCTCCCTGCCCTACACCTCGGCTTCCTGATGCCCTGTGTCCACTTCTTCGCCTCAATAGGCTTCGCTACGATGCATCACCCGTCTGAATGGCTATGTGGGGGCGGCCCAGCATCCACTTCTTTGCCTCAACAGGCTTCATTTCGATGTGCCGCCTACCTTGAAGGCTATGCCTCAGTGGGTAGGTCCCGCGTCTGCTGCTTTGCCTCAATAGGCTTTGCTCCAATGCATCTCCTGTCTTGAGGGCCATGCCTCGGTGGGACGGCCCGGCGTCTGCTCCTTCACCTCAATAGGCTTCGCCCCAGTGCCCTGCGTGCTCCGCATGCCTCGATGCCCCCAGCACCCTGGCGCCCCACACGCCATGCATGACCCGAGGCTCCCTGTAGCCTCTCTATCGGCTTATGGCTGAACCTAATGTCTCCTCCAATAATCCAACAGGAGGAAGAGTGCCCTACGCTTGTGCCCTGGGTGCCTTGGCGCCCACACATCCTGGCACCCCGTGTGCCTTAGCTCCCGCTAAGCCTGCGCAAGGCATACCAGCTTCCTTCGCCCGGCCTTCTATAAGATCGAGGAGGTCGACTAGAGGGGGGATAGGCGGTCTAAAAATTCTCTTAAAATTAATATTAACAATTAAAGACCTTTTCTATTTGCCTAAACCAAGTATGCAACGCGGAAGCTAAATTCAAATTGGTTTAGTACAAATAGTGCCTAGAACAAATAAATTCGCCTAAGTACACCAACACTTCTAACCTAGGTCAAGGTTTGCAATTCTAAATATACAAGAATCAAATTAATTCTAAGTAAGTAAATTGCTTGAAAGTAAATTGAGTACAAGAAAGCAAACTACAAATGACACGGTCTCTCTTCACCGTGGTGTTCGAAGACTTGCCAGTCTCCCCTAGTCTACGTTGAGGTAAGCCCGAACTAATCAGACCGGCTCCACAAATTAAGCCTTCAACCTCAATTCCACTAGTGGTAGCTCTTTTCCGCTCTAGATAGGTGAGCTCCAACCTTCACAACTTCGTCAGGTCTTCTCACAACCTTCTTTGAGAAGGTCACCGTGCACGATGCCTCCAAAGTCCACCTCTAGAGGCAACACATGCACTCTAGATCCTCTCTCCCTTCTCACAAAGTGCAACATATGCACAATTAAGTGGAGAGCCTCACTCTAGCTCAAGAATATAGGAATAGGTCAAGTAACAACCTCTCCAACCAGCCTTGAGGAGGTATTTATACACCTCCCTCAAAAACTAACCGTTGGGGAAGAGAGAGGGCAAAAATTAGCCCGAGGGCCAGAACTTCCGCCGTTATATGGCCGGTACTTCCGCCCTCCCAACAGTTACAAAAACTAGCCGTTGGGCTGGAAAACCGGTCAGACCGCCCACACAGGGTCCGGTTAGACCGCCGGGTCCGGTAGACCACTCAAGCACCGATCAGACCGCTCTCAGAAAAATCAGCGCAACCGCTCTTTGGAAAAAAGGTTCGGTGAGATGAGCGGAACTTTCGCTGGCCGGTCAGACCACTCTCAGCACATCGGTTAGACCGCTCGGAGCACGCCGGTCAGACCGCCACTTTCAGGCCGGTCTGACCGCCGGTCACTTACCGGTCTGACCACCAGGATTGAGCCGATCTGACCGCTCCTTGGTCAGACTGCTCTTCTGGCCCGAGCAGACCTGATAACGCTGGTCTGACTACTACTACAAAGCCGGTCAGACCGCCAGCTCCGGTAGTACCGCTTACAGAGCCAATACTTCCGGTTTTTCTGAGAAATGCAGATATCTCAACAAATTTTGCAAAACATATTTGCAAACTACGATATCTCAACAAATTTTGCAAAATATATTTGCAAACTACGATATCATGCACACAAAGATCACACATGATTCCCAACAAGTTACAAAACATATTTGCACACTTTGGAATCATGATACAAAGAATTGGTACACGGATTTCTTACGTTTGCAAAACACATTGGCAAACCTAAGTCACATGCCACAAGGATTATATGAGCTTCAATCATTTACAAAACATATTTGCAAATATAAGCCTCATATCTCAAAGAATGAAAACATGGACTTCAAGCACTTACAAAACACATTTGCATGCATAGTCCTCTACATGAGCTTCAACTATTTGCAAAACACATTTGCAAATGCAAGCCTCATGTCAAGAGAGCTAGAGCAAGTGAGGTTTGAGCTATCAACATATGATGAGACTCAAACTACTAGACATGACTCATATTAATAGTACGGCAACATATACTAGCAATCCGGTCTTACAACCAAACACTAAGATCGGTAAAAGACTAAGAGCACATCCTTAGCCCTAACTAGTCATACATTTACCTTGAGTCATCGTCTCGATATACATTAACTCATAATGCGTCTTTTTCATCAACCCCATCAACACATGATGGTCTTCATTTTTCTTGATCAACACATGATCATCTTGGACATGCATCAACTCATGATGCATCTTCTTCTTGATGGCCTTCAACACATGAAGCCTTCTTCTTATTGATAGCCTTCAACTCATGAAGCTATCTTCTTCTCAATCTTGACTTGATGATCTTCAACTCATGAAGTCATCCTCATTTATGGAACCTAACCTATTCATCCAACTCATGAAAACTGTTAGTCCACAAAACAATTATCATCAATTATCAAACTTCACCATTAACACATAAAGGAGGGACTAGATTCAACAATCTTCCCTTTTTGGTAATTCATGACAATCTCAACAAACAATGAGATAAAATTGATTTACGAGTATATAACTTGTACACAACAATTACACACTCTAAGATAAGCTTTAGACAAAGCTTACTTATCTGGTTGTTATTAATCATTCAACCATTAACACATAATGGAGAAGTTAGGTGACAACCCAATTGTACATGAGTATATACAAACTATACAAGCTATATATACTCAAGAATGTATTTTAAAGTAAAGATCCTAAATATGCATATTAAAAGAAACATGGATCAATACTTATGAAACTCCAAAACATAGAGATAGCTCCCCCTAAATGTGTGCGTACAAGTATATATAATGAAGACATATGCACATATTCATTTTGGACTAATTAATCGAGGAGTTCAATCTATATTTTGGATGTAAGGAATACATTAGTATATGAGAAAGTGATTTCGAATGCATACATCTTGATTTCACCTTTCCATCCAAATGAGACTAAGCTGTAATATACTTGAACAATCATATTAGTCTCATATATACATTTGTCATTATCACCAAAACATTATAATGGTATTTGTTAATATCACCAAAATCTCATTATGGTATTTGTCATTAACACAAAAACTAACTTAATCAGAGCTTGATTTTTCACCTTTGTCTCCCCTTCCCCAGCAATCCTTAGTCATGGCGAGGGAGAGATGAAAACCTAGATGTCAACAATGCAAAACATATAAGTAATCAATAGAGGAACACCAACATGCATATAAATTATACAAAGGATAAATTAAATTATACAAAGGATAAATTGCATAGCATAAACACTGATGGACGTCCATTCGCACCTCGGCCTTCTAGTGCCTGTGCCTTGCGCCAGGACAGACGGCCTACACTTAAGCTTCTAGAATTTTTTGAATAATCCATTTTTTATTCCAAAATACAAGTGGCGTTCCAGTCTTCTATAGAACTTTACTAATTACCTAAGTCAATTAGTCCATACTAATTAATCTGTACTAATTAGTCCATACAAATCATTCATCCTCCTCATGCACTCAACCAGAGTACCCACTACAACTTACCGACTTTCTAATTATTCACCTAACAATAGTCAGTCACGCATGCACTGACACAAAACCGCTACTTACTACAATACTTCTCACAAACAACACTACTTCTCCCTCATAGACTACTTTCTTCTCTAACTAAAATTTTATACGGGTGCTACTTATACTATTAGAAATTAATAAGATTCTGATTTACTACTTCTTTCTCTAACTAAAATTTTCTATAGGTGCTACTTATACTATTATAAATCAACAAGATTCCAATTTACTACTTCTTTCTCCAACTAAAATTTTCTATGGGGTGCTATTTATGTATAAATATTGACTAGATTCTGATTTACTACTTTTTTTTCTCTAACTACAATTTTCTACCGGTGCTATTTATACTATTATTTACAGTAAACAAACTATTTACTTACTATAAAGAAATACACTAGAAGAGAAAAAATTTACCTCACGGACGAATCTTTCCTCCTTTTCTTCTCCCTCCCTCTTCTGAGTCTTCTCCTTCTCCCTCTCTCTCTCTCCTCTTCTTCTCCTCTCCTTTTTCCCCCTCTTCTCTCTTTCTTTCTTCCTTTCGCTCAGCCGAGGGGCGACTGCCTTACCATTTATATAAGCCATCCAGTTGCCCAACCGTTCGGCGACTAGAAGCTTCTATCGTGGAACGGTTGGGCGACAGAACCTATTGCCCAGCCGTTGGGCGACAGCATTAATACTGCCCAATGGTTGGACGACTGCATTATGTTGCTCAACAGTTGAGTGACAGATGCCAGTCGTCCAACTATTCGGCGACAGGAGGGTAATTTTGTAAAAAATAAAATCACAGGTATAATTTTGTATTTTCGAATAAAAAATAGATTACTCAAAAAGATCTTAAAATAACCGTAATTTTTTGAGGGGCAGGCATCGCCGCATGGGATACTATGGTTTGTGAGTGTCACAGTTTTTCACAATATTGACAAAAACGTTTGGTAATTGCAATATTTAATAAAGTATTTTGCTTGAAAAGTAGCTTTAGGTTACTCGTCGTTATTATAAAAATTTAATAAAATGTATACGATGCATGCTAGCTATATTATGATAACTATAATTAGAACTTGGTTCGGTTTATCAACTATTGCTACAGTAACTAACTTTTAAATAGTGCGTTTTTAAAATGGGATCTACAAGTCGATTATAATAGACACTATTCCAAATTCAACTATATTGGGCAAAAACATTCAATTGTTTCTCTTCGTACTGTCTCTCGTGAACATGTAGAATTTAAAAATCATAAACCATAAATCACATCCTAAAAGAATCCACTCTTTATACACTGATGGTCAGATTTCATAGGAACGTTTAGAAGATACGTCACGATCAAGTTAAGTCAATATTAAAAGCACCAAATATAGAAGATAGGATTAAGCGAGCAGCAAGTTTAATTAAGCCATACCAGATGGAGTAGTTCTTACGAGATATAGCAAGTGTACAACTGATACACTCACACATACATTTCATACATGGCCAATTAGCTAATTGAGGACGGGCGACACCACTGAAAAGGAAAACTAGAGGCAAGTGAAAAAAAGGGGTCTTGAGTGAATTTTTAAAACTTAAAAAATACTATGGTATTTATAATACTACAGTTTATAAAACTATAATGTTTGTTGTACCCAAACATCTCAAAGTTTTTTATGCCTTAGTATTTCTAATAAACCAAGGTATTTTCTAAAAACTCTAAAAAAACTTTGTTTCCAAACAAGGCCCTTACATGTTAGCATAACAAAATATAGCACAATGTAAATAGAAATCGAACAAATTACCACAGCCATATCAGCACAGAAACCGGAATTTTTTTTGGCCCCTTGGAAGTATTTTTTTTTTGCGAAAATGGCCTCGTGGACTTTTTTTCGAAAGTAGCCCTAAGGGAGGAGATAGCGAGGCCAACCGGCGCGCCGGCCACTTGGCGCGGCCGACGAGCGCGCCAAGCAGTTGGCGCGATCGGTCAGCATGCCAGGAAGAGATGGCATAGCCCCCGACCACGCCATGTTTGCGCATGCATTCAGGCGAGGCTATCAGTTGAGCTTTTGCCTGTGCGGGCCGTGCTATTTTCAACGTTTTGTAGTTATTCATGTTAGGAAACCTGGACTCTATCCAGAGTCCTGATCTAATTGGGCACCCCACCGTAGACTATAAATAGGGACCTAGACCCCCCTCATTATGTACCCCGATGCAATCTAAAGCAATAAAGAAAGACCAGGAGTTCTCTCTACCTCTCTATGTTCAATCTATTATTCTGTGATTCTGTGATTGATTCGTTCTTGTTCTAAGCAGAGGAATCGCTCGGACTGGTCTCCAGCGTCGGTTCCTCAACACGTTATCAGCACGACTTCGCTCCGGTGAACGAGGTAATCATCGAAGCACAGATTGAATTTTTCTAGATCGCTTTTGAATCTGTATTTTCTTTTCGCGTTCTAGATTGAAATTCTACGGTGCAAATCCGCCCTAATCTACCGCGAGCAGACTTGAAGTCGCCGGCACAATGCCGATCGGTAGATTGAGAAACGGGGTAGATGTTGATTGCACTGTAGAACAATGCAAATCCGCCCTAAATCTACCACGAGCAGATCTGAAATCGCCGGCACAAGGTCGATCGGTAGATTGCGAAACGGGGTAGATGTTGATTGCATCGTAGATTGAAAACGAAATTTTGCATGGTCTTGTTTGAATCTGCACGAGAAATTTTGCATATTCTCTGTATCGGTTTCGCGCTGGCATCAGCATAGCATTGCACGAAAAAAAAAGAAATCATTGCCGGCCTGAAGCCGCCAGGGAGCACGCCGGCTCCACCGCCGGTCGATGCCCGCCGCCTGCATGCGGCCGGCCTCTCGCCGCGCGCAGCGGCCGAAGAGCTCGACCAGAGTCGCGCCGCCGGCCGCCCATCACGCCGCACGCGTGACCCACCGTCGCGCGCCGCCCCATGAGCGCCGCCCCACCGCCGCCCGAGCCGCCATCGCACCGGACTCACCGCGCCCGACGCGCGACATCGACCATCGGCGCCTCGGCACACGCGCTGCTCGGTCCGGCCGGCACCGATGCCGCCGCCGCTGATTCGCATGGCGCCGCGCCGGCGCCGCCGCCGCCGCTGCGCCAAGCGCCGCCACCGCCTTTGGCTCCCTAGCCCGGCGATCGGCGCCGCCCGCATGGAAGGCCGTCTCCTCGCTTCGGTCCGACCGCGCCGCGCCGCATGCGCCGCTCGCTCTCCTCGCGCGACGTGAGTCACCGCCGCCGACGCGGCCGCGCCGCCTCCGGCTGGCCGCGCCTCGGCGTCGCCGCCACCTTATGCTTGGTTCCGCCATGCGCCGCCCCGGCGGCCGCACCACCGCCCGCGACCGGCGCCGCCGCGCGCCCGATCCATCGCGGCTCGCTCGCCCTCGCCGCGCCGCGGTAGCCTCCACGGTGCCGCGCGCGCGCAGCGCTGCGCCACCCGGCCGCCGCCGCCCTCCTCTTCGCCTCGCCCGGCCGATGTGCGCCGTCCGCCCGAACCGCGCTCTGCCGCCCCCCGCCGCCGGCCGGAGGTCTCGCACGGCGTCGCCCGCCCGCATGGCACCACTCCGCGCGCGCGCCGCCGCCGCCGCGGCCGTCTGCGCGTGTGAACGCAGCCGCCGCCGCCGTATACTATGGGGTTAGGAAACCTAACCCAGTGCCTTAGCCCCGCCGCATGGGCCACATGGGCCAAGTGCCCGGATGGAGAAAGAAGCGGGCCAAATTTGGCCCGGCCGGAAGGGGGGCTAAAGAAAAAAAGGGGGGGAGTGGGCTGCTCCGGATTTTGCGAAAAGAGTCCTTCATCTTTCGGGATAAGGCAAATAAGCCCTTACAATTTTAATTTAAGTCCCGAAATCTTACAGAAAAGGCCTCGCGGTTCCGAAAATTGCGAATAAGCCCTTAAATTTACGAGCGGGTCCAGAATTTTTCAGAAAACCCCTCTGTAAATCAGAAAATTACGCGAATTTTTCTCTGAACTGAAATTTTGCGTAAAAACCCCCTGGAATTGCAGAATTTGCTGAAATTTCATATTCTTGCATAAAAGGGCCTCGGGAATCTGAATTTTGCATTATTTTTAGCATTTGAAGCTTATTTATTTATGCCATTATTATTCCCTGTATTTTCTGTATTTATTTACTGTTTTGGTTAATTGTAATTGTTTAAATTGCTTTTAATCACTGAAATTAGCAGTAAAATTATAGAAAATGCACAGGAAATTATGAAACATTACGAGAATCTATTGTACCATTTATTTACCTGTAGTGAATTATTCCGTGCATGTCTACCAGCAGTAGACTTATACACATTTAGATGACTAGCATAACGAACTGGAAGTTCGAGGAGCCGCCCAAAGATGGCCAAAACTATCCGCGTAGGCATCCGATGTCGAGATTGTGCTTGGAGCCAGGAAGCTCCGCGCTGCTATTGGGATTGGCGGACTGAATAACGCTCAACCCAAACCTGAGGAGAATGATCAGGCACCACCTCTGCCTCACTCTCAAGAATGAGTATATGACGGAGAAGAGCGCGCTGGCACTCTGGACCGCACTCGAGCGGTTTGAGAGGCTAAAGTACACCATTCTTCCTCAAGCGAGCGCGAGTGGATCGATCGAGGTTTTGCCGACTTTAAGACGGTCGAGAATACAATTACGCCTTGCACAGATTTGTACCCCAATACGAAAAATTGAGAAAACCCTCCACCCCAATATAGCACAATCCGACGCAACTATCGCCAAGATGGCTATGAGGAATACGCCGAATTGACGGATATGATGCAAGTTGCGGAGACTCAGGACAAAGTTCTCCGTAAGAACTACGTCACTCAGCCACCTGGGAGCTCCGCTGGTCGTGAAGCCAACGCCGGGAGCTACAAGGTGCAAAAAGCTCTTAACGAGAGAAGGGGAAGGAAGGGTAAAGCCGCAGCCCAGAAAGGCGAATCAGATGCTCCACGAGAGAATAAGGCCAGCAAGCCAAAGCGGGATGGTCAAGGGCAGTATGAAGCCCACTCTGCATCGGTGAGGGGAGAATTACAGTAGTCGCCGCACCGATGGAAGTTGAAACCATCACGACAGCAGTAATCCCTCTCGACCTAGGAGTAGTTAACGCCATGATTTCTCTTGGAGAGAATGTCAACCCCGCGAAAATAGCAGAAGAAGTCTAGTGCACTGAATGCATTTCGACTTTATTTGTCATTTAATTTGTGTGGAAGAATATGTTAGAATTTGCATGGATGGTACTTAAGAATTGTTATTTTCTCGTGATGGTTGGATGATATTTGAAGAATTCATTCATTTATTCGGTTTATGATAGCATGATATGTTCTGATATTGGAGTATTTTATTTATGTGTTGATTGCCTTCTCATACATGTTAATAAATACCCTATATTAGAACACGTGTAGCGCCCTATGAAGGAAGTGTGCTTAGCTAGCAGCGGCACAAGGAATATCATCTTAAGAGAGATTAAGAATTTTCAGTCGATTCGTAAGAGCACTGGCAGCCTTACGACAATCACCGGAAGCGATGCATGTATGATCGGTTCCAGAAGAGCCACAATGGGCACAACTTTGGTCATTGAAGAAGCCTTATTGTACCCAGAATCGACTTGAACTCTCCTAAGTTTTAAGAATATCCGCGCAAATGGTTTCCACGTTGAGACTAAAGAAGAGTACGGTATGGAATACCTGCTCATTACGAAGCGCGACGAGAATGGAATCAGAAAAACTCCCTTCACTAGAAATTGGGCTATATTATACCAACATTAAGGCGCCTGCAGCGTACATTGTCCTGAAGACAGTACTTAGAAGCTCTGAACTCTTCTGTCTCTGGAATGACAGATTAGGCCACCTAGGTCTTAGGATGATGAGAAACATAATAAATAACTCGCATGGGCATAATATTAATGAAGAATTTCCCAATCATGAAGATTTTGTGTGCCCTGCATGTGCACCAGGAAAATAATAACTAGTCCCTCCACTCTGAAAGTGAAGGATGAAGTCCCTGCATTCCTAGAACGCACCCAGGGAGATATTTGCGGTCCTATTCAGCCCATCTCAGGGCCATTCAAGTATTTCATGGTGCTCATTGACGCTTCTTCGAAGTGGTTATATGTGGGTTTGTTGTCTACGAAAAACCACGCCTTTACAAAATTGATCTCGCAGATCATTCGCATCAAAAATGTGTTTCCTGATCATCACATCAAGTCCATCAGAATGGACAAAGCCGGCGAATTTACTTCAAAGGCATTTGATGATTATTGCATGGCGATGGAAATTGCGCTTGAGCACTCGCATCGCATGTCCATACCTGAATGGTTTGGCGAGGTTTTAATTAAGAGAATTAAATTTATTGCCCAACCCCTCTTGCATAATTGTAATTTGCTAGCTACATATTGGGGACCCGCAGTCCTACATGCAGCAAATCTCATCAATCTTAGACTTTCAGCCTAAAACATCCATTCACCTATGCAACAGCGCAAGGGCTACCACCGAAAATTTCCCAACATTAGGGGGAGGAAATCAACCCCTTGATGAAGAATGTCGGGAAATTACGTGGCAAGCCTGGGGAATCCATGCAGATGACCCGCGCACTAGAGAAGTCCAGAAGACAAGAGAAGTCCAGAAGACAATTGATTTGCGAGCATTGGCAAATCAGCTGCCTGATCACTTTAGTGATTTGAAGAGCGTGACTAAGTCGCATGTGCCTGCACGCACTTTGCACCGAGAGGGTTGAAATACCAAAGAAATGTAGGTATCCCTAATCTCGTCCGAGGCCTCGGAAAAATAAAAAGAGGACGAGAACTCCGGTTCCTCGAATCCTTAGTAACCGGGGACGCCTTGTGAAAAAGGATAAGAGAGATTTATCACAGCCGATCATTGAAGTCCCCTAGAATGAGAAGGGGAGCCAGTTGAGACCTGGCACAAGTATGACACCTTCAGAAAAGGGCATACCGGATCTGAATATCCCCATCGGCATGGATGTGTGCGCACACATCGGAGCCGAAAATCGAAGGACTTGCCACCGCAATTGAAAGAAGCGATGTGCAAGGTAAAGCTCTAGCAGAAGCAATCGCTCCAGAAGAAGCAACTCATGAAGAAATAGCTATAAATTATGTGCACACGGGAGAGTCCCTGAATAGGACAACAGCTAATATCGATATCTACTTCGCAAAGAAAATTGCCACCATCATCGATCTTGATCCCGAGCCTGCATCGCTCGCTGAATGTAAGAAAAGATCAGATTGGGAAGATTGGAAGAAGGCAATAGCAACTGAATTGCTATCTCTGACATACACCCCGTTGGACACAAGTGGGTATTTGTTCGAAAGAGAAATGAAAGAAATGAAGTAGTGAGATACAAAGCATGGCTGGTAGCCCAAGGTTTCACTCAACGTCCTGGAGTTGATTATGAAGAAACCTACTCCCTAGTCATGAGTGGAATTACCTTTAGATACTTGATCTCAATGGCAGTGAACTTGAATTTAGAAATGAAATTGATGGATGTTGTGATCGCATACTTTACTGTAACTTGGATTCGAGATTTACATGAAAGTCCTCAAGGAATTCCTCTCCAAACAAGACAGAGCAAATAGAAATCATGCAGTGTGAAACTCGAAAAGTCATCAGATGGATCAAACAATCTGGAAGAATGTGGTATAATCGCTGAGCGACTTTCTCTACAAGAAAGGCTACACGAACAATGAAGACTGTCCTTGTGTATTTATACGGCGATCCTGAATGGATTCTCATAATCTCTGTGTATGTAGATGATCTGAATATCATCGGGACACCAAGACATAAAAGAAGCAAGCTCCTACTTGGAGTCGAATTTGAAATGAAAGATTTGGGCAAGACCAAGTTTTGCTTAGGCTGCAGCTTCAGCATGTCCTCAAGGAGTCTTGGTACATCACGACCTACACCTGAAGGTGCTTGAAAGGTTTGGCTTTGAGAAGGCATTTCCTCGAAAGTACCGATGATCGGTGAGGTCTTTACAGAAGAAAAGATCCTTTCCGACCAAGGGAAGAGGGGAGAAGTCCGGGACCGAATTCCCATACTTGAGTGCAGTGGGAGCACTCATGTATTTAGCAAACTGCACTAGACCGGACATTGCATTTGTCGTGAACCTCTTAGCAAGGTATAGTGCAGAGCCCACCAAAAGGCATTGGTAGGGCATAAAGGACATTTTCCGATACCTCCAAGGTAGCAAAGACCTCGGATTGTTTTACAGAAAGAATCAAGATTTGAACTTGATTGGCTATGCAGATGCTGGGTATCTGTCAGACCCGCATACTGCTAAGTCACAAACAGGCTATGTATTCCTGTGTGGTGGAACTGCATTTTCCTGAAAATCGTCTAAGCAAAGCCTTGTAGCTACTTCGACGAACCACTCAGAAATTATAGCATTGTATGAAGCCGCACGTGAGTGCGCTTGGCTCCGCCACCACATCTAGCAGCCATGTGGAATGAACATTGTGTGAACCCCCACAATTATCCATGAAGATAATGCAGCTTGCGTTGCACAAGTGCAGACGAGCTATGTGAAGAGTCATCTCACAAAGTATATCAACCCTAAGTTCCTCTTTGCACATGAATTGCAAAAGATGGACGAGATTAAAGTACTGCATACTAAGTCATGTGAAAATCTCGCAGATTTATTCACTAAGTCACTCCCCGCATCTAGCTTTGAAAGGTGCGTGCGTGGAATCGAATGATGAGACTTAGAGAAGTGCAGAATTCGGGGAGAATTCTCACAAGCCCGCTAATAAATCTTGATCACGAAGATTAAGTACCCAAATAATAAAGTCCTGAAGACGAAATAGAATTGGGTGGATTGTACTCTTTTCCTTGACGAGTTTTCCATGAAGTTTCTCGACCAAGGTTTTTAATGAGGCAATTGTGCATCGCAAAGATCACATGTATCATGTACTCTTTCTCCAAATTTTTCCCACTGGGTTTTTATGGAGTTTTGACGAGGCATGAGCATGTTGGGTGAGTGCCCAAGGGAGAGTGTTAGGAAACCTGGACTCTATCCAGAGTCCTGATCTAATTGGGCACCCCACCGTAGACTATAAATAGGGACCTAGACCCCCCTCATTATGTACCCCGATGCAATCTAAAGCAATAAAGAAAGACCAGGAGTTCTCTCTACCTCTCTGTGTTCAATCTATTATTCTGTGATTCTGTGGTTGATTCGTTCTTGTTCTAAGCAGAGGAATCGCTCGGACTGGTCTCCAGCGTCGGTTCCTCAACAATTCAAACTCCATATCATGTCGTGTCTCGTTAACATCATTCGTTGCCTCATTCGCACAGCTATTTAACGCGCAAGCGTGCAGCTCCTGAGTCATTCGTTCCTAGTTTGTATGTGTTTAATTGTTATGTTAATTATTTTGTTAGCGTTAATTATGTAATTAGCTGCTAATGTAGCATATTTTTTAATTTGCAGTTTGTCATGCTCGCTATTGCTTTTATACATTTTTTAGAAGTGCAATTTATTATATTTTTACAAATTTTACGATAGCTAGCATGAAATATACATATTTATTTGAAATGCACGTACATTACTTTGCGCGAATTACTGTTATGTCCGTACTGTTGTCATTACATATTTTATTATCGCATGCAGGTTATTGTCATTCGTAGTAACTAAATTTTAATCAAGTGGCATTTGTTATGTCCTTTGATATATTGTTCCTTCGCTATGGTTAGGAATGACAACTAATATACCACCCCTAATGGAGGAGACGTGGGATGCTCACCATCGCTGTCACGGCTGGATCAGCGTCGATGGGCTGCCTACACTTACAACACAAGGAGCAAGGGAAACTTGACCATTGGACAACCGCTATATTGGCAAGCTACGTGCGTCCAGCTGATTGCATTTACATGCATGATTAACACAAGCCGGAACTTCCCGATTGACGCATCTGTTCTTTCCGCCCTTGCTGATCGATGGCGACCTGAGACCCACATCTTTCACTTTCGGTGGGGGGAGATGACGGTGACATTGCAGGATATCAGCTTCATTACAGGCCTTCCCTTGCAAGGCCTTGCAGTTGTCCCTTCATCATGTGTGGCTTAAACGGTATAGGTAGTGCCCTGAGGACACCACGGCAAAGGTGGTCCGGTGCCACCTCATTGTGTACTTGATGTTCCTATTTGGGTGGATCATGTTCCTGACCACTAAAGGGGATGCAATGTACCCAAGCTACCTTCACCTCGTGGAGTCCATCGTGGACTCCGAGAGGACACCATGCCGTAGTATAGATAGGGTCCAGGTGTGCTGTGTGCAACCTACCACGACCTGTGCGATGCATCTTAGCATCACGCGAGAGTTAAGCCTGTGCTGGGGGTTGCCATATGCTGCTATAGCTATGGGTATAGGAGCACTTCCCGGTTGAGCAACCTTACTTCCGCTTTCTAGTCCACCCGTACGATAGCAGTGAACTTTTTTACTAGGATGAGGACAAGGCTACAGATGGCCCTACCATAGGAACCAGATGGACAATGGTTGTTCTGGGTTGGCCAGGGAGAGGGCGTGTCGCCTCTACCCCGAGTTCCATAATGAATTCGAGGGTATCCACGAGGACAACATCATATGGCCCCTTGGACACAGGACTTCGTGCAGCAAATAGCGTTGAATGGCTTGCAAATAGCGCTGAATGGCTTGAGCTCGCTTTGCTAGCAAGATGTGCCGTATTGGATGATAACATGTCATCTTGTATTCTTGCATATGGTAGAGTAGTATAACCCGCAATGGGTTATGAGGCAATTCCAGCTCCACCAGTAGGTCCCCCGACCAGGTCGACCTCTCCCCGGGCAAGCCACACGTAAGTACACTATAATTTTGCATATCATATTGCAAGATATACCTTTGTTGTATTAATTCTAACTTGATTTTTATGTTGGACTCGCAGGCAAATGAAGAAGGGTCGGAAAAGCGATGACTGGCGGCTGACACAACAACGTTGGATATATGAGTGGGAGTTGGCTGCACTTGCATTGACCCTGAACAAGACACAACCGTACAACAAGGACACATATGGCACGTATTTGGAATGGTATGTGCAGAGCATGCGGCCAAGATTGACAGGGACGCCCCCGCCACGACCTGCAGAGCCCAGTCACACCGACCGCCTGGCGTGGGGGCGAACATACACCAAGCAGCGCAGTGTGGTGACTAGGTATGTTCATAAAGGCCCGCATTTTGTAACCTTTGAAAATTGGTGAACTATCGAATCTTTGCCTTGCAACCCCATGCAGTTGGAACGCATGTACGACATTTTGTAACGGATTGAACATGTGTCCCAACCGGGATGGTTTGCCACAGTGGAAGGCTTCAAGGGGATGATCAAGTCCATACGCAAGGACGTGAAAACAGTCATTTGCAACTTGAGCTATGGTAGACCTAGCAATGTTGACGCAAGGCATCGAACATGATCCCATCATGCACTGTCGCCACCACGATCATCATGGTGCAGCGCGTCCACGCATTGACCGGGCATATATGATTGGCCAGCCATACCACACAACGCTTACGTGAGTCATCACACAGTTGTACGTGTGCTATGTTGAAATGCTCTAGTCTTGACCATTAATTGTGGTGTTGCACGTAGGCTCGTTGAAGGGACCCGACCTTATTGCCATCATCATCACGCATGCACGAGAATGTCATACCGAAGGCCATAGAGTTACAGGCCACAATCCCAACGACTGGCAGAGATTCTCTGTCGCAGGAGTACCAGTAGGTGGAAGGCCGATACAGTACATTGCTGGACTAATGGGGTCTTTCAGGCAATGCACCGTACACCCCACCTCATACAGCTACAGGCATCTGGGGCCATCCTTCTCTCAGCCTCAAGCACCATAGGGCTATGCAACTGGCCCTTCTAAGGGCTGGTACTATGGTCAAGCATAGTGTATCCCCTCACATGGATAAACTTCACAGCCAAAAGATTGGTTGGAAGGTTTTTCTCGGGGCCACCTGCCACGATTACACCTCCCGAGCATGCGCACACATCAACCAAGGACCCACGGTACGACCTACGTGGCGAATAACATGCGCTTGACCACTTGACATTCCCGACAGACCAGATTCGTGGGCGACGGAGATGACCTAGCCGACGCATGGGACATGATTTTTTTTGTGCAGCCTTTTAATATATAGTGTAGTTGCTTTTGTAATTTTTTTTCATAAATTTAATCGTATGAATTTTTCTTGAAAACTATTTATATGTACTGTTCATACGAAATTATTAATATAAAAAACAGTCAAAAATTTTTTCCAACCGCGGCAGTCACCTTGCATGCTCCCTAGCCGTGACAGGCAGCTGTCGCGCTTGTCGGCCGTGACAGGTGCCTTGCGCGGTCTCTAGCCACGCTAGGAGGCTACTTTCGCAACAAAAAAAAAAGAACAGGTCCACAAGGCTGTTTTCGCCAAAAAAACTTCAAGGGGCCAATTTTTTTTTCCAGAAACCGAACCCCACAGGGAAAAAATCCGAAGGGAAAACAGAGGCTAATCCCACGCCGATAGAAATTAAGCAGAACGTCTTCCTTCCTGGACACGCCACGGGCGTCCACGGTGGGCGCCACCCAGCGGCCCCGCGCGTCTATATATAGCCGGCGAGCGCACAAGACGTACAAAGCGCCACGCCGGAAAGCGACGCACACGCCGCAAGACCATACCGCCTCCTCCGCCACCTGCACGGCTCTACCCATCCATCGATTCGTCGAGCTCGCCTCGCTCCCCTGCCCTGTGCCTCCTCCCTCCTCTCCCCGCGGCGGCGGCGTCGGCGTCTGCGCCCCTGCATGAGAGCCCGCCCACCGGGAGGTGGACCCACCCAGCCGGCATGGACAAGTACGAGGCGGTGCGGGACATCGGGTCGGGCAACTTCGGGGTGGCGCGGCTGATGCGCAACCGCGAGACCCGCGGGCTCGTCGCCGTCAAGTTCATCGAGCGCGGCCACCGGGTCGGGCCCTTCTGCTACTTTATTATGATAGGGTTTGGGCTGGGCTGGGGTTGGTTTGCGCGTTCGGATCCGGTAGCTAGCGTTTTGCTCGTTCTTATGGATGGGCTCTGGTTTGCGCAGATTGACGAGAATGTGTACCGGGAGATCATCAACCACCGCTCGCTGAGGCACCCGAACATCATCCAGTTCATAGAGGTGCGTGTGTGTGGATAAGGAGCAGAGAGTTATAAATTGTTTACTCCTTTTTTGTACCTTCGGGTTTAATTGGCTGTTCCGGGAAAAAAACTTTTTTCTTGGTTACGTGTAGTGGTCGTGTTTTTCTGCGGTTTGAAAGGGGAGCGTGGATAACTAATGGGGATTTTTTCGATTTTGAGGTTTTTCCCTCCCTAATTTGTTGGGTTTCTTGGTTTTTGGTTAATTGAATGCGGTGAGTGATTTTTCTGTTTCAAGGTGAGAATCGCGGGTAAATATATTCGTTTGCTCTTTCCATTCAAATTCCTTTCAGTTTAATCACTGTCTTTACTTTTTAGGATTTGTGGGGGGCTGTTCTGGAGTGTTTGTTGAGTGGGTTTGTTAAGCTTCTCTTTAGTACATATACTGTAAGATACTACTCCATGTAAAATGAAACGAGCTCCAATTCAAAAGCTGTTTTGGTTGAAATTTTCCATAGGTGATCCTAACTCCGACACATCTTGCAATTGTGATGGAGTATGCCGCGGGTGGCGAACTCTTTGATCGAATAGTTGATCGTGGGCGGTTTAGCGAGGATGAGGTCACAATATATAACCTTGATTTAGTCCTCCCCACACGGAGGAACGAAATTTTAGTGTTTTTACGCTTACAAAATTTTTATTTGCTCTGTTCAATGCAGGCCAGATATTTCTTACAGCAGCTGATATGTGGTGTAAGCTACTGCCATTACATGGTATGGAGAAACAATAAATTGGCCTTATATCAGCTGTGCATCCAGCAATTTACAGTTCATATCTTCCTTTGTGGTAGAAAGTGCCATTGTGGTTTTTTAAATAATGTGAGTGGGACCTGAAAATATGCTTAAATGTTGCAATCATCTTTTCTGCTTTTCAGCAAATATGCCATAGAGATTTGAAGCTGGAGAATGTTCTCTTGGATGGCAGCCCAGCTCCGCGGCTCAAGATATGTGATTTTGGGTACTCCAAGGTTGTTTGTCAAAATTTTCAGACTGTGGTGCCTTTGTAGCTCTTGACATGTCTTTGTAAGTTTGCTTAGGAATAACCATTTACCATTTTGAAACAGTCCTCAGTATTGCATTCAAGGCCCAAATCAGCAGTGGGTACGCCGGCATACATTGCACCAGAGGTGCTTTCTCGCCGGGAGTACGATGGGAAGGTAGTGGAAAGAACCTCTTGTTTATTTATGATGTGTGTATTTTGATGTTTCTTTAAGAATATTTTTCAAGACCACATCACTAAGATTCTTCATCTTGGGAATTGGCATTGTGTATATATTTATTTGTCTTTCTTTCACGATGGCATGCACATAAATGCATGATGTTGCCATGCCACGTTACTTACAAAATGAATTGCCATGCCAGGCAAACCTGAAAGTGCTGTTTGGTGGAGTTTTATGATTATTTAGGTGTAGAAGTATCACTTTACCAAACTCTTTTAGTTGATAGTAATTGAAGTTCTCCATGAAAAGTGCATACATGATCTGGTTTCTTTTCAAGATGGCGATAGAGTATGGTATGATGTGCTTGGGTCTTGATTTTTTTTGGGAAGTTGAATCTGATGATCCACAGTTCTGTGTCTTGATTCTGGAGAATTCGCTCCCAACATTGACATCACGTGAGAAAGGGACTTGAGATACGAAAGATGCCTGTTTTGTGACTTTTATTTAGACTCTGATGAATAATTTGTTCACTTCGTTTTAGAGGAAATGATTTGGCCAGCTATGCTTTTTGTGAGAAACATGTATAGCCATCAACAATTAATGATTTCATTGATGAACATTTTTTTGCAAATATAGGTCATTTGTTTTGCTTTTGAGAAAATATAGTTCATTTTATTTAAGGTTTGTTTCATAGTTAGCTACAGTCACAGATATTTGATCAACAGAAAACCTGGAATTCTATTGATAAATGCTTGTAATTTCTAGAATAATGAATGGGTTATTGGAATAAGTAACAACAGTGAATAGAGGATAAGTAGTCATTGTCAGATATGGTGAGGGAATCTCTTCCTTTGCGTCTGTTGAGGTAAAGATGTACCCCAGCAGATGTTGACATTGATAAAGTTTTGTAGACTCATTGGCAAATGCAGACCATTCATCGACCAAGTGGTTCTTATCCTACAGATTTTCCATGCTTCTATAAACTGGCTACAGTTTTGGCTGGTTAATGTTGTCTTGGCATGTAACATGTTGTATCATTTAGACCAATGCAATAAGGCATTACTTATTGTAGGCTGTAGATTGTTTGATTCAATATATGTCGTACCTTCTATGAAATTAACTGGTATTAAGTGCAAGCCTTTATTTTACTTTTTCTGGATTCTGCAATTCAGATGATATGACACTGCCCATGCCCAATCAGGCCAGATTGTTATGCAAATACCAGATGTGATGTCAAGAGCCCTCACATTAGCAAGTTTTTTTAAACAACTTGTGGTGTATGTTCCGGTGCTTTCACCACAAGCATAGTTTCAACTCACAATATATGATGTCACATTACTATAGTTTCAACACAGTGTACATTAGAGGAAATAGCAGTTAGCTTCTGTTGATTGAATCATGGTATCATTATCACTGACTGGAATGGACAGATTGTGCAAGGCTGTCATTGAACATTTTATTCCTGAAGGAATGGTGATGTCCCTGTTTCATTAGTCTGTGTAGCATTTTAGATCTCCTAGTTGTCCAAATCAGTTTACTTTTTTTTTCTTAAGATGATTTTGGCGTAAATGAGAGAGAATCTAAGCTATGATAACTATGATTTCTTGATTCATAGTACAAGAACACATTTTTAGAAAGCACAAGCAGTGCAGTGTGCAGAGCTGAAGTGAATGTAAGTTATCCAATCAAAATATTGGTTATGTTATTTTTTTTTTGACACCTCAGATGGAAGAATGTATCTGTTAAATCTTGCAAATATATACAAAATGATATTGATTACCTGGTGTAACTGAGTAGTGACAAGCGTATTTTGGTAGTGTAGCTTGCGGATGTATGGTCCTGTGGGGTGACTCTTTATGTCATGCTTGTGGGAGCCTACCCATTTGAAGACCAGGATGACCCCAAAAATATTAAGAAGACCATTCAGGTGATAGCTTAGTCCTATATCTCATGGACATGCTTCATAGGCCTTCTATAAAAATTCTTTTGCTGCCTAATGTTTACACTCATGAATGCTGGTCGCTTATCTTTGTTTGCAGCGAATAGCAGCAATTGATTATAAGATCCCAGACCATGTCCACATATCTGATGATTGCAGACAGCTCATTTCACTTATCTTTGTCAGCAATCCAATGAGGGTAATGATCTCAACTATCTGGTCTGCAGTATCAATGTGTCCATAACCGAGTTAGCTTTGACGTGGCAACTTTGTATTTTTGTATAGAGAATCACCATGAAGGAAATAAAGAGCCATCCATGGTTCTTGAAGAACTTGCCGAGGGAGCTCACTGAAGCGACGCAATCTGTCTACTACAGGAGGGACAACAGTGTCCCTGCTTTCTCTGACCAAACTACCCAGGAAATCATGAAGATTGTGCAAGAGGCAAGGAGGATGCCAAGAGCATCCAGATCAGGCTACAACTATAGCGACGAGGGATCAGACGAGGAGGAAAATAAGGAAGAGGAGAATGAACCAGAAGAGAAAGAGGAGGAGGAAGACGAGTGCGATAAGACGGTCAGGGAGGTTCGTGAGAGTGGAGAGCTGAATATGAGCTCACTGCACATCTAAATGCTGTTTGTGAGATGGTTGGATGTAGATAATTTTGGCTCATTGTATAACTGCTTGGGTTTGGTAGGATGTATGCAATTCTGGCTGTAGATATAGCAGTAGTCTATTGTGTCTTTTCCGTCCACCCTGTGACGTAATTTTTCTTGAACTGCATGTGTGGTCTAAGATTCGTTCCGAAGGAGAAAGGTTTTGACGTTTTGTACGGGGAATTCATTTGGTTGTGTTTCTGGATACAGAGTTTTGCCATTTGTGTGCACTGTCTGTGCATCAAACTCTTTTGGGATTTTGGATGGCAAATGGCATATGTGCTTGTGATCAGTTCAATGTAGCTGCCTGGCTTGCTTGATCGAAGTCTGAAGAAGGATCTGTGCCATGTAGTTGTCTGAAATGGAAGCTCTTATCATTGATATGCATACTGACGAGCAACAGTAGGAATAACACTACATTTCAGCTTATACTCGCATTGACATATAGATCCATAAAATTTACAGGTAGTGGTGATAGTGCAAGATGCGTTGGTTTGCATGATTGCATATATAAGCTTTCTGAAAGCATCAAGTACCATAATTAGTGGGTAACAATGCCAGTTAGATTGTGTGAAAAACCAGGCATGAAAAAGAAAAGGCGATGGAAGCATTATAAGTAGAATCCTTGCCAAGTTTCCATGCCCGAGAAGCAGGAGGCGATCCCCGATCTTGGCTCGCCAGCGACGAGACGGCAGCCGCCGGCCGCCTTCCTCGCCTTTTCGCCTCACCGTATTCATCCTCCCGCCGCATCTTCTCTGCATTCACGCTCGTAGCAACTCACAGCACGCAGCGATCAGAGACTTCGGCGGAGGCGGCCGGCGATGTGGGGAGGGAGCTTGCTGATCACGTTGAAGTCGTCTAAGTTCGCCGCCGCCGCCGGTAGGTCGGGCCGTCGCGACGGCGAACCCAGGCTCCCCCAAAGATAGGCCGTCAAATCAGGCTTACACGACCCGGATCGAGGCAGGCATAACTGCATAAGCCGTCGAGAGAATTTTGCAAACGAACCCTTGCTTTATTCTGTATCCATAATTTGTTCATTCACCCACTTGGATGGCAGATAAATCCGCAATCATTACTGGGGTTTATGGAAACCATCGTGGCCTGTTCTTTTTAACTTAGATTTATAGATTTTAGTTGTGCCTTCTAGACTATGGGCCTGTTTGGCAGAGGTCCACCACTGAAAAAATGAATCTGGAATAGCAGATCCACCAAAAACAGCTCCACCGTGAATCTGGAATCCCACCATGGAGCTAGACAAAACTATTTGGCTTGCACAGCAGCTCCAGATCCATGAAACTGAGTTTTTGGTGGAAATAGCTTGTTTTGCCCATGGGTTTTATGGTGGTATGGGATGGGGTGTGTAACCAGTGGCAAAAGGTGGGTAATTACCACCCAACTCCACGAGTAGGTACGAAACAAGGTTTCGTGGAGCACCCCTTGAGGTGCTCCATGGATTTCATGAATCTGGAGCTAGATTCAGTATTTTGGTGGATCCAGATTTCGTGAAGCTGGAGCGTTTGGGTAAAAATTCGTAAAGTGGAGCTGTTTTTGATGGATCTGGAGTTGATGGAGCTCTGCCAAACAGGCCCTATAATATATGCTACAGTATATACTATAATTAATTTATAGAATCTTATTTAGAAAATATTTCTTAAAAAAATAATTACTATAAAAAATTGAAAAGTGGATTTCAAAAACTGAGCACGAGCAACGAGACGCATCGGCATGGGCACGGGTCACCTCGGGTGTGCGCGTGATGTGGGCGCTGTGGCTGACGGAGGTGGCGTGGGAGGTGCACGGCTTGTCGGACCAGAGTAAAGAAGCAAGAGAGAGAAGAGGAAGAAGGAGGGCGGGAGAGGGGAAGAAGATAGGGGAGGCACATGGCTAGCACAAGATGCAACGGAGGTGATGCGTGATGTGATGGCGACGCGGGCGCAGGTGCGGTGACGGGCGCACATGAGAAGTGGGGCCGGCCAGGAGTGAAGACAGAGAGGAGCGATGGAAAAAGAAGAAAGATGGGAGGAGGAACGAAAGAGAAAGATGCTGGGGAGGAGCCAGGCCCGCGGGCAGAGAAAACGAGGGAAGGAGGGAGAAGAGAAAAAGAAAAAGGAGGGAGGGTCTACATGTAAGAGAGAAAGAGAGAGATAGTGAGTAAGAGGAGAGGAAAAAGAAATAATTTTTTTTAAAATTTGGATTTTTAATTTAAATTTTAATTTACATTGAGATTTACTAATTTTGAGTTTTGTATGATATTCAAAATTTGCATTCTCTGTTCAATTATTTAGACACGGTTTTTTTAATATTCCTTTAGCCATTGCTTTTCTTTACCTAATTAAATTGAATTTCAAACTTTTATTTCCATTATCTAATACTTGAATTTTGGTTTGTGTGTAGATCCTCGGTTTTTCCATTTCTTTTATTAACACCATTATTGTTTTTAGTTGGATATTATTTCTCAATATATTTATTTGCATATCACAAAACTTGAAAGATTTCAAATAAATATTCAAAAGAAATTTGAATGCCAGCAAAATGCAAGAAAAAGTTTTAAAATTTTCATATTTTTGAACATCTGAATTTTGAGATGTTATAAAAGAAAAACAAGAAGAGAGGTTTAAGAAAATAAAACGTAGGAAAAGCGTGCATATAATTAATTTATTTCGTTGCGAATATTTAACTGTGAGGATCCCAGGCATGTTAGAGTACTGTGAAAAATTTTGGTAGTCATGTTAAAATGCAAAACATTAGTAAAAAATATTTATGATTAATTAGGAATGTTGTAAGTACATTGAAAATTCACGCATACTGTTAAAATTGGTATATTGCAATTTAAATCAGTATGTCATGTACTTAATTAATTAATTCATTTTGTTAGTGTCATGTAAATTCTCTAAACCTATTAGGAATTATTTAGCGTAGGACAGCGGTTGAGCAGAGAGAGAAGAGCGGCGTCAGTTTGCGTGGGAGCAGATAGGGAGTGGATGCTTATTCGGGCAAAGGAAAGGGAACGGTGTCGGTGTGAATGAGGAGGGGTTGAGATAGGTAAAGGGGAAGAGAGAGAGAGAGAGAGAGTGGGCCGGTAGTGGACCAAGACTAATGGGCTGGCAGGGGATAAAAATCAATATGTTATATATTTATAAATATATGCACACACATACACATGAAATTTTATGCGGATATATGTAAATATACTGACATAAATACATGTATATAGATGCATGCATAAACAATACTTGGCCAAGAACAACAAAATGTGTAATACACTCAATTGATAAGCCCACATCAGTAAAATAATAACCAACGATGGGTATAGTAGAAAATCCAAATTTAAATGCAGTAACTAGCTTTCATCGATGGGAGGTTTGTCAGTAAGCTACCCTAGCGTAGCATATTATAGGGTGGGAAGAATCGACGGTAGAGTCATCGTATTATCAATGATATGGATGAAGTGCAAGCCAGGGTGTTGGGTAGATGCTGCAGGCGCTACGACCAGGAGGGCCACACAACAAAACGAAGCAAGGCGCCTACTGAAGAGTAGGCAAACTGGCATAGTTTGCGATACCACTTCTTCGAGTGTGCAAAGTGGCACCAAGATTATAAATCATTGCACATTGTTAACTGTACTTTGTTAGTTGCTACATTTGATGTACGTAGTGCCTTAGTAAATATCTAGTACGTTGATTGAACTGTTTATGTAACTGTTATGCTACTATCCCCTTTGCATTGTTGTTTTAAGTAGTGTCCTGTTAGCCTAGTACTATTTTATTTGTTGTTTTCAAGTTAAATTTAATCCTACTTTACATTACATGTTTTTGTGCGTAAATACTAACTTCAATTCGTTTTGTAGGTATGGCTCATGATCTTCGCGGATCAGACTGGCCTTTTGGGCTGCTGGATGAGCATGTCGACCGACTACATCGCGCATCTCATCGTGTCCCGCATCCTAGTGGTGCGGACAACGTGACTGAGTTGGTGGTGATCTGTAGGAGGACACCTCGAGTGGCCTAGAGGCTAAACCTACGCTGGACAGATATGTTTGCATCTCATTGGCACCATCTTCTCGTCATACGTAGCTTGCGTATTAATTGTTTTACTTCGTAGCCTCAGTGATGCCGGTCTACTACCTCTCGCCCGGATGGTGTAGGCCACAGATGAGGATGGTCCAGCACTAGGTGCGGTTGGGGATGACAAAGAGGTCCAGGTCGGGCCGGAGCAGTCCGTCATTGTAGTGACACGCACATAAGCAGCTAGGGTTCACGTAGCAGCATATAGGATCATAGAAACTTCCTGTGTTGATGACCTCCTCGCTACCCTTCTCGCGATGCATCAGTTAGCGGATGCCATCGTTCTCCTCATTGAGATTGTCAATCCACGCCTCCAACTCTAAGATTCAGTTCCACAATATATCCATGTACGCCACAACATTGCGTTCATGGGGAGGATTGATCCAG
This sequence comes from Dendrocalamus sinicus, assembly GCA_036346575.1. Lineage (NCBI taxonomy): Eukaryota > Viridiplantae > Streptophyta > Magnoliopsida > Poales > Poaceae > Dendrocalamus > Dendrocalamus sinicus. The sequence goes on along the minus strand of CM070653.1, from coordinate 24,187,098 downwards.
CAGACAAAGTTGCATTTCGCCATCTGCTACAAAAGGAGGGTTAACATTGAAGCTCTTTCAGCAATAACAAAAAATAAACTATTTGTTAATTGTACCCTAGAGTGTAGGTATTGAAAGAAATGCCATTCGCCTTCGAACTGGCCGTCCAAGACCTGCACGACTGTGTCCTCCCTGTGTCTGCATTGAGGCCATACCGGTTGAGCACGCTTGTTTGACATCAAACGGTAGTTATGGCCGAAGTTCTCCCTCGTTTTGAGGAAAAGGTCTTGCTTCGGTGACCCCAGTTGGGCATGCCCCTCGCCGTCTGCCATGGTATGTTATTATAGTATGGAGAAGATTCTTCTTCCTACGGTTCGTAAGGTTGGGTGGTCCTACTTTCAAGGGAGTGGGCGCGTGCATTTTATATCCCATAGGGGAAGGCAACATGCTTTCTCACTCAACCGATCGTATTTTCACTTGCAGAGCGACTACGTTGCCTCCATCGTCAGAGCGGGATGTGGCCTCCCTCTCCAATCGAGACAACTTTCTGCACCAACGTGACCTAACAAGGCAGCTTTTCGCAGTGACTTGACCAACGAACCAACTTTGTACAGGATGTGACCCGACCAAGCAGCTTCATACTGCAACGAGCCAGCTTTGCGTAGGACGTGAGACATGACCCAATGAGCTAGCTTTGTGCAGATTGTGACCCAACGAGCCAGCTTTGTGCAGGACATGACCCAAGGAGGTAGCTTTGTGTTGCGACGTGACCTAACAACGCAGCTTTGCGCAGCGACCAGACGCAAGGCTGCAATATGGTTCCTCACTAGGCCCGGTGCATCGCAGACGCCAATTTTTCTTCAACCAAATTACGCTCCAACCGCATTTGTCGATCCACATCACTACTTAAGTACAACACCAACGGGGTACTTCTGCATCGCGACTACAACAATACCTTGCTCAAATGGAGAACCAGTGAGATAAGATCCGCAGGCTCGCAAGGGTTGCTACAGCCCGTGACGAACAAAGGGAGTATGCCAGAAGGTCACCTCCCTGCAACGACACCCTCGCAGCAGTAACCCCTATCTCAACATTCCGACCGAGCACTCGCCGCAAGAACTGCTCGAGGGGGAGATGCTGCACCTCTGTTGGTGTAGGGATAGATGCAAGTTCTTCAAGTTGAAGCAGCGGCTCAGCCTCGGCATGCACTACTGGGGTTGTGCAAACTACGCATGGGAGTATCCCGATCAACGTTGGGACATGAATCGCTACCGGTAGCCAGCAAGGATCTGCTACAACTTATTATTCTCGTAATATTTCTCTCCGCAACTGCGCACTAACATCCTCTCCTGTCTACTCGTAGTCTCCAAATCTGCTATGTGCCTACCGCAGTTGGATTGACTAAGTGATCCACCTGCACGATCAGTGCCGTCTTGACTACGAGGAGTGGGACACCAAGACCCACCATGAGAGAATGAAGGAGCGCCGCCGCGATGAAGATTGCAACAACCGTATCCGACAGGAGACGCGGGCTCATCTTAAGGCATGCAGGCGTTGGGAGTGTGAGGCTCGCGAAGAGCATGGGAGAAAGCGCGAATTGGCAGCCAAGGCGAGGGCGACAGGCAAGGAGTACAACGCCGAGCTCGCAAGGAAGGCTAAATGGCCGCAATCTACGTAGTAGTTCGAGGCAATCCGTAGCAACCCCTGCCGGCCATATTGTTCCTTTATGCACATACATGTATTCTGGCATTAGTCTGATGCTTCCATCACAGTGTACTACAGTAGTATCGATCTTTATTTAAGCAATTATCGGGAGCACTATACCATGTAAACACATCATATGCGCGTCAGTTTAGGGACTCCAATATATTACATGTTCCTTATCTTCCAACTTATCTTTAGTCAGAACATTTCATTACTCTTATAACTTTTGTGTATTCACACTATATAGCATGATTTCTATGCATTATATTTTTCATCCAAGAAATTTGAAATGTGGCAACGAAATTGATACTCAAACTCAACTATATTTATTTACAAATTACGACCTCAAACGTTTATATCTTTGCCATATGATATACAACGGACTACCTAAAATATTTCGAACTATCATATAGCACTACTTTATAGTCTAACAAAACTATCAACAGACGTTGCCCAATCTCACATCTGAATAAAAAATAGATTTACTCTGGGTTGCAGTCGCCGAACGGTTGTCGTCCGACTGTTGGGCAACTGCATCACTGTCGTCCAACGGTATAGCTACTGCCTGCTTGTTGCTCGGTCATTGGATGACATGGTCTAGCCACCCAACGGCTGGGCTACATAGGTAACTTTTGTAAAATAAAATAAAATGTAAGTTCATTTTGTATTTTTGAATAAAAAAGGATTATTTTAAAAAAAATCCCTTATGGTAGTAGGCGTATTTGGTGATGAATCCCCACATTGATTGCGCTAACGCAGTGGAGGGGCAAGGAGGCCGTGGTAGCCGACGGTCGGAAGAGGTGGAAAACAAGTGTCGTAGGTGGCGTCGATAATGAGCGGCTTAACAGCAGAGGTTGAGGAGAATACGTGGGTAGGGGCGATAGCTATGGCGCGAGGACTGGGGAGGAATAGGAAAGATTGGAAATGAGTACAATAGCCTTAAAAATTCATTGTAATTTTATTCTTATTGGCTTAGTCGGTTAGTCCCTTAACCTATCTAATTATTTTGTCAATGTTTTTCAGCTAAAAATGATATGGAAAATATACTAAATTTCTTAAAACTACATGTATTGTACAAATCTATCGTAAAATCATACTTTTTTTAAAAAAAAACTTAGTTGATGCTATCTAAGTGGTCAAAAAACTTGTTTAATAGGGTAATTGCGCTGTTAAATTTTGCCATTTTGTTTCGTGGCACCTCATTTCTTTTTTACTTCGGTGAACCGATTACAGTTTAGTTTACGGATCTGCTTAACTAGAGCGAGAGATAACACTTTACACATCTATTTCAATATTCTTTGCTTTTTGTGTATGTATTTATGAATCAACGGTGTTCTAAACTTTATATAGGTGGTGTTTATTTATGTTTGTAAGGTCAAACTTCTGATTTTTTTCATTATAATGGTTTTGATTTTTTTCATTATAATGGTTTAAAATGTATTGTAACTGTTGTTAACTTTCTAACGTGGTTAAATTTCAAGAATAAAAAAATAATATCATTACAGGCAATAAAAATAAAGAAAAAAAAATAAAAAAAGTCAAAAATAAAAGAATTAAATTAAAAAACTAAAAGCCAAGATAAAACTAAAAGTAGAAACTCAATGGAACAGCGAGTGTCTTTGTGACATGGCATCCGTCGTTGAGCCCCGTTCTTCCCCTCCGGTAGACCGGTACAATTGGATGTTTTTTTTTTGATAAAACAATTGGATGTTGGAAATGAGTCAACAACCATCCAGCTTTCGGCACCAACCATGGCTGCAAAACCCCATTCGCGAGTCGCGACCAACCTACCACCCTCACCTTCCCTGGTTACCTGCCCGAATATAACCCAACTTGCACTTCGCACCACCAACCAAGAAAGCAAAGAACCACCGCTCCAATGGCCTTCTCCTACCTCTCCACCGCTTCCTCCTCTTCCTCTCCATCCTTCACCCTTCCCACCAAGGCCTCCCACAACACAAGCTCCGTCTTCTTCCCCAAGTGAGTAGCAGCAGTCTCTTCACAGCTCTGCCTATCTCGCTTTGTCCATGCCCGTCGGTAAAGATTAATTGCTTTGTTTCTTGGTTGCAGGGCGTCGTGGGAGAGGCAGGGGAAGCTGGCGACGAGGAAGGCCAGGATGGTGACGGTGCGGGCGGAGGCAGTGGATGCGTCCATCAGCCCGCGGGTGAGGGCGCTGCGGCCGTCCAAGACCATGGCCATCACCGACCAGGCCACCGCGCTGCGGCAGGCCGGGGTGCCCGTCATCGGCCTCGCCGCCGGGGAGCCGGACTTCGACACGCCGGCCGCGATCGCCGAGGTGAGCGTCGCTCTTGGTTCTTTTCGCCGGGGTGGACCGAAGGAATTGTTTCCCATTCTTGGTTTGAGAGTAGTTTGGTCTGGATCACGGAATAATTTGGATTTTTGCGAAATGTGTTCGTTGAGTTAGGGTGTGACTCCTAGCCTCTAATCCTTCTAGGATTAAGAATAGGTGCACTATAAGAGAGTGAATCCTACTACTATGATTAGGACTATTTGTATTAATATTTTTACTCTAAATTGGAAAAGGGCTAGAATAGACTATATAAACCATGGGATTTGGATATTTTTTAGCATTAAATTCTTGTATAGCGCAAGGATGTGCTAAAAGATTTAAGAGGGTTGTGAGTGAGCGACAATCTCTTATACTCTTTTAATATTGTACTTAAGGAATTGACGGTTAGCTTTGTCAAATCTTTTTTCTTTCATCGCGGTTGCTTCAGCGTTGTTATTTTGGTTCTCTATACGAGATCCATCTTTTTTGTTCTTAATACCGTGTATGCTTGTGCCGTATCTCACTAACTCTGATCCGATCCGGGGGGCTGCTGCGCATAAGAAGGGGCATCAGAGTGTACCAAGTGATATTAGAGCCAAGGCCAGATTAATCTGATTTGTGAGAAGGTCGGTAAAGCGTCAAGTGGCCCAAAACTAAGATCAATGTCGACGATGTGGAATCAAGTAGAGAGATTTGATGGCGGAGGAAATTTCAGCATGTAAAAATGCGTGGTGAAGAATGTTCTTATCCGGCAGGAGCTAATCGATACTCTTGAAGGGGACAAATCGGAAAAGACGTCCAATGAAGACTAAAAGATGGAGTAGAAGACTGTCGTTATAATCCGTCTATGTCTCTTCGATGAGGTAAAATACTCGGTGATTAAGGAGCATTCATCAAGGAAATTATGAAATGACTTAAAAGAATGGTATATAGCAAAGTCGCTGATAAACCGTGGGTGCTGAAGCGACAACTATACAGGTAGCCCATGGAGAAAGATACACATTTCATTGACCATCTCAAATATCTTCAACAAGTTTATCACACAGCTGACTAGTATAGATAAGAAAATTGTGGAAAACGAGAAGGTTGTCGTACTGGTATAATCTCTATCACTATCATGAGAGAAATTGGTGATGAATATTCTCATCGAAAAAGTCACTCTCAACTTCAATGAGGCAGTTGCATATATATTAGGGGCGGAATTCTTGAAAAAGCCATCGGAATCTTCATCCTCGGGTGATCAAACATGTGCTGCAATAGATGTTGCAGACAGAAGTAAAGGTCACAGGAAGAAGAAGAGCAAGACCAATGGCACGTGTGTATGCTATTTATGTGACGAAGAAGGTCATATGATAAAAAGGCTATCCAGTTTTAAAGCAAATGGAGGGTGCATGCTTAGTGGCGGTAGTAAAGGATGATTCGGACGTACTAGTCGTCATTCAATTAGGTACTTCTCATGAATGAATATTAGATTCAGGTGGTTGCTTTCATATATATTCGGCATGGGAGATGTTTGACGAATGATCTCTATAGCCGGCTCATGGAATTGTTCACTTAGCGGATTACAAGGAGTATGCAATTACTGAGGTGAAAACGGTTACATTGGAGATGTATGAGGGAGCATATCGCACATAGACAGGGGTTTGGTATGTTATCAGTTTAAAAAATAATCTAATATTTGTGACGTCGCTTGAACTCGAAGGTTGTGAGGTATCACTTCGAGGTGGAGTCATGCAAGTTACTTGCAAAGGGTAAGTAATCATAAATAGTATCTAGAGCAATAGAGGATACTGATTGAAGGGTAACTTTAAAGGTGGAGCAACCAATGGGAGCTTTGATATAAATCATGGTCAGAAGAAGGAAACCATGTCGTTAACGTTAGGTATTTGGATCTCATTTTCAGTTATGTGTGGAACTGCAAAAACGGTTGCAAAATCTAATAGACACAAAAGCGAATGTGCAAGCTATTGGAAGAAAGAAGACGTGATGGGACCAACTACGAGGTACAAGCGAGTAGGTGGAGCTTGGAGGCGGTACAAGCCTATGGCATAGAAGCAGGCTTATTAAGGCGTCGCCTAAGCGTCGCTTAGGCGACGCTTAGGCGGTAAGGCGGCCAAGAACCCTAAGGCGTCGGCCTCGCCTTGCCAGTATGCTGTATGGCGTCCGCCTCAAGCCGTAAGTCATCGCTTAAGCGTCGGTGAGGCGAAGAAACGCGAGGCGACGGCGAAGGCGGACGCCCCAAGAACCGGAAAAAGCAAGGATAAAGAGACGACACGGGATGAGGGGGCCAGTGGGAACCTGTCGCATAAGCGGAGGCGCCGAAGTCGAACCCTAGCGCTGCCTCCATCGGTCCATCCCCGTCGCCCCGTGGCGCCACCATCCTCGGCGCGCGCCGCGCGCCTCCATCTCGTGTATGCCCTACCTCCCGGCCCCCGGCACCTCTCTCGCTCGCGCGGCGCTCCGTCGGTCCCTTCCTTCTCCCCGCGCTCCTCTGCCTCCAGGCGCCTCCGCCTCGCCCCCCTGCCCTGCTCCCCCTCCCTCTCATCCTCCCCCAGGGGCGGATCTACTATGGGTCATGGGTGTTCAGCTGAACACCCAAATTTTTTGACAAAAAATCTAGTATATATGAGGTATAATACATGTGTATATATATAGTTGGGCTAAATTAGCTGGGCTAAATTAGCTGTTTATATTCACATTTCGCCCCGACAGGCCGAGAGAAACGCAGCCTGCCAGACCGCGACTGCGCGTGAAGCCCAGGCCATCTTCTGTCGCGCGTGAAGCCCCGCCCCTAGTCCCGGTCCCCCTTCCCGGCCTCCCCCCGATCCCATTCGCATATCGCGCGAAGCCGCGGAGGCACGAATCCTAACCCTAGCCTCGCCGCCTCGCCTCCGCGGCTCGCTCCGCCTCGCGCGACGCCACCTCCACCTCCGCCTCACCGCCTCCGTCCTCCGCTCCGCGGTGACCGCCTCGCCGCCTCGGCCCTCCGCCTCGCCTCCTCCGCCCTTCGCTCCGCCGGCGACCGCGCCTTGCCGCCTCCGCCCTCCAGCTAGATCCCTTGTTTTGTAATTTGTTTATATTATTTGACATGTTATCTCTAGTACGAACAATTGTATATTAATTATTATTACTGTAGATCTTTATGTTTTGTACTGAAAAATATTTTTACAACTTCAAACACCCATTCTAAAATTCTGCGTCACACATGTCCTCCCAGAGCAGGGGGGAGGAGCGAGGCGAGGCGCGGAGGCGCGCGGGGAGAAGGGAGGGACCCTGAAGGTGGGAGTGAGGGACGAGGGAGGGAGGCGGCGGCTGGGAGTGAGGGAGGAGGGAGGCGGCGGTGGGAGTGAGGGAGGAGTGAGGAGGCGGCAGCTGGGGCGAGGTAGTATTAGGGTTAGGAGTTAGGATAGTTTACGTTTGAGTCCCCACAGGTTTACGAAATTATAATTAGGTCCTTTTAGATCCTTTGTCTCTTTAGATTTCTTCTGATTTAATCCTCAGAACTCCGTTTTCTTCGTCTTATGATGTGTGTAAGGCGTCGCCTCGCCTCACGCCTTATCGCTTAAAAGGTGTGAAGGGGGTGGGTCGCCTTACTTCGCCTTACCGCCTTAATAACCTTGCATAGAAGGCTATAGGAACGGGATGTGTGGTTAACCAAACAACACGACAAAAGAGCTCTCAAGTGGAGGATCTAGGCATCCTAGCCCGGACATGGACACTAACACACACATTGCGGTGATGTGTATGAACCCCTTTAGTAGGGGCACTCCCAAAGGTGGGAGGAAAAAATAAAAATAAAAGTGAAAAAGGTGGAGACGACTTAGAACGAGTTTTTGGAGGAGCACGATAACTTCAAAGGATTAGAGTCAATGCGGAGATTTTTGAGTTAGTGTGTGATTCATATCCTAGTCTTTTAGAATTTGGAAATGTGCTATAAAGAGTCCTAGATGAATCTAACTAGGATTAGAACTCTGACTCCTATTTGGATTTGTATTCCTACTCTAAATTGGAGAAGGGCTAGTAGGGATTATATAAACCATAGTGGTGACCATGGAGAGGAACCAAGTAACCAAACAATCAAGTCTACTCATTCAACACAGAGGGCACATAAGAGGATTAGAGGCTAGGATATAATTTAGCACTAGATTTTTGTATAGAATAAGGATCCGAGGGTCCTAAAAAATTTAAGAGGGCTATGAGGAAGCGACAATCCCTTGTATTCTTTTGATATTGTGCTTAAGGAATTTACGGTCAACTTTGCTAAATCTTTTCTCTCTCGTCGTGGTTGCTTCAATGTTGTTCTTCTTTCTCTTTATGAGATTCATTTTCTTCGTTCTTGATACCGTGCATGCTCATGCCGTATCTCACAAATTCTAATCCGATCCGGGAGCTGCTATGCATAAGAAGGGGTATTAGAATGTAACAATATTTGCTTTGAGTGTTAGGTGAAAGTGCTAGTTAGCTTAACAGTAGATAGCCTCAAGATGCATTACTTGCTTGATGTTTCATTTGGATCATAGCATCTTTAAATCTCTGGAAATAATCCAGAATAATGCATTTTGCATACTTGCATTCTATTGTTGTAGCAAGTTGGATTCAACATTTCGGTTTCTTGGTTTGGTCCAGGCTGGGATGAATGCAATCAGGGATGGCTTTACAAGATACACGCCCAATGCCGGGACACTGGAGCTGAGGGAGGCTATCTGCAGCAAGCTTCAGGGTGTGTGCGGATGGATTTTCTTGTTTGCTGATTTGCTTAATCAAATTCTTTGATGTTTGGTTTTGATATGCAGAGGAGAATGATCTATCCTACAGCCCGGATCAGGTGCTAGTGAGCAATGGAGCCAAGCAGTGCATTACACAAGCTGTGCTTGCCGTTTGCTCACCTGGTGATGAAGTAAGGTTCTCATCCCAATACATAGTTTTTTAGAAGAAATGTTTCTACATATGATACTAGCATAGTAATCTTTGAAATATCCATGAGAACAGCAGCACCAAATACTTATCCTATAGTCATTTTGTTACTTTGGAACATCCTTACAAGCTAGGTGATTGCTTGATTCTTCTTTGTTAAACTGCAAAATAGCTTAAGCTGGAGCAAACAAGCCCTGTAATTATTGTGTCTCCTTATTGTTCTTCTCTCTCGAAATAGCTTTTTAGGAGAAATGTTCTTGCATACTAACATAATTATATTTGACATATCGATGAAACCAGCATCACTAAATGATTTTTTTTTCTTGTAGTCATCGTTTATTTTTGAAACATCCTTACAAGCCTAGTTGATTGCTTGATTCTTATCTCTCTACTTAGCCTGGAGCAAACAAACCCTATATTTATTGTCTGTTTATTATTCTTAGCATTGCAAGATTGTGCACTGCGTTCTTTAAAAATGTTGAGTTTTTTTTTATCTTATTTTAGGTCTTGATACCAGCACCATATTGGGTCAGCTATCCTGAGATGGCTAGGTTGGCTGGTGCAACACCAGTGATCCTCCCTACAAGCATATCAGACAATTTCCTGCTAAAGCCAGAGTCACTTGCCTCAGTGATCAATGAAAAATCAAGGCTCTTGATTCTCTGCTCTCCATCTAATCCAACAGGGTCTGTGTATCCTAAGAAGCTGCTTGAGGAGATTGCTGATATAGTCAAGAAGCATCCTAGGCTCCTGGTTCGCACTTTTCTCTTTTGTATTTTACTCAAGTTATTTGAGATCTTTTGCATCAGCACTTCATATTAATGTTTTTTTTCCAGGTTTTATCTGATGAGATCTATGAGCATATTATCTATCACCCTGCTAAACACACAAGCTTTGCTGCATTGCCTGGAATGTGGGAAAGAACATTAACTGTAAATGGATTTTCTAAGGTAATTGCATGGCTGTTTCGTTTTTCCCCTTTTTTGGCCCAATCAGTAAGGCTGTAAGGATACTTCTGTAGTAGGACATGGGTGGTCATATATTCAAAAATGTTATTGGCGCATTAAGTATTGGAGTGTTCTCCTTATACCTTTAAGGTATTCTGTCAAATGGGACTTGATAACAAAGAAACAGATGCCCATGTTCATTCAATTGTGCTATTAATGGCTCCCCTCGAAAGGGCTTACCTTGGGCTTTGGCTTGTACTTACTACAGTAATTTGTTTTTAAACGATACGTTTTTCAAACGGAGTCAACAGAAAGATTATAGTAAAAAACATACTTAGTTCACTATACCGGCCAAAATCGCATACGACTATTTTTCTCTGCGTACTACCTTTTGCAAACAGACAGAATTCAAAATTTTAAACCATAAGCCACAACTTAAAAGAACCCAATCAATATTCATGATCAAACTTTGGTCTGTACATATGCATGGTCTGGCTTGAATTCAAATGTTTTGAATATTTAATGGTCATATGTTTTATAGGCTTTTGCTATGACTGGTTGGAGACTTGGATACTTAGCTGCCCCAAAACATTTTGTCTCAGCCTGTGGAAAGATCCAAAGCCAGGTGGATATTAATCTCTCGTGTCCTTCACCTAAATCATTCTATGCACGTCAAGACTGACTGATGTCATTTACTCTCTCTCTCTCTCTCTCTCTCTCTCTCTCTATACACACACACACACACACACACAACTGTCTGCGACTGAATTTTGCAACTTATAATCCTATTTTGTTGTCTTCTTTTTTTATTTTGGTTTTAATCTTGCAAATGGTAGGCTCAATTCACCAAAGAACCCGAGTTTATGTGTTTACATCCTGAATTTCAGCAGCATAATGTATTTATTAGTGTCCAGTTCAGTGTTACTAAAATACAACCCTCATATCTTCGAATTATTTAAACAGCTGCAACAATTAGGTCCAGTACCATCATCTCTGCTAATTAAAAAGATAACCTCAATCATGCAAAACTCTCTGATACCCAATGGGCAATCTCATGTCATTGTCTCATAATTCTCTGGATCTTGTAGAAACTGACTTGAAATCTTGAATTTTCAATTTCCCTGATGCTAGTGCCTCATTTACTTCAGTTCACCTCTGGTGCCAGTAGTATATCACAGAAGGCAGGGCTTGCAGCTTTGAACCTAGGTTATGCTGGCGGTGAAGCAGTTTCAACTATGGTCAAAGCATTCCAGGAGCGTCGGGATTACCTTGTAAGAAGTTTCAGGGAACTGCCTGGAGTAAAAATATCAGAACCTCAGGTAAGTTTACTGTACTCATTGACACTATGTGGCTAAATGAAAATAGCAGGAAAGTAGGTAACTTTTGAAATTTACAGGGGGCTTTCTATTTGTTCATCGACTTCAGCTCCTACTACGGATCTGAGGTAGAAGGCTTCGGCACTATCAAGGACTCTGAGTCCCTCTGCATGTTCCTGTTAGAAAAAGCGCAGGTAAGAATTACACTGATTTTGAGTGCATCAGTCTAGATGTATTCCTCACAAAAAAATGTAGGAGATCAATGAGTTCGTATCGTTGTGGATTGCATTATAGGTCGCACTTGTCCCTGGCGATGCATTTGGAGATGACAAGGGTCTTCGCATTTCGTACGCTGCAGCACTGTCAACGCTACAAACTGCCATGGAGAAGATAAAAGCAGCAGTAGCTCTGCTCAGGCCGCCTGTTGCCGTTGAATGAAACCAGAGGGTCGCTAGCCATTAGTGGACCAAAAGCATTTTCACCTGCATTGCTCCATCATATTACACATGCTGTTGACGTAAAAGAGAGTTCATCTTCTACTTTCTTTTTTTGGAAAACTTGCAGAGGATTTGCTTTCATTTCAAATTTTCGTTTGGTGTTTGTATCTGTAGGTTTGGAGTTTATACTTGTGCCTGCGAACACAGGAACTCAGCGATGTTTTTACCTGCAATATTAGAAATGGGAAGTAGTTTTTATTTTGACAATGAGACGGGAAATGGTTGATACGTTCAGTAGGTCTATGGGTGAATAAGCAACTAGATCTTGCACGTCCGTGGGGGCTTCCCTCGCGCCAATTGTCAAGTAGAAGTAATTACCTCTGCACAATTCTGTTCGCTTTCCAAGTCCATATTCATCCGTGGAGCTTTTCAGCATTTTATCTGCAAAAAGGTAAATCATTTCTCAACCAGTCATCACATTGCGTACAGATGAAAAGTGTGTGTCTAGTCAGCTGCTAACTCTGTTTTTTTTATAAAAAAATCAGCTAAATTTTATTTTATTGGATCAAATCCCACCCTACGTCCCTACCCTTATGCTTACCACTTGTCTCTTCAGTCTCCTATCCCCCAATCGTCCTGTACCCCCATGAAGAGATTCCCCTTGTGATCGGTCGCGGCCACCCTCTCGTGTGACAAGGACGACACACGCATGCACTAGTGGGATAATTTTACCTGATGTGTGCATATCAAAGTATCGTTAAAAAAAAAGCAATAGCAACGGTCCTATAATATATCTTACACTCTAACGGCTCTTTTTATACGCAGCGGTTTTCAAATCAGATTAGAATTTGTGAGATACGCATCAGCGTATACAATATCAAAAATAAAGAAAATGAATCTTATAGAGAGAATTAAAATAACGACGTTGAAACAACAATAACGAGAGAGAAAAGATTTAGCAAAGTCAACCATAAATTATTTAAGCACAATCTCAAAAGAGTACAAGGAGTGACATTCACTCATAATCCTCTCAAATTTTTTAGGACATTCGGATCATTGCCTTATACAAGAATCTAGTGCTAAAAAAATCACAACCATTAATCATCTCGTGCGCTCTCTGTTTTGGATGAGTAAGCTTGATTGCTTGGTTGCTTCTCCATAGTTAGGTTATCCCCCATAGTTTATGTAGTCCCTACTAGCTTTTGTTCAATTTAGAGTAGTAATCATAATCCAAATAGGAGTAGAAGTGCCTAGTAGAATTCATCTAGAATTCTTTATAGCACACCTTTTTAAATCCTAAAATACTATATATGAGTCATCCTAACTCAACAATCTTTACCTTAACTATTATCCATTGAAGTCACTACGCTCCTCCAAGAACTCGCTTCAAGTCGGCTCCATCTTTTTGTTTTTTCAATTTTTTTTGTTTTTCCTTTCACCTTTGAGAGTGCCTCTATCACAGGAAATCATGCACATCACCCTAACGTGCGACTTAGTGTCCATGTCCAAGCTAGCCTACCCAGACCCTCTATTTGAGAGCTCCTTTATTGTGTAGTTTGGTTAACCACACCTTCTGTTCCTACAACCTTCTATGCCATATGTTTGTATTGCCTCTGAGCTACACCTACTCACGGGTACCTCGTGGTTGGTTCCACCACATCCTTCTTCTTTAATAGCTCACACTTTTGCCTTTTTGTATGCTAGATTTTCCAACTGTTTTTGTAGTTCTGCACATAACTACAGACGAGATCTGAGTACCAACAGTTGACGATATGGTTTCCTTCTCTTGACCAGAATTTTTATCATACCTCCCATTAGTTGCCCTTTTTTTAGGTGTATTTATCAATCGGTATTCTTCATTGCTCCAGATTGCCCTTTGCAAATAACTCACATTACTCCACCTCGAGTGATATCTCATGACCTTTGAGTTCAAGTGACCTCACAGATATTAGATTCTTTTTTTACATTGGAAACATACCAAACTCCCATTAATATGCAATGTGCTATATCATATATACCCAATGTAACCATTCCGCACCTTAGTAACTACATGCTCTTTGCAATTCTCTTAGTGCATAGTTTTATGCACCGGTCGTAGAGATCTTTTGTCAAACATCTCTCTCGTTGAACATATATGGAAGCAACAACCCAAATCTAATATCCATTCATAAAAATTACCTGATTAACTGATGAGTAGTACGTCCGAATCATCCTTTACTACTGCTACTGAGAATACAACCTTCATTTGATTAAAACTCAGACAATATTTTTATCGTGTGACATTCCTTATGACATATCTTATGACATGATCCAAGAGTGCGCAAATGTGTTTTGCAACTTGTTGGAAATCATGGTTGGTACTTGTGTGCATCATATTATAATTTACAAATGTGTTTTGTAAAATTGTTGAAGTATATGCACTTTTTAGAAACATCAGAACTACCGCTGTATATCTTGTAGAGCTACAGCTAGGTAGAAATACCAGTGTTGAGATCACAGTACTACCACGTCGATTGGTCGAAGATCAACGTGGTCGAAGACCTGTGTGGTCGAAGATCGACGTGGTCAAAGGCCAGTGTGGTCGAAGACTTGTGTGGTCAAAGATCAACGTGATCAAAGACCGATAGTACCTACTTTGTGTGAGCGGTCAGACCGGCCTATAGTACTACCGACCTATGTGGTGCAGTACGATCGGAGTTGCGGTATGACCGATTATCCACGGTACTTTTTTCCAGAGAGATACTTTTTGGGAGATTTGTCCTCCCCTGAAAAATGGTAGTTCCGCACGTGTGGAGTGGAACTACCATTGCGGTAGTACCAGGCTCTGTGTGAGTGGTACTATCGATAGTGGGTTGTAACGGCTAGTTTTCTAACCATTATGAAATGAGTGGTAGTACCAACACTTTGCCTGCGGTACTACTGCTTATCCTAATTTTTGTCCCCAACGATTAGTTTCGTTATATGGGGTATAAATACTCCCTTGTGGCTGGTTGGAGAAAATGTGGCTAGACTCCAATTCATTCCTTTGAGTTAGTATGAGATTCTCCTCTCAATTGTGCATGTTTTGCACCTTGCAAGTAAGAAAAAAAGGCTCTATATTGCATGTGTTGCATCTAGAGGTAGATTTCGTATCCATTTAAGCTTGTGCATTCGTTACATGTGGTAAGAGTTAAGCAAGGGGCTTGACTTATTACTCTTGGAGGTTGACGACTCCTAGATGACATTGGAGGCGTCGTGCTCAGTGATCTTCTCAAAGAAACTTGTGAGAAGACCCGGCGTGTTGTGAAGGTCAGAGCTCATCTACCCGAAGCTGAAAAGAGCTACCACTAGTGGAATTTAGGTGTTTTGCTTAATTCGTGGGGTCGGTCCAATTAGTTTGGGCTTACCTTAGCGTGGATTAGGGGAGACTGACAAGTCTACAAACATCACGGTAAAAATAAACCGTGTCATTGTGATGTGTTTTCTTGTACTCAATTTACATTCAAACAATTTATATTCATAGAGTTAAATTGATTACTTGTCACCCTAAGATTGCAAGCTTTTGACATAGACTTAGATTATTGGTGTACTTAGGTGAACATAGTTGATTTAGGCCTTATTTGTGTTAAACTAAATTAATTTATGCTTCTGCATTATAAACTTGGTTTTATCCAAAAGAAATTTAAAACCGCCTATTCACCCGTTCTAGTCAACCTCCTCGATCATACAACCACTTGTAGGACCGGTATGTCAACAGAGAGGGGTGAATGGTGCCTTCAAATTTTTCCTCCAAGTATTCATCAATCCTTCACTCCAATAGTTATGAGAAGCTACGAAGATCAAGAACACAAAATTATGAAAATCACCATACTATAGTAATTTCAGCCCTATGAATAGTAAATCCAGCACTACTATAAAAACAAAATTCCATGAAACTTTTGATCCGTAGATCCAAAAGATTTGAAGGCTAGATCATGACCTTAGTAACCTATCCCAACCAAAAATCTTAAATTAAGTTGAGAGAATTGGGATTTTTTTGGTTCGTGAAACTCTGCTACACCAAAACTGGACCAAAATTTAACATTGAGTTAATTCTCAAATCAAATCTTCAAATCACTTGAAATTTGGTATGCAACTTCTCTAGAATGTCAAAAACCTATTCCAATCAACTATTAAGAAAATTATTACCAAAATTCTGACATTTTTTTCATTTAAAGAAAGGTTGCACCAAAAATGAGTCAAAACCTAAAAAACGGTGAATATGACTTGGGTGAATGATGGCCAACATGGCTCTAAATATATATCAACATATCACAATAAGTTAGAACACCAAAGAACTTAAGGTAGAAATAGCTAAATCAAAAACTCACACGGAGAAGCCAAAAGGGGCAAAAACCGAATTTCTTTGTAAACTTGATAACCAAGTATCTAGATGGGTAAATATTGATTTCTACATGTTATCTCTTTCTCTTGCATGTTTTTGGCACAGTAAGATCAAGAAGAGAAGAGTAAAAACCAACCAAATCAAGAGTAAATCAATCAACACAAGATAGTTTCATAGAGATGAATAAAGATTGACGTATTGCTACTTAAGGACAAAGATTTTATAGCCACTCCACTTAAAGGATAAGAGAGCACACTAGAGCACTCAATTCAGTCAAACCCTAACCCTAGAGCTCATGAACCCTTAGTCTCAACATAGGATGGTTGGATGGCTAACTACAAGTCTCCATCTCAACCCGTTAAATAAAAGGGCTAGCCAACCACATCTCACAATTAGTAATACTATTCATTTAGCATGTATGGAGGAAACCCGATAACCCCATACACATGAGTTTTAACTCACAAACTACACTTATACATATTTTTCAAAGCTCATAAGCTTGAATCCATTAAGTCCTTAGCATTGATCTAATTTAATCTTCTCAGTTTCTCATTGACCTAAACCGTTCTCCCAAGCGCCGTGGTTTTGCTTCAAGGTAGTTTTTGGTAGTTTGGTTAAACTAACAAAATATCATTTCTTAACCCAGTCATCTCCTTTCTATTGCAAGCAATTGCTATGCTTGCCACGTGTAGGTGCATTATTGGCTCGCCACGTATCGGTAAGTTTCTTTCATTCTAGTTCCACCAGACTACGTCTCATTTGGACCGATCACGCCACATGGGGCAACCTGTCGCTCAAACTTTTTTCAACTTTTTCTACCTTCATTGTACCATGCTTGAGCTCATCCATCTCACCCAGCATTCTTGATCGTTCTGAACCTCGGCTACTCCATGAGCATAGCCCTAATCCTCACCGTTGTCCATGGTTGACTTCAAGCGATCCTGCACACCCAGAGACAAAGAACTCATTTTTTAGCACAAATTATTCACAACTTAACCCACATTAGTAATAACATGTCTTATGCAACTTATAACCACTGACCTTAGTCACCAAATCATCTCACAGCTCAAATTTTTCTAAAACAATCTATTTATGCAAACTGTCTAGAAAAATTTACAAATTTTAAATTTTCACTTCTCTAAAATGATAATGGTTCATCATAACAAAACCAGGCAAAGAAGCATAGCTCCATGTGATCAAACTAAAGCACCAATCTGTACAAGCTGAAAAACAATATGGCAGCTAGTATTTGTCACACATACACAATCGTTACTTATTTTTAAAGGTAGAGAAGAGGGACTTTAAACCCCATAATTCCAATCTTTTAATCTAGCAATTATCACACTAGCCCATTTCTACAAGAATTATTTCATTGAATTACATGCGACACATCTGATTATAAAAAATAATAATCTTACAAGAGCAACATGTGTACTAGGACCCTAAGCTACCCAAGGGCAGCTTCACTAGCTCCAGCAGCCCATATGCAAGGAAATTAGGGATGAAAACGAATTCGGATTCGATCGGATTATCCGGCTACCGAATCTGGATACCTAATATCTGAATTTGAATGCAAAATGAATTCGTATGCGGATACTGAAGTGGCGAAAACCCCGAATACAGATGCAAATTTGGTATAGGTTGAGGATTCAGATCCGAAAGTCTGAATAACATCCGACTTAGTAACACAAGCTACACAACAGTACAGCACAACCGGCCCACCCGACCCACAGTCAACCCGGCACGGCCCCGACATGAGTAGCAAGCAACGGTAATGTCACATCGCTCTCGTCGTCCTCCCTACCTACCACCTTGAACGAGCGCTGCTCCCAAGGCCACCATGCAATGCATGCGCTGACTTGGCGTGGTGTTCATATGTTGGTCCATGCAACTGCAGACACCACCTAATCAGATCGCACTACGTGCGCTGGTGGCCCCCCTTGACTAGTCAAGATCCCAGTGGATGGGCAAGCTCCCCATAGATCTATTAGAAAAGGAACTTGAATAATCTGCTACAGTTGTGAATCATGACCTGCTATGGGTTGTGGTTGTGGATTGTCATCGCCGATGTAAAGGCCATGAGTAATTGTTAGAATCCAAAAAATAGTCAAATCCGATCTAAATTCGTATCCGACATTTAACCGGTCCGTATTCGTCATTTGTCCGATTCGCATTCAAATCCGAGAAAAAAATATAGATGTGTATATAGTTTGGGCACTATCATATCGGTATCCGATCTGTTTTCACCCCTATGAGCTGTGGTACTAATTCACTTGTATTCGCATCAAAATGGATTTGAGCCGAAACGAACAATGTGTACTAACTGCCCAGTGGTCACTGGTCAGTGAGAAAGGGGGTCCGCCATGAAAGCATCAAGCTTGGAAAGAGTACATTGTGTGCCCAAGAAATTCTTGTCAAAAAGTCTGAATCAAGGGGAAGTTCAGAGGAAGACAAGAACTTATGCAATGCACTTCCATGTAGCCTATTTCGATGATGCCAACCTGTTCCAGCCTATCAGAAATTCGTGCTGTTGTTTCTATCGGTTGTAGCTCGGGGCAATTGAAGTTCTCACCTGGTACGGGCATTCAGCATGAATGTGCGAAGCACTGCTGAAAGCTTAACACACAAAAAGGACAAGGCTTTGTCCGTGTCAATCATTGAAGGGGAGACCTGGTTTCTGATTTTTACTGATGGTTTCTGAAATTTACTGAGAGAAGTAAAAAGCTAATACCAACACTTTAGTTTTTATATACCGTTTCTGTTAGTGACTACTATTTATTAATTATTACTTTATATTTTCGTATATTATAATATACTTTATATTTTATTATGTCATAATTTGGTAAATCACATAACGGTTCAAATATTGTACTGCTTTTTATTACATTGTTATTTACTCTCTTTTTTATATAATACACTCAATATAAAGTTATAAGTCAATACGAACGTCCTAATTTCTATAAGTTGTTTCTGTAGACTGCTTAATATTCATTAGCTAAAATTAAAAGTCATCAATAAAAATCAGTACGAACGGACGCTTAACCTGTTCATCAGTAGTTCAGTACCGTGGTACTAGAATTATTGGTCAAATAAAGTTGCAGCCTTGCAGGCACACAAAAGTTCCAAGCCCAACCAAAACTGATCCTAGTAACAGCCTCACATTACAACCGAACCCATGCAGAGCAGCGGGGCAGAGTAGAGCTCACCTACCCACTCGCTCACTCATCGTCGAGCTCGGCGGCCGGCTCTGGAAGCGTGGGCAGCAAGGGGTACTTGCGCGAGAAGCAGGCGTCGCAGTAGTCCCCCGCCTCGGCGCCGTAGATGCCGTGCAGCTTGCCGAGCGAGAGGAAGGCGAGCGAGTCGCTGCCGATCTCCCGGCGCACGCCCTCCAGGTCCATCCGGTTCGAGATCAGCTCCCCCTCGCTCGGCGTGTCGATCCCGTATAGGCACGACCCTACCACCGGCGGGGAAGCGATCCGCATGTGCACCTCGCGCGCGCCGGCGTCCCGGAGAAGCCGAACGATCTTGCTCGACGTCGTGCCGCGCACCAGGGAGTCGTCCACCACCACCACGCTCTTGCCGCGGATCACGCCGCGCACGGGGGCCAGCTTGAGCTTCACGGCCAGGTCGCGGATCGCCTGCGTCGGTTGGATGAAGCTGCGCCCGCTGTAGTGCCACCGGATCAGGCCCTGCTGGAACTCCAGCCCCGACGCGCGCGCGAACCCGAGCGCCGCGTAGAAGCCGGAGTCCGGCACCGGGATGACCACGTCGGCGCCCGGGGCCGGGGACTCCTCCGCAAGCGCGCGGCCGAAGGCGGTGCGGCGCTCGTGGACGGCGTGCGCGAAAACGACCGAGTTGGGAAGGGCGAAGTAGATGTGCTCGAAGACGCAGGCCCGACGGGGCCGGTGCGGGACGAGGCAGGCCGAGGACACCGACATGTCGCGGCGGTCGACGACGACCACCTCCCCGGGCTCCACCTCGCGCTCGTAGGTTGCGTCGATGAGGTCCAGCGCGCAGGTCTCCGAGGCGAATGCGACGGCGCCGTTGCGCCGGCGGCCGAGCACCAGCGGGCGGAACCCGTGCGGGTCGCGCACGGCGAAGAGTTTGTCGGCCGTCAGGAACAGCAGCGAGTAGGCCCCCGAAAGGCGCTCGCAGGCGTCGCAGATGCGCGCGAGCAGTGGCCGCGAGAGCGACGTCGCGATGAGGTGGAGGATGACCTCCGTGTCCGACGACGTGTTGAAGATGGAGCCCCGGGTCTCCAGCTTGTTCCGCAGCTCCTGGTAGTTGACGAGGTTGCCGTTGTGCGCCACGGCGAGCTGCCCGAACCGGTACCCGGCCAGGAACGGCTGCACGTTCCGCAGGGACGCGGCAGCGCCGGCCGTGGAGTAGCGCACGTGCCCGATGGCGGCGGGCCCGGGGAGCGAGGCCAGTCGGGACGGGTCTCCAAACACGTCGGCGACGAGACCCAGCCCGGTCACCGACTTGAGCTTGCCGTCTCCCCCCACGGCGACGATCCCGGCGCCCTCCTCCCCGCGGTGCTGCAGCTTCTGCAGGCCCAGGTAGCAGAGCGACGCCGCGTCCGGGTCACCGACGACCCCCACCAGGCCGCACTCCTCGCGTGGGTGGTCATCCGAGCCATCATCCCCTTCATAGGAGAATGGGGTCACGCGGTCGGGCAGGAGCGCCCCGACCGACAGGCGGCAGCTGGAGTCCCGGCGCAGAGCGAGAGGAGACGGTTTGTCGGGGTACCTGAGTTGCTGGTGGTGGCAGCGCTTGGAGCTGGCGGTGGTATGGCGGTGGAGGAGGCGCGACGTGGACGTGGCGGCGGCGGCGGCCATTCCCATTGGTGAGGAGGGGATAGGGGGAGGACGAGGTCTTCGGGGGTGCCGCTCCGAGTGCTGGTTAAGGGGCGGGATTTAAAGACGTTTGTCTAGTGGGCGCGTGCGAGCCGTAGGATGCGATGTCGTGACTGAGCTCGAGAAGGGCGCCACTGACCGGTGGGCCCATCACTCAGCCGACTCGAGCACTAGTGGATTGGACCAGTGATGTAATTGTAGGTCAGGGTGGCGCCGCATGGTCCATTTCCAGTTCAGGCCAGGGCCCCACTCGACTGCCAAGTTGATTTCAGTGGACAGGCCTATGGAAGAAGAAGAAGATGAGACTGTTCTGGGCCGTCTTGTTCTCTGGGGCAGTGTTGTTGTTTCGTGGGCCGAAGAAGCGGACTCATAGCAGCCTCATACTCTTAAGGCCCAGTTGCCTAGACAATTCTGCCTTTCTCCTTCTCACTTGGATTTTGCATCATTCTGCTAAGAAAACATAAATCTCGCATCATCAGATTGCAACTCGCCCCTCTGTGTTCAGCAATGGGTTGACGTATGAAAACCTGACCTGAAGGGCAGCTCTAGAAAACGCGTAAAATGTAGAGGGATAAAAGCTGAGACCTCGTTTGGAATGCAAGAATTTTGATAGAATTTCATATATTTATACTGTTTCATGTGAATGTCCGCGTTCCAAACATACCATAAATCTTAAAATCATGGCTGTGGTAACTGACGTCACTCGCTACTTATTAATTTCAATTTCTTGAAATCGAGTGTTTCATTTTGTTACTGACTGTGACAAACACGCTTTCCCTCATTTTCTTCTTCTTCTACGGTGCAATAATTAAGCAACTTTGGAAAAAGCTAATATTAAGGTTGTTTTCGTTATTACTATCCAGTGTCTCGTCAACTGGTGTGCATCATGATTCCTAACTTTGACTTTTTTGCGAGATCGAAGAGGGTGGATCAGTTCGACTTAATGACGAGGAGGCAGGCATGGATATATAGATGTCGACATGGTTGCGACGCGCAACTAATCAAATGTTTACAAGAGAAAGTATTCAAATGATCGAGTGCCACACCTGTACTATGATCCCCGAGTGAACCGCCGAACCGGCAAGCCAATCGGCCGAGAAAATCTTCACCAACCTGTGATGTGTTGTTTAGAACACTAAATTGGACGAAGCATTACTAGACAGAAAATTGAGGCTTACGGTAGGAGCTAATTATTTTTTATTTGATAATTACTAAGGCGATTCACTAGCTTTGTTTGGAACACGAGAGTTTTCTTCGAATCCTGTTAAAAACAAATTACTTCACGTTAAATTTCTACATTCCAGATAGGTATCTCCCACATGTCCTTACTGCGCAGCCAATTCCAGTTGAATTACTTTCGAACGTAAGAGTTGAGAAGGCACAAAACTTGATGCTGAGTCACAGAGAGCAAATGAACTCAGTGGCGGACGCACTAGTGGGTCCAGGAGGCTAGCGCTCACCCTATCTTCGATCAGAGAGTAGGACCCCCTAACCCCCTTGCTCCAACGGGGGCGCCATGGTGCTGCCTGAGCCAGTGAGCCCTGAGGTCATCGTCGGCAAAGAAGAAAAGTCAAGAACTGAAGACAGGAAGCGAGTTGGACTGGCACCTGGGATTTGGTTGCTTTAAGCCTTCAGTTCATGACTTCATGCCCTAAATGTCTGAATCAATCCTAGGCCAAGTGGTCAACCATGCAACATAATACACAAACATCACAAGCAAACTAGCAAGCCCACCATATTTTACCGAAGCCCGCATGTGGCATGGCAAAGCAATTAAGCAAAATACCAAATGAACTAGAATGTTCTACCAATTCGGCACGTCGGCCACAATTGACTAGCATTGTAGGTTGTACCAACAAAATCAAAGTTTCTTGCTGAGCGATAGTGGGCAGCTGAGTTGGAGGCAGGTGGCCGCGGGGTGCTGAAGGCGACCAAACACCAGGTGCCCCAGGCGATGTAGATCTGGGAAGGGAGGAGAGATCCACCACGCGCGGGAGGGCTGAAGGGAGCCAGGGAGGGTCAGACGCCACCGAGCAGGAGCAGGCGAGCTGCGAGCAGCTGACCAACGGACCAGGCAGTCGGTGCCCGGCAGCGGCTGCCTAGCGCCAGATCTGGAGGCAGGAGGCATGGGGCACTGTCACCGTCACGCTGAGCAGCCGACTGGGCAGCAGTTGACCACCCTCCTAGCGCCAGATCTGGAGAGCTGTGAGCTACAAGTAGAAGAGGGAGTAGACTCTGGGGTGGGAGGGGAGGGCCGGTTGGGCAGAGGGACCTATAGACTACGGTGCTGCGCTGTCTACCATGGAGCCAGCCGAA
Organism: Dendrocalamus sinicus; assembly: GCA_036346575.1. Lineage (NCBI taxonomy): Eukaryota > Viridiplantae > Streptophyta > Magnoliopsida > Poales > Poaceae > Dendrocalamus > Dendrocalamus sinicus. The sequence continues at coordinate 24,163,976 of CM070653.1, read as the reverse complement.
GAGGCGAACTGGCAAAGAGTGACCGAGAGGGAGAGGCTGACAACCGACTAGGTCACTGGGGCTTCGGTTTGGAACTTATCTGGTGACTGTGCGTCTGTGCGGTGGTGGCTAGTGGAGTGCTGGTGTTAGGGGCTTGACTAGTTGACAGGAAACAGTGGTAAGGCAGTGAGTGGTTTAATATTTTTTTTAATTTATGCAATTGTCATTAATTTGGTATTTAGTTTCATCTATTGTTATTTATTGATTCGTAGAGTTTCAAGAAATGGAGAAACGAACATTGCATAAATATTTTTCATGCAATACAAATAGTACTCCTCATACTAATGAGAGTCAAGTAAAAAAGGCTCGGGTGGATTTTAATGCCAATGAAATCATCGCTAATCCAGCAAATCGTATACCTATTAATGAGTATGATAATGAAATTAGATATTAAGTGAAAAGGGCGTAACACAACCAAAAGGTCATGGTTTTCCACAAAAATGCAGAATGATTGTTTAAGGGCATTTCAACAATCTTGGTATAATAAATATGATTGGTTGAAATATAGTATGGAAAAGGATACGATCTTTTGTTACTATTGTTTTCTTTTCAAGAAATCTGGAAGGCCTAAAAAATTTGTAATGTTGTATTTATAACAACAGGGTATTCTAATTGGAAGAAAGCTTTAGAAATATTTCATAAACATGTCGATGGACTTAGTAGTTATCACAATATTGCAAGGGGGACTGTGTGGATTTTAAAATTCAAAGGGCAAGTGTGACGCAAAGACTTTCTGATAATAGCCGAGAGTCGAAAATTGCATATAAAATTCATTTGACTGCTTCGTTAGATTGTGCAAGATTTCTTCTAATACAAGGTGAAGTTTTCTGAGAATACGATGAATCTTCAACTTCCATCAATAAGGGAAATTTTAGAGAATTAGTTGAGTGGTACAGAGATAAGAATGAGGAAATGAAGAAAGCATTTGATCAAGCTCCATTACACTGTAAGATGATTTCTCCAAAAATTCAAAAAGATCTTGCAAAAGCTTGTGCGCAAGAGGTCACAATGGTGATTATAGAGGAGATTGGAGATAGGAATTTCTCTGTGCTAATTGATGAGTCACGAGATATATCAATAAAGTAGCAAATAGCCATGATTTTGATGTAGTTTATTTTTATGTTTTTACATTGTACTATTTATTCGTGTAATCATGTGGTTATGTTTTAACTTATCATAATCTGTGGCATACAGGTTTGTGAAAGATTAAGGGAAAGTTCTTGAAAGATTTCTTGGTATTAAGCATGTAATAAATTGTGCATCTGCTGCATTGAAGGAAGCTTTATTTGCTTTTCTTGGAAAACATTAATTACCAATTTTTAGGCTATGAAAGCAGGGTTATAATGGAGCTTCAAATATGAGAAAGAATTTAATAGTTTGCAAAGGCAGATCCGAGATGAGAATCCGTATGCTTTCTATATCTATTGCTTTGCTCATTAGTTGCAGTTAGTAGTTGTGACTGTTGCAAGTTGTAGTAGAGGTTTTGCTGATTTCTTCAACTATATTCCCTTGATAGTGACCACTGTGAGTGCATCTTGTAAGAGAATGGTTGTATTATTTGCAAAACATCAAGATGTTTTGTTAGAGAAGCTAGAGAATGATAAGGCTATTACTGGCACAGAGTTGCATCAAGAAATGTGCCTAGTTAGATCTTCCAATACTAGATGTGGCTCTCGTCTAAAAACCTTACTGTGTATTTACTAAATGTGGGAGGCAGTGTTAGAGGTACTAGAGATTGTGAGTAAAGATGCATGTCAACCATCAAGTCATAGTAGAGTTTTAGGTTTGATACAGAAAATAGAAAACTTTGAATTTATTTTTATCTTACATTGATTGGTAGACTTGGTAAGTATTACAAATGAGTTATCACTTGCTTTGTAAAGGAAAGATAAAGATATTATTCAAGCTATATATTTACTTGTAGATGTGAAAGTGCGTTTGCAGGACATGAGGGACAATGGATGGGGACCATTATTCCAGCAAGTACAAAGCTTTTGTGAAGCAAGTAAGATTCATGTGCTAAATATGGAAGAACTCATTCCAATTAGAGGTATGTCTGCATGCAGAAAGCATATGGTGACTTACCTTCACTATTACCATATTAAGATTTTCATTACAGTTATTGATGCCATTACATCAGAGATGAATCATCGGTTCAATGAAGTTTCTTCAGAATTACTACTATGCATGTCTTGTCTTGATCTAAGAGACTCTTTCTCCAAATTTGATATAGATAAGCTTGTTCGACTTGCTGAGATTTATGCTGATGACTTCGACATAGCTGACCATTTGTTGTTAAGAAATCAGTTTCAAATATTTGTTCTCAATGTTAGGAGAAGTGTAGAATTTCATGGATGTGGCAATATTATAAAGCTAGCTCAAAAGATGGTTGAAACAGAAAAAAATAGAACATTCCCATTCGTCTATCATCTCATTGAGCTAATATTGATCCTTTTGGTGGCAATGGCATCGGTTGAATGAGTCTTTTCGGTAATGAATATTATCAAGACAGATTTGCGCAATAGAGTAGCGGATAAGTGGTTCAGTGGCTTGATGATATGCTACACCGAGCAAGAGATTTTTAGAAACCTTGATAATGATAGAATTAGAAAACGCTGTTCAAAGCATGAAACTGATAGAATGCTATTGCCTCGTACTTGCACAACTTCTACTCAATCCTAACTAAAGGTATGTTTTATCTTTTTTTAATCTTTATAACTATTCACAAATGCAATTTTTGGTTTCATCACTAAGTTTGCTAATTTTGGTATACGGTAGCTGCTTATATATATATTTATGGGTATTGGGAGGCACATTATCTGTTACCGAGATACAATCTTTGTTTTATTTTGTATTTTTATTATGTCCCTATTCTAATTATGTGCGATTTTAGATTGTAAAATATAATTTGTTTTATGTTTAGTGTGTTTATTTTTTGTACATCATACCCTACTACCTCCTAAAATTTCGTTCTGAGTCCGTCGTTAGGTGAACTGATTGGTTTGGGTTATCACCTGCTACGACGCCTTTCTGAAGCAAGAAAACAACTTGAGCGAGTCCAAAGGAGGAGACGATCCACAAAAATACAAAGACAAGGACTCAGGGATGATAACTGATAAGCACGGCGCACTTCCACGTCCGGAGACCAAACGGCGATTGGGCAATCGGCAGCAGACAACCTCAAAAAAAAAAAAAGCTCACCGAACACCAGGAATTCGCGACGGCTAAGCCCATAGACGAGGCCGACAAAGCCAGTGGAAGATGCCAAAAAGCACAGCCGAGGAGCGCAACGGCTTCCGGCCCAGATGGGACAGGACGTGTGAGGAGGAGGAGGAGACAGCGAGACGGAAGACGAGTCGGATCACGGCAACGCGCGCGCTCGCGCGGGTGCGGGGAATCGCTCCAATGATGGCACGGTGGTTCGTGCAGCTGGGCCACTCCGCCGATGTTGAGATCTGGATCGCGACAGGGAGCGGCACATGGGGCGTCCGCTGTCGCGGGTGGCGCCGTGCGACGATCGTGCCAGCTTCACCGTTGATCGCAACGAACTATAGGCAGCCCATTTGGTTCGGTAAACTGGCGTGGGGTTTGTGCTATGGACGCCCCAAGCATGTACCAAGCAAGAAAGTCTGTAGGCAAATATATGTTCTAGAGAAAAAAATCACATATCAAACAATAACGGAGCTTTGCTATAGTGTTACAGGTGCATCAGAAATAGGGCAAATATATGTTCTAGAGAAATTAATCTTAATTGTGTACATCAACTCCCGTTTTCTACTCATATAACTCGCACCAACTCTTATCAATGAATGTTCTTAGTAAAATGATCCCGTTTGGAACTGTTATAGGTGCATTACAAATGGGGCAAATATATGTTCCAGAGGATTTTTTTTCCTCGTATCCTAGGGCACTTGAGTTATTTTTCTGTGAAAATATTGCATTTCAAATAGGCCCTTAACTCTATGTTTAAAATATCTTTATACATAGAAAAACACTTAACATAAAACACACTCTTGTGATTTGATGGAACGTGTTGGATGAACAGATGGAAAGAGTAGAGATGCAATCGGGTTGAATTCGGACGGATATTGTTCATACCGTATTCTAACCCATATTTTTTCGGATTCAGAGTCGGATACCGTAAAGTCATATATGAATACGAATTCAGAGTATTCAGAGTTATGGATACGGTACAATCGAGACGGATACATGATGGTTTCAGATCAAAAAATGGAAATATAGACGGATAGCATATACATACATAAAGGAATATACACTGAACCATACCACTATCACTTCAAATCTTCAACTAACAATAAATTCATCTAGATTACTTAAGTACGATAGCCGATACAACGCAAATTTAACATAATTGATAATTTCATACATAAGTTCGAAAATCGATAAATTTATACATAATTTTGAAAATCGATAAATTCATACATAAGTTCAACATAAACAGGGAGGATTTGTGGCGACCAGCTAGAGTGTCTGCACTCTGGAGTTAGATTAGAACTTGGGTAAAACCTAGACAGGTTGGTGCCAATGATGGTTGATGGACTAGGCCGGTTGGGGTGCTAATTTACTTATCGGATATCCGATCGGATAGTATTTGGTTTACCTTTTATCGACGTTATTCGATTAGATTTTAGCTTTCTTTTTCGCTACCGTATCCGACAATAATCGAATTTGGTAGCATTTGGAATCCTAGGAAAGGGTGTCCGTACAAGGAACGTCTATCCTTCAACATGTTTTCACTGGAACAGTTGTCAGCAATCAGTCAAGATGTGTGCTGGTGTGCACATCATATGTACTCGAAGCAAATGTGAAGGCAAATCAGGCATAAAATACCCTTTAACCTTTTAATCACTTCCGATCCCGAATCTCCTTCTCCAGCTACACTTGTTCCCTCCCCACCCAGGCCTCCCTCCCTCCAGCCCCGCACACCCCACGTACGTACAAACAAAAAATCTCGAAATTTTCAGGTGAACAGCACAAAATTCAAATCGAAAATCCAAATCCAATCCGACCCAGCAATTCGAAACCCACATCCAGGCACGTCTCAAATGCGCCGGCCGCGCACCGCCGCCGCACGCCGTCGATGAGTCACGCCCCTCCGAACGCCGGCGGCGACCTCTTCGCTGCCAACCTCAAGGGCGCGCTCCTCGCCGTCGCCTCCTCCGCGTTCATCGGCGTCAGCTTCATCGTCAAAAAGAAGGGGCTCCGCCGCGCCGGCGCAGCCGGCACACGCGCAGGTTCGCGCCTCCCTCGCCGCCGGCGACCGAAAGGCGCCTGCTTTTTGGTTCTTTTCGGCGCAATCTTAGACAGCGCATCGTGTTCTCTTGTTTCTTTGGGTGCTTAATTAGGCGTTATTTTGTGGTTATGTGAGGTGGGATGCCGGAAAGGCGCCTCCTTTACGGCCAATTCGGTGTGCTTCGTCGACGAACGTTGTAACATTTGTTTTCTTGATGGGAATTTCAGGTGTTGGAGGCTATGGATACCTCTTGGAGCCACTATGGTGGGTTGGGATGGTTACAAGTAAGTTCTTGATTCCTTTGGTTGCTTCGTTCTTGGTTGTCCAATGCAAAAAAATAATTGAAATGCATGAGCAAAATGTGAAACTTCGCAGTGCTCATTGGCGAGATTGCGAATTTCGTCGCCTACATGTTTGCGCCGGCTGTTCTCGTCACTCCACTTGGGGCGCTCAGCATAATTGTCAGGTAGAAATGTGATTTGTTCCATTTTCTGTATTACACTGTTAGAATTCGTGGTTTTATTTAGTTGTGATTTGTGCATGCGCATGGGTTGTGATTTCTTCGGAACAGTGCTGTTCTAGCCCATTTTATCCTCGATGAGAAGCTGCAGCGGATGGGCGTGTTGGGTTGTGTGCTCTGTATAGTTGGGTCGACAGTGATCATCCTCCATGCGCCCGAAGAAAAGACACCAAGCTCAGTGGAACAGATCTGGCACTTAGCGACGCAACCTGGTATATCTTTGCGGCTGCATTGTGTGCCTTATTATCATCAGTCTCCGCAATTGACCTGTTGGGCTTGGATGTGCATGCTGTAATGTCTTTCCTTACTTTCGGCAGCCTTTCTATGCTATGCGGCCTCTGCACTGGTGGTGTCACTGATCTTGATGCTGCATTGCGCTCCCCGCTATGGGCAGACCAACATAGTGGTGTATGTGGGGATTTGTTCGGTGATTGGATCTTTGACGGTAAATTATGTCTATGGCATTGCCTTTGGTATCACCTTGTTTTGGTGTTTATGGGATGTTTACTTGCCTTTTGTTTTGCTAGGTGATGAGCATCAAAGCGGTAGGCATTGCTATCAAGCTTACAATTGAGGGCATAAACCAGGCTGGCTATTTCCAAACTTGGTCGTTTGCAACTGTTTCAGCTGCGTGCCTAATTATTCAGTTAGTTTACCTGAACAAGGTACATCGTTATGCTATTCCTACAATGTTGTTTTGGATAAGCACAATAAAAACAATTCGTATGCACTTTGCGAATTGCCTCAAAATCGATGACCAAGATATTTCAGCTTCCAATTCGACGTAACTTTATTGTGTTGCAACATAGTGTGATCGTTGTAATAAATGCCTTTTGTTGAGTAACATAAAAGAAGAACCTAGTAAGTTTATCTTTCATTCTTTCAGAACAGTAATTTTGATGTTTCTTTGCATCTTCACACCATGTTAAACTTTCAGGCATTGGATACTTTCAATACTGCAGTTGTTTCTCCCATCTATTATGCAATGTTCACATCCCTCACAATTTTAGCAAGTGCCATAATGTTCAAGGTATGCGAATTTTGATAGCCTTCCACAAATGCCAAGTACTTTTAGTCCTTTGGTAGAACACAAATTTGAAAATTTCTATTTTGTGATTGCTAGGACTGGTCGGGGCAAAGTGTAAGCAGTATCGCCTCTGAGATTTGTGGATTTCTTACTGTTCTTGCTGGTACTGTTGTACTGCATTCTACAAGAGAATCTGATCAAACTCTTCCTTCAGGTAAATGCTTAGTGTTTAATGAATCAAGATTCAACCATTCTGCAACGACTAAACAACAAGATGAATATTTGCTATGTGATACATGCACAATAGCAATATTATTTATGCCAACATGCTTATGTTGTTTTCACAAATGCTTTACACACTGCATTTTTGAAGTTACCAATTTCCGCCTTACCAGCCAGGTTACAAATCTGGCATAAGTTGTGGTTGTTCAGAGTCAGTGCTTTGCATTAGTGTTGTGCTGATTACCAAGCCCGCAATCCCTACTAAAGTTGGTTGATTTTTTTAGCAACGAAGTTGGTTGAATTGAAAAGCTATTTAATATTTTGCTTCCAGCAGCTGGAGTTCATTCTGTTACCAATGGTTTTCATGGACATCAAATCGTGATCTTCCTATTTATGGATCAACATATGGTCCACCATTCAAAAGTTTTCATTACACCTACTACTCATGACTAGTAAAATGCCCGTGCATTGCAATGGGGATATAAACTTTGCACGAGATAACATCAAGCATGTGGCATGACTGTTGCTCACCGTTGATGGATATGTAGATTGATTCCTCAAGCTTAGTCAGATGCCATGCCACTCTCGTGGCATCCTCCACCCCCCGTGACGTGTTATGGCCACAATCATTTGCTCATGGTTTGCAAAAAAAAGCTGAGCAGTGGTAGACCGGTCCACGGGCCACAGAAGAAGTCACTAATCCCGAGGCGGTATTTAACGTTTGAGATCATTCCGGGTTCATACACTAAGCGCACGCATTGGAATTAAAGCGACACCGTGGCATGATTCTTGTACTCATCAATGAAGTATATATAATCCGGTAGGGAGTAGCAGCTCTCAACTCATCTCTCCCCCGATTCAATTTGAATCGAATCCATTCGACTCGAGCTAGTTCAAGGCGAGTTTGGGATTTGGGGGAAGAGGAGAGGAGGGAGATGGACCAGGTGTTGAACAAGGTGGGGAGCTACTGGTTCAGCAAGAGGACTAGGCTAGTAAGGAGATCGACTCTATCGGCAATGACATCAACGTGCGCGTCGCTCCCTCAAATCCTCCTTCCCGTATTTTTTCCTGTGTGTTCCTTTCAAATTCTTGGCCTGCATTGGTTGATTTTTTGCACCTGTTGGTTCCGAATCTAAGTGCCTGATCTGCGTTGCGGTGATTAAGGATTTTCTGGCTTTTTTGTTGTTTTGTTTATTTCGGTCGAGAGGAGAGGAGCTCCGTTTGAAGAGTAAGCTTATAGGCATGTTGAATCTCATTTGTAATGGTTGGTTCTCAAAAGTAATGGTTGAAGAGTAGATGGGGTCAGAGAGGTGGTTTTCACTTGCGCGGATGGACCAACGGTGAGGGGCCAAGGGGCAGTGATGACGACAGACAAACTCCCCCCTTTATATTAGTAGAAATATGTTGACAAATATGTCCTTTTCAACTGCCTTAAGGCTTGTCTATAGATAGTTTTGCAAGGTCAGAACTTCCTCACTGTTTTTCATATGCTCATTCTTCAGAATAAAAAGAAATGATGTTGAGAAATATTTTCTAGGATATTGGCAATTTATGCTCTTGTCCATGTAAAATCTTGTAGGTTACCAAATACCACTGGCTTATTCAAAGTGCCACTGCAGTAACTTTCTGTTTTTTATCCACTACAGATCTGTATACTCCTCTTCCCCCAATATATTGGCATATCCAAGGGAATGGCGAGACGGGGAAACAAAAGGAGGATGATTTGCTCTCCGGTGACTTCATCACCGTGGTGCGGCAAGACTACTTTGTCTAGACTGTAGAGACCCTCCCAGCTGCTCGGTGACTTGTGTTACCTTGCTTAGCTCTTCGGATGGAAGCTGATGCTTGCTGTGCTTATAGTCTCCTCAAGACCGTCTCTCAGCAGTCACCAGACCAAAACAATCGTGAAGTTTTGCAGAAATTGTAGGACTAGTTTTCATTTGATCATGGCGCACTCGAGCCAATGCCTTTGCAGGAACAACTGAGCAACCTGTCTTCTAGGCTGTTGGTGTGATGACTGATGGAGGATTTGCTGCAAGTTTATCAGGGTGGCGTGGCGGGATGTGCTATATATGTATTGTCTATTCGATCTGAGCAGCATTTGTATGCCCTTGCTCTTTCTAGTCTGACAGTTTTTTCCGCTTTCAGCTTCTGAGTTTGCTAGTTGATGTATGTATATTCTACAGGCTAAGGTGAATGTATGAAGTTAGAGCTGTTCCCCCTTTTCATGGGATTGAAATCAGTCAGGCAGGTTCAGAATGTTTGAAACTCTTTGCAGTTCGAATGCACGTTGGTATGCGCGCTAAGCATTTAGAATCTGGGCAATTATTTCGCGACAAACTTGATCATCCTTTGTATTGCAGTGCTGTATTTCTTATGACATGTAATAATTTTCTTGCTTCCTGGTTGAAGAATCATGATAGTAGATACAACAACAAAACCTTTTATCCCATACAAGTTAAGTTAGACTAGGAAAAAAATATTTTCAAGATCAAAGAGATGAAAGCTTTGAAATAAAAATCTACAGTGCTAAAACCTTAAACCATATATGCTGCTATCTAAGCCGAGAGCATAAAACATTATCTCTAACTTTTTTATGGTTCTGGTACGTGGATCGTTAACTTCCATACATTTCTATCCAAAGCTAATTCTTTAGATATATTCCAATCCCTTAAGTCTCTTTTAACTGCTTCCTCTCACGTTAGTCTTGGTTGACCTCTGTCTCTTCTTACGTTTTCAGTACACTTTAAAATTCCACTATGTACTGGTATCTCAGGAAGCCTTTGTCGGAGATGTCTAAACCATCTCAAGCGATGTTAGACAAGTTTCTCTTCAACTGATGCTACCCTCATCCTATCACGTATATCATCATTGTGGATACGATCCCGTCTTGTGTGACTACAGATTTACCGTAGTATCTTCATTTCCGCTACACTCATTTTCTGTATATATTATCTTTTAGTCATCTAACAAATATTTTTCATATATCCCTGCAAATATTTTTGAAAGATCGACGAGCTAGTAGTCACTTGTTTGCTAACAACTTTTCATTCATCTGGATGGTCTTAGAGCTCTATCAAAGGTACATAAATCAACAACGAATCAGCAATACTACAGTCCGAGCAAACATATTTTCATCTGTACAGCTGACACATGCTGATATTGGACATACGCAGCTGCTATGGTTGCCCAATTCCCAGATAGTTTAATACTCGGTAGAATAGCGTGCAATTAACGCAGGAGTTTTTCAGGAAACATGAAAAACGCCAAGAACCATTACCACGGCAGAACAACAGATAACCTCAGACAAAACAGAACGTGAATTCGTATGAGTACCAAACAACGCCCTTCAATAACCATTGCACCTCTTCTTTTTCCTCCAATTTAACAGGCTAATCATTCTGAAGATCAAGTTCAAGCTTGATTCAATTTGCATCTTTTTCATTAAAGTATGAACGAATCTATAGATGAAGTTACATCGAACCACTTGCAGAAGGACTTGTAATCAAGTATACAAGCTAAGCCATATCAAATCAGATGCGAATACAGAGTAGAAACCAACATCCTAAACAGGATCACAACAAGATATTAAGGTAAGAGCCTAAGACCCCATGAGCTGCGTTGCTGAAGCGACCCTCACTCTTAACTACATTTAACAGTACAATTAACTTAATTAAGAAATAAGTAAGAAACAAACGGTATAATTACAACACATTCAATTACATCACTGTACAAGCGGAGGAAAAATATTACATCTAAATATCCACAGAGCACAAAGTGATAAAACCAAATCCTAATTCATTGCATCATTCATTATCATACATTCTCAATTGCATGCATATACGCGTAGTTACATTTCCAATCATCTAAGTAACATAGGTGTCATGGGTGGGTCAACGACGAAAACCTGCATTGGTTAGATATACCAAAAACCTAGGGTTTCAACAATCCAAGAGAGAATAAAAGAGGAAGAAGAAAATTGCCATCAGAACCCGTCCGATTTAAAATACGGAAACCTAGCGCTCATCGAGATACTAGAACCATTTTAGTGGGCTTCATTATCCGACAAAAATCAAGTCAACATCCATTTCAAAATTTCACCATAGTGCCAAAACCACTATAAGGACAATTAGTCCCTAGGGGCAACCCATTTTCCACCGTGCACAGAGGAATGAAAGAAAGCCAGGGATAAGACAAAGCCATGTGCGCGAGAGAGAGGAGATCGTGTCAATTCTCTACATAGCCAAGCCACCAAAGCAAGAGAGGAGACGAACTCACTTGCCTCCACCCTCCATTCCATCTCTCCTCCCAAATCTCTTCCCATCAGCAATGAGATTGAGAGAGAGAGCGAGAGTCGGTGCCACCAGAGAGGCGCCGTTGAGGGAGGAGGAGGCATTCAATAGGAGCTGGGGAAGACCGAAGAGGAGGGAACCACGACCACGGTGACTAAAAGCAAAGAACCAGCCAGGACCAAAGGATGAGAAGGTCAACTAGCTAGGACAGCATGTGGGGGAGGACCACTGCCACCACCGTCACCGACCCCTTTACAACCCGACCAAAATCAAGTAGGCCATCCACACCCTTGACCCTTTTCCTACCCCCTTCCCTTATCTCACCACAAGCACTACACATCACGGTGACCTCAACAACTGAGTATAATAATAGCATAAGGAGGGGGCTAGCTCTCTCCTCGGACGAATAGAGCCACGGCGAGCAACATCACTGTCTCACGACAACAGTAGAACCGCGGATGGTGTCGGTGTGCACTCGGCAGACCGGCATGCTCCTCGGTGCATGCGGACCTCCAAGCTCCGTCACGATTGCTCAACCGAGGGACACCACCACCATCATCACCACCACATCCACCCGTGCTTGAGCAAATAAAAAATAAATCAACCATAAAGATGTAAAGAACACGAAATAGATCCAGTTTTGGCTAGAGATTAAAAGAGGGAAGCCTCGATCAAGTTTAGCCGCACCCAGATCCACCACCACTGGCACTGGATCCTGCCAGAGGAGGAGGAGAGGGGCAGGGAACCACAGGCAAGCCGGTGAAGGAAAGTCAGTGACGCTACCACAGAACGACACTCGAATTGCTAATGCCGCGCTCGGATCTACCACCACAGCTGCCATTGGGCCACGGTGGTGGGGAGGCGACACGGGGACCATGACAGAGGGAGAACGCTAGCAAAGACCAGAGAGGGGAATCGAGTGGGTGGGGGAGGGAAGCTGAGTGGGTAGGCCAGCGTGCATTAGTGAGTATGGGAGTGAGTTCGTGTGTGTGTGTTGTGTGTGTGTGCATGTGCAGGCCAGTGTGTGTGTGTGTGTGTGTGTGTGTTGGGCTAGTGGAGCATTATTGTGGGCCAGCAACCAATAGGCCAGGCTGCATAGAAAGTTAGGCTGAGTAGATAGACAGCTGAGAGAGATAATAGACTAGGATGGTAAGAAATTAGCTATACGTGAATAAAATCACAAGGTTAAATGAATCCCAGTAAATGCCAAACCACAAATAGAACTAATTGCTATAAGACTAAATAACTACCCATTCATCAGACTTCATAAACTGTAAAATTGCACTATGTAATGCAGAGGACGAACTAGGGCAGGAAGAGGGAATTGATCTAGCCATAGTTGAGACCGAGGCATTCTACGCACACTAAAGCAAGCTTACCCTTGATTATTCTGAGTAGTTATGTTATTGATGAAAACTAAATTCATTACAGTATCTATTATCACCTGATGCATTAAAATGCTTTTTTAAAAAGAAATGTTGATAAATGAAGAAGGAAAAGAGATCAGAGTAGTTCCAGTAGAAAGGAGCAGCTGGATTGCAAATTATGTAAAATAGGTGGGTAGAGGGTGCCTTGATAGGAAAAGAGAGGGGCATGTTAGGGCCATCTACATATATTTATAATATAAGGATCAAACAACTTTCACTCGAGCAGGGAGCCGTACTTCTAGTGTCAACCATCTTCTCATTTTGACGAGAAGAAAATGCTACCCTGCAACATTATTATTGTCTCCACATGGATAAGTAGTATTAGGTAGAGAAAACCAGAACTAGTATAGAGCACAGAAGTGGTGGATCCAAACTAGTATAGGGCTCGGAAGTGGTGAGCTTAGGCACATATATTAGTGCAGTGGAGCGTTGGGTGAGGGTTAGACTTCCCCAACCAATGACTACTTCACAGTCGGGTGAGGTGTTAGGTGAGGGTAAGAAAACTGCCCTGGGCCATTGACTGTGACTAGTTGGGTGGAGATATAATAATGGAACTAAGAAAAACATTCTGTACTTTGAACTTGGCACCACATTTAAGGAAATGCGGAAGACCTGACCTCAAAGAGCTCAAAGTAGCTATGGTAAAGGGATACAAGCTTGCGCAGTCCTAAATAAATCATGAATTCATGTCTCCTGGATTAGAGGCTACAGAGACCACTAGGTACGTTGTACTCACCCTTGCTATTAAATTATAGTCCGGCTATGGAATACCTCAAGTGGGATGAGAGTGATCATGCTAAGGACCAGGGTGAGGTGGATGCCCTATTCGGTGCATGGGGAGAATAGGTGACCAGTGCCCTATCTTTATGAGATAGGGTATATAAATAATCTATATCTCCCGTTTGTGCTTAGTATTTGTACTAAAGATCTTAGCCATGTGGGAGAGGGGATTCAATCGGGAACCGGAGGTGGAAGAAGATAGTAGGAGGAGAAGACAAAGGATTGTGGGCCCATTCTTGTAGGGTGCAGCTTATAGGTTTTTTTAATAAACAGTAATAACTAAAATAAGTGTTTTTTAGAATAAGTATATGAACAGTGAGAAAAATAAAAAAAGACATATATATGAGACAGTAGCGAGTGATACACCTGTAACCCCTTGCCTGATCTCTAGAGCGAGACAGGAGCGAGAATAGTGGGAAAACCATTTCGAAAAATCAGATGTTTATATTAGCTTTTAGCTTCTTTAAATAGAGATATTTGATGATTTGCCCCATCTTTGTTTGCAAACAGCTCATTTGCCCCATAGTTCATGTTAATTGATTATTTGCCCCATCTTTCAATTTTCAGTTGATCATTTGTCCTCTTTGTATTTTCAGACCATTTTCTATTTTGGCAAAGGTAAATTACTATGAGAAATGACCAAACTGCCCCTTCTTTGTAGACTTAAAAAGAACAATTAAAGAATTTAGGATCTAAATGGACATGACTTTAGGTAGCGGGACAACAAAAGACTGTTAAGGTTTGAGCATCAGTCATGTGCTGATTACATGTGTCATCCATATTCTCGATGTACAACCTGGCATGTGAAATTAAATAACATCTAGTTAAGCTTGTAAATGTAGAAAATATTTTCAACAGCCAAATGTATAGCCTAAGCCAGGTATCATGGCCTGTTGAATATAGCTCATAATGTCATATCATATTATAAAGTGAACATGCCAAATAGCAAGACAACTTTCTGAGTTAGAACATGGAATTTGTGTTTTGATGGTTAGAAAATAAGAAGAGCAAATTGCACCATGTATCCCTAATCTGGTCGCTCCCACCACCTCATCTGGTGGCTCCAGTGGTCTTCACCATCGCCAACGGCACCTCCCAACTTCTTTGTGAATCCCAAAATATTGGGTTCAGGCGCAATGGCGAAGGCACTACCAGGTGGCCAGTGCGCGATAGGAGTGGCAGTGGTATTTGTGGTTAGGCGAGCTCTGTGTATGGGCAGGTTTGGCAGCGACTTTCGTAGGCAGGTGGCAAGCGCATGCTCAGGCGAGAAGGCAGTGGCGTTAGCCTGCGGCTCTTGTGAGCAGGCAGCAAATGCGCATTTAGGTGTTCAGGCGCTACAGCGGCAGAACTAGTGATGGCAGCGATGGAGATCACCTGCGTTGCTGGGTAGCTGAGGAGAGAGGCTGCATGACAATGGATGGCATGGATTTCATGCCGGCCTATTTCGTTGCACTGCTTCCACACAATTGGATCCAAATTACATGAACACCACAAAGAAGGAGGCAAATGAGCTGTTTGCAAACGAAATTGCGTGGAAGCAATTCAAAGAAGGGGGCAGTTTGGTCATTTATCATAGTAATTTACTTTTTCCAAAATAGAAAATGGTCTGAAAGTACAAAGAGGGCAATGATCAACTGAAAATTGAAAGATGGGATAAATAATCAATTAACATGAACTATGAGGCAAATGAGCTGTTTGCAAACAAAGGTAGGGCAAATCATCAAATTTCTCCTTTAAATAAGGTAGAAATAGAAACCAATATAAATAGGACCTAAATTGATATTTTGCTTAGAGATTCATCTCATAACGTAGCATAATCTAAGTAGGGTAAAGAGGCCCCGTACTACGAGCGAAGGGTAAAGAGGCTCCGTACTACAGGTTTATTTGGTTGGTGTTCTAGGCTATATGCTAGTAAAAGGTAGTGTCTCAAGGTAACTTAATATTTTGATGATTTTTATCTAGTTAGATAAGTTTAAGGATATAGTGTTTAAGTTAAAAACATATGTCTGAAACCGCTGGATAAAATTAGAGACGTAGATCGTAGACCGAAGAAACCAACGTAGATGGAGCGCCTACAGTCGATCGCCATGCCGCAATTTTGGTCGTGGGCACGGGAGCCACCAGGTGGCGACCAAGCGGCGTTCGCGCACTCCGGTGCGGTCTGGCAGCGCGCGCGCCGCGAAGCCAACCAAACACGATCTACATCCATCACTCCAGAATGAGGCTTCCCTGTCCTCTCCCGGTGTTCCCATCCGTGTTCCCCTCAATCAAACGGCCGGGAAACGGCCACGTGGCAAAAATAACAGCTCGTATGATTTTTCTTCTTACTCTTGTGATCTTGTTTTGATGTTTTTATTAAGCTTTATTTATATCTTTTAAAATAGATATAAATAAAACTTAATAAAAACATCAAAACAAGATGACAAGAGTGAGAAGAAAAATTATATGAGCTGTTATTTTTGTCACATGATTGTTTTTCAGTCGTTTGATTAAAGGAACACCGATGGAACACAATGGGGACAGGGAAGCCTCATTCATCACTCCATCAGTATCACGCTGTTAATTGAAGGCCACCCATTTCGGGTATCTCCGGTTCCCCACTCTTTTCTCCATGGCTGCCTCTTCCTTGGCTCCTCCGACCACCTCCTTTGCGCCGGCACCGGCGCCGGGAAGGCTCAAGGCGGCGCATCTACTCACCAAGAGGCTTCCCCGGCGGGTCCTTCTCAGGGTGGCCAGCGAATCCGCCTCGGTTCGTGGACCATTTCCAGCTCTCTTTTGCCTGATTTATCCATTCCGACTAGTTCTTGATTTTCTGTTGCGTGGATTGGGTTATTGTGCTGCATTAGGTGTTTGTGGTTGCCATGCTCGGCTGAAATCCCTAGCCCCGGTAGTTCCCTGCTTCGGCTTCGCATTTGTTTAGCTAATTCGCCGCTGAACAGCCGCCAACGCCGATCCAATAGCCCAAAGCCGCCATCGCTGCTGCTGCAGAGTACAGTTTGGAGCAATCGGGGCACTGTTTGCTTGGTGACCTCGGAGGCAAACCGACCTGATGTAAACCAAACAGCCCATGGGATATTTTTTTTTCCTCTGGACACCTTTATGCTTGTGTTATGTGGATTGTTGTAGTATTGGTTTCCAAAGTCAGAATCATTGCCGTTTAAGGCCGTGACCAGTTTTTGTTCTTGATGTTAATTGTAGAGTAATGTTAGATTAGATTTTAACTTCACAGTTACATGGGAGTTATATAGTTTAATAAGAAACCCAGCACCCCTTTTCTCTATACGTAATTATTCTTGTTGCCGTTTTGTGTACTACAAGACTTGTGCAGTTGTCTTTCAATTACCACGCAACTGTCGAGACCGAAGAAGGCCTCAGCATGATTCTTTATCAGCTTTTGGACTGCTACAAATAAGTTTCATGATCATCACATATTCATATAGCTGGTCCGCTCAGGAAGAACTATGGACTAGCATTGAAGGGATACCGTTTATAGCAAGTATAAGTTGGAATAGGCGCACTTGTATTACTCTGATGTCACATTGCCTTGCTCATCTTATGACATATTATTAGGTTGCTGGTGACACATTGCTGGGTTTGCATGAGAAAGAGAGGTTCGGCCTCTCACCATATGCTGATGAGGAGTCCAAAGAAGAGATGTACTGGGAAACCTTGGATGCTGATTTGCGTCACTGGACCAGATCCCTGCGCCCGGTGCAGGTATATATAAGGTGTGCTTTAGGAATTAACAGGCATATATGCTCAATGCCATAGTAGTTCTATCTTGTAAAATTAGCTAATGTTCAATATGTTCATTCTCATTTCTATCGGGACCTTGCAGTGGTATCCTGGTCATATTGCAAAAACAGAGAAGGAATTGAAAGAACAATTAAAGCTCATGGATGTTGTCATAGAGGTCCGCGATGCTAGGATTCCCTTGGCTACCAGCCATCCTAAGGTTATATTTTTGGTGGTTTCTTGTATTTACTTCTATGAAACAGTGACTTGGGATGGTACTGAGGCATGTTTTGAATGATCAGATGGATTCCTGGCTAGGCAATCGGAGAAGGATCATAGTCATGAACCGTGAGGACATGGTATCGACTGAGGACAGGAATGCATGGGCTACTTACTTTGCTAGTCAGGGCATCAAAGTTGTTTACTCAAATGGGCAGCTAGGCATGGTAAGATAACCCTTATGTACTTTCAGTTGCCAACTGGTCAGGTCACTTGTGGTTTATGCCCTAATGTATATCACTTTCCCCTTTGTTGGTCAGGGTACAATGAAATTAGGTAGAATGGCAAAATCAGTAGAATCTATTGTGAACACAAAGCGAAGAGAAAAGGGACTGCTTCCTCGTCCGGTAATCCAATCGATTTCTTCTTGGCTATCTTCTGTTGCTTCCTATTATTTTATTGTTCCATACGTGCAAATTAGTACACTCTGGAACTATTTCCATAGTGAAAAGTACATTGTGGAACTTGCTTGCGATATCATAGAAGTAATGTTTGCGTGTGTTCTTTCCAAACTAGTATAAAATTCTGATAGGTTTCAGTTTGAAATAGGCAGTTGTTCGATCATTTGCTTCTTGAAATGAATGATACAGTAGCACATTTTGGGTATGTTCAATTATATTATATTTTTTGGGTGAACTTGTGTAAAATCAAGAATTTCTTGACTCTTCTAATTTAAGTGATCAACCGCAACTTGTTTATTTTGTTCACTGTTTCTATTGTGCCTTGAATGAAGGTTCGAGCTGGAATAGTTGGATATCCAAATGTTGGCAAATCTTCCTTGATTAATCGCTTGCTAAAACGAAGAATGTGTCCAGCAGCACCTAGACCAGGTGTCACAAGAGAGCTGAAGTAAGTCACTGTGAATAGGAAATAATATGACATTTGCATTATTCAGTTTTTAACATTTAAAGCTGAACAGGTGGGTTCGTTTCGGGAAGGATCTAGAGCTGTTAGATTCACCTGGAATTTTGCCAATGCGAATTAGTGACCAGACAGCTGCAATTAAGCTTGCTATATGTGATGACATTGGAGAAAGGTCATATGATTTTGCTGATGTGGCAGCTATTCTTGTGCAGTTATTGATAAGACATCCAACAGTAGGTCAGTGGTCTCACAAGCTAATGATTAGCATATTATTTTGATCGTAATGTGTCCTAAAGATTCTAGTCTAGTTTCAAAAAACAAACATTTGGTAGCTAGCTTTCCAACATGAAGTGTTCATGCTTTTATTTTGTATATCGGCTTCAATTGTTGCTGACAGGTTGGTGTGAAACAGGTTCTGAAGCATTTCGAAAACGATACAGGATCGATGTGGACAGTGACTGTGGTAAAATGTATGCTTCGATCCTCTGTATTTCTTTCTAAATGACATTAGAAGTTGAGTTGATGTTCTGATGGCATGCCTGACAAGTTGCAGGTTTGTCACAAAGCTCGCTCTTCACTTGTTCAATGGAGATACGAGCCAAGCAGCTTTCCGGATCTTGTCTGACTTCAGGAAAGGCAAATTTGGCTGGGTGGCCCTGGAGAGACCTCCAACATGAGCAATAGAGATATCACTATCAAAGATTTGTAGATGTTAGAGCTGCACTTGTTCATAGTACAACACACTACCATTACTATGCCCTTCGTCACACCATCATACACAATTAACTTGGTTGTCTAGAGCGATTGAGCTGATTTGTATAAGCATGGGACAGACTGGGTTAATTGTATCTTTGCAAGTTGTTACAGAAGTGTGCGAAATAAAACATGGTTTCAATTTTGCCTAATTAGATGCTCCCCTGACAGTTTACTAATGTTCAATTTGTATATTGTACTGAGGTGAAATTTGATAAGTGATGACTAATGATAGTATATACCCCTCCACAGTTTAGCTGCTTATATTTATGTTCCAAATGTGACACTAAAGTTCATCCGGGCACTGAAATTATTCCAGCGATGAATTTTCAGAACATAGAGATCCTTTCACCCTCTTTTTTTTCTTTTTCAAAACTTGCATTTCTTGTACAGATAGAAGCAACTAAAACAATAGATATTTTTTTACAACGATTTTTGTTTTTCTGTTCAGTACATGATATATGATACAATGTTTGCTACCACCAATTGCTCTCTGCGCCATCAAATTGGCATACTGCTAGCTCTTCACCACAGACGGGCGGCCTTGCTGCAGATAAATGCCAACATTTGACATCCCTGCCGGGGCTACGGATTTCAAAGATTTCATGGCTGCACAATTTCCAGCTTCACGATCCTTTTTAGTTTGATTCCTCACTGTATTGTTAGATCATCAAGCCTGTCGATTAAATCCAAAGCTTTGGTCCTATCAATCTCGAAGTCGATGACAGGAAGCATGGAGGACCTCCTAGCTGACAGCAAGTCTTTCCTGTTGCCACTGATTGGAGAATGACTATTGCTCTTGCTCACTCTGCTCTGTTTGCTATGTCTTGACTTCGTGTCAAACTCTTGACTTTTGCTTATCCCAGGGACGAATTTCCTGTACCTAACATCCTTCAGCATATCCTGATCCTCTTTTGTGAGAATCGGTGATGAACTGTTCATTTTGTCTGGCAGCAGCGTGATTGCAGGACCCTTTTGTGTTGGTGAACGGACAGGAGATTTGATGGGTGACCTTACAACTCCATTAGCAGCTCTGGATTTACTGATGAGATGATGAAGCCACGCAACAAGCTCAAGGATGTGTGCTTCGGTCTTGTCTTTCTCAGCATGATATAGTGTCTCAATTCGGGTCAAGTCCATCTGTCCAGATAGCTTGCAGTTCAGCTCAGATCTGCAGACCACAAAATAGTTGTAACTCTTGAGAAATTCTAGTTCCATCATCTTTATTCAAAATTATTGTATCATATGCTAACCCTGTATTTGCCCACTCTCCAACCCAACCGAAGCCATGGTGTGCCCTGATATGAACCGATAATCGCACTCAGTAAGATATGGATAGTTTTTGCAGTTATAAATAATCAGTTCATAGGTGATATTAGATTACTTAGTCGTGTTATTTGCAATTGGGATAAGCCATCGCATAGTTTTCTCCATTTCAGCTTTGATTTGAGAAACCGTAAGCTGCATCAATTTATTACAACCATGTACCAGTGTTAAAGGATATATCATATATGTAATAACCATAGCATGGAATTGCTATTCACGGTTCCATAGCATGGCATTGCGATTCATGGCTGTTACTCATAATAACAGGAAATATGAGCCTCCAGCTCGGCATACCTCTTCTTTGATTTCAAAAGATTGTAGCTTAGAACGGAGAGCAGATTTGATGGTAGGTGGCAAACCTTGGTATAATGTATCTCTCATGTTGGGAGGGATAGAACTTGATCGAGAAACCTGCCATCAATAAATCCTTTTTAGGATATAATGAAATAAACACGTAAGCAAAAGCATGTATCATCACATGAAGACGAGCTGCCGCACAGGGTTGCGGTGCAAATATCTCGTAGTGTAATTGATTATGATCCTAATAAGATTAGTGCCCATTTTCTAAGAATCTTGGACCATGCAAGGGGACTTGAAAGTTGAAACAGACATCTTTGTATTGGCAATACATGAGAATCTGAGATTGTTAATGTTGAAAGTGTGCCAATTTATCCTTCTAGATCACAAAATAGTTTAACAAACTGTTCATTAGAGTGTTAACTTACGAGAGTATCAATCTGATTGATGATGTTCGCATAATGCAGTGCAAGTCCTGCTGGTCCCAATCTATTATGGCGTTTGGCAGGTTCTTGTGGCTCTTCACTGTCTACAGTTAATAGGAGCAAGAACCTCTAAATCACTGTCACAATAAATGATGGTACGTAATAACAATCACAATCGTTTGACAAGAATCATACTCCAATTACCTATCAAGGTACACAATTTAGACTAACATATAGAATGATTAAAGCTGTTTGTGCATGCATGCAACTATGAAAGAAAGCCATCTTTTTAAAGCTGTACTAATTATAGAGGAATTAAACTTATGAGCCACACAATGAAACTTTAGGAACAAGTGACTGAGCGTCGTTTAAGAAAAGTAACTAGCGTGACGACAGATCAATTTAGTTTTATACCTGGGAGGTCAACCACGGAGGCAATTTTCTTACTACGACAGTTGATGGATGTATAGAGAGCAAAAGAAGGACCTTCATATGATGTTTATTGACTTGGAGAAAGCCTATGACAAAGTGTCAAGAAAGGTCATATGGTGGACGCTCCAAAAGAAAAAAGTCCCAACAAGATATATTACCCTAATTAAGGACATGTATGAAAATGATGTGACTAATGTCAGAACATGTGGTAGTGTTACTAATGACTTTCCTATTAAGATAAAACTACACCAAAGGTGAGCGTTGAGCCTATACAGTTTTGCCCTAGTGATGGACGAGGTCATACGGGACATACAAGGAGATATCCCTTGGTATATACTTTTTTGCTGATAATGTGGTGCTGGTTAATGAGAGTAGAATAGGTGTTGATAGGAAGCTCGAGTTGTAGAGGAAGACCTTAGAATTGAAGGGCTTTAGACTTAGTAGAACTAAAACTAAATATATGAGGTGTGATTTCAGTGGTGCTAGAGCAGATGATGGAGATGTTAGATTGGACGGACAAATAGTGCCTAAGAATGACCTGTTTCGTTATTTGGGATCGATGCTACAGTAGGACAGTAAGATTGATAAAGACGTGAGCCACAGGATAAGAGCGGGTTGATGAAGTGGCGCCAAGCATTTAATATCCTGTGTGACTAAAAAATCCCTTAAAAGTTAAAGAATAAGTTCTATAGGACGACAATAAGATCCGCAATGCTATATGAAGCAGAATGTTGGGCGACTAAAAGATAATATATACAAAAATGTGTAGCGGAGATGAAGATGTTGCGATGGATATGTAGTCACACAAGGCGGGATCGCATCCGCAATGATGATATACGTGATAGGGTAGGGATAGCATCAATTGAAGAGAAGTTTGTCCAACATCGTTTGAGATGGTTTGTACATCTCCAATGAAGGCCTCCTGAAACACCGGTACATAGTGAAATTTTAAGATGTACTGAAAACATAAAAAGAGGCAAATGTCGACCAAGACTGACGTGGGAGGAAACAGTTAAACGGGACTTTATGGATTAAAATGTATCTAAAGAGTTAGCTTTAGATAGGAGCGCATGGAAGTTAACGATCTATGTACCAGAACTATAAGAAAGTTAGGGGCAGTGTTTTAAGCTCTTGGCTCATATAGCAGGATGTACGGCTTAGGATTTTATTATTGTAGGCTTTATTTCAAGACACTCATATGTTTGATCTTGAGAAGGTTTTATTCTTAGTCTATCCTAACTTATTTAGGACAAAAGACTTTGTTGTTGCGGCTGCATTGCACAGGCTAGGTATTGAATGCACCGGGCACATCATATTGTTGAACAGCACAATTTCAATGACAGACAAAGCCCAAGAACATTCTACACAATTATACTGGCATGTATGTACATCCCCACAGCAGCGCTTTAAGTTTCAGAGCAAGACTTTCTAACAAGACTGAAGAATAAGCAAATCTTACTTCCCTTGGCTAAGGGTACAGAACTAGCTAAAATCAACAAGAACTCTATTTGATATGGACACACTGTTCCACGCAGTGCTGGTGACTGATAATGATGTCAATGGTAATGACTGTTCAATGTTCAATTGCCATGATAAACACAAGGAAATTAAGGGTCATCTAGTCAAACCCTTTATGACTTTTTGAGTGGATTAATATGAGAAAAAACTTGCAGAGATGGTAGATTTAACCAAAGACATCAGAATGCATTCTTGTAACATATGTGGGGTATGTCTATTATGACAAAGCAAATATATGACTCTTCAAAGCACCACAATCAAGAAACACTATTGGCCAACAACAGTTCAAGCTGCACTAGCAACATGTACTCTTGTAAGACAGCAGCCATAAGGATTGATACCAGCACGACCGAAGGCATCATAGATCTCCAAATGTAAGAAGTGGACAATGTCTACGAGCTTTTCCACCACCTGAGAAGAGAACATAATATTTTTCAAACCTTGAAACATGAGGTCATAGAAAAGCATCTATGTAGTGTGTGGTTTAAACATCTAGTGGTAACTAATAACATAACCAATGCCTTCCTTAAGCCGGCATTATTAATATAATAATAGATTTAAACAAAACCACCTACTACTGACCTCTTCCAGATTCTTGGACCAAAGTGACCTTTTTTTCAAACTTTTAACATGCTTACTTTGGCTCTTAACTTCCTGCTTTAGTATATGCAAACTATCACCTGCAAATGAATCAAAGTTCTCTTTTAGTACGTCATAAAGTACATCAGATCATAAATATCCACCCTTATAGAGTGTGGTTAAAAAAGATCAAATGAAATAAGTTCTACCCACAAATCCTTGAGATGCATCATAAGTGGTATTCGTTACTTTTATGGAAAAGAGAGAGAGAGAGAGAGGAAAAAGTCTACATTACCCCCTAAACCTTGGTGGTGGGTCCACGTTGACCCTGAACTACAAAACCAGGTATTCTAACCCTCACCCCCACATCTTTTAAAACCAGAGCAAGTACCCCCTTGTATGGTTTTGTGACGTGAACAATGACATGGCGCTTACTCAGCAAATAAGATGTACAAAAATTCCTTACGTACTGACCCCACATGTCAATGGGTGCTATCCTTCTTCCTCCTATCTTCTCCTTTTCTCTCTATCTCCACCTTCTTCCTCCTACCTTTCCCTTCTCATCCCTCTCCACAAACTCTACTTCAGCCAGCATCAAACCCAACAGTTCCCCAAAGATGCGAGAGAGAAGACTTGCTTCAGCTTTCTTGGATCACCTGTTCTTGCAAAGAAGAACAACTTCTTCTACCCCCCCCCCCCCCCCAACAAAAAAAAAAGAACAACTTCTTGAGATCTGACTGCATGGGATCTTGAAACATGTGGATAGGCTAAGAATCCACTAACAACGAAGCCTTTTAACCCAAACAAATTGGATAGGCTAAGAATGAAATCTCCTCAAGGTCCAAGAAACGAGAGCTTTGTAATAAAACCTACAAGGTAAAAACTCTAAGCATACATCCTGCCATCTGAGCAGAAAGCCTAAAACACCGCTCCCAAACCTTCTTCTTATGTCATGGTTATGGTACGTAGATCGCTAATTTCCATACGCTCCTATCCAAACCTAATTATTTGGATACATTCTAATCCCCCAAGTCACTTTTAATTGCTTCCTCCCACATCAGTCTTGGTCGACCTCTGTCTCTTCTTGCGTTTTCGGTACGTCTTAAAATTTAACTACGTACCGGTGCCTCCGGAGGCATCTGTTGAAGATGTTTAAACCATCTCAAACGATGTTGGACAAACTTCTCTTCAATTGGTGCTACCCCACCCTATCACGTATATCATCATTATAGATTCAATCCTGCCTTGTGTGACCACAAATCTACCGCAGCATCCTCATCTTCACTACACTCATCTTCTGTATATGGTCTTTTAGTCACCCATTATTCCGCTCCATATAGCATTGCCGGTTTAATTGCCGTTCTATAGAACTTACCCTTTAATTTTTGAGGTTTTTTTTTATCATACAGGACACTCGATGTTTGGCGCCATTTCACCCTCTCCGCTCTTATCCTGCGGCTCACGTCTTCATCAATCTCGCCGCCCCACTGTAACCAGGGGTGGAACTAGGACGAAAATAACCATGATTCACCACTTCATCATACATATAACATATATAATTTTCAAATAATATTATGCTAAATAGTAATGTGTCCGTCAATTTTTAACATCAAAACTTCAACAAAACCGATGGCAACGTATGATGATAAAGTAATGGTCGAAATGCTTACCAAAATTAAGAAGTCTGATAATAATATTAGTTAGTCGCAGCAAATTGAAGGAACTAAGGGCGAAACCACAAACAAAAGTTGGTCGGCATTGGTAAAATACATCACCCGACCTCAATAGCCCATTAAAAAATAACAAAATTACTTAAGTTTTCAAGTAAAAAAAGTAGAACGGTCAAATTTAATTTCATTCAATACCTTTTAGTATTTACACTATTTTAAGTTTATAAAGTAGTGAACCATAACATTATTGGTAGTTTTCATCAATTCTTGTTAGTATATCATTCATGAAATCATCACCAATTAATTGAAAAGTCAATTAGATATTTGTATGTTCAACATTTTAAAAACAATATAATAGAGAATTATGTCCAATGGGTTATTTACTTGATATTGTGGTCAAATACTACCTCCGATTTGCAATGAGCTAGGTCGGTATTCCAAAATTAAAATTGAAACACTAAGTCTTAACTCTACAATTCGACAAAAATCAATTAACAATCATCACATTGAAACGCTAACTCACAAATTTAGCCCTTGTTCTTGAAACAAATTGGAAGAATTAAGATAAATTTAGAGCAAAGTACGTACTGATCGGGTGGACCTAAACTTCTTTCGACCGGCGAGGGCGCGAGACAACACGAACCAGGTGTCGCAATGAGATGGGAGGTGTGGACGGCCGATGGCGCCGATTTCTCCCATTCTCTGGTGACCAGTAGCTGCCTGGCTAGGTGCGGATGTGGTGCACATCTCCTGGCCGACCATGCGAAACGAATAGACGTCGATGACTGCTACGAGGTGACACGCTTCAGGATCAATTAAATGAACGACATGGCTTGTGTGGTCCTACTTCTTAGGCCGGCTCAAGGGCTAACTCGGCCTGCTATAGTTGCCTCATGGGCTAAGGTGGGCTGAGGGAAGCGGAGGCTCCTCGTGAATTGCTACTAGCTACTGAAAATTTAGGCTGCTAGTGCTTCCTTCGTTAGGCTTCAAAGAAAAAATGAGTGCACCGTTTTTAAGCTGTAGGGTTCACACATGGACTGAAGGTGCTAATCTGTACTTAAAAAAAATTTGAACCCGATGTCCTGTGACACTGAGGCCCATATGTTGGTTCCGCCCATGACTATAGCATCGATCCTAAATATCAAAAAGTGTCCTTCCTAGGCACTACTTGTTCATTCAAGCTAACATCTCCATCATCTGCCCTAGCACCGCTGAAATCACACATCATATACTCTATTTTAGTTCTACTAAGTCTAAAACCCTTCGATTATATGATCTTCCTCCGCAGCTCCAGATTCCTATTGACATCTATCCTACTCTCATCAACTAGCATTATATCATTAGCGAAAAGCATACACTAAGGGATATCTCCTTATATGTCCCGCGTGACCTCGTCCATTACTAAGACAAAAATGTATGGGCTCAATGCTAACACTTGGTGTAGTCCTATCTTAATAGGAAAGTCATTAGTATCACCATCACCACCACATATTCTGACGTCAATCACAACATCTTCGTACATATCCTTGATTAGGGTAACATATTTTGTTGGGACTTTTTTCCTTTGGAGCGCCCACCATATGATATTTCTTGGCACTTTGTCATAGGCTTTCTTCAAGTCGATAAGCACCGTGTGAAGATCCTTCTTTTACTCCCTATACCTCTCCATCAACTATCGTGTAAAGAAAATTGCCTCCGTACTCTACCTTCCGGGCATAAAACCAAATTTGTTTGTCATCACGCTAATTACTCTTCTTAAATGGCGCTCAATGACTTGCTCTCAAAACTTCATTGTGTGGCTCATGAGCTTAAGGATTAGAACACCAAATCAAAGACAAATCCCCAAAGGCATCAGAAATCAGATCGCTAAAATGAGAGCAAAAACCTCGAAATTTCACCAAATTTCATGCTCAAACTGAGTTCGGGTCCCTTGATTTGGGAGGCAGAGAGAGAGGAGAGGGCGTGGAAGATGTTTTCATGGTGGAAGCAGCAGGGAGGACAGTGGTAGGGAGAAGCCGCCGCGACCATGGCGTTGCGTGCTCTGTGTGCGTGTTGTTTTGGATCTGAGGAAGAGGATAGAAGAGATCACCAAGAAAAGTGGGCTTGCTTTGAAAAGTACACCGATGACGGGTGAGAAAGCGGTGAGGCAGCAAGACTGAGATATTGAGAAAGAAGGGAGTAGACATTGACACGTGGGCCTCGTAGTGTAAGAAAATTTCATAATTTTGATTTGCCTAATCAACAACACATCTACGGCCACATCATCTACCACGGTGGCAAAACCACCTCTGAAACCGCCTCTCAGGGGGTTATTTAGACAGTTTTTCATAGTTCAGGGTTTGTTTAGGCGGTTTTATAGTTCAAGGGGTAGATTAGACGCACCCTGGTAATTCAGGGAGTAAATTAGACTTATTCTAAAAAAAATGAGAAAGGAATACCATGGTGATAAGCTTTCAAGGAAGGGAACAGTGATAAATGACAACATAAGAACTAGACAAGGAACCTATTCACAGAATGCATTGAACTGCAGAAGTCAAACATAGGCACATGATTATTCACAAAAGTGGGGATACTCACATTCTGCTTCTTAAATGGCTACGAAACTGAGCAGAGCCCACTAAAAGACATGCAAAGTTGTTTATAGTGCAGCCAGGCCAAAGTTCGATACAGTTTAACAGATCACAAACAAAACTGACCTCTTGAACTCAAGCCATCCTGTTCTTGCTGTTTACGACGATAGTCTTGTTCAAATCTATCCAAAGCATGCAGTTCATGATATAATTCCTGAGGAAAACATAAAAAGTGAAGCAAAGTCAATAATGTGAAATATACAAGCAGACTAATTGATGTTCTCGAAAAAACTAACCAGAATAATATGAATAAGTACAGGTAAAGCATATTTGGCAAATGCCATAAAAATGTCATAGATAAAGCATATTTGGCAAATGCCATAAAAATGTCATTTTGGAAAAACATTTACATGGTCTCCAAGGTACCAGTTTCACCGCTAATTTTGATCACAATACATTGTTGCAAATCATAAAAATTATATGTTATAAAGTATATTGCACGATGAATCTATTAGTAACGATTTCATGCGGCCAATCTAAAATTCTTTATGCTTCTTCATGTACTTGTTAATTTTGGAGAGGAGAGATATTTTTGCTATTCACAACTATGCATCTTATTCATTATGAGAAGTCATATATATACACGATTAGCCGGCCCTCATGGGCTACATGAGCCACATGGGCTGAGAGAGAGAGAGAGAGAGAGAGAGAGAGAGAGAGAGAGAGATTTAGACACTAATACAAGGTTGTCACAGAATCGCCTAGGCGACGCCAAGTCATCGTGGTGGCCGGACGGGGGTGCCTAGGCTGTTTGCCCAGCCTGCTCCCACCGCTGATGCCGATCGCAGCAGAGGAAGCTGGAGGTAGGAGGCGGCGCCAGAGGAGGCTGGGTTCAGGAGCCGAAAGGCAGAGAGAGATAAGGGAGAGCCCAACCAGCGATGGCTTGGCTATTCGGCTGAGCAGAGCAAGAAAAAGAGAGAGGGGATGTAAGAGAGAGAAGAGATAAGGAAGAGAGGAGTGGCTTCGACTGAGAACAATGAGTTTGTTTGTATCCCTGGGTCAAGAGCCATATGTGTACATGTGCATTTATAATTAACCTCCTACAATACATATAAATAACAGAAATAGGTCATATTAATACTATTTGCTATTATGGACCTTGTTATTTGGATAATTTGTACTGTTATGTTGGATGGTTATTTAATTTTAGGTTACATAAGGAATTATTTGTATTTATTACTATCGTCTAACTATCACCATGACGGACGCCTAATCGACTAGGCATCCAACCGTCCCAGTCTCGTCGCGACATGCCAGAGTGCCGTGACAACCATGCACTAATATGTACAAGACTCTTAACAATATTGATGGTCAAAACTGAAAATGTTTGACTGCACAAATTCTAGGATGCTTACATGTAGAATCAGAGGGAGCGCATTGCATGCTTACTTGCAGTGGCAGTAACTGCAAAACCTACTACAAAATTTTGAGCTACCAAACAAATTTGGTCACAGGCCACTCAAATGAAGTATTGACAACTAGAAAGTCCCACAGAGTATGCTACATTTTATTGATTGTTTAGCCAAGATTCAGTGCTAAGTTATTTTGTACACTGGTGAGTATGAGCCTGTTCTTTTGTGGCTTTTGGCTTTTCTATAGTAATTAGTTTTTAAACGGAATGTCTTTTCAATATGGGGTCTACTAGGTAATTGTAGTACATACTATACCAATTTCATTTATATCAGCAAAAGTTGCACGTAAATTTCATTTACTCTGTAATCTCTCACACGAACAGCCAAAAGCCACAAACCGCAGTCAAAAGTCATAAGCCGCAGCCACAAAAGAACAAGCCTTATGACAACTGCATAATTGAGGTAACCAAAATAGTTCTGTATATAATGCAAATAAGTTCTAAAAATCATGCTAAATTAGTCTGGTGATCCCTACAGCTGTATAGTGAACACAAATTATCAATTGCTGCATCAATGATTCTGCGTCTTGTTTCAAGTGATGCTGGGAAGTCCTTTCTGATGCCAACCTAAAAGAATTCAACAGAGAAACACAAGTTAGTACTTTAAAATAATCACCTATTAAATACAGGGACAGAAAATGAACTGCACTTTTCAAAGTAGCGTTCCAAGTTGTGCCACTGTGGATCCTTGCAACGATTTCCAAAGCGAACAACCTCTTTTGAGAATACTTCTAACTCTTCCCTGTTGGAATCAAACAATTAAGCACTTGACTAGAAGATTAAAAAAGTTGTATTACGGTTTTCTGAATACAGTTCTAGTAGGGTAATATGTAAAAGCATGAATAGTTTAGGTTAAATGCTATGAACTTATGAAGCAGTGTATATTTAGTACTAACCTTTTGTCAGCAGCTGCAATCTTGAGTAATTCATCCATATCTATGGCTATAAGGTGTTGGACACCTTCTGAATGAAGCACCACTTCTTTTAGATGTTTTATGCTAGCCTTTGACAGAGAATGCATTAGACTGGAACCTTTCACTATGGTATTTGCCACCTCGAAAGCCAAAATAGATATTGTGTTTCCCTTTGCTGCAGCACTTGACACAAAACCACTACTAGCATTTAAACTTGTCATGCTACTACCAAGTGTGTCTAGAACCTCCACTGCTTTCCCAAGCCCAACATTGCTAGCTCTACCTAAAATTGAGCTCACTTCCGAAACCTGTTTTAATATAGCAAGCGACCATTAAGAAGCCTAATAGTCTCTCTCATGGAATCAACATTCAGGACACTGGAAGAGAAATATACAAAAAGAAAGTGTATCTCATTTAAGCAATGGAAACAAAGTGATCTTCATAACAATAAAATCTTGTAAAAAGTAAAAACTGTGACATGATAGCCTAAGTGTTTGCAGTGCAATATATGCAGAGTGCAGAACTGAATCTCAATAAAAACCATTTAAAGCCCAAAAATTGGGGTAATTTTTGGTTGCTTGTACAACTACCAACCAATCTTCCATAGGATACCACGGGAAGGATGAGCTCATTCTGCATGAAGTGTGCAGGTGGCTATTCGGTTTATTGTATGAGATTATATGAGTTTTTTTTGGGTACTTATGATGCAGGAGGTGCTGAGATTGTGTTTAGCTAATTGAGGTCTTTTATAGTTCTAATGAAATTTTTTTTAATGAGAATTGCAAAGTAATCACAAGTAATTATCACTAGTCACCACTAAACTAATTATTACTAGTTATTACAAACTACCTTTAATCACACTTAAATTGCCACTATTTATCATTCATTGAAAACCACTCACAATTGTTAGTCAACACCAAGTGTCCAAGTCCATAGGAGTGGGTGTTATTTACTTATTGAAGTGGCTGCTTACAACTTATTATTCCTTGTGTTAACATATCACTCAATGGGAAAAGGTTACAAAATATCCAGGCTACACAGCCTACACTATAGAATTATAGGTATATAAATATAATCAAATTGAAGTGCATGCACCAGCCATAATCCAGTAGACTTAGGTACAATGTGTTAATGGAGTAGAAGCAACTGCACACACCAACTAGCTCCAAAAAAAAGGTCTTTGTAGTCAATGAACTCAACTTTTTGTGAGAATGCTGATAAGTAATGATTAAATATATTTTTGGTAACAGCCAGCCTGACTAATTTTTCCTGAACAAGTATTTCCAAATTCAAAAGGAGAAGCATATAGAGATACAAAATAGTCAAAACTATCCCCATATACCAATATTACCATAACAAATTGTTAGTAACTATCCATATAACAGAACAGGGAGACTGTATATCACTACAATATAACAAATTAAGGACTAGAGAATCACTTGGAACAACTGCCAGTTAATGAAATGTGGTACATTGCAGTCTAGTTCACCAATCACCATAGATTAAAACAAAGGGAGCAAGAATTCCACTAACCTTGGCAGCACCGGCCTTTGTCTTGCCCAAACCAGCCTTCTGCGACAGTGTCCGGGCTAGTTGCGGTGTCCTGGACTCCGCCTGACCGGCATCTGCACCTCCGTAAACAGCAAGCCCAGGCACGACACTCTCCAAGAACGAGAAAGACTGCTGCTGCTCTTCCACCCGCTTCGCTGTGGCCTCTCCGGACACCGGCAACTTCTGCCCCTTCAGCGCCGCGGGATCATGATCAACTATCTGGTCCTGGCCAAGCGTGGTACCGCTTGGAGACTTGTCTACCGCTGAAACCTTTGAGCAGAGGCCTCCCATCCCCTTCCTACACAAAATTCCTAACCCCTACCTTAGGCTAATCCAATTGCTGACCTCCCATGCACCGAAGTACCAATTTTTTTTTATCTTTCCACCTGGTTACAGCAATCTAGCGACTCCCATTCCACCACCTTCCAGAATTCCCCAATCACCCCCTCCAAGAACCACCACAAGGCCACTCTATCCACCAAACTGGAGCAAACCAACCACGCCGAAACGAATCAGCTCAGCACGAGAGTTTCCTCCGCATCGCGATCCCAGCAACTCCAATCCATGGAACGAGCGCCTGGCAGAAGCCAAACAAACGGGCCAAGTCAAGAAGAGGGCCGATTTTCTTGTCCGCAAAAAGATGAAATTTCTAGCGGAATCTGAACGGAAAAAACGGCAGCGACGAACCTAGCGGGGGATCGGTCGGAGACCGCGGGAATCGGGGAGTCGCAAAGATCGTACCTTCGAGTCGGGATTTGGCGGATTTGGGGAGAAGGGCGGAGTCCTTCTGCCGTTGCGGGGAAGCGGGGGAAGCGAGTAGCAGAGTCCACTCTACCAACAGGGCAATAAGGCTCTCTGGTAAACTGCTACTTCCACACAAACACATGTACACACGACTCCACTCCTACTTCAACACGAAATCTCTGCAGCAAAGGGAAGTTTCAAGGGGCGAGGGAGCTACTCCAATTTTTACTTTAGAATCTGTTTGGGACTGCTCTGCTCTAGTTTTTTCAGCTCTGCTCTACCAACTTCACCATGGAGCAGCTCCATTGTGGAGTTCCTGGAGCAGGTGGTTCTATTTGGCACGCAGCCTAGCTCCAGCTTTAGAGCTCCAGCTTTAGGAATGTGAGGTTTCCCTGAGAAAGGTCTAATGTGCCCCTGAATGATGTTTGGTGTATGTTTTGATATCTGCGGAGCATATGTAACTGAATATTTTTTGCTGCCAATTGAAATATGATGTAAAATATTATAATAGCAATTAATTTATTCGAGAAAACCAAAAACAAATATTTTGGTCAAATAATTCCATCCTTTTGTCCTATAAATTGCAACGTGCATGATAGATAATTAACAAGGTCCATCATTCGAATATAAATAATTGTCCATAGATAACTAGAGAGTAGTTTAAACTAAAATGACTACGAATACAAGTGTCCCAATACATAATTCTAGCTCCAAGCTAGAGAAATAGCGGTTGCCAACTCATCACGGAATTACTTAGTCTTTGCAACATACTGCTTTGGATAAATGATCTTCAGCCTCCTTATGGTAATCAGGGAAGACATCCAGTATTTTTCCCCTCAAAAATTCATAAACAGCACGCTGTT
Source organism: Dendrocalamus sinicus (assembly GCA_036346575.1). Taxonomy (NCBI): domain Eukaryota; kingdom Viridiplantae; phylum Streptophyta; class Magnoliopsida; order Poales; family Poaceae; genus Dendrocalamus; species Dendrocalamus sinicus. The sequence continues at coordinate 24,130,424 of CM070653.1, read as the reverse complement.
GTGATGATTTCCTTTGCACTGGAAGTACAAGAAACTAAAAATTCATATAGAGAAGAGCATGACAGGAACCTTTCTAACTATGATTTAGCGAAGGACAAAGGTTGCCTAATACCTTTGGCATATGTGGCACGAATAGTGTTCTCTGGATATATGTGTGTAAAGCTTATTATCTCCATAAAATGAGGTTTTGCAGAACTCACACATTGGATGCCCTGCAAAACCACTGCGCTCAACCTTAGAACCATCAACCTCAGAGTCACCGGTTTTTACATGGTGATTTAACTGTGCCCTTGTATAAAGCTTCTGTTCACAAATAAATCATAGTGTTATATTTGAAATATCTATTGCAGGGGACACAGAATATCAAAATTAGGCTACGATTATGTTAAAAGTATTAGATACTCTAAAAAACGCCAAATTCACCTACTCTGTATTAAAAGGTACAAGCAAGTAGAAGTCAGACACAGCCAAGTAGAAAGAAATTCTATAACACAACAATTCTCAGCTAGTTAGAAGTTACAACAGTCATGTGCTACCAAAAATAATCAAAATGTACATGCTTGAAATAAAGAAATTATTACGGTTGAAGGCAGTCATAAAAGGTTATTCATTTCTACTGTTTCCACTCTCCAGTTATTAATATCACATCCAGCATAATTGGCATAAATTTATCCTAATTATATACCGCTAGATTAGCACGTTCAACATAAACATCTGGTATGCTTTGTGTGTGACTCAAATACATCATGTTTGTGCATACAATTCCATAAAGCATATCAACTTTTTAACTTTTAAGGCAACTACAAATATGCAGTAACGGAGAGGGTGCAGATTTTCTCTTGACAAAGCCTAATGGCATGTTATGTGAAAATACAGATTTTCTGCAATTAATTTGCAGGAATACTTCAATTCCATAATCAGAAAACAGAACAAGAGACACTCATTACACAAAGCAACATCACTACATGATGGAAATCAACAAGTCTTCCACCAAGTATTTATGAAGATTTCTCTGAGCCATTACAGTGTACTTGAAAAGTTACAGCAATAGTAGTATCAACAACTAATGGTCAAGATTAATAAAGACCTTCACCGGATTGCACATACGCAAAATGAAGAGGCTCACTGAATAATCATCGGATTATACCTTTCTTCCCTCCAAGCAAAGATTGCACATGAATAATCTATGCTGATGGAACAAATGTCCTTTTAGCTGTTCAATGCTCCTGAACTTGCTTCTGCGCTTTGCTTGTGCTGCGACGTGTACTGGGCGGGACGGAGTCGAGGACGGTGAGGGCGGCGTCGGCGCGAGCACGGTACAGCTCCTCCACCGCGTCCGCCGTCCCCTCCATCGACGTCCTCCCGCCGCCTTCATCCCTTTCCCTTCGCCTGCGCGCGGCTCGGAACCGAGGCGAGCTCGCCGTTTCACCGCCGCCTCGCGCTCACCTGCCGGACGGCGGGCGGGTGGGGCGGAGAAGAAGAGACGCGCGGGTGGGGAGGAGAGGCGGCGCGGGAGGGGGCGAGAGGAGGCGCGCGCGGGTGGGGGGCGGAGAGGAGGTGCGGCGCGGGAGGGGGGGCGGAGAGGAGGGGCGGCGCGGGAGGGGGACGGAGATGAGGAGAGCGGCGCGGGTGGGGGGCGGAGACGAGGAGAGCGGTGCGGGGAGAGGAGAAGTCGGGGGTGGGTGGGGAGAGGAAAAGAAAACGAATCGGTATGGAAGAGGAATTGTGTAATGACAGTGGTGGGTAATTTTTCCCTAACTCTATGAGGAGATACAAAAATTCAGTTTCTGGAGTACCCCTTGAGGAGCTCCAGAAAAAACGTGGAGTAGGCCTTCAACTCCACCTTTTTCTTGGAGCAAAGTTTTTGGAGTTTGACCCGTTTGGCTAGACAAGTTTGGAGCAGAGTTGAAAAAGCTGGAGTGGAGCAGTCCCAAACAGGCCCTTAGTTGTTTCATCCGTAAAATTGTAAAATCATGTTGCAACTTTTAGCTAGATGTTAACCTATTACCATTCTATATTCATTTTCTACATTAGAACGGAAACCGATCAAATGTGTGTTGATTAGTTTTCTTCTCTTTTTTCCAATAAAAGACATGATGGCAGGTGCTTAGAGCAACTCCAGCAGTAGCCCTCAAAACAGGGCCCCTACTTTTTATTTGAGGGCTCTCCCTACTTTTGAGGGCTCTATTTTTTGGGCTACACTCCAGCAGGAGCCCTCAAAACAGGACCCTCAAATTCATTCTTAGAGGGGATGACACATAGAACCCATCCTCATCCTCATCCTACTTTTGAGGGTCAAGGGTTAAAAAAACTCACTCCAGCAGGGCCCCTATTTGAGCCCTTAAAAGTAGGGGCTCCCTCCAGACCCCCAGGAATGAGGGCTCGAGGGGGAGATTTGAGGCCCCCCTACTTTTGAGGGCTCAAGTAGGGGCCCTGCTAGAGTGAGTTTTTTTGCCCCTCGGCCCTCAAAAGTAGGATGAGGGAAGTAGAGACCCTGCTGGAGTTGCTCTTACACTTAGGGATAAGAATTGGTGAGTTCCTAACCATCCCAGTGAGGATCTGGTGCATCACAACAGCTTCAGTTTTTGGATATTAAATACCTTTTTTAACTGAAATGCAGCTAAGTATTACTACTTTGGAAGATTGAACAAACACGATTTATGAACAAAAAGTGAACAATAAGGGAAAATATATCCAAGCAGTAAATCATCGAAAACTATACGGTTCCTAGCCCCCAATAGGGTCTAGTGTATTTGAAATTACCAGGATTTTTCTATCAAACGATACAAGAGTTTATGTGAAGTTACATAACTTACAAGGGCATTAAGTCATGTACAATACCATATACTTATACATGAGTGCTTAGAGAGATAATATAGCCACATCATCAAGTACCCATATAAAATTTATTTCCTCTAATGCAAACATTTTTATGTGCTTAGATGTTGCACTATATATTAATTAGATATAGTTATATACATAAGCATATGTTAAACACCGATGCCTATTTAAGCATTGATGCTACAATATAAGCAACCTACATGGCTTATTTGGCAAGAAAAAATAATTTTTAGTTACTAAACATCTCTCTAAGCATCTGCATTGTGTATGCTCTACTCTGTGTTTAAAAAAACATATTAGTATATTATGTCTTCAGCTTTATTTTTTCCCCAAATGTCACCTAGTATAAATCATAAAACTATAGCCTTCTGAAATTGAAGGCATGGTCAGGGGTGATCATTTGTGCTTTTTTTGTGGCTTATGGCTGAAAAGCATCAGAATCGGGTCAAAAAGCAATCGTGTTTATGAGGCTTATTTATCATAATTAAATTTAAAAAATTAAAAAATATAAAAAAATATATGTTAGCCCATTACGTATAATCCAAACAAATACGGGAAAAAAGAACTGGCAAAAAAGCTCAACAAAAAGCCAAATGTTCAAAAAAAGACGAAATTTATGAATAGTGAAAAATAAGTCGGAAGCCAGAAGCTGAAGCTCTTTTGATCACCTGTACGGGGTATCAAATCCTGCATTCTCATTGGAAGGGTAAAACAATTTGGGGCAGACATCATTGTCCAAGTTGCAATTGGAATGCTAGCAAAAACATTATTGGCCGCGAAGGTGGAGCCGGTCAAAACCAAACTTCAAGTGGACTAGTGAAAGAAGAACAGAAGACAAATCCAAGTGTATTTGTGCCTTTTGTGGATCTTAGCTTAGCACGATCTTGGGTGGCCTATCCTTTTATGGTTTAACTGAACCCAAGGAAACATTCTAATGCAACAAGCACCTCAATCTGGCAGTCCATCACTCCTAGTCTTACTGTCAACTTCGACATCTACCTTTTCTTGTGCTAGATGACACCCAGCACCACTTACCTATTCCCTTGCAAGCAGTAAACGAAGGAAAATTGGAAAAGATGAGAAGAAAAAAAGTGCATATTTCCTTTTCTTTAGAGCAAGCAAGGACCTAGTAACTTTTATATTTTGGGTTATGAAATGCACTTTTCTTTTCCATCTATGCAGTGCACTTTCGAGTGGCAGAGACTTTCGGATCAATCTTCACTGATCACATTGAGGCTCCGTTCTAATAGCTTTTAACTTCCGAAGACAAAAGCCGTTTGAGATGTGTTGGCTTTTTAATAGTTTTTCCTTTTTCACTCTTTTCCCTTAATTTTTCTTTGTATTATCAATAAAGATATACGGTGTTTTTTTTTCTATTTTTGTATTCATTTTTATTTAATTAAAGGGAAGTGCTAAATAACACTTGAGTGTTTTTTGACTAGGAGCAATCAGATTTTTCTCTTATATATGCACCTCCTCCAAAAAATGTAAGTACTCTGAAGCACAAAAAAATACTCGAATCCTTCTTCTCCCATGTATGCACAGCTCCAAAAAATCTAAGTGCTCCAAACCACAAAAAACACTCAAGTACTTCCTAGACACCATACAAACCCTATAGTGTTATCTAAGAAAAATCATAGCCAAAAACTTAAGGTGGTGATCATTTGGGCTTATTTTTGGTAGCTTATGGCTGAAAAGCACTGTAGCTGGCTGAAAAAACACTGTAGATGACAGAGGTTTATTTAGCATAATTAAATTTTAAAAAATATAAAAATATAAAAAATATGTTAACCCATTACGTATAATACAAACAAATACGGGAAAAAAGAACCGGTAAAAAAATTCAACAAAAAGTCAAAAGTTCAGAAAAAATAAAATTTATAAATAGTGAAAAATAAGTCAAAAGCTAAAAGCTGAAGGCAAGACGACCCCAGCCTTAAACACATCATTTTTGAGCAGGGCTCACGGGCATATGGTTAAGGTTAACATGACACAAGTCATCCGTGAACTTGTTTAGTGCTGCTCTACCCGGCCACATGTGGATTACACACTCGCTTTTTCGCAAAAACGTGATGAGCACGTGCCTAATTGTTTTTATATGTCAGCTTGAAAAAATGCATTGAAAGAAAAGGAGTTGCACACACGTCGCTGCTGCAGAGGGCAGACCTACAAACACTTTGCAGCTTGAGATATCGAGGCAGACTGCTTGTCCAAGGGCTACTCTACTCTTCTTTTTTGTGCTAGTAGTAAAAAAGCAGGAACACCTTAGAAGAATATTCACCTTCCGAGGGAAAAAGCGCGAAACTACAGTGATCATTTTGTCCTTAGCATCTCACATTGTCAGTGACTCCAGTGGTCGATCCACAGTACTCTGCTTTCTCCCCCTTTTCTTTTCTTTTCTTTTGCCCTTCATCTTTGAGAGACTGGTCAATGATGGACTGGCAGAGTCTAACAACCATGCAAACCCTACGTATCTTGCTCACCAATCGCCACTTAGTTGGGTGAAAAGATAACTCTTCCAGTGAAGAAATTCCCTACGAGAGAAAAAAAAATCTACTTTTGAAGCAGTCTTTCTATAACCTGTCCAAATCAGCTGAACGATGGGATTAGCATGGCAGGACCCGAAGAAGAAGAATGACTAAGGAGATCGAGGAGAAGAGAACTAAAGATAGCACAGGGACGATCGACGAGCAGGTGAGACAGCGCCATGTGTGGTCGAAGAGCGGATGGGGGCGAGACGACGACAGGGGCGAGGACATCGCGTTATCTGTGTCACTGTGTGGAGGGAGAGCGAGTCGTCTTGGCAAAAGCGTAGCAAACTAGCTAAGCCATATTGTTTGCCCTGAGCGCTGTCCGATTTGACGCCGATCAGATTCTGGTCGATGCCGATGGCGTTGCCGCCTTTCGGCCGTCCTTTTCGCCGGCCGCTTTCTACTCGCCATTAGCGGACTGGAGCAGATCATTTGTACGTACGCCTAACCAAAAGCATGCGATTGACTGACGGACAGACTGGTGAAGTTGAGTGGTCGAGAGAGGACATTTATTTTCCGAATGACTGAGAGGGCACAGTTTCTTGCCATCGGTGGTTAACAGGCCATTTCTGAATCCCCAACCCACCGAACCGAACGCGGCATAGGTGTTCACGGAGCCTACCTTTTTTTCTTGTGATTACGAGAAAAACATATATGCACAAACATCACTATCCATACAGGAACGCACATTCGAGTGTGCTCTCATAGCATATGTCTACAATGAGATGAATCTAAATATGTCCTCACAAAGAAGATGAATCTAAATATGTCCTCACAAACAGTGGCGGAGGACGGAAAAAAAATGAGGTGGGGCGGATCGAGAGGCAGAGCAGAGAGTGGCGGCGGCCTGCCTCCCGCCGGCCGCCAGCCGCCCGCCTCCCGCCGCCCACGAATGCAAACCTCTGTTGTGCCCTTTCTCAAGAACAAGAGAATGCCAGTGAAGGATATACTATATTGCCAACAATAATCACAGCTGCACAAATATGTCTATAAATAATAGGATTTAGAACCCAATACACAAGAAAGTCAACTTCTCACATTCAGAAAACAGCTTTTTCAGCATGTAACTAGGTCAAGAAATTGGCATGGAAATTTAGCATTCAAATATGAATATTAGACCATCAAGACAGTATATGGAGAAAGGGAAAAGGAATGAGCACCAGCACCACATACCTCACCGGATCAAGCGTAGGGAGGCGGCGCAGCCATGCGAGGAGCCGAGGAGGCGAGGCGGCGGCGAGGCCGAGGAGGAGGCGGAGCCGGAGGAGGCGAGGCGGCGCCGAGGCCGCAAGGAGGAGGCGAGGCGGCGGCGGGAGCACGGGATCGGGATTTTGGGAGGCGGCTGGGATCGGGATTTTGGGACGCCGCTGCTCGCCTCCGCCGCCGCCGCCGCCGCCTCCCGAGTCCCGCCGCCGCCGCCTACGCCGCTGGCTTGCCTCCGCCGCCGCCGCCCGCCTCCAACCATGACGACGTCCGGGAGGAGGCCGGCCGACGCCGGGTGCGGAGGAGGAGGAGGAGGCGGTCGGTGGGGAGAGGAGGCCGCCGGCCGGGCGCGGCGGAGGGAGGCCGGGTGGGGCGGAGGAGGAGGCGGCGGCCGGGCGCGGCGGAGGAGGAGGCCGCGGCTGGGTGGATCGGAGGCGCGGATTTGGGGCGGAGGAGGAGGCCGGGTGGGGCGGAGGAGGAGCGCGGCCGGGCGCGGCGAGGAGGCAGATCTGGGCGAGGAGGCGGCCGGGTGGGGCGGAGGAGGCCCGACACCGGGCGCGGCGGAGGAGGCGGTCGGGTGGGGGGAGGAGGAGGCCGCGACCGGTGCGAGCGGAGAGAGGCCGCGTCTGGGTCGGTCGGAGCGGCGGATTTGGGGCGGAGGAGAGGCCGGTGGCGGTGGGGAGGAGAGGAAGAGGCGAGACCGAGAGTGCGAGAGGCGGGCGGACGGACGGAGAGGGGAGCGCACGAAGAGTTACTGGGGCCTGGGGTAGTGGGGGAAGAAAAAAATCAAGGTATGGCTTGGGCCATATCTTGCCCTATCGGGCCCTCCGCCCCTACTCACAAAGATCATATTAAGGTGCACTAAGGTGTGTACATGTTAAGATGTGCATCAAGATTCAAACTATAGTAGGTGTAATCGTACACTACAACTCTACCACCACACCAAGAGATAGTTCTTGTAGAGCCTACTTGTTAGACACTGTTAGTAAAAACTTTGTATAAAACTACACTGGAATGTACAGTAGGTTCCTTCTCAACGCTGCGGTACATCACTGTATGTGGCCTGATGCGTAAGGAGGCTCCGCTCTACTCCTCTACCCTATGGAACAAGGCATCAGATGCCACAGACAACATTGGTTGGAAGTGTTGGAACTGCCTGTATAGGCCAGGGTCTCCTTGCTGAAATCTTCTTAGAGAGTAATTTCACCAACCTGACAGCAGCAAATCGGTAGATGAGGCACGCCGCTGTCGACGGATGAAACCACCACTAACTGACACTAGCTTTTCAGTAACGAACTTCATCAGTCAATCTCAACCTTTCAGGAGGGTCCAAAGCATCTTTCTGAAACGTTAGTCCTAAGTGCAATAGTTGGAAAACACGCATGGCCCGCCCGGAACCTTCCAGATGATATACACAGGGTACAATTACAGGCAGCATCTTAGCGAACGATATCGTTCCAAATCTTTTCAACTGAATGCAGCCATCAACCAACGTACGGTATAGTCGTATAGACATGGGTCCTCACCATAGTTCAGAATTCAGGTAAAGAGAAGCTGATTTTTTTTAGATAATGGATATAAAATCCGGTCTCTATATCCACAAGGGATATATATAGCCAAAAGTTACACAAGCTCTTAGGCTCAAATCCTCAAAAACTGAGGAGTACAAACAACAAGACATAAAGCTTAAGGACAATGAAAAAAGCTAGAAAGACTATGCTTCAGAACTTCTTCTCCGTCCTTGCTTTCAACCAATTCCCTATCCTCATCCGACCGCGCCATCCAACCTTCGGCCTACTATGCGTGAAGAAGGACCTCCGAGGCGACGCTCCGGAAGCGACGAGTCGCCACGCCGCCCGCCTCCGAGGCAAGGCTTTCACCGAGATCGATAAACATGAGGGCTATGGAGCACAATGACAACACCTCCGGAAGGAAAATAGCGCCGGCGTCATTGTTGTCGAGACCGTAAGATCACCGGATGGCTTTCGCCAAAGACCTCAGTAGCACCCCATGCACTACCCACTCACGAATAGACCGCCACCAACACACCGGGACCTGCGCGCTCAAGGCCATGGCAAAGTTACCCTTGAACTCCACGGCGAACGCGCGAGTTAGCCCCTGTGATCACCGCCTTCGATGTCGCTAGCCAAATCTGACAGCCAGCACCACGACCACCATCAGCCCCCGCAGAACCACGACCTCCAGCAGCACCCACAGGACCACGGCCACCGCCTGTAGGAATGGAGCCCGAAAATCCTTATGTGTTGCTTCCCCCACGGTCCTCAGATACCGGGCGACACAAAACACAACCCCCAACTGATCCACTGGATGCACCGACATCATCGGACTTGAGTGTGACGCACTCTCTCCGGCACCCAGAACAATCACCTACTTCATGCTGCATAAGTCCTTCAAGCTCTTCTCCCCCTTTGATTATCAACTAGACCTTACAACCTTCACCCGAACATCACCAATGGAAAACTCCCGTGGTGACTTCGATTTAGGAAGAGGACCCTTCCAAGGCTTGACTACTGGCGACAAACGCAATAGCGCCACTGCAGCAGTAAACCTCGTTGCCAGCTTTCGAGGGTGACGAACGAGTTCGTCGACGGTAACGGTGAAACCCGCCTCGGCGCAAAGATGCACGAACTCCTCGGTTGAAACCGCTTGACTTCCCACCGGCGACGCCGCATCAGCGCCATCGAGCGCCGGGCCATCGCCGACCACTGGCTTCACCCGCCGCAACGGACACCGAGCCCGCGCTTGCCGTCGTGGCGACCGGCCGCCAGCCTTCCTAACCATCGGCGCCGACGCGCCGATGCCGCGACACCGGCCGCCTCGCTCGGCCTATCCTCCACGCGCGCAAAGACGCTGGCCGCCATGACACCGCAGATGCGCCGAGGCCGCTCCAGCTCCACAGCGATGCGCGCCCAGCGCCGCCGCCTCACCACCCCGCAGATCTGGGCGAGGGACGCCAGATCCGGCCACTAGGCCGCCGGATCCGCCGCCGGCGAGGGGAGCCGCTGCCGGGGAGCGCTCCGGCGACGGCGAGGAAGCGGGATCCGAGCAGGGGAGAGGAGGGGGGAGAGAGGCCCGAGAGGACTGCCCTCTGCCGACTGGGGGAGAGAGGCACGAGAGGAGGAAAAAGCCCCGCCGCCGCCCTCCTTGCGGCCACCGGCGCCCGGTGGCGCGCTCCGGCGACGGCGAGGAGGCGGGATCCGGGCAGGGAGGAGGAGGGCCTGCACGAGGCGATTCACGCAACTTGGTTGACACGAGCAAACAATCTGTTGCCAAAGAGAAGCTGATGCTACCACAAAAACATGAAACTAGCGGTAAGATCATCATTTACAAGATGGAGACACGAGCAAGCTATTTTACATCAATGGCTAGCATTAGACAACCTAGGTCTGAAGAAAAGCATCAGCGATTTACAAGGTCAGTTAGCGAGTCTCTCGTGAGATTCCAAGTTCTTTTGAAGCTGGAATCCCAAGTAGAGAGAGATGAAGACATGGCTCTTCTTGCTACCGTAAATTCCAAAAATAGCGTCGGTGGAAACACAATTCCAAATCTAGCCCACGGCCGACCGCATGATTAACTGGGTGGTGACGCGTGGCAATGGTGCGGCCGAGGAGCGCACGACACCGAGGTCGTGCGGTCCCCGACCGCACCACTCGGCGGCTGTCACATCTGGGGAAATGGTGCGGTGCATGAGCGCACCACTCGAGTGGTGCGGTGCATGAGCGCACCACCGCACCACTCGGCTAATCATGCACCGCCCCACCGCACCACTCGCTCGGTATCCTTTCTAGGGTTTGCGTCGGATTAGGGTTAGGGTTTTGCGCAAAATATAAGTTTTATTTTTTTGTTTTAATTACATAGTTACATAAATATTATGCATACACATGTAATATATATTTTAGAGTGTGCATCAAATTTATAATATAGAATAGGAGATGCTTCAAAATATGAAATATATTTTGAAAAATCGTTATGTATTGCAGATGATACATGTAGGAATTATTTTTGTAGATTGTTTTTTTTGAAAAATTTTGGTACGTTGTTAATGGTGTTTGAAAAAAATATGTATTTGATGTGGAGTGGAGTTTACTGCTAATTTTTTTGCAATTATGAAAATTAAGAATTTTGGTTGGTAGAGTACGAACGAATTTTGTGTGAAGTAATGATTAGTGTATCTGTGATTTTCGTACATTGCTGACTGTGAAAAATATGTTGAACTGGCAATAACATTTTTTCGATCATGTTGTGTTGTTCGAAAAGAAGAAATTCAATGTAATTTTTTTTAGGACAAGTGCGGTAGGAACAATTGGACGAAAGGAAGGAAAGTGATATTGAACACGTGGGAATCATTGAATGCGAAAAGACGAGATACTAAGCTTAGCTGAATAAAAATAAACTTCATAACACAGTTGGGAGTAACATGCCGCGTACATTTTTATTACATGCATAACATATAGCATGATATGCGACTAACCCACCCAATTGCTTGTTCGACCTACTGTGTGGACCGGGGCCACTTTCCCTTCCTTGCCCGCTCGGCGTTGAACTCCTCTGCGGCCTTTTTTGCCTTAGCCGCCATTTTCCTGTTTCTCTCGCGCTCCCTCTCGCGAGCCTCCCGCTCCCTACGCGTGCACACTTTGAGATGAGCTTGCGTCTCGCGTTGTATACGCAGGGTGTGCTCATTCTTGCAGCGCTCCGCCTCCAGCAACTCCTTCTCCCGTGTGACATTCCACTCCTCAAAGTCGAGGGTCCATTGGTCCGCAGGGTGGATCTCAAGATCGATCCATTTGCGGTAGCCACACAGGGGCTCCGGAGACTATAAATATAGGGGAGAGATTGTTAGTGTGTGCTGTGAAGGAGAAAAGGTAGGGAAAAATGGTGCATGTGGTCGTTACCGGCTGCCGATAGGTTGCGGTGTCAAAACGGTGGTTGGGGTAGTCACTGAAGTAGTTTGCGCAATCCCAGTAATGCATACCTAGGCTGATGCGTTCCTTGGACTTGAAGAACTTACACGTGTTCCCGCACCAACAAAGGGGGTGTCTCCCCCTCAGGTGGGAGTTGCGGCGAACGCTCGGTGGGGACTGGGGACGTCCGGGATGGGGTTGTTGCTACGCGGCTGCTCATTGCGGGGAGCTGACCCTTTAGCACGCTGGGTTTGTTCTACCCGGGCCTGTATAGCCCTTATTTTCTCATCACGGGTGGCAGCTGATCGTGCTAGGTCACGGGTCTCCTCCCATTCCTTCACCATCTTGTCCCATTGCTTCTTCTGGTTTTTTGTCCATCCCGGTGGGGGTGAAGGAAGCGCGGTGTAGTGTGGGGTTTGGAAGTGCAGTGTGGCCTGCGAAATGGAATGCACACCAATTTATAGGGTCCATTTTCTCTCTACTCCAACGAGTAAAGCTGGGCATTCTGCCGTATCACTAAAAAAGGTTGCGTCGTCATGCCATGTGATTGAGCAAAGCTGCCCCGTGCTGTCATCTCTCTGAGCAAAGCTGTCCCATGTTGTCATGTCACTGCGGAAAGCTGGCGTTTTTTGTCATCTCACTGCGCAAAGCTGCGTCGTTTTGTCATGTCACTGCACAAAGCTGGCCTCTTTTGTCATGTCACTGAGCAAAGCTAACATCTTTTGTCATCTCACTGAGCAAAGCTGCCCTGTGTTTTCATGTCACTGCGCAAAACTGGCCACTTTTGTCATTTCACTGCGCAAAGCTGGACTCTTTGGTCGTGTCACTGAGCAAAGCTGCCCCGTTTTGTCATGTCACTGCGCAAAGCTGGCCTCTTTGGTCATGTCACTGAGCAAAGCTACCCCGTTTTGTCATGTCACTGCGCAAAGCTGGCATCTTTTGTCATCTCACTGAGCAAAGCTGCCCCATTTTGTCATGTCACTGCGCAAAGCTGGCATCTTTTGTCATCTCACTGCGCAAAACTGTCCTCTTTTTCGTTTTTGGTCACTGCAGTAATTTCTCTCGTTTGGTATAAATAGCACGGTTGGGGTCCCATGACATTGTACGCTGAGAACCCTGTAAATCGAAAAAAGAAGTACCTTCTCTTTCGTGGTGAAACAATACCATGTCGGAAGCCGAGGGGCCATTCGGATTTGGGTCACCGAAGGAAGACCTTCCCTTTGAAAGGAGGGAGATCTTCGGTCCACAGTACCGCTTGATACCAAGCCAGCGTGCTCAACCGGCGTGGCCGAAATGCAGACACAATGATTACGCGGTCGTGCAGGTCCTGGATGGCTCGTTCGATGGCGGGCAACATTTCTTCCGATGCCCACGCTCCGGGGTACAAATTACTAATATTACATTTTTTGTTATTACATATGGACCCTCTATGTTTACCGTTATTTCCCGCAGATGGCGAAATGCGACTTCTCCTGCTGGATCGACCCTCCTCATGAACGGTATATTGTCCGTTATGTGGATACATTATGGGATCGAATATTGGAGTTGGAGGACCGAATCGAGACTCTCACTGAGGAGAACAATGACCTCCGCCAACAGATGCAACGCGAGAGGGGCAATGAGGAGGTCGTGAACATAGGAAGCTCGTATGATCCCACATGTTGCTGCGTGAACCCTAGTTGCATATGTGCGTGCCACTACCACGACGGCCAGCCACGTCCGAGGCGGCCCCCTCAGCAATTCTCCATGTGGGTGCCACGAGGCTCGTTTGGCATGTAGGCAATGAGGTGTATGGTTGTGTTGTATTTTAGTTGTTGTGTTCGTTGGTGTGTTGATGGTTGTACTATTTGTTATATTTTATGTACGTGCAATGTATGTGTTGTTTCGTGTTGTCATTGCGTGATGTCTTTTTATTCTGTGGTCTCTGTGCGTGAGGCTGCCCCCCAGCCTATAAAAGGAAGTCATTCCTCACCTAGTCCCTTGCATTGTTATCACTCACCTCGTGAATTAGCTGTTCCCAATCTGTGTAGTTTTCTTTCGTGCTAACTCCCCCCGACTAGGCAATGAGTCAGCTCAGCACCTCTTCATCGGCACCCACGGTAATTTGCCCAAAATGCAACACGGTTGTTAGACGTAAGACCTCACATACGGCCGCGAATCCTGGGCGGCACTACTACAAGTGCCCCTATCACTCGGTGAGTAAGATTGTTTCGGGTGGTATGTTTAAAAATCTTCTTCTCATGGAATCGCAGGAAGCCCCCGACGGTTGTCGCTTCTGGGTGTGGGAGGATGAAATGGGCACTAGGACAGACATTGTTCGCCATGAGAGAGTTGTTGTGGGGGGTTGCGACCCCGTCGAGATGCGGCATCGTTTCGATAGACTGGAGTGGAAGATAAATTTAATGTTGTGTGCTATTTTCTTTCTTGTGTTTATTGTAATCGTCAAGTTGTAGTGCTAGAGGTTGTTCTCATCTATGTTGGTGATGTTTTATGCTATGTTGTATCTTGCGTTTGTTGTTATCATGTCTTCTCCCGCTGGAGAGTTAATCTATGTATGTGTATTGCATGCTATGACGTACAGTGCCCACATACGTGCATACTTGTCATATTACAATGAAGCCTTAATTGTAGTTCAAATAATTTCATAAGCCATGTGAAACACAGGAAACCATGCGATGTCACAACAGCACAATTACAAAAATTCAATCATCGTCTCGTCGTCGCCGCCTCGGACGGCGTATCTGATCCTTTGAGAAGGTGAACCTGCTAGGGGAGCGTGGTGCATCTCGAAGGTCGTAATGCGAGGGCTGCGTCCGAGGCGGTGGTGGGTACAACTTTGTGGAGACTTGCGACGGCTGGCCGAAAATAGAGCTCAGCCATTCAGAGGAGGGGTCTACGTCCTGCTTAGATGCAACAACTGAATTAGGCAATGGAAAATACAAAGTTCATAATGTGTTATGTTCACTACATGAGTACATACCGGTGCATGCGGTTGTCCGAATGACGATGACGTTGCGAAATCACCCATGTACTCCTGCGCCATGTAACCTTGGTACGTCTGCCCGAACCACTCGTCCCGCCCTTGCATGTCCGCTCGGGTGGACAGACCGCCATGCGCGAATGTGTCGAACGTCATCGTCGGTTGCTGCTGCAAGTCAGGGTCGCTATCTGCAGAGAATGTTCGCTCGTCCGCGGCCCTCCGGGATGATGACGATTGTAGCAACGTGCTATCCTGTCGCAAGTGCTGCAGGAAAAACGTGTGGTTACGAATAACTGGCAATCGAGTGGGCGAACAAACTGTTGGCTAATGTCGTACCGCTGGTCCGAAGCGCTGGGAGGACGAGCGAGCGCAGCTGGGACGACCGCCGGACTGCGACGGACGCGCTGACGGTGTTGCTGACGGCGCTGCTGACGGGAGTGGCGTTGCCCGCTGTTCTCTGCGGAGGCATCGTGCATGCACATCATCCTGTGCGAACTACGACTCATGGACACGATCACGCACTGCCTCACCGAGGATGGTACACATCAAGAAAGCAATGGAGCCGCCCGCCACGCTGGATAATCTGAATAGCCTCGTCCTTGATACGATGCATGCACTCGTACTGCAGGTAAACAAACAATGAGTTACAATGTACTATAGGTAAACAAACAATGAGTTAAAACGTACTGCAGGTAAACGTACGACCTCGTCCTGACGTGCTGCTCGATGACGGTCCGGCCCTGCCCGTATGGCATCCTCGCGCGCGACCTCTGCAGGACGGTGTGGGGTAGGCCTAGTAAGCCTGCTGCGGGTGTGTGGAACGTACCACTCTAGGTACGCACTGTATGTGTCGATGTCGTCTGGCCTAGTCTCGTCCACAACCTCCGTGCTCGCTGAGTCACGCCACGCAGTCCGCCCACGGCCGCCGTGTGCTCGCCGATCGTCACCGGTGACCTCTTCTTGTTTGCCTGCAAGTTAGTCCACAAATTGCACAATTAGTATTAACAACACATTACTACATTGCGTACAGTTATCGTGCAATGACTTACCGGTGGGCCATCGGTGGTAGTGCTCGTCCTGGGAGGGGTGGCACGTGCTGGTGGAGGTCAAACTGCCTCGGCACTCTCTGCGGGTTGTATGGCTCAACGAAGTGGGAGAAGACGAGGTGGCAGGTCGTCAACCAGTACGTGTGGTCTTGGTGGCACTGAGATGACAACCCGTGGGGGGGCTATGCTCAATGAATGCAGGCATCCCATGGGAACCAGACTATGTCGCTCTCATGAAGCTGCTTGAACTGGTTATGGAAATCTGGGTACACACGCCTCGGTCTCTCCCTGGCCCACCGCAGCTGACCATGTGTCCAACGTGTCCCCATAGTCGGCCCATTTATGGGGTCATCTCCACCAGCCTCATCGTAGAAGTCCGGGCTGAGGTCGTAAGGGTGCACGGCCCTCTCGATCTTAGGCCTCCCAACTGGGAAGTGCTCCCAGGACCAGTACTGTAGGAGCACGTAGCACACTGCCAAGATCGGCTCGCTGGCCGCAGTACGCTGACAGGCATCACATAAGCCTCGGTGGGGCCCACCTGTCAGAGTACCCAGCTGTACTGTGGCACCTGACCGGGCAAGGCATCCGCCAAGGACTCCACAAGGTGTATGTACGTAGGATGCACGGAGGCTCCAATGGTCGTAGAAAACAAGATCCACCCGAACAAAAAAGGAGGTATGCCATGAGGTGCGTCCGCACGGCCCCCTTAGGAGCGTGCACAAGGCAGGTCATGAATTGTTGTAGCCACGAGTGTGGCACACCGCACATGTTATGCAGGATCGGTGACCAACCGGGCACCAGGCGACCTTCGGTTTTGCCAGAACATCCTGTTTTTCAGAGCCTTTTTGAAGCTTTTAAAATAAAATTCACCATTTGAATTTTTCTAGAATTAATTAAAGCTTAATTGGAAATTGTATCAAATAAAAAGATTTAACATGAATAAGTTAAATATTAACATTTGCCAAAAATATTTTATTTGAGTTCCCTGAGTCTCAAGGGCTTTTCTGGAATTTTCTGGATTTATTTGCTATTTTCTAGAGCTCAAAAGCCTTTAAATGAATTTCTGGAAAAAGAAAAAGAAAAGAAATTCCTAAAACCAGCCGGTGGGCCAAAGCCCACCAAGCCGACCCAGCTAGCCGCCCGCCCGGCCTGCCTCGCCCCGTGCCACGCGGCACGCATCCGTGCCCGGCCTGCGCTGCAACCCTCCGCCCGATGGTTGACGCGCGTCTCCCATCCGCCGCCGCTTCACCCGCGCCATCCCGACCGCTTCGCCTTGTCCGTGCGATCGCGGTGGGGCCCACTGTCGAGTCGCCCCGGCCGGGACTTCGTCTCGAAGTCCGGCCGAACCCGCCCTGCCGCCTTCCTTTTCCGCCGCCGTCGCCCGGACTCGACGTCGCGCCGCCAGACTCTTCGCTCGGGTATAAAGGCCCGACCGGGGCTCCCTCATCCCACGCCGCCACCTCGCCGTCGCTCACCGCCGTCCGCCGACGCCGCGTCGCGCCGCTGTTCGCCGACGTCGCCGTGTCGCAAACCGCCGCTTCGCCGTTGCTCGCCGCCGCTCGTCGCCATCAAATCGCCGCCATCTTCGCCGCCGGTGAGTCATGGACCGCCGCCGCCGTCCGAGCCACCGCCGACCCAGCCGCCGCCGTCCTCGGCCTCGCGCTGCGATCCGCCGCCGGACACCGCCGCCGCGCCTCGCCGCCTCGGCGCGCGCCGCGCCTCCTCGGTCCCGCGCGCCACGTCGATCGCGTCGGCGCGCGCCCGCCGCCTCCGTGGGCGCCGCCCATGTGCACCCCGCCGCCGCCATGTGGGTCTCGCCCGTCAGCCCGAACCATAGACCCGTGAGCCGATCTGGCCACGTCAGCGCCTAGTCAGCCTTGCCACGTCAACCCTAGGGCTTGCGTGTCACGACCCGTCAGCAGCCACGTCAGCCCTAGCCGCTTGCGCAAGCAGCCCCGCCTCTGCACTGTTCCGTGCGCCGGTTCCACCGTAGACTCAGCTCCCCGTGCGCCCGGTCCACAGCACAGTGCACTTTTCCAATTTTCCCGATTTTCTGTAGATTTAATTTTTCCAAGAGCCCGTTCTCCCTCGTCCTAGCTCCGATTGACCCGATTCTTTTTCCTAAATTCATCTAAAATTGAGATCTACCTTTTGGTTCAGGTTTGAAAGAGTTTGGAGTTCATTTGAATTTTATTTGATTTTATTTTATCTTTTCGATTTGCTTTCTTTCTCGTTAGATCACGTGTTCGAGGGAGCGAAAGTTGGATTTGAAGATCAAGAGCCCTCAGCTGAGCAAGGCCAAGGCAAGTCGTATTCTTTGATCATGTTGATCCTAGATTTCAAATCTATTATGTATTACTTTGTTTTAAATTATCATGCATCGCTATTTTATTACCAAACCCTTGTATTGGTAGTTAATGACCTAATTGATTATTTCCTCCTTGATAATTTGAATACCATGATTCTATTGTCACCATAGGATGGGTAATTATTTAGTGATACAATAATAGTTGTCACACGGGAATACGTCTAATTGCTTAGCCATGCTTATTACTAGCACGTTGGGTCTATCATCACATGTGTTAATTAATTTTGACTTAATGTTATACTGGAACGTGGTGGTTAACCATAGTTATAAAATTTGTCTGCCATGGCATGGGTAGTGTCATGGGCATTGGTTATACAAACTTGATTTTCACTTGGGCGAATGATCGTGCAGTAAAGGGGGTGTTGGTTGCACAATGGGATGTGGATGTTTCGCCTGGATAATTCTTAAGGACTTAACTTTGTGCGCCATTGATCTGAGTTTTATCGTGCAAACCACATGTCTAGTATGGGATAGACCTGGCATAATAATTTGTGAAATCTCCACTTTGGTTTTACTACCGATGTTGTTGTGGCGCAAGAGGGGGCAATTATCGACTAGGGGGTTACCCTACTCGACGGCGAATCCTTAGCAAGTGGGATCAGGTGGAGATGGATCATTGTAAAATCCTTGTTGTGATTATCTTTAACGTGAGGATTATCACATCGTGTGGGTACAGTTGTGCAACCTCTGCAGAGTGTAAAACTATTCGAATAGCCGCGTCCTCGGTCATGGACAATGCTCGGTGATTTTCAATCTAATTATTGTATTTACTTTAAATTGTCGCTTTCTGCAAACTAACCTTTCAGCCATCCATTGTTAAGCCTTGCATACTATATTGCATCTTTGTTACAAACGACTTGCTGAGTACTCTATGTACTCATGGCTTTATGCCCCTGTTGCTCAGTTGCGGAGGAGGAGAATCACCAGCAGGAGGTTCCAGAAGGAGAGTACTTCGACGTCTTCGCGGATTAGGCTTCGTTCTCCACTCGATTGCCTGTGGGCATGTCGAATGGCTACTACGCTTATTCTTGTTTTGCCGCTGCTAGTTTCTTTAAGCCCTTCAGGCTAATAATTGTAAGCTTGGCCATAAGGTCGTACTCTGATGATTATTAATATAATTTGGATTTTCCTTAGAATATCGTGATGTGGATGATATTTATCTTTGTTCATACTGTGTGCCCTAGCGTGATCCTGGACTAGTGCAGAATACACAGGAGAGTCCGGATTTGCATATTCAGGTCTCGACACCGCCCTGGGGGTGGCACTACTGCTGCACCACGGAGGGGTAGACCTGTCAGCATGGACACGTCCTGAAGTGTAACAGTCATCTCGCCCTATCGGAAGTGGAAGGTGTGAGTCTCCGGTCTCCAACGATCCACGAGTGCGGACAGCAATGCCGCATCGAACTGCAACTCATACGGAACATCTAGCATGCGAGCAATGGGCGAAAGGCCGGTGTCTCGCAGCAGTGGGATGAACCGATCGTCTAGAGGCCAGTGCTCTCGGGGGCTCCTAAGGATGAAACTCGGAGGGCCTTCAGCGTCAGCAGATGACCACGCTGTGCATTGGTGCTGGTCATCCCAACGGGGCTCAAGCAACTCGTACTCCATCTCCTGCGGATGAATGAAAAGAAGTCAGTACGCAGTGTCATGAAAATATGCAACATACGTAATTTGCAGCGAATGACAACAAAGTGCGCAACAGATGACAAGATAATTTCCAACAAACCTAATTTGCAGCGAATCACAACAAATGATAACGCAATATCGAATAAGTCAGAACATAATTTCCAAGAAATGACTCAAACAGATTGTACACGCAAATATTTCCGTAACATGCATTCATCATAGGTTAAAGGATACAAGATCATGTGCTCGCATACACAAGATGAGCACAACAAAGGTCGTTAATAGTTTTGAAAACACGGAACCAAAAGTGAACAACGAAGAACCATGTGCTTCATACTATGGAGCATTACTTGATGTCGGCCTGTTTGGGCACTACCTAAATGAATGGCCAACCGTCTTGCATAGTCTGCACTTCGAGCGTCAAACACGATCCCCACGCTGGCTATCATCCATATCATTACGAATGCGACGGCTTTGTCGTCGCCCATGGCCGACGTGCTTTAGTGCGTCGTTTGGCACCCACTTCATCTGCCCTGGCCAGAGGTCCCTATAATGCATGTCCACCCCGTACAAATGGAACTCCGTGCTCCAGGTTTCAAACAGGTGCTTTATGTCATAGTACTTTGAGATGTAATGCGTGGGCGCCTGGTTCCATAACGCGCATGCCGCGTACACGTGGGAGCATGGCTTGTGTAGAAGTTGCGGCTTGTTGCAGGTGCAAGATGCTCTGTCATCAATCATGCACACCTGCTTACGATCCCCTCTAGCCTGGCCCATCATGTACTTCTGCCTGAGGCGGACCTCAAACTTCCTCCGTAAGCCATCCATCATCTGAGCAATATGCGAACGAGTCTTCTCTATCTTCTTGTCTATGTAGGCCTGTGCTACCTCAGAGAATTCTTTGCCTTCGTCCAGTTGCTTCTTCGCCATCATGACTCTATTGATGAAGTATCCAACTGAATGGTTCCAGGTCTCTTCAATGATTGCAGTGATAGGTAGGGATCTCACGCCCTTTAGAACACCATTGTACACCTCGGACATGTTTGTCGTCATGATTCCGTACCTTGCTCCACCGGTGTCATGCAGTAGAGACCACATCTCCAAGTCAGGTGCATTGGACTGAACCTATTGTGTGAACTCCCCAAGTCTCGTGGAGCCTCCCTCCACGGCTCCAGCTTCAGCCTGCTCGAGACGCCTTACATGCTTGCTGGTCTCCTGATCAAGGTGCCTCCACAAGGCCTCGAACTTCCTCTTCTGGTTCTGCATACAAAACTTTTTAAACATCTTCATTAGTTCCTTGCTATGAAACCTTCTATGGAAGTTCGCCGCAAGATGCCTCATGCACCACCGGTTCTTCATGTCATTCCACTGGAACGGAGGCTGTGTCCCGTTCTGCATCATTCGCATTGCAGACAGCAAGCCTGCATTGCGGTCTGAGATAACACACACATCGTGCCGATCTTGTACTACGGCCTGCTTCACATTGGCAAGGAACCACAGCCAGCTATCTGCATTCTCATTCTCTACAATTGCAAATGCCATTGGGAGTAACTGGTCATTTGCGTTTGCTGCAACCGCGGTCAGCATAGTACCCTTGTACTTGCCAGATAGGAATGTGCCGTCCATTGTTAGCACTGGACGACACCACTTGAAGCCTTCTATTGCTTGATGGAAGGCCTAGAACACTCTGTCAAGCACAAAACAATTCGTCCCTTGCGTCTCATGAACCCGCTCGTACTTGTTAATGTATGTGCCTGGATTTGCTCCTGCAATCTGACACAACATTCTTGGGACAAGATCATATGCCTCCTCATACATCCCGAACATACTCTGCAGGACCTTCTGTTTCCCCCGCCACACTTTCTTGTAGCTAACATCAAACCCCACCGTGTTCGCTACCTCCGCCATGAGAATCTTGGGAGAAATGGATACATTTGCAGCCACAAGATGCCTTATCAACTCCGCAACATATGACGACGTCATGTTGTGGTGCCTATGTAGTGGCACTACAAGCTCACAAGTGTGATCCTTCAGCACCGTTATCCGGAAGTCCGTGGCAGTGCCTCTGAACCGCTACGCACGGACCTTGCGAAGGCAGGAGCCGTCGACATACTTCACAATATAGGTGTCCGGGTTGGACCTGTGCACCCGATATGTCCGGCTGATGTTGACGGCGTATGTGGCAATAGCTTGCTGTGCAGCACTCTTGTTCGGAAGCTCGGCCCTACACAACGAGTGTGCCTTCATTGAATCCCCACTCTGCCTCCTCCGCCCATGGCAGAACTAGGGATTCCGCTGCGATGTCGTCCAATCTGGACGGTATGTACGCACCCTCCGTGGTTACAATACCACCTAACACACCTCCCGCTGTAGGTTCCCCTTCTTCCTCCTCTCCTGAAATGGTTGTTTCCATATCCTCCTCCTCCTCGCTTTCCATCTCCTCCACCTGGTTCGCAAGGTACTTGTGACAGTCAACACGGGCGGCCCACCACCTCTCCGCACACCTCCGCAGGTGTCAGACCCGGATTTTTCAATCCGAATCTACTGTGTTTTACTGCACTAATCCCTGGATCAGTAGTTAGTGCACACAGGTACATTGCTGAATCATGTCATACATCGCACAGATAATAATATTACAGAGTTTAAGTTACACCACGTCGGGTGACAGTATACAAAAGGGCCGATTAGGCCAAGTATCTTCATTACAAAACACGCAATGAAATAGAAGCAAAAGTAAGTCCATGACCACGAGCAAGCGATCGAAGGGTAATGTGTGCAATATATATCACCGAATCCGACAATATACGTGCACACAAAGCCAAGGGTCAACTTGTCTATGACTATCCAACGGGTCCTACGCCTTAGTTTCCTTCATTGTCCTCCTTCTCGTGAGCGGAGCTTCCTCGTAGGCATAATGATCCTGCGACCACTGTCTCTCGTGTTGTGTAATGCGAGTGTGAGCACAAACCACCGTGCCCGCGAGCCAACACACAGAATGCAACATAATACATGCTAGGCTTAACAAGGAAGGCTTGGGTTTATTTTGTTTTGCAAGGAGTGCTTTTGAATACAATTAATTAAAAATCCCTATGACCTAGCAGTTTTACAATCGCGACTGATATTTAGGACATACGATAATAGTTCATTTTAGCACAGAAGCCATCCACCGTTACATGGCTTCTGTACCACACATTTTCTTTCAGCGTTATAGCCGCTTAATTCTCCACTGGGACAACACCCAGGACAACTCAAATTAGGGCGGTCCTTTGCCCTACCATTTCCCGATCCCATTTCCAACTCATTTTCAATTGGAACTATATCTAGTTAAGCTCCCATGTCCGCCCTTGACCGTGGGCACGGCTATTCGAATAGTTTTTGACTCTGCAGAGTTTGTACACTTTCACCACAAGAGACAGTCAACCCGTTGCCCCACACGATTCCTTAGTCATATGGTTGAGCAGACCATCACAGTGACTTTTCAAAATATCTAGTCCCTTTTCTCATTTCACTTTTATGGGAGACTGCCCACTTGCGGTGGGTCCCATCTGTGCGCGGGATGTTTCCCACAGCCACTCTGCAGCGGACCTTCTCTCTTTCCGCAACGTAGGACAGGGAAACTTCACCCTCCACTGGTGTCCCTTCAGGCCCCCTTGCCATAGCATAACCCCTTCAAACCCCAACCCGTGAAATGAGTCCGAAGATTCGATAAATGTACTTAGCCAAGTTGTACTTTACAGACTTGTGGTTGTACTGTTTTACCTGGGATGACATGACAAGATTCAGTCCTTAGGGTTACCCGGATGGTTCTACCACATTTCACAATTTGTGCCTCCATGCACCACATTCCAAATTTCTAACCATCCATCCAGGTACATAAGCATTTTTTTTGGGGTTTTTCAGGGGCATAAAATAACCATGCTAAAGTATAACAGTCATTCCCGCCATGACTGCCCAAATCATTGCATGTTGAATGTGTTGATTGTGGGGTATCAAATACCCTAAGTAACCAGCATTTCTAAGCATTATTGTATATAGGGACTTATTTGCAAAATCTACAATATTATATAAGTTACTATGGTGTCAAGGTTCACTCATCAAATGAAATCAATGGAGTATACTAGCAAGCATATTACAGGGACATAACTAGCAGTTACCAAAACCAAATTATCTTTACACATAAAAAGATAGCATGCAATTTGCTAGATTTAAAAGAAATTATCATTTGCACAAACATGGGTTCAATATGGTCAAAGTGTTAACTCGCCTGGGCCACGGGGATCGAGATCTTGATTTTCTGAAGCTTCTAGGGTGGCTGCCTCCTCTTCTTCTTCTTGAGCCTCGTACGCTAATTAATCGCGCGAAAACCCAAATAAAAGAAAAGCAACAATCATTCAAAAAGTCACCAGAAATTCATATAGACTCTAAAAATCATGGTTCTGGTTTCATTTGATAGTTCTCGAGTTTAGATGAATTTAGAAATTTGTCCCACTTAATTTGGAGTTAGGATGAAGAAGTTACAAGCATTTAAAGTCCTCAGTTCATAAAAATCCCAGAAATTGGGAAAAGTCTGACATGTGGGTCCCACTAGTTATTTTTAATTCATTTTCATTATTTTTATTCCTATGAACAGTGTCTATGACAGGTGGGGCCCACTGGCTTTTATTATTTATTTTATTTTCCATTACCGCGGTGTCACTGACACGTGGGCCCATCTGTCGATGGGCGCTTGTCAGTACGGCGACAAAGGGGCCCTGCCGTCACTTAAAAAATAATAGAGAAACTCAACCGCGCCATGAGCTCAGGGCTCGAACGCGCGACCGGGGAGCTGGGGGGAGAAGGGATGAGCGCAGATAGCCAGGGGGACGGGGGAGGCGTTGCCTACCATAGAAGGATAATTTATCCTTTTGAGATATACCGTGGAGGGGACCGAGCCGAGGAAGCTGAGGGCGGCGGTGAGGCGGTGGCGCCGGCGAGCAGTGGTCGGTGAAGATCAGGCGGCAGCGAAAAACGCGTCGTGTGAGCCGAGGTGCAGCTATTGGAGGCGGTTGCGGGGGCCGGGGACCTCCGGAGCGGGCCGGCGACGAGTGGCGCGGTGAGCTCGGGGTAATCGGTGCCGGCGGCGTGGGTGGCCGGAACCTTGGCCGATCGTGGGGGGGCTCGGGGCCTCAAGGAGGTGCTCCCGTCGCAAGTAATCGGAGTGGGACCGATCAAAGAGCTGGTGGCGCTGGAAATGGGGTGGTGGCCGGAGTTCGAGAAGGAAGGTCGCTCCGGCGATGGAGGGGGCTAAAACCCGATTGCTTGGGGTGAGAGGAAGTACAGTGCGTGGGGAAGATGCTGGTACTCTCGGCGGTGCTTATAAACAAGTGGGCGGGGCTGGCCTTGGAACCGTGCCCGAGCGGTCGCTTCGGCGGGCGGCGGGGCTGCAGTAGGCGTAGGTGGCAGCGAGGGAAAAGGGCATGATGGCTCGCGTGGCTCGAGGATTCGCAGAGGGACTGGCGCAGCGCTGGCTGTGTGACGAAGGGAGCTAGCACCGCGCGAGATGGGACCGAGCGAGGGCAAGAAAAAGAGGCGGCGTGGTCGGGTGGCGCGGCGGAGCGCGTGAAGGCAGCGCTAGGGCAGGGGGTGACAGAGCACCGTATCCCCGCAACGGATTCGCCCTGAGGGCTCTGTACCGCGCGTGCTAGAGCTAAAGCTCGAGCCATGTGCATGGAGGGACGGCTTGGCAGAGGGGAAGAAAAAGAGGGGGCGGAGCAGAGGATAAGGGCGCGGCGTCCTCGGGCGGGGGCGGCGGCGTCCGCTGGGTCCTTCGCCGTTGTCCGCTGGTCCGATGGAGAGGGAGGCGGGCGAACTCAATGCCGCGCGGGGCGGCATTTCGGCCGGAGGAGAAGAGCGGGGGAAGATGTACTGATGGCGAGGGCGCGTCGCTCGGCGGAGAGGCAACGGGCGCCCGCTGTGGTGGGCTGGGCAGTTGGCTCATGGATGGGGTTGGGCACGGGCAGTTGGCTGGCCTCGACCCCAAGGCTTTTTGTTACTATATATTTTTTTTTCTTTTGCTTTAGAAACTCTTTTTACACACTTTCGGGAGAAATCAACATTTATCCAAATGCAAAAAGGCATTATATTGCAAGGAAATCACAGCTTTACAATTTTCTCAAAATATCATTTTTCAGGATGTTACAAACCTACCCCCCTTAAAAGAATCTCGACCCCAGATTCACCTAGCTAGTGAACAAGTCGGGGTAGTCCTTTCGTGGTGATCTTCACGTTCCCAGGTAGCCTCCTTCTTGGAGTGATGACTCCATTGCACTCTGCACATGCGAATGATTTGGGTTCGCGTCTTTTTCTCCACGGTGTCCAGAATCTTGATTGGACGCTCCTTGTAAGTTAGATCCTCTTCAATCTCGATTGCTCCCAATGGAGCTTGATCTTCTGGCACTCGTAGGCACTTCTTGAGTTGGGACACATGGAAGACGTTGTGTACGTCAGCTAAATTTGGGGGTAACTCTAGCTGGTAGGCAACCTCTCCCTTTCTAGCCACAATTGGGAATGGCCCAACATATCGTGGGGTAAGCTTGCCTTTAACCTTGAATCGCTTGACTCCTCGCAATGGTGATACCTTGAGATAAACATGATCTCCAACTTCGCTTAGGGTCTTCTTCTCTTGTCCGCATAGCTCTTTTGCTCGGACTGGGCTGCTAGCAATCGCCTCGATTATGCGAACCTTTTCTTCACCGCTTTAGTGTATCTCGGCCAAAGATATAGCCTTCTCCTACTTCCACCAGTGAAGCGGGGTTCGCACTTTCTTCCATACAACGCTCAAATGGGGACATTTGCGGGTGGCTTGGTGGCTATTGTTGTAGGCAAATTCAGCATACACATGAGACACTTATCCCACTCTTTTGAAAATCCAGGGCACAAGCTCGGAGCATGTCCTCCAATATTTGATTCACCCTTTCAGTCTGACCATCTGTCTGAGGGTGGTATGCGGTACTGAAATCCAGATGGGTGCCGAGGGCTTCATGTAAGCTGGACCAAAAATGCGAGGTGAATTGGGAACCCCGATCCGAGACTATTCTTTTTGGCACTCCATGTAAACACACAATGCGTGACATATACAGCTCTGCTAGTTTATCTCCTTTGTATGTGGTCTTGACAGGAATGAAATGGGCAACCTTGGTCAACCTGTCAATTATAACCCACACGGAGTCATATCACGCTTGGTTCGTGGAAGTCCCGTGATAAAGTCCATTCCGACTTCTTCCCACTTCCACCGAGGTACTTGTAAGGGCCGAGCAAGCTGCTGCCTTTGGTGTTCAGCCTTCACTCGACACACATCGCAACTAGCCACAAACTCTGCTATGTCCCTCTTCATTCTTGGCCACCAATAGCATTGCTTCAAATCCTGATACATCTTGGTGCCCCCAGGGTGGAGAGAGTATGCAGAGCTATGAGCTTCTTTGAGGATCAGGTCTTTAAGGTCCTTTTGATGGGGCACAAAAATACGAGTCCCGTATCTCAACACTCCCTGTTGATCCATCCTCATCTTAGGAGCCTTCCCTTCTTCCATTAGTCTCTTCATTCTTGTGGTAGTTGAATCCTCCTTTTGTGCAGTTATAATCTTTTCTTCTATACTTGGCTGCACTTCCATTGTAGCTAAGGTGCCTTCCTCTACTATTTCTAAATTCAAGGCTTCTAACTCCTTGTAGAGCTCGGGTTGATGTTCTTGAACCATGAGGTTGTTGCAATAAGCTTTACGGCTTAAAGCATCTGCCACCACATTAGCCTTCCCAGGGTGGTAGTGCACACTCAGATCATAATCCTTGATCAGTTCCAGCCATCTTCTTTGTCTCAGATTGAGGTGAGATTGAGTAAAGAAATACTTGAGGCTCTTGTGATCTGTGTAGATGTCACAGTGGTTCCCAATCAAGTAGTGTCGCCAAATCTTCAGGGCATGAACCACTGAAGCTAGTTCTAGATCATGGGTCGGATAATTGGCTTCATGGGGGCGAAGCTGTCTGGAAGCGTATGCGACAACCTTGCCTCCTTGCATTAGCACGCATCCCAGTCCTTGATGTGATGCGTCACAGTACACCTCAAAGTCCTTGCGCACATC
Organism: Dendrocalamus sinicus; assembly: GCA_036346575.1. Classification (NCBI taxonomy): domain Eukaryota; kingdom Viridiplantae; phylum Streptophyta; class Magnoliopsida; order Poales; family Poaceae; genus Dendrocalamus; species Dendrocalamus sinicus. The sequence continues at coordinate 24,102,792 of CM070653.1, read as the reverse complement.
TGGTAGTATTAACACAGGGGTGGTGGTCAACCTCTTTTGATTCTCGAAACTCTTCTCGCAGCTTGGGTCCATTCAAACTTCCGATCCTTCTTAAGCAGTTGGGTCATTGGCCTGGCGATCCTAGAGAATCCCTCTATGAATCTCCTGTAGTATCCTGCCAACCCCAGAAAACTTCTCACTTCTGTTACGGAGGCGGGCTGTTGCCATTCGGATACTGCTGCTATCTTGGCAGGGTCAACAGATACCCCTTTGGCAGAAACTATATGTCCCAAAAAGCTAATATCCTTTAGCCAGAACTCACACTTACTAAACTTGGCATACAACTGATGCTCTTTTAGCTTCTCCAATACTGCACGTAGGTGTTCTGCATGCTCCTCCGCATTCTTGGAGTATATAAGGATGTCATCAATAAACACCACTACAAACTTATCCAAATACTCCATGAATACCTTATTCATGAGGTTCATAAAATATGCTGGGGCATTTGTTAGTCCAAAGGACATGACCGTGAATTCATACAGCCCATATCTAGTGGTGAAGGCTGTCTTGGGTATATCTTCAGTCCTGATCTTCAACTGGTGATATCCCGATCTCAAATCTATTTTAGAGAATACGGTAGCCCCACCAAGTTGATCAAATAGGTCATCAATCCTAGGAAGGGGGTACTTGTTCTTGATGGTTACTTCATTTAAGGCTCGGTAATCCACACACATTCTTGCGGTACCATCCTTCTTCTTCACAAACAGCACTGGAGATCCCCAAGGTGATGAGCTAGGTCTGATGAATCCCTTCTCCTGCATATCTTGGAGTTGTTTCTTCAACTCTTCCAGCTCTTCTACTGTCATCCTATAGGGCCTCTTGGATACTGGAGCAGCTCCTGGCTTCAGGTTGATCACAAACTCCATATCCCTATCCGGGGCATTCTGTAATTCTTGAGGAATACTTGAGGTAATCTTGTACCACTATCATTCCTTCTAGGGTACATCTTCACAATAGAATATTGCACGACCCCATCGGTATGGCGGTCCACTTTGACTTGTACGGCAATCCGACATCTCGACTGGCCACCATCCGGTGGCACATTCTATGACCCCTTGGTATCTAGTTAACCACCCATTCCCAGATGATGTCCAGAGTTTGAGAGCTTATTACTACTAGGTCTGCTTGAAAGTTAATTCTTTCCATAGTAATAATGACCTTAGGACATACTAGGGTAGCAGTAATTGGGCCAGCAGGTGAACTGAGCTCCAATGGCTTCTTCAAAGTAAAGGTGGGTAACCCGGTTTATCAAATATCTCTTGGATATAAATGAATGTGAAGCCCCCGAATCAAATAATACTTGTGCTGGAATGGTGTTGACAGAGAACGTACCCATGAGGACTCCCACAGCTTGCTGGGCTTCTTCGGCCGTGATGTGATTGACTCTGCCTCGGTTTGGTGCTGCTGAATTTCTACTGGCCTGAGAGCTCTGTTGTCCCTTGCTGTAAGCTGGTGCTTGGCTGCGGATTGGAGCATTCTGCTTCTGTGGGCATTTATTGGCGAAATGCCCCTTTTCGCCACAGTTGAAGCATTTGAGGTTTGCTATGGGGTTTGATCCTGCAGATTGACCACCTTGCAGAGAACTGCTCCCAGGACGAGATGATGGAGAGAAACTCTTGGACTGACTGGGCCCTGAGAAGGAGGAGTTGTTGAAGAACTTCTGAATGAACCTTCCTTGAGGTCGCTGCACTGGAAACTTCCGTTTGCGGCTGTCCTCCAAGCTCTTCCTTTCATTTTCCAAGACCAATGCCTTATTTACCAGCTGATGGAAGCTGGTGAAATCTTGGATGATCAACTGAACTCTCAATTCCTGATTCATCCCCTCGAAGAACCTGTCAATCTTTTCCTCTTCCTCTGCTATGTCCTTCGGGGCATAGCGGGCTAATTGGGTGAACTTTGTAAGGTACTCACTGACATTCATGTTGCCTTGTTTGAGAGTGCGAAACTCATTTTTCTTCATCCTCATGACTCCGGCTGGAATGAAGTTGGCCTTGAAAGTTGTCCTGAACTCTGTCCAAGGGATAGCTTCTGCATTGTTCCCAGTGGTGGCATCCTCTTGGCCTCTGGCAGCCAAGTAATTCTCCCACCATGCTGCTGCAGCACCTTGCAGTTGATGTGCAGCAAACACCACCTTATCTTCTTCGGCGATCTTGGCCAGTCGCAGCTTCCTTTCTGTATCTCTGAGCCAGTCCTCGGCTTCTAAGGGTTCATCAGCGGATGCAAAGGTGAGCGGCCTTGTCCTCTGAAAGTCTGCCAAGTCGGCCCTATGGCTGCTGGAGCCTCCTTGCTGACCATGGTAGATGGCCTGCAGCAGTTGAGTCTGCTGCGCCATTACTTGAGCCAAGGTGGTGCTATCTGGCGGGGGTGGAAGGTCATCATCTTGGTCTTGGGGCCTACCTTGCCCTTCAGGCAGGGCTCCCCGAGTGGAGTCTACCTCGGCCTGATTAAGGTTGGCACTGGCTCGTGCCCTCGTTGTCCTTTGGCTGGCCATCTGCAGATATAGTTCTGCGACTTAATACTAGTAGTAGACAGTTGAAATAATGGTACCATTCCATGCAACAGAACCAACAAGACAAACGATAAAATAGTTCCAACATAAAGCCTGCATTAAACATACAACATCACATAGCCAGCTCTTTAGGCTGGACTTACTGTCACAACATCATAATAATTAAAAGTTCGGCAGGCTACGACTACAGTACTGGGAACTGATACAACATACTAAGATACATGAATTAGTACTTGCGCTACATGTGGCAAGTACGACAACACCCCGCCTACTCCTCCATAAAACCAGCACCGGTCTTTGGAAGGGTCATAGTTCGGTGACCGGAGCGGACCGACTACCACTGGGCTCCGATGGCTCATAGTCCGATGGAGTACTTGGGGGGCTACGGCTCTCAGGAGGCCCTCCCTGCCGAAGAGTGGACTGGGGCCCCGGGGGTCGCGCGCTTTTACGTGCGGTCAGTCGGGTGCGGGGGCCTGACCCCGACGGAGGAGGTGCCGGTGCTGCGGGTGCGGGGGCCTGTGGAGGCTGGGCCACGGCGGCGGTGCCTGCCGCTTTGGCTCGAGCCAAGGCACCCGCGCACCGGGCGAAGCTGCTCTGAAGTGTCGTCATCGCGGTGTGCTTGGTGACGAGTGCGACGGAGGTGGTGATTTCCTCCAAGGCCACGGTGTGGGCCGCTCCCATGGCCCGAGTTAGGTCGACCTGATGTGTGAGCCTTGGGTCGTTCTCATCAGTCGGCAGATTGGTCTCATTATAGCGTGCACCATCCCGGCGCGATGGGTAGAAGCGATGAGCGCGATGTCGAATGGGGCCTTGTAAATGTCGCCTGAAAGGCAAATGCTAGGCGCGCGAAGATCTGAAGAGCCGCGCCTAGTACTCCTCCAATGCTCCGATGAGAAGACATGGGGTGGGTCTTGCTCTCTTTTGTTGTATATGAACACCTCCATTAGCCATGACTCCACTCCTCCTGTGTTAAGCTTGAGCCCTCTGTAGATAGGTTGATCCTTATACCCCAAGTAGTGTAGAAGCTTCCGCAGTATCCTTACAAACTCCCCCTCTTGTGCAGCATGGGCCATGTAGTCCCAGTGGTTGTCCTCACCATTTCCTGCCATCTGTGCATTTAAATAGCTAGTGTTAGTAACTTTTGGAAATACCAATGAATGATAGGCTAGAAATAGATCTAAGATGGATAAGGAAAAGAGATATTATGCTATATTTTAAATTTTATTTTTATAATTTCATAAATATTGTGTTCCTATACCCATCCTAGTACCGTTCTAAGGCTTTTACCCTACAGTCGTATGCTCTGATACCAGCTCTGTCAGACCCGGATTTTTCAATCCGAATCTACTGTGTTTTACTGCACTAATCCCTGGATCAGTAGTTAGTGCACACAGGTACATTGCTGAATCATGTCATACATCGCACAGATAATAATATTACAGAGTTTAAGTTACACCACGTCGGGTGACAGTATACAAAAGGGCCGATTAGGCCAAGTATCTTCATTACAAAACACGCAGCGGAAATAGAAGCAAAAGTAAGTCCATGACCACGAGCAAGCGATCGAAGGGTAATGTGTGCAATATATATCACCGGGAATCCGACAATATACGTGCACACAAAGCCAAGGGTCAACTTGTCTATGACTATCCAACGGGTCCTACGCCTTAGTTTCCTTCATTGTCCTCCTTCTCCGTAGCAGGAGCTTCCTCGTAGGCATAATGATCCTGCGACCCTGTCTCTGTGTTGTGTAATGCGAGTGTGAGCACAAACCACCGTGCCCGCGAGCCAACACACAGAATGCAACATAATACATGCTAGGCTTAACAAGGAAGGCTTGGGTTTATTTTGTTTTGCAAGGAGTGCTTTTGAATACAATTAATTAAAAATCCCTATGACCTAGCAGTTTTACAATCGCGACTGATATTTAGGACATACGATAATAGTTCATTTTAGCACAGAAGCCATCCACCGTTACATGGCTTCTGTACCACACAGTTTCTTTCAGCGTTATAGCCGCTTAATTCTCCACTGGGACAACACCCAGGACAACTCAAATTAGGGCGGTCCTTTGCCCTACCATTTCCCGATCCCATTTCCAACTCATTTTCAATTGGAACTATATCTAGTTAAGCTCCCATGTCCGCCCTTGACCGTGGGCACGGCTATTCGAATAGTTTTTGACTCTGCAGAGTTTGTACACTTTCACCACAAGAGACAACAACCCGTTGCCCCACACGATTCCTTAGTCATATGGTTGAGCAGACCATCACAGTGACTTTTCAAAATATCTAGTCCCTTTTCTCATTTCACTTTTATGGGAGACTGCCCACTTGCGGTGGGTCCCATCTGTGCGCGGGATGTTTCCCACAGCCACTACGCAGCCGGACCTTCTCTCTTTCCGCAACGTAGGACAGCTGGGAAACTTCACCCTCCACTGGTGTCCCTTCAGGCCCCCTTGCCATAGCATAACCCCTTCAAACCCCAACCCGTGAAATGAGTCCGAAGATTCGATAAATGTACTTAGCCAAGTTGTACTTTACAGACTTGTGGTTGTACTGTTTTACAGGGATGACATGACAAGATTCACCTTAGGGTTACCCGGATGGTTCTACCACATTTCACAATTTGTGCCTCCACTGCACCACATTCCAGCCCCCTAACCATCCATCCAGGTACATAAGCATTTTTTGGGGTTTTTCAGGGGCATAAAATAACCATGCTAAAGTATAACAGTCATTCCCGCCATGACTGCCCAAATCATTGCATGTTGAATGTGTTGATTGTGGGGTATCAAATACCCTAAGTAACCAAAGATTTCTAAGCATTATTGTATATAGGGACTTATTTGCAAAATCTACAATATTATATAAGTTACTATGGTGTCAAGGTTCACTCATCAAATGAAATCAATGGAGTATACTAGCAAGCATATTACAGGGACATAACTAGCAGTTACCAAAACCAAATTATCTTTGCACATAAAAAGATAGCATGCAATTTGCTAGATTTAAAAGAAATTATCATTTGCACAAACATGGGTTCAATATGGTCAAAGTGTTAACTCGCTTTGGGCCACGGGATCGAGATCTTGATTTTCTGAAGCTTCTAGGGTGGCTGCCTCCTCTTCTTCTTCTTGAGCCTCGACGCTAATTAATGCGCAAAACCCAAATAAAAGAAAAGCAACAATCATTCAAAAGTCACCAGAAATTCATATAGACTCTAAAAATCATGGTTCTGGTTTCATTTGATAGTTCTCGAGTTTAGATGAATTTAGAAATTTGTCCCACTTAATTTGGAGTTAGGATGAAGAAGTTACAAGCATTTAAAGTCCTCGGTTCATAAAAATCCCGAAATTGGGAAAAGTCGACATGTGGGTCCCACTAGTTATTTTTAATTCATTTTCATTATTTTTATTCCTATGAACAGTGTCTATGACAGGTGGGGCCCACTGGCTTTTATTATTTATTTTATTTTCCATTACCGCGGTGTCACTGACACGTGGGCCCTCTTGTCGATGGGCGCTTGCAGGCGCAGGCCGTGACAAAGTGGGCCCACTGTCGAACAGAAAATAATAGAAAACTCAACCGCCGCCATGAGCTGGGGCTCGAACGCGCGACCGGGGAGCTGGGGGGAGAAGGGATGAGCGCAGATAGCCAGGGGGACGGGGGAGGCGTTGCCTACCATAGAAGGATAATTTATCCTTTTGAGATATACCGTGGAGGGGACCGAGCCGAGGAAGCTGAGGGCGGCGGTGAGGCGGTGGCGCCGGCGAGCAGTGGTCGGTGAAGATCAGGCGGCAGCGAAAAACGCGTCGTGTGAGCCGAGGTGCAGCTATTGGAGGCGGTTGCGGGGGCCGGGGACCTCCGGAGCGGGCCGGCGACGAGTGGCGGCGGTGAGCTCGGGGGTAACTGCGGTGCCGGCGAAGTGGGGTGGCCGGGAACCTTGGCTGACGATCGTGGGGGGGCTCGGGGCCTCAAGGAGGTGCTCCCGTCGCAAGTAATCGGAGTGGGACCGATCAAAGAGCTGGTGGCGCTGGAAATGGGGTGGTGGCCGGAGTTCGAGAAGGAAGGTCGCTCCGGCGATGGAGGGGGCTAAAACCCGATTGCTTGGGGTGAGAGGAAGTACAGTGCGTGGGGAAGATGCTGGTACTCTCGGCGGTGCTTATAAACAAGTGGGCGGGGCTGGCCTTGGAACCGTGCCCGAGCGGTCGCCGCCGGCGGCGGCGGCTGCGATGGCGAGGTGGCAGCGAGGAAAAGGGCATGATGGCTCGCGTGGCTCGAGGATTCGCAGAGGGACCGGCGCAGCACCGGCCGTGACGGCGGAGCTAGCACCGCGCGAGATGGGACCGGCGAGGGGCAAGAAAAAGAGGCGGCGTGGTCAGGGTGGCGCGGCGGGAGCGCGGTGAAGGCAGCGGCTAGGGCAGGGGGTGACAGAGCACCGTATCCCCGCAACGGATTCGCCCTGAGGGCTCTGTACCGCGCGTGCTAGAGCTAAAGCTCGAGCCATGTGCATGGAGGGACGGCTTGGCAGAGGGGAAGAAAAAGAGGGGGCGGAGCAGAGGATAAGGGCGCGGCGTCCTCGGGCGGGGGCGGCGGCGTCCGCTGGGTCCTTCGCCGTTGTCCGCTGGTCCGATGGAGAGGGAGGCGGGCCGGGCTACAGTGCCTGCGGGGGGGGGCGGCATTTCGGCCCGGAGGGAGAAGAGCGGTGGGGAAGATGTACAGTGGCGAGGGGGGCGCGTGTCCGCTCGGCGGAGAGGCAACGGGGCGCCCGCCTGGGGTGGCTGGGCCGGTTGGCTCGCGCGCGGGGATGGGGTTGGGCTGGGCCGGTTTGGCCTGGCCTGACCCCCAAGGCTTTTTGTTACTATATATTTTTTTTTCTTTTGCTTTAGAAACTCTTTTTACACACTTTCGGGAGAAATCAACATTTATCCAAATGCAAAAAGGCATTATATTGCAAGGAAATCACAGCTTTACAATTTTCTCAAAATATCATTTTTCAGGATGTTACAGCAGGTCTCCATCTCCCATTGACTCATTGCCTCCTTCTCCTTCACCAGCATCTTCATGACCGCTGGAGAGTAATGTAGGCTCTACATCTCCACCGGGCGGATGATTCTGTCCTCTCCACAAATTGAACATACACTATTGGCCTGGCATAAATCACTGCGTCAGGGTTGCACACGACCTCCATGTAGTTCGCCCATGAAGCGTCGCTCGTCACCTTTATAAGTTGCCACACTATCTCCCCTGCACCACCTACAACTGCGGCATACACTGCCTCGATCCGTAATATTTTCCTTGCGGTGTCCCGATCGAATGCGGAACGCACGTATCTCTGTAGCTCCGACAGGCTCATAGTGTTCAGATTGGGTGCCCGGATCACGGTCCGATCACAATTAGACAGGTTTGCCCCGTACGGCCCATCGCGTACGACACCACTTCCATAGAACATGAACAAGTCTTGGATGTCACCCATGGCGTACCTAACATAAGTCCATACTGAATCCTCTTAGTATATATAACATGCAACAAGTGTACCATCATACAGCAGGTAGGTACCGCTTACCAGATACAACCGTAATATTTTCATCTAAATTTCGTTGTTCTACCTATCCCATACAAATATGAATGGTACTTTTTTATTTGTAAATCTAATTTTTACTTCATTTACGGAGTGCCCAGTCAAATTCCTACATAAATCAAATTAACTCACTAATTTTTGTGTTAAATAAATTATTGTTCTACTTAATTCACCAATCCAACTACTCAATTCTCATGATTTTTAACTTATCAATTCTTATGTAAATGAAATAACCACATTTTTTTTCCTAATCTTTCATTTATGGAAGCAAGCTCTCACAAACATGCATACCAAGATCTAATATCATTCAGTGATTTTGGCTACAAGAATGACTAAATATTAATACAAACAGTACCTACGCAAGTGGCCCTTCCGCCTAGCAGTGTGCTTCATAATGATATCATTGAAATCTAGTTACAATCCAGTTAACATATTTTTAGGTTACGGTTCACAAGAGCAGTACAAAAATTCTTCACATAAAATATAAAATACAATACGCTACAACTACAAACATTTTTTCAAATAAATGCAATACACTACAACCACAAACAACTACAACCATTTAACATTACAGTGGACAACAACAACACATAATTTCTTAAAATATAGACATATGCAGAACGTTTACAGAACGTTTACGCTAATTACAGGCTAATCACTATGATAACATTACAGACGCATGGAGATGATATTTACCTTTTCTTGAAGCTCAGAGATGATCTACAACTTTCACACTTGCGAAAACTTCAGATCCCTTCCAAAATAACTCCAAATGCCGTGTTTCCCGCTCTTCTTCCCTTCACTATCAGCTCCCTCTCTTGCGCCCTCTCTTGCTTGCTGCTTCTCTGTCTAGCGCAAATGCAAAAACATTGAAGCCTTCCAAACGCAGGCTCTTCCTTTTATCGCGAGATACACAGAGCTCGAAGTAGGGGCCGGCTCTCACGCATAGACACGTTGCATGCAGGAAATAAACGGGCGGGGAATCCTGCATGCAGCAGCACGGGCAGGGGGATGAGGCTTGCTTTCGGCGGTGACGGGAGGTGACCGAAGTGGTGCGGTCGGCCACCGCGTGATTGGTAGTGTGGTGCGCTCGGGGGCCACACCATTTGCGGTGTCGTGCACCTTGTGGCCGCACCATTTGCCTGTCAACTACACCGGCCGGGTGGTGCGGTCGGGGACCGCACGACCTCGGTGTCGTGCGCTCCCCAGCCGCACCATTGCCACGCGTCACCACCCCGTAAATCATGCGATCGGTTGGGGGCTAGATTTGGAATTGTGTTTCCACCGGCGCCATTTTTGGAATTTACGGTAGCAACAGTGCCAAAAGCGTCCAAATTTCCATAATCTGTGGGTTCATGCGGTCCTTGTCAGTGCTTGTTTACTCGGATGGAGCTTCCTTCTTTTTCTTCACAAATTCAAAGAACTCTGAAACTTGCCGAGCATATCTGCACGGGCAAAAGATTCAAACCTTAAATGAGAAGACTTTTTAGCATATTTTAGCACTGTTTGGTACTGTAATTATAAAAATAACCGTATTTCTAGCGTATTGACAAAAATGATATTTTTATCGTCCGGTGGCCGGATGGTAGCGCGCGTTGGCGTAGCCGCTGCCATCCCGTAGTGGGACATCATGGAGTTCTCCCGCCACAGGTTTGTTATCGAGATGCATCACTTTTGATGTCTACACCACCTATACAGACTACCACTCCCTGTCGTTCATCTTCGCTGCACATCCGGGAGGTATACGAATCACATTGTACATTCAGAATATTTATTATGACTAACACTTTTTCATCTTGCAGCATCCAATTGAATGTGGAGGGGATGTTGAGTCCACTGATGATGATACGGGCCTCCCGAATGCTTCTAGAGAGTGGTACATAGCGCCAGGGTTTGTAGCGTACGCAGGGCAGAGCTCAGCGTTCACACCATACACAGAGTTTGGAGACATCGATGACAAAGCTCCTTCAGCTTCGCTGCCATATCATATGGTCAAGGCGAAAGCTCCTTCGCACTACGAGAGAGATTTTTAGAGTCTTTCATTCATGATATTATTGATGGTGGCTCACAATTTGGCATGTCTCAGCTGGAGGAGGATATCAACCCTTACCGGACCCAGGCTACTGTACTTGAGCCTACCAGACCACCATCAGCCACTGAGCAAACAGAACGGTCTCCATATCTCCTCCAAATCAAGACACAATCTCTGGACCGGTTGACATACCCCATGGGACATGCTCGTGCTCAATGAAAGACAAGGCAACGCATAGGGAGGCAGACCTGGTGAGGATATAGCAGTGGCTCAGATGGGGGAGCCATATCACATCTCGTGCGAAGTGGTTTTTGTACTATTACATGTACTTCTACAAATATTTATAATGTATGAACTGCAAAAGATGCCTAAACATCGTTAATTTTATTATTAAATTAACATAAATTAACGTGACAAATTCAAAACACATAAAATTTCTAAAAAAATTACACAATTACTAGGCTTCCCATAAAATTTTGTAATTTTGGGAGCTCGTTTGCTATATGTAATAACTTCTACAATTATCAAAATCATATGAATTTTTGAGCAACATTCATAGTGGATAAAATTACTAAAAAAATTACACAGCTAATTACAGAGGCTATACGTAAAATTTTATAATATTTTGGGCTCATTTGCTATATTTAAAAATTCAAACAAATAATAAGTAAAAAATAAATTAAGGCATATATTTAGGCCAGCTAATCAGCCAGCCTAATCACTTACCGCCTGGTGGTGGGACGGTAGGCCACCTGCCGTTCGTCCACGGGACGGTAGGCTGCCTGCCGTCCCACAGTGGGACGGCAGCAGCTACGCGTTGGCCCATGCGTGCTGCCGTCCGGCCACCGAACGGCAAAAACGTCATTTTGTCAATACTCTATGTATACGGTCATTTTTATAAATACAGTGCCAAATATGCTAAAAAGTCAAATGAGAATGCATAATTTTAGGGGTATTTAGGAGTATCTCATTGTTTTCACCACTACTTCCTAATGTTGATATCCAATTACTAGAACAACTTTGCAAGAGCCAAATGAAATCTATATTAAACACAAAAGATGTGTGATGATGATATAATAATCATCAAATTATTATTTATCTGTAAATCATATTATTATATCATTATACTCCTTGAACATACTCCATATCCATAAGAGAGAGACTTAATTAGGTAGTCATAAGCCTTTCTACAACAACTTTATGATCGTGAGCCTTTTTATGACTATGACATAGTCATAAGCCATTCTACGATCACCCTGTGGTTGTAAACCCTTCTACGACTAGCCTAACTTCAACTACTTGTTTATGATAACCTGTAACATCATGGGTCTGTATGAAAAGATGGTTAATGTGCGTAATTATTTTCTAGAATAACTACGTATAACTTCTCTATGTCTCTGATGATAACTGCCCGACGGCGTAGAAAGATCGTATCACTAACAATAACTTTCGCCAGACGGTTCCACATTCCAAATGTTGGGATGTCTCCTAGTATGGAGCAACCGCCACCGATTCGTGTGTTATTTAAAGGCTGAAGTCGGGAAGAATAGGATAGAGGAGACAGAAGCAGCGCAATGCATTCCACATTGTTCATTCACAGCAATCAATATAGCAATACAAGAGTAGGGTTATTATTCTCCTAGGAGAAGTCTCGAACCTATATAAAATCCATGTGTCTTTCTCTGTGTGATTGCAGCCAGGTCATTGAGAGATCTTCAAATCTAAATAATCATATGTAAGATCGATACTAAAACATCGACTGTTAGCACCGTCCGTGGGGGTTCTTCTTCCAAACCTTGGTAATTCCTTGTCAACAAGTTCTCTTCTTTTTTATGTCCTCATGGCAGGAGAATGGAACGAGGAGAATTGGTTTGACCTGGCCGACTACACAGATCTCGACATGAAGGCCTGCTATGACTATGAGCAGACCATGCTTTCATCCGACGGTGAGGCTGTCTCTAGAGATCCATCATGGGATCCCAGAGATTGTACTACAGATAAGGCTGAGGAGGGTTCCTTATCCCCCACAATGCTATGATCAACAGAGAAACCAATTTTACAAAGAGCAAGGGTCAATCCGACCACAAACAGAACTCGCAACATGATAAGGGACCCACCTCTAAATGTTTGAGTCCCTCAGCGGCCGTTTGATTAGGCTCAACGAGTCTTGGAATCTTGCATTCCGGGACTCCATCGACATCTGGTGGTCGTCACTCTCCGGTTATCCCCGCAGAGAATGTGGGTGGGCTCCCTGCGAGTTCACCCATACTTTTGCATGGTTCAACTCCAACGGGAGATGGTTATAACCTAGAATTTCTCTTCTTGGAGGGGCTTACTCCAGGTCACGATGCGCTGTTGTTGATGACTCTTCAAGCCAGGAGCCATCTGACGCAAGTGGAGATTATATCTAGGAGGTCTTTGTCCTCCCCATAGATATTGATCGCTCTCTCGAAGGAAAGACTGACAATGCTCTCCATCTATGACTTCTCTTTCTCAAGTTATTTTCACTTAAAGTTGGAGGACTAGCTGACGAGGATATAATAATCCTTAAATTATTATTTATCTATAAATGATATTATTACATTATTATACTCCTTGAGCATACCCCTTATCCATACGGGAAAGACTTAATCAGGTAGTCGTAAACCTTTCTACGATCACCCTATGGTCGTAAGTCTTTTCACGACAACTTCATGATCGTGAGCCTTTCTACAAGCATGACATAGTTATAAGCCATTCTACGACCACCCTGTAGTCAAAAACTCTTCTACGACTAGCCTGACTTTGACTGGTTGTTTACGATAACCTGCAACATCGTGGGTCTATTTGATAAGGCGGTTAATGTGTGTAATTATTCTTTAGAATAACCGCTCATAACTTCTCTCTATCTCTGATGATAACTGCCCAGTGGCTTGGAAAGATCGTATCACTAACAATAACTTTCGCTAGACGATTCCGCATTCCAAATGTTGGGACGTCTCCTGGTATGGAGCAACCGTCACCGATTTGTGCGATATTTATAGGCTGAAGTCAGGAAGAATAGGACAGATGAGACGAAAGCAGCGCAAGGCATCCCACATTGTTCATTCAGTTGATTGCAATCACAACAATCAATATAGCCACACAGGAATATGGTTATTATTCTCTCAAGAGAAGACTTAAATCTGTATAAAATCCTTATGTCTTTCTCTGTGTGATCATAGCCAGGTCGTTAAGAGATCCTTTGAATTCAAATAATCATATGTAAGATAATATGGACAATGTGCATAGGACCTAGAAAAGCCGTCATTCAAAGATAAAAAAAATGACACTGAACAATATAATCAGTAAAAATGAAGGTTTGCAAACTCGTTGTTCTTTAGCCGCCTCTGTCTTTGCTGAAATCAATGTCAGGTTCACAATCCAGGACCAGGGCAGGGACCTACATAGCAAAAAGGCTCAACTTTTTAGCCGAGGTGCTCAGTACTAGAGCTTTTGAAGCAAATTAAGGTAGGAGAACGTGACTTTTGGATACTGGAATTCATGTGATCTCCTTCCAAGTAAAAGACACGATCCCGTATTTCTGGAGGCAAGGAGCCCTCCATATGTGTGGGCAGCTGACTGACTGATAATACACCAGGGCCTCCTCCTTTCGAAGTAACCAGCTCTCATGTTTTTCATGCAATCTTTGCAAGTAGTCAAGAGTAACACCACCTTCCTCTGATCTTTTTCGGAGCATCATTCTTTTGTGGCAAGTACCTGGGCTAGCTCTTAAATAAATAAATCCATCAGGGATAAGACCTGGGAGCGATGACACAACCAAATCGAACCAGGAATCATAGATGCTGATCTCCATCTCATTCATCCAGTTAGCTTTTTGTGAACAGCACGTACAAATACCTGGTGGATATTGACCAAAGAATTTAGTTTGCATAAAAGACACTAACCATTTGAATCAGAAAACTAAAATACTCTTTTCACTGCCTGTATTAGCATTAGCAAGTAAGACAGACCTAACATCCTATCACTGAAGATGCCTCTTTCCATCAGTCTGAGAAGTTTTATTCCACCAGAAGATTCCCTTTCTTGCATGACCCTCGTCATAAACACATAGTTTTGGAAAGTGTAAGCATACCTATGTGGCTCAGCGTAGAAGGCATCCAATATATGGAAGTTATCAGGGCCAACATCCTGCCACTTAGCAATAGGTTCATATTCCCTTCCACACAAAAGGTCAGCCTCTTCTTCTGAGAAGGTTTAGCTGAATCTATTGTTGTAAAATTTACGGTATAAGCATATTTTCATATTTAATTCCAGCCAGATCAAACATATAATCAACATATTTCCAGCATAACATGAATGACATAAATTGCATGTAAACATGAAATTCTGTTCTGCCATTCATACCCATGTATATATTCAATGAATATAAACTCAAGGCTGCTAAAAATAACATGTAAATCAGTCCTAGCAGCAGTAAAACAATTAAATCCAGCATATAACAAATTAATTGTTTTAACATTGCTCTCAGAACAGAGTTGCACAAGATCATAGATCTTGGCCTTCTCATGCGAATTCCATACTCTCCATTAACGATCTAATACCAGAAATCAGGTTTTGAGTTCACAAATATGTTTTCTACTGTCACAACTGATCAAATACAGAAAACAACAATTTCTGTCTTTCGGTATAAATGTTCTCAGTCAGTAATATTATAAGCAGTAATCAGACAGTCACATATTTTAACATGCAGCATCTACCAGAGATTCATTATGCAGCATATAACAGAACTAACATGATAAAATGTAGGATCGGAAATGGCAACAGAGGGGAGAGGTGAATGGTGCCTTCAAAAATTGTCCCAAAGTATCCACATATTTCTTCTCCAATAGCTATGGAAGCTATGAAGCAAGAAATTCGCTCAATGGAAGCCAAAAACAATTTTTGCCGATTGATCGAAGAAACTCACGAAAGAGGCAAAACTAGATCGACAAGATCTTCTCGGAAGCTACAGACTACACAAACTAAAATGGCCAGAAGACTTTAGGTGAACACAAACTACAGAGAAGGCAATTGACTGAAGATCTAAAACTCTGAAAAATGACACAGCCAAACTGAGAACAAAGAACACAAAATGCAGACCCAAAAACAGAAATTAAAAAGAACATACACAAGAAGACACTCAAACTGACCAGGAAACTAAACTGAAAATTTGACTAGACACTACGGGGACTGAAATGGCCGAAAGAAATAAAAATTCAGAACCTGTGCTGAAGAACTGAAAAGCTGCAGTCCGACTTTCGATTTTGTATATTGATTCCAGCAGACCAAAAGCAAGGAAGTAAAATAGGACTTTGTTCACTCGGTCAGACTGCATGCTAGCTTCCGGTTGGACTGCCAAAAACTAAAACTGAGGTGATAACATGCTACTGAAAACAACAAACAGGAAAAGAGCCGAAACACTGAAAACAGATTGATGGAAGGAAACGGCTTAGCAGAAAATCAAATCTTTGAAAACACAGCTGACTGCAGATAACTGAAGATAATAGGTAGTAGCGGACAGACTGCTGTCGGCATAGGAAATTCAGAAGAAGTACTGAAGAGCAGCGACAACAGCAAGGAGAAGTAGTTACTGAGGCGATACCGAAAATAGGAAACAGGGACTACAGTAAAACTGAAGCCAATCACAAATGAGAAAAATGAAGAATTTTTGCTGCTCTACTCAGCTCAAACTCAAAAGGATTTCAATCCAAATGGCAAATTCAACTTAGAGATCAAGAGAATGCAGACTCAGACCAACACAAAGGAGGTAAATTGATTTTGCCAGAAAACTTTCAGCAGGATGAGGCAAAATCCACATTACTTGAGAATCCCTCATCTTTTGAGCCTGAATCTTCAGATTTCAATGAGAAATGATCTCACACCAGTGATGCACATATCAGAGGTCACCCTTTGAAGGGAAATCAAAAGATTCAGGCATGCCCTGCCTTCAAACCCTAGCAAAAGAGAAACAGAGGAACTACGGCCGAAAGACAAAGAGAGGAAAATGCATTTAGATTCAACCTCTTGCCCTAAGGATATTCCTAGTCATAGCAAAAGGATTTTCAGCTCCTCAACAAAGATTTATCTCAAAAGGCAAAAGAAGCAGAGAAGAGTAACAAGCTGAACTAAAACTGAAATCCATTCCAGAAAGGAAGAGATCAATCCATCTCAACCAAGAGGTATCTCAGATTGAAACAAAGAGAGGAATGATTACAACAGGGAAACAACACTACATCCCCATACGCAATTGAGGAGAAAAGTCACTCATCTCACTACATGGTTGAGAGATGAACACACACACACACACTCTCCTGAACTCATACACAGGAAAATGAACCACTACTTGTGAAGGATCGGAAATGGCAACAGATGGAGGGTGAATGGTGCCTTTTTTTTTAAAAAAAATGCCCCAAAGTATCCACATTGATCTTTTCTCCGATAGCTATAAAAGCTAGGAAGTAGATGATTTATGCTTTCTGAGAAAACCAACCAGCTGACCGACAAAAGTTTACAGTAAAAATGGATGACACAAACTCTGCAAAATAATTGGCTCAAAAGACTTAACCAACTCAGCTGAGAACTGAAGAAATCAGTTTTATCAACTGACTATGAGTACTAGCCTAAACCCCAGGAGAAATGCTCGAAAGAAGACCTAAAGCCAGACTTTAATTCGAATATGCAATGAGGGACTTTACCACCGATGGAATGCAAAAAAAAGACTTTTCAGAGCAGCAGCAAAATAGCTACCGAAAACATCAATCAACTGCTGCAGAAAACCAAAAATTCAGAACAGCAAACAAGGAAGAAAACTGAGAAAGAACTCAAGGCTTTAAAGTAAAATGAGCAGTTCGGTAGCATGAGATCAAAGGCAGCAGCCAAAACCGAGACTGCAACACCCAATTCACGTGCAAAAAACTGTACCTACTGCAGTAAAAAGAAAACAACACAGGGACTACACTCGGCACATAAAAAGGAGCAACGAAATTTCAGAAACTGCTGCCGAAAGAAGTCAGCAGGGGTAGAGTACTGCAGTTTGCCGAAAATAAAAAGGATCAGAGGAACTCATCTCTAGCCGAAAGAAAAGAAACAGTCTGGCACCACAAAAGGAACTGACTTTTGCCTGAAACCTGCTGACCGAAAAAGAGCAAACTGAATGCAGTTTGGTTTCCAACCTTTGAACAAGATTAGATGGACTTAGTCAGAGGTTCTTTTCAATAACCAGAACAAAAGAGAGAAGGATCTGAAGAGACTAAGAAACCAATCTCCAACAAAAGCACTTGGCAGAGAATTGAAAAAACAGGAACAGTGTTTACCTTTGCTGTCATAAACACAAAACAGGGCAGCACATTCAACCAGATTTCTTTACTGAAGATTAGAGTAGAAAGTAAAAGAAAACAGGCTTTTGAACAAAAGCACATCAAAACTGCCACACAAAGTCTCTCTTTCTCTGATAAAGAAATTTATGAGCTTCACTGCTTCTCTCTTGAACAGGGATAGATCAAAACCAAATCAACACAGAAGAACCACAGAGCTCAAAACCAACAGGACTAAATTCTTTAGACTTGAGATTCTTGTAGCTTTTAATCATGAAACAATAAACACAACTAGATTTCAACATTTGAACACCAAGAACCTTGAAAACTCAACTCCTCTGTTTGTGCAAAACAGTAAACCCTAGAACCGCCAAAACAGAGGAAGCTTAGCGAAGATCATTTGAGAAGAGAACTACTAAAGAAACCCTTGCTCTCTGGAAGATGCTAGCCAAGATATCTTGGAGAACAACTCCCAGTTCAGAACCAAGGAAGAATCAACTGCTTCTCAACTCAGTAAGAAATCAACCGAAAAGAGCTAAGAACAGAAGAACTGGAAATGGCAGTCAAACACAGAAAGACAAATAGCATACTCAGTTCAACCATGATCCTTCTCATATTGAAATTGATACCAGGAGATGAAAGATTACACATGTTTTCTTACAGTCATCTCTCACACCATGAGAAGAACTCACGTAACAGAGAAAGCAAGAGCTCAAAAACCCTAAAGCCCCATACGCAGTTGCATAAACAAAAGCAAAATAGACTACTGCTCTCTTCACCAATTCCTCACCAGAAAGAAGAAAAGAGCAAAACTAACTCCCAAAGCCATCTACTCCTCTCACAAAACCATACAACAACCAGGAGAGCCTTCCCCTATTTATAGTCTCTCATAATGGGTTCACCAAATGCTTTGCCCATTAAGCCTCTTTGCTTTACCCGCTAACTCTAACCAAATCCACTTCCTTTAGTACAGCTTTGCGTATTCACCAAAACGCCCCTCCTACACCTTCCGGGAAGCTTCCTCATTCCTTGCCGTCCAAGCCTCGTAACCACCTCGAGTCCTCGCCGTCTTCGACACATCCCGACCGCTCCGACCTTAGCACCACCTGCGCCTAGTCCGGTCATCCCGTGCCTCGCCACGACTTTACCTCGACATCCTACAGCCATCACACACAAGAAACACATCACATATCACCGCTCGATATAATGTAATCAACAATAGCATTAAGAGAAATCTTAAGCATAAAAAAGCCCAAACCTATCGAATCAAAAGAATAAGCATTCTAAGCACTTCGACCAAGTTTGACCAAGTCCGACCGAAGCCGATTGCACCGCGCAATGACATGGCCCGAACCACAGAAACCAAACTCGACTTTCCTAAAACAGATGTCAATTACTCATCACACACACGGGGTCACATCCACATGGTCTATCAACTTGCTTTTTCTATGAGAACACACTCCGAAGCCTTACCTTCTGCTGCCTCCCTCACCTCCTCTAAAAAGAAGAGCTCACATGAGCACATACACCACAAAGAGAAAATCAAGAAGAGGCAGCTAGCTTCCACTCCATGCCTCTCACCCAAATGAGACAAAAGTCAACAACCAGGATTTGGAGGGAAACCACACATTCCACTCTAAACTCTAACCTCCTCTTTTCCACTAACGGGTCTCCAATCCGTTATCTTCATCCGAATCCGCTTCCATTTTGTAGCCTTGCGCATTTTACCGAAATGCCCCTGCCGCAACTTCCTGGAAGCTTCCTGTCCTCGCACGACCGCACCGGCATCTGGATGCGGACCTCGGCTCCTCCACGAGCCTAGTCCGGTCCGGCTCGCCGTCGCCGTCGTGTCCACCACCGGTAGCTCCGCTCGGTTCCTCGTCTCCGACTCACAACCACCTCAGCAGCCTCGATCATCTTCGACGTCTCTGACCGTCTAGACCTCAACACCTCCTGTGCCTAGTCCCGATCCTCCCACGCCTCACCATGACCTAGCTCCGAAGTTCTGCAGTCACACAGACAAGCAAACAGTCACATAGCACCGCTCGAAATAGTATAACCAACATTAGCATTAACAAAAAGGTACTCAAGCATGAAATACCCAAATTGACCGATCGAGAAGGAAAACAAGCGTCCTAAGCACTCCCGACCGCTCGACCAAGTCCAACTGAACAGGACCACGATATGCACCGACTTGGCGCGAACCGACCAAACCAAACTCAAACTTTCAGAACACAAGTCAATTACTCATCACAAACATGGGGACACCTTCACATGGTCTCTCATAAAAGAAAGAATCTCTTCTGAAGCAACTAAAATAATTACTGCACAGCAAGATTTCAACTGCATATGAACAGATCTAATCAGCCGAAAGCCAGCAAAGTGTGGACAGTAGATAACAAATCACTAGAGCCCAAAAATTTAATCTTGTTATCAAAATCTATTTCGGATATTCAAGTTTATCACAGAGCATGTAATCCAAGCCCACAAGCAAACATGTCATATACCGGTTCTTATTCTTAAATAGAACTTAAAGAACAGATACTGCCGACAAAGTTTGCAAAGAAACAACAATACTCGCAGTGCAGACGGTATTCAAAACCATCCAGGATCAATCAAGCCGAATAGGAACTCGAAGAATAGGGCAAGGCACAATGAAATCACTGTCCCAGAAAACCTATCACCCCTCTGTGCTGATGAGAAGAGGAGTGTGGCCTTCGGAGATACAAAGCCCTCACCGACCTCGGATGCCCGACGCCGAAGTCGAGGGTTAGGGTAGCGCCGCGTAAGACCTCAATGAGTGCACTGGCCGAGTGCGTTCAAGAACAGCAGAGAGTCGTCACCCTCTTCGTCCCTCTCCTCGGGTTAGGCTTCAACCTCCAGATCCACTCACCCCCACAAAGGGCAGCCAAAACCAGAAGCAAAAGGCCCTCAATCGAAGATGGGGCCGAAGCCTCCAACCGCCGCACAACCCGAAAACGGAGAGGAAGAAGAAGACTCCAGAGAGCAAAAACCAGATCGGAAGAGATCTACTTCCCTACCGTGGAGCCGTCCAATCTTAAGAAGAGGAGACGAGAGTTAGCTGCGGGGTGGCGCGAGCGGCCGGCTCTGAGAAACCCGGGCCTGCCCACGCCTCCGCCGCAGCCCCTCCGCTCGCCATCTCTCCATTCGCCCCTAAATCGCCGGATCTGGGCGAATCAAATGAAACGGCCGCACGGGAACGCGCATAGGGAGGAGTCTCCTCCCCCTTATCTCTTCGTGCGGCTCACCGACTGGTGGGCCCCGCCTGCATATAGTTTTTTTTCTTTTTACTCAATTGGGAAATTCCCAAAAAGCCCTCGCAGATACAACATCTATATCCTTCAGCTCCTCATCAACGCTCCCTTTAATGATTAATGAAGCTATACTCTCAGCATGGTTCTTATGTATGATGCCAACCGAGCTGTAAGAACTCAACCATCTTCTCGCTAGACTTGCCAAAGAACCGCACATGCACGTAAATTGTCAGCAAAAGTTGATAGAACAGCGTATTCAAATGGAGAAGTCCATAGCATTTACACGATAAAGTAAGCACAATAAACAAAAGAATAGGGTGGCAGGAAGCTGTAGTATCGTCATATCATTTGTTAAAGTCTGTTCCAAAATGAAAAAATAAATAAAACTTGCGTCCCAGAGCACAGAGCATGTGACATGTGGGTTCTTTTCGGGCTTATAGATTTTTGGTCCTAATGTGAGCGTTTGTGTGAACGAACCGAATATCGATAAACTGTTTCGAAATGGCGGCAAAGAAGCCATCTCATTTATTTGTTTGAGAAAAGCCGTAAGCCGAAAAAAGGAGGCTTAATCAGGGCATGTTCTTTTTTGGCTTTGGTTTATGGCTCTTGGTTATTCGCGAGAGAATACGGAGAGAGAGACTCGCATGCAATTTTGGTCGATATAAATTAAATCGCTATGATGTCTACTACAATTAACTTATTGATCTTATCTTTAAAATACTATGTTTGAAAACTTGTTATCATATAGAAACGGCTTTAGAAATTGAAAAGAAGGGCCTCAATCTACCGTTCAATTTCCTGGACATCAAGTCTAAACACAAGACAAACAAAAAGCATCACCCCCCCCCCCAACCCCACCCCCACACACACACCAAATTGCAATAGTAATATAATGAGGTGTAGATCAACTGGCTTAGCATTAGTGGAAAGACAGATAATGCAAAAGAGCACTTGTGTACTTCCAGCACAATATACATGAGAGAGTTATAATTTTGGCTATAGGTGTTTGTTTCAAAGTGTTACAGGAGAAGTTGATTTTTTAACATGTTTAGGATGGTCACTTTTGGAGTATAAAACAATCCGTTCTGCCACAAGCCTACAAGAACACACTTGCATGTTCAATAATCCAATTAAGCGTTTACTTTCTTTATATGTCTTTAATAGTCTGTTCTTATTTGTAGTTTGAGTTGGATTGTATTGCATTTGAGGCTACTACAACCACAACATACCGTGTAAAAGGTGATATCATGGGCTCACTTAATATTTTAAAAGCCATACAAACTTAAATTGCATATCAGAGTATGTTTCATGTCGCACTACTTTCCATGTGCTTTTGTGTTTCACACAAGCTTTACTAACTAATAAATGGTAAATGATCCCCTCTCTAACACTTTAAACGAGTTGATTGAATTTTTTCCCACTATTAGTTTCATGCCGAAAGTATATTATAAAAATTAACTTTCACCATAGTATTTATCGGCAACACCATGACACAACATGGCAGGGTCGCGGTAGCAACATGGTTGCCCTGGCAGGCTTCGGCAGCAATATGGTTGCCACTGCAGGATGTGGCAGGGTTGCAGTAGGCATCGGCAGAACCGCAACTGCCACAACATATTCCAACAATGCCTGGGCGGCTACTAGGATCAATAGATAGAGCATCATGGTTTCTACTACTAGTTGTTGGAGACTACAAATAAATTTGCATTGTAAATTATACTTTGTTAGTTGGCACTTGTGACGTGCGTACTATCATACTGAATGTATCGTACATTGCATGTACCGTTTGTATAATTGCTATGTTGCTTTTCCCTTTTCAGTAATGTAGTTGGTGTTGTGCGGTAGCCTAGTATTGTTTTGTTTGTTTACTTACAAGTTCTATTTACTGCTGCTTTATATGCGATGGTTTTTGGTTCCGTATAAATGCTAACTTCAATTTATTTTGTAGGTATGGCTCGTGATCTTCATGGATCGGACTGCCCTTATGGCCAGTTGGACGAGCACGTTGATTGGCTGCATCACACTTCCCATCGTGTCCCGCCTACAAGGAGCGCGGAGGAGCCAGCGGATTTGGGAGTGGTTCGGACACGCACACCTCGAGTTGCCTAGAGACTAGACCCTACTGGACAGCCAGGTGTACACTCCACCAGCATTGTACTATTGCCGTAAGTAGATTTCGTGCTGACCTTTACTTGCTTCGTAGGTTAGGGGATGCCAAGCTACTCCCTCTCGCCCGGATGGTGCAGGCCACCGACGAGGACAGACTGGCCTTGCCTGTGGGCGGGGACGATGGTGCGGAGTGATCGCGACGCTTCCTAGTCGACCATTCTCCACTAACAACTTTGGTGGACTGGTGGCGACTGGAGATGCACACTTTTCACCTCCCTTTCGGTCTACAGGACGTTTGCCTGCTACTTGGCCTTCTGATTGTGGGAGCTACTGCCTTCTGACCAGAGGCCCCGGCAGGGTGGCGCGTGGACCTGCTCGGCAGATTCGAGGGGGTCCTTCCTCCTGGTGCCGCGGAGGAGTACTACGTCTTCCCATCGGCTCAGACACACGGGCCGTCATTGAGGTGGCTCTCGCAGTTCCGGGTACGTGCCCTTTCTGTTTGGTCCTATATGATCTCATTTCCGCTATTGCGTACTAATAACTTCTTGGGTTGCATTCAGGTGGAGCAGATGGATCTGGAGCCGAACGAGCAGTAGGTCTCGTGGCACTTGGAGGCATACTTGCTATGGCTATTTGGTGGGTGCTCTTCACCACCAGTCATAGCAACACCATCGACGTGCACCTCATCGCTCACGCTAAGGCCATCGCCGACGACGAGGCCCGCCAGATCATCTGGGGTTCAACCGCACTTGTCGTGGCCTATTGTGGCTTGTGTGACGCGTGCACCAGGACCAAGGTAAACTCGATCCTCACGGGGTGTCCGCTGCTACTGCAGCTGTGGTCGTTCGAGCACTTTAGCCTCGGATGACCCATGCTCGAGGACATGAGTCCATACGGGGTAGAGATGTACCCCGGGGACGACGTCGACCAGCCTATGATGGGTTCTCTCTGGTGTCGTCAATGGGTAAGTAGTCTAACAATCAGCTATTTCCTTCGTATTAATGATGGTCATATGTCACAGCTGTTGTTCCTTGAGGGTATAGTTCACGCACGTCTAGGTCATACGGGCATATCTGCCCTTTGTGGTGTAGTTCGACCACTTCACAGCTAACGATGTGTGTTAGGAGCCGTACTCACCTGTGGTACTATAGAGCCGCGCTCCTGACGGGCTGTCCTCACTCTGCTGGCGCGACCGGGCTTTCTGGCTGACGCGTCAGAAGCATATGTATGACGTCTTCGTCGAGGACTACGCGCCGCAGTGTGTGATGCGCCAGTTTGGCCTACGTCAGGTTGTTCCGATACCAGGCGAACCATTGATGCCTGTCAGACCCGGATTTTTCAATCCGAATCTTCTGTGATTCCACCGCACTAATCCCTGGATCAGTAGTTAGTGCACACAGATTACAGTTCTGATTATCAAAGCACATATCATGCGAAAATGTAAATATAATAGTAGACTTACTCATGGGCGATTAGGCGAAATCAATAAATTGCAGCGCGAAGAACGAAGCACACGGTGGGACCTTCAGACATGCCCACAGCGACCAACCGGAGGTTCGCGACCTAGCCCTTGACATCTTCATCTTCTCGGCCAGCTTGTCCAATATTATTCTGAGGCGAGGTGATTTGATTCGATTCTGAATTTTGTCGCAAAGCGGCGTGAGCACTCGACCCGTGCTCGCGAGCCAATACACATAATGCAATTAAATAGTATGCATGGCTTATCAAAGGAAGGCTCGGGTTATTTTATTTTTGCGTAGAGTACTTTTGAATAAAATTACTTAAAAATCCCTAAGACCTAGCAATTTGAACCAAATCATAATGTACAAGGAAATGCATTATTAATATCGATTCAGATTCCATCCACCGTTACATGGCATCTGCCCCATATAGCAATTTCTTCAGCGTTATAGCCGCTTAACTTACCACTTGGACGACTCCCAGGACAATTCCAAACCAGGGCAGTCCTTCGCCCTTCAAGTTTCCATTCCCAGTTTCCAATGTTTTTAAAATGAACTATATCGATTAAGTTCCCATGACCGCCCATGACCGTGGGCACGGCTATTCGAATAGTTTTGACTCTGCAGAGTTTGTACACTTTCACCACAAGAGACAATCAACCCATTGCCCCACACGATTCCTTAGAAGTGTGGTTGAGCGCACCATCACGGTGACTTTTCAAAGTATCTAGTCTCTTTTCTCATCTCACCCTATGGGCGTTCCCACTTGCGATGGGTCCCATACGTTGCAGGATGTTCCCACAGCTACTAGCGTCACGGGCTCCACTCCCTCTGCGCTAGCACGACTGGGAAACGTCACCCTCCACTCGGTGTCCCTTTAGGCCTCCCCTTGCCCTTGCATATCCACTTCTATCCACTACCGGTGAGATGAGTCCGGAGATTTCGATAAATTTACTTAGCCAAGCTATACTTTACAGACTTGTGGTTGTACTGTTTTACACAGGAGGTCATGACAAGATTCAGTCCTTAATAGTATCTGGGCGGTTCTACCACAAACCCCACTCTCGTGCACCCCTGCACCATACCCCCGAACCATCCGCCCAGACAAATAAGCAATTTTGAGATTTTTGGGAGTATAAAATAACCATATCCAACATACACCAGTCATTACCACCATGACTGCCCAACCAAATTTCCTCATGAATAAAAGTGATGCTTGGGCGCTCTCGCGCCCATGAGTATCTAGACAATACTAAGCATGGCATATATTTAGAGACTTATTTTCGAAAGATTACTATTATAATTTTGCTAGGGCGACAAGGTTCACACAGTCCAATATTCCAAAGGAGGGGTAATATAATTCAAGGTAAACAATAGGCACATAACTAGCATATTAAATTAAACATGTATTTGCATATAAAATATCAGCATGCAATTTGATAATTTAAAATAAAGTAATTTGCAGAAAGTGTAGGTTCAACATGATCAAAGTATTGACTCGCCTGGCGCGGTTTACCGCGATCTTGAGCTCACATGAAGTTGTCTCATACGATGATCTTTAATTCCTGGTCTTCATCAATCTCGGTCTCGCTTGATCCATAGAATCCTCCGGACTTCAATTTCTAATTACGTGCTAAGCAACTGAATTCAAATAAAGGCAAATAACTCAAAAGATCCAATTAAATCCAAGTAAACTCAATTTAGATTCATTATGAGTGATTAGGATGATTTGTTGCGAGGTCGGTGGTAGAATACGACAACTTGATCTTTTATTAATAATCTCTTTTATTATTTTTGTATTTATCAAGGAAGTTCCATGAGTTAGGGTAGATCTGTGAGTTGGTGTACAAATCTAGCTGATTATTATTTTATCGAGCATTATTACTCAGGGCTTATACTATATACACGATGTACACAAATTTTATCTTATCGGATTAACTTATAGTACTAGTAATTTGATACGTAGCATTTTATGTGACCTTAATTAACCGTGTTATTAGTTAAACATTTACTTTAGAGTATTTATATGTGGGAGATATTATTCTGATGCCTGATGACCTACGGTTGTTATATTTTTAGCATCGGTATATTAATATAACCCGCTTAAGTTGAGTGTTCTCTGAAAATTATTGATACTAATATTTTATCCCTTTATAACTCGAACCTGCTATATATGATGGTATTTTGTTATCATTATTACTAAAGCTACCATTTAAGATTTCATGATGGCAGTATTTTAATGTTTACACACACACACACACACACACACACACACACACACACACACACACACACACACACACACACACACACACACACACACACACACACACACACACACACACACACACATATATATATATATATATATATATATATATATATATATATATATATATATATATATATATATATATATATATATATATATATATATATATATATATATATATATATATATATATATATATATATATATATATATATATATATATATATATATATATATATATATATATAATAGAGTCTACAGTGAATGCAAGAATTGTATTATTACATTTGCTAGTGGGCTGCATACATGCCATCTGCATTACTCTAACCACTTGTTTTATATATACATATAGATGTTTATATATATATATATATATATATATATATATATATATATATATATATATATATATATATATATATATATATATATATATATATATATATATATATATATATATATATATATATATACACACACACACACTTAATAAGTCTCTATATTTAAGTTGTTATCTGGCTTAGCTTTAATTAAAATTTACCATTGGTATTTATTTGATGATGGCATGACGAACATTAGGGCATATATCATAATTAAGGTTAATCTTTATTAAGGTTGAATATTTAATCAAAGCCACTCTTTCTATATTAATACCTTTAATTAATTATTACCTTTAAAATAGACAACAAAGGTTCATTACCTTTTCATAGGTGGTTTTTAACTAAATGTTAAATCCTAAATAACCTTATTTACCTTCTAATTAAATAATAGTAGCTTCTCTACATTATTCCCAAATTTTTCTTGATTTTTATCAATTAATTTGAGCTATAAAAAGTAGAAACAAAAATGTGGGGAAGAAATTGCAGCCGACTGGAATCGATCTCAGTACCTCACGGCTTGGAGCTTCTTAACGCGAAGCTGCTAATAAATGGGCGGGGCGCTGGGCGATGGAGTCTGCGCACATATTAGGAAGAGGTAAGCGTTAGGAGCTGGCCAAAAAGAGCAATCGCTCGGCCATGGCCGACGGCATCGCCGGCGAGGATCGGCCGGGGAGGCTAGCGTGGTCGACAAAATGGGTCGCTCTGGGGGTGAGGAATCCACTGGTGGTGTCGTCACGGGTCGTGGTGGCGTCGGGTGTGGCTGGCGTCGGCATGGGCGGCCGGAGGCGGGACGGCGGAGACAGCGGCGCGGCCAAGAGGAAGGGCAATAGGGGAAGCACGAGCTGGAGGAGGGTGTTAGGAACCTCACCGTGCGGTTGGCCGAGCCATAGGGGCGCCGAGGTGGGCCGGCGGCGGAGGCCAGGGGCAGCGCGGGGGAGGTCACCGTGGCCGGCATGCTACGGCGAAGGGGAGGGTAGGGCGGTGCTCGGCGAAGGGTTGTGGAGCATAGGTGGAGCTTCCGGCGACTGGAATTGGGCCGGCATCCACTGAGCCAGCAACGGCGGCAGTAATGGTGCAATTGGCCGGCGGTGAGGAGAAAGCGGATTCCGGCGAGCTCGGCGCACGGTTTTCCAATTAGGCCGGAGGGAAGAGACTAGAGGCTCGGGCGAACAAGGCGGTTTGGTTGGATCGAAGGGGGATGCACTGGAGATCCGGAATGGTGAGGAGGCGGTCGGGAAGCTCATGGCGGCAGAGGAAAAAGACGTGGGGGAGGAAGGGGAAGAACGAGGGGTAAGCGGCGCGGGCGAGCTCCTTATAGTCACGCGGCAATGCGGGGAAACCAGGGGCAACGGGAGAAAACTGTGGGCGACGGTGGCGTGCATGGATGCCACGCGGCGGAAGAGAGCTGCGGTGCAGCAGAGAAAAGAGGAGAGGTGGCGCGGGCGCAGGGCGGTGGCGACGCAGAGGCGACGGGGGTGACGCGATGCGGTCGCAAGGGCGTCGACGTGCGACGCAAAGGCGTGAGCGCGCACAAGGACCGCGGGGCCGGGTGACGCAAGCAGCAGAGGGAGTTTTGGCCTTGGCCGGCATGCGGGCGGAAGACAATGAGAGAGGAGAAGAGAGAGGGAGGAGGAGACGCGGCCCAGTGCCTGAGAAGCGATCGGGAGGAAGAAAAAGAAAGGGAGAAAAGGAAAGAGGAGTGGGGCCCACCTGTAAGTGAGAGAGGAAAATAGGGAAAGAAAAGGAAGAGAGACCCAATCATTTTTCTGGACTTTGGATTTTTATTTCTAAATTTTAATTTGCATTAGGTCCTATTGATTTTTGGAGTTTGCATGTTTGGCTCAATTATCTTGATACAAAATATAATAGTCCTCTATTTTGATTTTATTAAATTTTTGCTATAAATTGTATAAATTTTTGAATGCCCAAATTTGGGTTTTGCATGCTTTTTATGCTAGCCTTTCCAAAATGAGATTTTATATTTCTGGTCAGGTTTCTCTCTCTTGATGCTAGATCATCTTTTCATATTCGTATTTACAAATTTTTGTTTTCCATTATTTGCACATTCCTTTTTAGGGTTTATTAATACCTGTCTTTCTCTTTTATTAATTCTTCAATTTTTAGAACATCAACCAAATTCAGGAAAACACCGTAAAATCCAAATTCAAATAGAATATATTGCAAAAGTAATTCAAAAGCTTCTCATTTTCAATTTTCAAAAATTTGGGATGTTACAATGCCGTAGAGCATCCACGCGTGAGTGACCACCTCTTAGAAATCTCCTTGTAGTTACTATTCGTTTGCGACTACTAACGAAATGGTCTTATAAGCAGGTACTCTAGAAAGGGAGTAAAACGTGGCACAGACTGGACGACGAAGATGGAGGGATGGATCGCACTGTGAGAGGCCACGCTTGATGACTACGTGGAGGAGGAGCGCCCCTACGACAGCAACATTGACGTGGAGTACCTGCACTGGTACTAGCCTCAGACACGTACTAGGCTCGTACATGTTATTGACCAGCCCTCAGCACACGTCGTCGCACCAACAGACACGTACCTCACACACCTCGCGCGGGACATCCACATCGTGGTACATTACATCTAATTTTTAAATATTCCCTAATGGCAATGTCACTGAGATGATTGACCATTTCATGTTTTTCCTATAGACTGACATCAATGCTGTGATTTGGAGGGAGTCTCACGCCATAGCGGATAGGATCACCAGTGGTGCGGAGGTTACACAGGAGGAGTCGGTGAGCACTTGGCATCGTGTGGAGGCCTAGGGTGCACGTGTTATAGCCCTGTTGTCTTGCACGAGGCTACCGGAGGTCCGCACTCCACGCCTGGTGCACACACGGTCCGTCCACTGGGGTCGCCCCAACCGGCATGGCACCACGTGGGGGGTTCTACTTGGGCACGTCCTATATCACCTCAGCCTGACGAGGCCGAGGGGTCAGCCTGGGGACGGCCTCGTACACTGCCAGGGCAGCTGTTTACACGTTATCCGTACATCTCTGGCTTCCCCACGCAGGGGCCTACTCCGTGCCGTACATCCCTCTAGACGCCATTACGCCAGCTAAGGGTACGCTTCACCTCTTGTCGGTTTTATCCCATTGCTTTATCGGATGAACTAATGATATTTGTATTGCAAGTCTTGTCTTTCACGACCAGGGATGGGGGGTCTCCCAGGCCAGGATGACATGGACCATTACTTTTCAGACTAGCCTGGCCAGGCGATAGGCTCTGCACCTCGGGCCACACCCCCAGAGGTTCTCTCTGGGAGTGCCCTCACCGGTGCACAAGTGGCCACACAAGCAACAGTGCAGTCCACTCCATTAGCTTAGGGGTGTGTGCGACGGTCTCCTGATCGTCTTACCTTGTCAAGGCGTCGTCACCCCGCGCTGAGGAAGATGGCCAAGCAGGGCCGCATGGGAGGACACAGTCGCGAAGACGGAGGGGGCCAGGGTGGCGATGGAGGGGGGTTGGGGATGCTATTGGGGGTGGTTAGTGCTGACTGTTGCTTGTTGTTCATGTACTGCTTACGTTTCTTATTTACGTAGTGTTGTTTACAATATTGTGGTGAGCTTAGTTGTACTTCTCTTTACGTTGTCCACGCCCGTACCACTGAATTGATGGCAAACGCACCGACGACCACACCAATCGAATAGTGAACTGCATTGATGACAACCGCACCAATGTATGAACCATTTGATTATATGCTTAATGACATTGCAAAATATTTCAAACAACAGGTGAGAGTACAACGGTACAACCATACACATCATTGCCTATAGGTGGAAGGAGCCTCACGGTACCCATATGGAGTGTTGCCGAGGGGCCGCCTCGGACATGGCTGGCCGTTGTTGTAGTGGCAAGCACATATACAATTAGGGTTCGTGCAGCAGCATGTTGAGTCGTACGAACTCCTTATGTTAATGACCTCCTCGTTGCCCTTCTCACGCTCCATCTGCTGGTGGAGGTCATCGTTCTGCTCTTTGAGACTTTCAATTCGTCCCTCCAAATCAGTGATTCGCTCCCACAACGTATCCACGTACCTCGCGACATACCGTTCATGAGAAGGATCAATCCATCGCACGAAATCGCATTTATCCATCTGCTACAAAGGAACGTTAACATTGAAACTTTATTAGTAGTACTACAAAATAGACGAGTACCTACTTGTATCCCGAAGTATGGGTATCGGAAGAAACATCGGCCATCATCTGTTTGGCCTTTTGCCACCTGCACCACCTCATCCGGCATATGTTTGCATTTCGGCAACACTGGCTGAGCGCGCCTGTTTGGCAACAAGCGGTACGTAACGCCGAAGTCCTCCTTCCGTTCGAGCGAAAGGTCCCCCTTTGGTGACCCCATATTCGACTGGCCCCTCGGCGTCTATCATGGTGGCTTACTATACGACGGAGAAGGTAGTTGTTCTACCATTAATGCCTTAGTCATCCATTTTATAAAGTAATTGTGGTGTTGCGGCGTCATTTATGACACAGGGCAGCTTTGTGTAGTGATAGGATCACACGAGCCAACTTTGCACAGCGACATGACATGACAGGCCAGCTTTGAGCAACGACAAGACTACACATGCCAGCTTTGCACAGTGACATGACTGCATGGGCCAGCTTTGCTCAGTGACATGACATGATGGCCCAGCTTTTCACAGTGACATGACCGCACACACTAGCTTTGAGCAGTGAGAAGACCGCACGCGCTAGCTTTGAGCAGCAACATGACCACACGGGTCAACTTTGCTCAGTGACATAACATGATGGGCTAGCTTTGAACAGCGATAAGACTACACACACCAACTTTGCACAGTGACATGACATGACGGCCTAGATTTTCGCAGTGACATGACCGCATGCACCAGCTTTGAGCAATGAGAAGACTGCACGCGCTAGCTTTGCGCAGCGACATTACTGTACAGGCCAGCTTTGCGTAGTGTGAAGACCAGACGAGACACCTTTGCGCAGCGACAAGACCATACGACCCAGTTTTGTGCAGTGATAAGATTAAAGGGTGCAGCTTTCCGCAGTCCGAAGACCTGACTAGGCAGTTTCGCGTGCTCACAATACCACACGAGCATCTTCATGCAACGAGAATGCCACTAGGAGCCCTATAAAAGGAGGTCAACTAGTTTTCTGAGAGAACACTACACAAGCAAACACCATACTATACCGGCGCTTGCTTCACCACACCGGAATGGACAAGAGGCAGAAGAAGCAATGGAACAAGATTATGAAGCAATGGGAGGAGACCCACAACCTAGCAAGGTCAGCTGCCGCACGCGATGAGAAAGTAAGGGCTGCTGCAGTCAGGGCAGAACAAGCACAGCGTGCTACGAGATCAGCTCCCCGCAATGATACGACTCGTAGCAACAACCTCATCACGAATGTTTCTACCGAGTGTTCACCGCAACACCCACCAGTGGGGGAGACACCCCCTTTGTTGGTGCCAAGACCCGTGCAGGTTCTTCAAATCTAAGCACAGCCTCAGCCTAGGTATGCGTTACTGGGGTTGCGCAAACTATTCCAATGACTATCCCGACCGCTGTTTAGACACCGTGACCTATCGGCAGCCGGTAAGGACCATGTGCACCGTTTCCCCCCCTCTTTTTCTCCTTCAAACTACGCACTAACAACCTCTCCCGTGTATTCACAGTCCCCGGAACCCTTATGTTGTTACCGCAAATGGATCGATCTTGAGATCCACCTAGAGGACCAGTGGACCCTTGACTCCGAGGAGTGGAACGTCACAAGGTCCTCCGAGATCCAGGAGGAGGAGCGCCGCAAGGATAAGCAAACCGAGCGTATACAACAGGAGATGAAAGCTCATCTTGAGGCGTGCTCACGTAGGGAGTGCGAGGCTTGCAAGAGAGAGTGCGAGAAAAAGAGGGAAATCACGACCAAGGCAAAAGAGGCCGCTGAGGAGTTCAACGTCGAGCACGCAAGGAAGGGAAAATGGTCCCGATCCATACAGTAGGTTGTACGAGCAGTTGGGTTGGTTAGTCACACATGATGCTCTATGTTATGTATGTAATCAAAACCTATGCGGCATGTTACTCCCAACTGTATTATGAAGTCTATTTTAATTTAGACAAACTTATTTCCTCGTCTTTTCGCATTCAATTATTCCAATAGCAAGTCGTCCAACAATATTAATAGACCAGTTTTTCTGTGTACGAATTCCCGGTAACAACACAATATCACTTACCATCGTACTTACCGATCGTTTTAAGTTCAATCGTTCTTAAAAAAGTTTCACAAATTTTTTTAGCCTACAACAACATACAATGATCATAAACTTTTAATACGAATCCAATATATTATCTTCCAGTCATAATCTACAAAATCTATAAAATTCACATAGGGCAATATGCAATCACCATGTGTTTGGGTGATTGTAGTTCCAGTCGCCCAGCCACTAGGCGACAGGTTCCAATCACCCAACTGTCGGGCAACTGGAACCTGTCGCCCAACGGCTTATAGAAGCCTTTGTTGTCGCTTTTCCGTTGGGTGATAAGCTCTAATTGCCCGAGGGTTAGGCGACTGGACCTATTTCTGTAAAAAAAATGTTGTCGCGGATATATTTCTGTTATTTCAAATAAAAATAAATTATTATCAAAAAAATTCCACTTTCGACAGATGAAGTTATGTGATTTCACCAGCATTCTACAGATCAGCAAGATGAACAATATGCATGCATGTGACAGCCTGATACTGATAGGATCATCAGTACGAGAATTTTGGACACATCTAGCACTGATGCACGCAAAAATTTCAATTTTGGCCCCCTCAACGAAAAATTTCCACTTCTGGCCCCTTCCCGATCGGGGATCGCCGTCGCGACACTGGCGGCCGTGCGATCCGGTACCGCACGATCGCATCGTAGCTGGGTCGTGCGGCACTGCATCGCGACGATCGCGCGCGCATCGCCCCAGCGCACGGCGAAGGCGTCCGCATGACCGACTGCATGACCATTCGTCTTGGGCTTCCAATATTAGTGGTGCCATTCTAGCACTCAGATTTGGTTGCCATCATCAAATAGCTAGTAATAGCCTCAAAGATGTAGTATAAACACGTCATCAGTTACTAGAATTTCTCCAGAGAATTCTGTTTTTGAGGCTCGATCATGCGGTCTTGGGCTTTCAATATTAGTGTAAAGACGCTCGGTCATGCGGTCGTCAGAGAGGCACATTTGCGATGCGTGCGATGCAGTGCCGCCGCACGACCCAGCTTCTGATCTGGTCGTGCGGTACCGCATCGCACAACTGGCTAGGTGTCGCGACGGCGCAGTCCTGCGGTCGGGCAGAGGTCAGAAGTGGAATTTTTTTGTTAAGGGGGTTAAAATTGGAATTTTTGCGCGTATCAATGCTAGATGTGTCCAGAATTCTCAGTACGAAGAATGTCTTTCCATCTGAGGAGTTCGTATGGAAAACGCGGATTAAAAAAGAGTAAACAAAAGAAACCGCCACACAAGACGTTCCTCCAGAGTACCAAAGTAGAAAAGCTGAGCATTGCTTCCTCTAAGAGGAAGCGAAATTAATTGCACTTCAGATTTCTCTATGACAACCGAGTACTCATTCTGTTACAAACTTCCAGATGGAGAGGCAAATTTTTAAGTTTTGGTTCCGATTTCTGAAGCATTTAAGGAGGAGATTGTAAATTTATAATAAGAACAGGCTTGCAGCCAAAGGATCAAACAAGCACCGCTAGCAACATTATTTTCGACAGGAGGAATTATCTGGAAGCATGTATCAGTTATAACTAATGAACCCATGATCGATTCTGCACAGCAATCCCTAAATAACTTTGTCCTGCCATGATTTGGTCGGGGGACACCTCACGCCCACAGCTCCATTCTCCAGATATCGCAAAACAATAAGAGGACTATTCGGAAGCAGATGGTGTCATAACTGATCAAGTTATGATAGCACAGCCAGGTTGGTAGAGCAAGCAAGTCGATCGACACTGTTTTCTGGTAAGCGCCAACAAAAGATGCTAGCTGCCGTGAACTACCACAGTTTGGTAGGCCTGAACATCGCACTGTGTGCATGCATGTACTTACCGTCCTTGAGCTCTCACATGAGCAGCGCCTGTAGCGCATACATATGTTTAGTGCGTTTGTGAGTTGTCGCTTCGCTAGTACTAGTTGCTATGAAGTCGTTATAACCCTGTTCTCTATTCTGTTGACACTATTATTCATCAATGTATTTTAATTTGAGTACTTCGTAAAAGCGTGTAGCTTGTTCAACTATTGGGTGAGTTCGATAGGGTTTATAGTTTGATTTACTATATTGATTAATTTGTAAATAAAATATTTTTTAAAATATTATCTATAAGTTAATTGTAGTAGATATTATTCTAACTTCATTTATATCAACTAAAATCATATGTGAGTATCTCTCCGTACTTTCTCTCACGAACAATTAGAATTCAAAAATTTAAACTAAAAACCATAAACCACAGCTAAAAAGAAGTTACCCATTAGCATCCAATTTCTTTGACGTGCATATCTCCTTCGTATTCTTAAAAAAAAAAGTGATTTTTGAAGGACTCGGCTCAGTTCATAGCGTTGATTCACCGTCCAACGGTTAGATGTATTCATCTGTAAAGATCTTATTGACTATCTGTTGTATTTCAGATAATTTCTTTCTCTCTTATCATTTTCTCTCATCTATATCATTTAAAATTTTAGAGGCAAGAATTAGGGATGACCCATGTCGTCTCATTATACATGGTGTGATTCATTATCGACTCGTCACCAACTGCTACTTAGAGCAAGTCCAATAATGGTCTTATAGCCAAGCTAGTCAGCATTTTTGCTGATGTGGAGGAGAGAAGAGAGGAGAGAGATGAGAGCTTGGCTCTCATGCAAGCAACAATTTGGACACTAAGCCTATGCGATGGTGGGCTCGGATAATAAATGTATGTGAGGAGGAATAGGAAAGAGAATGTGAGACATGATACTACATAATAATAAAAAATCTTTTGTAGACAAATAGAAGACAACTTATTGTATAACTTGGCTCTTATAACTTGACTTATAGCCAAATACTTGGCTCTATTATTGAACTTGCTCTTATCACGAACCATCCGTACCTACCTGTTGCATTTGCAGCGGATGGGATGTGTGCGGTTGCCTGTCTGGGCAGCAGTTTGCACATATGATGGATGCGTTTTAGATCATTTATTTGGCATGCATTCGATAGCTAGCTTCCGGCCGGGTGAGAGCTACTGCCTACCGCCAACCGGTTAGTTTGGTGATCAAAAGCTGTTCAGTGGTGGCAGCGGCGGAGCAGTAGTTCTTCGGCGTGCTTTTTCACGCGGTTCGCGGCGGTAGCATCACACCTGCTCGCTGCAGGGATCGTTTTTATTGCACGCGTGCTGTGTTAGGTTGGCGCCTGTGTCCGTTACACTGTCGTTCAACAGAAAGCAACCTAGTTTCTCCTGATAATTTGATATGTAAAATCTTCTGCGTGTGAGCGATAAGGAATTCACGGATTATGGATTATTGGTGGATAATGGCTTAGTTTGCACTACATTGTCCGGCAGTGGCTGACCTAGGACAAAAGTTAAAATTGGACGAAACGGAATGGACAAAAAAACAGTAGCAAAATAAACCGTACACGATCCACATTGCAAATTCACACGATTCATCAATAAAGTTACAAATATAAATATATAATGTAGAAGATGGTACCTCACTAATCAAGTTAACATAATTTCCCGCCAAAATACCAAATAATTGAAAATTCTAGTTCCAAGAAAAGACGAAGTAACAACCTATCAAAAGTAGATTGATTAGTAAGTGTTAAAATTAATTTATCATAATTCGCAAAAATATATTGAATATGAACAAACCGAAAGACATACTCGTAAAGCACTAATTACGCTTGCGCATCTTCAACATCAACTAAAGCACATTGAACATTAGCATCATCAACCTGCGTTCCCATTGCAGTGCGCTGCGCACGTTCACTTCGGCAGTTCGGCTGGCCGTCAACCATGTCAAGATGGAGGGGGTACCGGCGATGTCTATCTCGAACGACCGCCTATGCTTGCTCTATTGGTAGATCCGCCCACTACTACAAAACAAGCTATACTATACATCTCACCACGGACAGTTCAGGTGGAATCGTCTGTGCTTTGATTATTACAAACGGTTCATAGCTAAAACCGTCTCTGAAACTATCACAGACGATTAGGTTTAAAAGC
Organism: Dendrocalamus sinicus; assembly: GCA_036346575.1. NCBI lineage: Eukaryota > Viridiplantae > Streptophyta > Magnoliopsida > Poales > Poaceae > Dendrocalamus > Dendrocalamus sinicus. The sequence continues at coordinate 24,065,565 of CM070653.1, read as the reverse complement.
CGTTTGTGATATACGCATTATCACAGACGATTTTTAATTAGAACCATTTGTGAAAATATCACAGACGGTTTTTATTTACAACCGTCTGTGTTTTGTCATTAATCGTATGAACTACAGAAGCTACTGAGACGAGAGGCAAATTCAATGCAAATTTATTACAAAAGTCTCAAAAAAGAGATTCCCAACTCTTAGTCTTCTGGGCTTCATATTCTTTTTCTTCGACTTTTGGAGTTGGAGGATTAGCCGTTGAGTTCTCGAATTCCGTGAAGATTGTCCTTGCCCTCTCCACTTCCACCTCTAGCATAGGCAAATCATTAGCATGGCTCATAATCTCAAAGAGGATATCATGATAAGCTTCCTTAGAATTGGCCGCTTCTGCTTGATCGGCAATGTTATCCATGTGTCTCTCCACTGCTGCAAGAGCTTCTTCCGCTTTGTGCACATTGCAGAGAAGAACGGGGTTGAGTGCAGTTTCCCTATCCTAAGCGGCAAGGAAACACCTCCGTTGACGGTGGATGATGAGGTCCAGCTGATGGATGAAAGCGAGTCGAGGAAGAAGAGTAGGGCATGAGCGGAGGAGCTGCTCCAGACGTAAATTGTTGGCCGCCTGTGTAAGGTTGTGGCCGAACAACTTATGATGGATAGATGAGAGAAATGAGATTAAAAGAATATTAGATGGCACTATTAAGAAATCTGGTGAAGAATATGAGAAAGAGGACAGTTTAAAAGAGCTGGATTAGGACGCGTATATTTAAGTGTTATCATAGATGGTTCGTATACCAAACCGTCTCTGATATGTACCTTATCACATATGATTTGTATAATAAAACATCTCTGATATGTGTCTTATCACAGATGGTTCGTATAACAAACTATCTCTAATAATGACACATCACCGATCCATGGCATATCCCCCAGGGTTTTGATCTCACACATCCATTCTCTCTACATCGAATGACAGACACTGGTTCTTCCCACCGCTCGGCCCTTATTAATTACTCCCCATATACTTTTCCACCAACAGTCACACGTGAGTTCATCCACTATATAGCTTCATGCATCCTCCCTTTGTCGACGCCGACTACCACCGTGAGCTAGCGCCTTCATTGTGACACCACAGTCGACTGCACAACACACTTTTGTCGTAAGTGTCGTAAGAGTGTCTTCTGCAGTCTCATCGTCATGCCACAAAGGTGGCGCTACCGCCGCCTCTCCATTGCCCGTGATATTCGGCCACCATCCGATGCCCTCCCCTCTCTTCCTTGATGGCAGGCGTCAAGGACATCGTGCGCTGCATCCAGTTTGTTCCTCGACAATGCCGACTACAGCCGTGAGCTAGCGCCTCCGTTGTGATACCACGATCGACTGCACAACGCACTCTTGTTGTAAGTGTCATAAGAGTGTCTTGTGTAGTCTCACCGTCGTGCCACAAAAATGGCGCTACCGCCGCCTCTCCATCGTCGGTGATATCCGGCCGCCATCCGATGCATTTAGCTTCTACTGTCTGCTAGGATCTCTACTTCTTATATATTCTTGCTGTGTTAAAGAGTTGGGTTCGTTATCTTGTTATACTGTAATGATGGATTCTAATCTTAATGAAAATGGAATGTATTGTTGTGTATGTCACTGTATTTGCTTGTTTTCAAATGGCATAGGTATAGAATGAACTATCACAGACGGTTTGTGCTATAAACCGTCTATGAAGGACTATCACAGACGGTTCTACATACCAATCGTCTATGATACTTGTCAATCACAGACGATTAGTAACTAGAACCGTTTGTGATGTGTGAGTATCACAGACGGTTTTTGGTTCGAGCCGTCTGTAATAGTTTTCTTCACAAACGGTTCTAATTACAAACCGTCTGTGTTGTCTTTATCATAGATGGCTCACAAATCATCTGTGGTAACCTCCGATTATCACTGACATATAAATATAGGCGGTTCATAAAACCGTCTATGATAACAGTTTCGAACCGTCTATGATGATTTTTTTTTGTAGTAGTGACCTCTATTGTTGGGCATACTAGTTTCTTCTACCTTCAACCTCTCACCATAATTGAGATGATAAGTTGCATGCACTGTAGCGCCTTGCTTCTCTCTAGCTACTCCCGAAAGCAGCATCTTGGATTCTTGCTTGCCGGTGATGAGCACATACTCCTGACGATCACGCGCATGCATTTGGACAGCTGAGTATAACAAAAGGATTTTGTTAAATATTATCTAGATATTTTCTTTCTAACTATCATCTAGATTCAGAATTGTTGGATTAGAGATCTAATGGCCATAAATTCTCCGTCCTCCCCCTTAAATTCTCCCCCTCCCCTTGAAAAAATCTTCTCCTTTAAAAACAAGGGCCCTTGATCTCTAATCCAAAAGTCACAAATTTAGATGATAGTTTGAAAAAAAATATTCATGTGATGCCTAGACACTCCCAAAACAAAAACTTAACCGTCGAAGAATTCAAACCGCGGACTTTCTATCTCGCCATTGCTTTCTCCAAAGATGCTCTCCAGTCCGGTCCCTCCCAATAAGCTCATCTTCCTCTTCTCTTCCCGTGCAGGATCGAGGATCCCAACCGCTGACTCGCTTCCATTCCCTTTCGTTGCTGTCGGGTTCATTCCGTCTACTTGTCAAGTAGCCTCCAACGCTCCATCCATGTCCGATGTCTTACCCAAATCTTCCATAATATCTTACGAGAAAAAAACACGGCGTTTCGTTGCAAGTTGACTCGCTTTAAGCCGCTTTTTGGCCGCAAAAGTGTTCCATCCGATGATTTGCAGGCGTGTGCAAGTGCAAGGCTGGGACTTGGCCACGACTAGTTGCTGCGAACTTGGTCGTTTCAGAGCTCAGTAGTCGATCGACTCAGTGTCACTGTCTGGTCAAGTAGAAATTTTGACGGTTTCACATGGTGACATGCTGACATGGTTAATTGGCTTCTTCCTCCTCCATCGATCGTTTTGTGTATACTTGTTTCTTTTCTTTATTCTGCAGAAGCAGGTACTAGTCGGCACAAACGTTTTGTTCCGTGGTTATTAATTGCTGCATGGTCTAGGTCGGCAACATATCATTGGTTGACGGGGCGCAAGTGATTCACCCTGAGACATATGGAAAGGAATGGTTTCAGTTTGTTGCTATATGGTATTTAGGCGTCAACTAGACGTGTCTGACGACGAAATCAAGAATGCAACATGCAGGTTGGTCGCCAGAACAGGGAAGATTCTCCGGCATGACCGGCTCCATCGATGACATGCAAACTGGATCATCACGCCGTTGAGTGAGGATAACCGTGAAGCAACGTACGCAGGTGTTATCGCCTGATCGGGTTTCAGGGTCTCAAGAACCCTAAAACGGTGTAATTTTCTTTTGCAAGGTTCAATCAAGGATAAGCGGTGCTCTCCATAAGTCCATATCCTTCCTAGCTTTTTTTTTTTTTAAAGATCAACCTTCCTAGCTTAATTAATGACCTTATGTCATGTCTAGAACATAGGGAATTTACGAGAATTTCACCGAAAACGATATAAATACCACAAGATCATTATGGAGTCCCGTGTATCAAACCGAGCCCTACTTGCGTCGTGTACATTGTGTGATATATGTCCAGTTGGATCCGATCCAACTAAATGGGGCCCGAACCAATACGACCAAAGTAGTAGACTAGTAGTGCCCACCACCAAGGCTACCAAACTCGACCTAAACTCCTAAACAGATGCACGTCACCTAATCAAGCCCTAACTTATTGCGTCTTTCAAGAGGATAGGATGTCATGCAACTACAGCTCATAAAGGTGGCTAATCAGCACTAGGTGGTTGCTCTGCATGCCGAAGCTTCGGGTTAAGTGCTGTACACTTCAGGTTCAGCTTTAGGGAACAAAATGGACAACGGCAGTTGTTACTCGCGTCCGGATTAAACCTCAAACCATGTCCACCGAGTTAAGTTGCGCCGTCAGAAAGCTTGAAAACTAATGGCCTGGTCAGAACACATGAATCTTTGTAGGAATTCTGCAAGAAACAGTGAGATTTCTACGCGATCATCGGAAGTTTCTTGCTTTTCCAACCGTCACTCTCGAGCTGACATTTTCTTTGTTGAGTTTAAGGGGTGTTGGTTGTGTTGCTCCTCCATACATCAGTATCTAACAGAGTGCCAATTTTGTCTTCTACTAATCTATACATCAGTATCAAATGCACATGAAAGATGGGGCAAATGATCAAATATTTCTCTACTAATCTATCCCAAAAGACGAACATCCAACAGTAACCGCACCTCGCAGCGACGTCTGCGATTAAGAAGTCTCCAGCAAAAGAAAGTGAGAGAACAAAACACGGGGGCTCCACCGCCGCAACCGCACCGCGCACTCCTCCCCTCCGTCCGCAACCACCGCCCAACCCAGCTCCAACCCGCACCCACCCGCCCCCGTCAAACTCCCTACATGCCGCCGAGTCAATGGAGAGAGAGAAAGAACACTGTACAGTTACCTCTCGCTACCTAGCACGCACGCGCGGCTGCGCGCGCCATATATACCGCTCCGCCTCCCCGTTTCCACACACCGCCGCAAGAACTGGTGAGCTGCTCCAGCCGCGCGCCCGTGCCGTGCGTCGCATCGAGTCTTGTGCTGCTCGATCGATCGATAAGAGAGAAGGATCGGTGGCGGCGATGGGGAGGTCGCCGTGCTGCGAGAAGGCGCACACGAACAAGGGGGCGTGGACGAAGGAGGAGGACCAGCGGCTGGTCGCGTACATCAGGGCGCACGGGGAGGGGTGCTGGCGCTCGCTGCCCAAGTCGGCGGGGCTGCTGCGGTGCGGCAAGAGCTGCCGCCTCCGCTGGATGAACTACCTCAGGCCCGACCTCAAACGCGGCAACTTCACCGACGACGAGGACGAGCTCATCATCCGCCTCCACAGCCTAATCGGCAACAAGTACGTGTCGTTATATATAGCTCATCACCGATCGAGCTCGTAGGCGCACGAATTGCGTGCGTGTTCTTGCTAGTATGTATGGATTCTTTGCTGACACGAGCTCAACTCGGTTGGTTGGTTCTTGCAGGTGGTCTCTCATCGCGGGGCAGCTGCCGGGCAGGACGGACAACGAGATCAAGAACTACTGGAACACGCACATCAAGCGCAAGCTCCTCGCCCGCGGCATCGACCCGCAGACGCACCGCCCGCTGCTGAGCGGCAGCGCTGACGCAGGCAGCAACTCGGCGCCACGCTCGGCGCCGCCGCAGCCCATCGCCGTCCCGACGAAGGCAGCCGCAGTGTTCGCCGTGTCGAAGCCGCCGGCGCCGGTCGAGTCCTCGTCCGACGGCGGCCGCAGCAGCAGCGGCACGACGAGCGCGGGGGAGCCGCGGTGCCCCGACCTCAACCTCGACCTGTCCGTGGGCCCGCCACTGGCCGAGACACCCACCTCGCAGCCGGTCTGCCTGTGCTACCACCTCGGCTTCCGCGGCGGGGAGGCGTGCAGCTGTCAGGCTGACAGGTCCGGCCCACAAGGGTTTAGATATTTCAAGCCGTTGGAAGAAGGCCAGTATATATGAGATGAGAGGCTAGCTTCACAAATCACAACAGTTTGTAAGACGGGGAGTTTTCTAATAGACACTATTACCGTTTCAGAGAGAAAATGGTAACAAAAATAAGCTCTTTTGAGCTTAAAAGTTTAAGCTTTTGACTTATTTGATACTGTTTGAGATTTTTTTTCCACTATATCTGATATTAGTTTTTTAGCGTAATTAAGTTTAAAAAATAAAAAGAAAAGGTTACATTATCACGAACAATACAGATAAATAAGAGAAAAAAATAAAAAAAAGCTTAAAAAAATTAAAAAGCTAGAAAAAGGACAAAATTAAGAAGCTAAAAACTAAGGGCATGTTCTTTTTGGCTGCGACTTATGGCTTTTAGCTTGTTCGTGTGAGAGATTACAGAGTAATTGAAACTCATTTGCGATTTTTACCGATATAAATAAAGTCGGTATAGTATGTACTACAATTAACTAATAGACCTCATCTTGAAAAGATACTCCGTTTAAAAGCTAGTTACTGTAGAGAAACCAAAAGCTGAAAAACAACATGCCCTAAAAGCTGAAGCTCAAATGAGCAATGCTTAATCTATTCATATTTGTTTTTTGTCCAAAATTTATGAATTACTTCAGATTTCTTTTCTTTCATTGGTTGGTGTTTATTCAGTGAAAAACATTTGGGGGGGGTGGATAATGTGACAAAAGTTGGTGTGGAAAAGGAGGAATTGATGTGTAGGGAGTATTATTTTGAGAAGTGATATAAAAAACATTTAACTATTTGTTAGGGTAAAATTAGTAAGCTTTTGGAGTGTTGAGTCTCAATCTAACAGATCCCTCATACAACCCCTCCAAAAAATTAATCTGAGGCGTTCGATATCTATTCAACAAATCCACCCATATAAGCTCTCATCCAAAAAAATGATTTTGGACGTTGGATCTCTATCCAACAGATCCATCCATACCCCCCAAATCTCTAACTAATTTTACTCTAAAAATAAATAGTCGAATATTGTATAGATACTCTATTATTTTTGGGCGTCAGATTCAGGTCACTTTGCAGTTTGGGTCATGTGGGTATTGTGCATGGCATCATGTGGCGTGTTTTTGGTAGGTACTACTATTGTATGTTTGCCCTCCACAAATTCGTGGAACTTCAAATGCATCTTCTCTTTCCCTTGTAGAAGAAGGGGAAAATGTCATTTGGCCGCATTATTATCCGGATTGGGTCGCGAGGAGTTAAAGCTTTTATTTGAATTCAGTTTCTCGTATTCTAATTTCCGGCCTCGCATTCAATATTTTGATCAGACGGTATGGCAACTCTTCTTCCATGCGAAGTTTCGAGTGTGACATGTAAGCTCTGCCCATATTAACTTCTAAATTTTTTTATAGGAAATGATTTTTTTATAGTATATAACTTTCCAACGAAATATCTTTTTAAAGCAAGATCTACTAGTTGATTATAGTACACGCTGCAACGACTTCATTTATATCGATTAAAATTGTACCCAAGTGCCTCGTTATAAACTTCTCTATAAACTATTATATCTATAAGGCAAAACCAAAAACCTAATGACAAAACCTAATTGATAACTTAAGAAGTGAAAGGAATTATTCAAAGTAATTCAGTGTGCAAGCTAGGAGGAGACAGTTTTCTAAACAAGCTAGCCAGAATCTGTATGTGACGCGCGGTGAGACACCAAGGAAGCACGCAAGCCTCTGTGTCATGTGCTGAGTGCCTGAGCTCTTAACTCTGAACCGAGGAAAAGGAAAAAGACTGGTGATCGGTTGGGCTTAAAAGTTTATGATTTATGGTTAAAAATACTGTAGCTGGTTAAAAAAACACTATAGCTGATTGAAAAAACACTGTAGCTGACAGAGACTTATTTAGCATAATTAAATTTTAAAAAAATTAAAAATATGAAAAATATGTTAGCCCAATATGTATAATACAAACGAATACAGAAAAAAAGAACCAACAAAAAAAGCTTAACAAAAAGTCAAAAATTCAAAAATAAAATAAATAGTAAAAAATAAGTCAGAAGATCAAGCCGAACCAACGAGGCCCGATGAGTGGAGGTATCCGAATCTTACATGTACCGAGGAAAAGGACTTTACAACCCAGAAAGCGGGAAAGGACAAGGGTGTCATGTGATGAGTGCCTGAGGCGCTCTGAACTCTGAACCGGTAGTACTTGGTTAATTTGGAGTAGTGCAGCAGGCTGCAGCTCGTCCTTTTGTTCAGATTTCTCCTTTGCAACGTTCCAAAATCTTGCATCCTCATGCTTGAATATTCAGACTTGCAGGGTTTCCAAGTCGTGCATTTCTTCTGAATCTATCCTCGCCTTTACATCTGAATGATCAAGTGTACTTTACATCATTGCTGAACGAGAACACCAAGTGATCAAGTCAAACACAATAGCTTCCTGCGTTTAGAAATTAGAACAAAAGAACAGAACAGGGTACGTCTAGGCATACATGCCGTTAAACCGCTGGCTTTGACCAAAGAGACTGTAGCTGTACTAGGTTGCTACTAAATGCTGTACTAATTAGCTTCCCTGTTACGTGCAAAATGTGCTGCTAGCTTGCCATGCCAAAGCTGCAAAAATATCTCGCTGATCTGTCGAAACTGACGTTGCTGTCCCTGGTGCTGCTGCCTCTCATTTGACCTAGAAAGGTCGCCAAGCAAAGCTTCTGTAGGATACTAGGATACTTTTCCTCAGTGTGATGCAAGGTTGTGTCGCTTTCTTGCCGCCGTGTAAAGCCGTAAAGGAGTATTTCAACTGCGCTCAAAGATTGCAATCTGGAGACACCCGGGACAAATCTTGCGCAAAGATCATGGTAGCCTTAGTGTTAACTGCTCAGAGTTCTCTTTCTGCCTGCTTGGCACGCACTAGGGTGGTGTTTGGCTTGAGTTTTCGACTTTTGGCTTCCAAACCGCTTCTCGAAGTGGCTTCAAACGCATCTAGCCACTCTCCTGCGCACCTGCTCATTCCCCAACTGAGCCCCGTCCCGTGAGTCGCCTTCCTCATCGGCCGCCGCCTCCCTCCGTGCGCCACCTCCTCCTTCCCCGTCCACCTCCTCTCCGTCGGCCGCCTCCTCCTCCCGCGTCGGCCATTGCCTCCTCCCACACCGCTGTCTCCTCCTCGTCTGCCTCCTCCTCCCCTATCCACCTCCTCCCCCATCCTCCTTCCCCTCCCTCGTCAGCCGCCGCCTCCCCTTCCACATCTCCTCCCCTACTACCGCCTCCGTCATGCGCTGCCACCTCCCTCATCAGCCTCACCCATTTCCTCCCCTGCGCCTACTGTCGGCCTTAGCCCTGCCTCTGGCAGAAGATACGTGCGTGGGAGTGTGTCTTGTTAGATTGTGCAATACATGGAACTGGCATTTCGGCAAACTCCTTGTTTCATTCCTTTTGGTGCAATACAAAGTTGTTGCATGCCGACTTCAATTGCATATATAGAACAACAGAATCTGCATAACTTTTGGTGGTAACTCTCTGTTGTTTTCATTGGACATGTGTTGTTGTCTTCATTTGGTCGCATGGTTACAGATAGACAGCTCCCAGTCACAAATTGCAATTTGGGACGCATTCGCAACAACAGTTTTCGTAGAGATTTGCGTAAAGGAACTGAACGTGAAGAATAGAGCAATGGGATGTCTCAACAACAAAGGGTACCAGAACTTGATGCAGAAGTTCACGGAACATTCCGATTGGCAGTACACTCGTAAGCAACTGAAAAACAAGTGGGATAGCTTTGAAACGTGACTACATCAGCTGGAAGACGTTGAAACTAAGAGCCTTCGGTCTTGGAATTGATCCCAACACCAGTAGCGTTAATGTTGGGGATGTCTGGTGGGCAGACCAAACGAAGATAAGCCAAAGCTTGTGTTCTTCAATGTGTAACCTTCAATTAAGTAAAAGTTAAGTATTTGGAATTTTAATCTCACGTTCACAATATAAATTTTTCACAAAATCGACTAAAATTTATTGAAGATGATTTAACGTGTAGATAAACTAATTTGTGCACATTAGCGGGTCTAAGTGCACAAGTGGTCCTTATAACCTTGTAGAGAATGATTTCGTAAAATTTCGGTATTTGAAATTTCAACCTCACCTTCACATCATAATTTTTTTTATGAAACTGACTGAAATTTATTGGAGATGATTTAGCGTATACAGAAGTTACTTTGTGTACATTGGTGGAGCTAGGTGCACAAGTGAGCCCCCTAGTCTTGTAGAACTCCAAAGGATACCTAAACAGAAAACTTTGATTTTGAATTGGCTTGCATCAAATTCAAATTCAACTAGAATAGGATTTGGAATCCAATTGAATGAATTAAATTCAATTTTAGAGAGCCAAAACGGGGGTGTAAGGTCCGAGCCTATGGTGTTTGAATAGTTCATTATGCGATGACAGTGAAATGCTCCTCATGTGTACTATTCTTCCTTTCGCTTTGCTCTGATCTTTCACTGTTCATCAGTTTGGTATCCGTTCATTACCAAGTGCATGCCCCCACATTGTAGAAGAGTCAAGACATCAAGTATGGTCACATACAAGTGGAGGTACATATAATTTCAACGAGAGCTTGGGTTTTCTGTTTTATCCTGAAAACAGAGGCCGGTGGTGAAAAGCCCTGAAAATTTCAAAATAAAAATTTCCAATTTTTGCTGCATTTTTGAGTGAATTTTGAAAACTTTCCTTTTCGGGAAAGTTTAGTGAAATGCGCTTTCCTTTCTCGGCCTTTCCGCTTTCTTCTTTGGTGGCGCCTCGCCTCCTTTCCGCCTCCCCTTCTCGCGCGCGCGCGCGCGTCTCCATGGCGCCGCCTCTTCTTCCGCCTTCCCGTCGCCCGCGCCTCCTCCGCTCCTCTCGCAAGCGCCGGCTCCTCCTCGCCGCCTCGCGCGCGCGCGCGCGCGCTGCGTGCTCTGCCCGTGGCGCGCGCTGCGCCGCGCCGTCCCCGCGCCGCCGCCCTCCTCGCGCCTCCGCGCCCGAGCAGCCCGGTCCGGAGGAGGGCCGCCTCGCGCCACGTCGCCGCGCCGCGCCGACCCGCTGCGCGCGCCTCCTCCTCTCTCTCTCGCGGACGCGCTCGCGCCTGCGCGCTACCGCTCCCCGTCCCTCGCCTTCAATGCGCTCTGGCGCGGCGTCCCGCCGGCCACCGCCGTCTGCGAGGAGACGCCCACTGCTCCCCATCTCCCCTGTCGCCCCGCGCCGCCGTGGCTTCTCCCGAAGAAACCCCCTCCTCCGCGGGTATAAAGCTCCCTTCCCGCCATTTCTTCCCTTTGCTTTCCGAGCTCCCCAAACACTACCATTTCCCTCCCATCCTCCAGAGCCTCTCCGGAGCCTCAGATTGAGCTCCGTCGCCGTAGCTCCGCCACCATCTCCCCTGCGCGGTGACCCCGCAGCGATTTTCTTCCCGCTCCTCCTTTCTTGATTGCATTTCTTTGAAGCACCTCTGCTACCCCTATTTACCTTGCCGTTCTCCTTTGGCGGTGGAGCCACGTGGGCGCCGCCGCGAAGCTCCCGCCCTTGATCGTGCTCCGTGGCGGCTCACTCAAGACCACGAGCTTGGCCGCCGCCACCAACGTGAGCTCCCAACCCCGTAGATGGTGTAATCCCGGCCGATTGGCCCCTCGCCGCCGGTGACCCTCCACCGCGAGATCCCGAACCACCCCTTCTCCCTTCCTCTCTCCCTTTGGTCTCCGCAAATGCTAACCACCGAAATGGGTTCCCGCTGTCCCCTCTACCGCCGGTACCCTCGGTGATCGCCGACGAGCCCTCCAGCGCCAGAGCCGCCGTCGCCACCGTGATCTGCCGCATGTCATCAGAAGTGCCGGAGGTGAAGACGACGGACGTGGCCCCTCCTTCGCCGTCGGATCTTACCCTCACCTTCTAACCTCGGTAGTTGGATCTTCCGTCACGTTTTCCCGCCCCTTGAATCTCACCCGTCCGATCTTCATAACCGTACGCTCGCCGCCGTTGGATCTCTCCGTGCACGTTCGCCGCCTCCTTAAACCTCGGCCGTCCGATCTCGCTCGCGTCATCCGGCCGTCACCCACCGCATCCCGCGCTCGCGCCGAGCCACGCGGCGGGCATCGGAGCCGCAGCGGACGCAGCGTTGGCGTGGCGCCTCCTCGGCCGCCCGCCCGCTCGCAAGACGCTGCGCAAACAAAGCCGCGCTGCCTTCGCCGCGGGCCGTTTTCCACCGGCTGCACTTTGCGCCGGGCCGCCCACTACCGTTCATTAGATTTTCCAGTGATTTATCAATTTCCAAAATTCCGAAAACTCAAATAAATCCTAGAAAATCACAGAAAATCCCAAAATTCCCAAATTTCACCACATTGCTCCAAATATTATTCTGACCCAGTGGTGAACTCCTTTTCCACAGATTCATCCTAGAAAAATTCTCAAAATTCTATTTGGAGTGTTTATGAATTTTATTTCTTTTTAATAGATTAATTTTTCCTCGCTTGATTAGTTGCAAGCTGGATTTAATTTATTTTAATTGTTTGCGTTAGTGTCGGAGATCCCGGAAGCCCAGGAGCAGATTCAGGACCCCGGTGCTTCTACGTTCGAGCTTGCTGAGATCGTCCGGATAGACGGCAAGTCCCAAATCCTTTGATCATATTGTATCCCATAATGTTTAAATATGTTAATATGTTATTTGCATTGAGCTAGTTCTGAAATGTTAGTTCGAAAATAAAAATAAAATGTTTAGAATGACATGTGATATAGTTAGTCCTACCACCGTTAAATGCCATGATTAAATTGTAGCCATGCCTTTGAAACCCTAGATTTAATTATCTGTTAATCTAGATAATTGTAGGTTATTACTAACATGCAAAATGTTACACTAATAAGGTTGTGGCTGTGGGCCGATAGAATCTGGAAAACCCGACTCTAAGGTAGGGTGGTATGGGACACCGTATCTTAGAGCGGAGAGTGCCGGCGTGCACAAGGTAGGATAAGGGTTGGGGAAGAGCCGCGAGACGGTCTTTGCCCACCTCTTATCCTAGGGTGGAGTAGGGTAAGGGTGAGTGGGAAACCGCGGGGCGGTCTCGCCCACCGCTACCTTAGTTTGGGTCGCGGACCGGCGAGGTTGCGGGCCATGTGAAAATATAAGGACTGAAACCCTTACGCCGAGCAATTGTCACGATGATCGCTCAACCACGGAGTTGACTTGTCAACCCTTGTCTTTAGCCGCTCAACTCGATTGAAACTCTACAGGAGGGTAGCAGTGAGGTTAGGCAGGCCGTGCTACGGATGCCTAACAACGGTGGAATTCACTCGAAGCGGACGTTGTCCTCTGTTGTGTGTGCGTGTGTGTGTGTGTGTGTGTGGGTGGATGTGAGCCAGACCCGAGTGAATTCTACTGGGTAGAGCCTATATAAAGAGTCGAGCAGTGAAAAGACCTGGTTTTCTTGACTCTTTAGCGGGAGTTGAGGAATCGTGTGGGTAAAGCTGAGCAAACTCTGCAGAGTCAAATAAATGGTATTCGAATACGCCGTGCTCCCGGTTATTGGAGCTGTGTCACTTGGGTGATTCCAGCAGCAAAGCTTAAGTAGATTTGTACATGTTTTAACTTGGTTAGTTGGTTAATGTACTCTTGATGAAAACCCCCTGAGTTCTTAAGGAGTAAGTTTTGTGTCCGTCTTATGAAAACGTTTGCAAATAAAATTGCATCCACCAAATGTAATAAACCAAGTATACACCCTTCCTTGGAACTTCCGTGCATATAGTAAATTAAGATCCTTTGGGATTTCTTTGAGCGGTTGTTTGGCTCATGGCTTGCTTAATCTAATCCTTAGAGGATCAAGACGAAGGAGAAGGACTCCCGTTGAAGAAGTCCCGGATGATCTTTTCTTCGACGAGGATCCTTGGTCAGAGGTCTCCGCCGCTCGGCGGCGCTCGAGCCTTTTGTAATGTAATATACTTTGGGCTTGCACGCCCATTGTAAAAACGGATGTTAATCCGTATGTCAAATATATCTGGTCTTTTGTTGTAAGCATGCAATGGTATACTCTTGCGCGACAGTCCATAACTGTTCATGCGTGAATAGTTAAGGAGTGTCGTGTCCGTACGCGCCCCTGGAAACGGGGGCGTTACAGGTGGTGTAATCATCGAAAAGAAAATATCATTTCAATTAGTACAATAAAATTAGGCGTACGTCGTCAAGTTGGTCACGTAGCAAAATATTGTGGCAGTGACAAATCCTGTTAGGAGTCAACTTCACGGCCTACTCTCAATATACTCCCCCGTCTCGCAATAGAACTCCAAAATTCACTATAGACAAGGACAAAAAAACATTAAATTTTAAAAAAAAACCATTGGATCATACATAGCTATATTAAATGACATGCTACAATTATTCACTCATTTTTTTGTATTAAAATAGGGATATATGATGAAAACATTGTAATAATTATATCTTTGATCTCTGCAATGAACTTATATGTGAAACAACATTTCCCATAAATCAAACCAATATCTTCATGTTGGGTGCTTGTCATGAAGCTTGTTTTTCTTACACACTAGCATTCCGATTACTTGCAAGTTTCCACTGTTTTCCGGTTCCTTGGGATATCAACGTATCATCGTAGTCATACACAAGGGAGCGTAGTAGCTATCTAGACTAAAACAGGTTCCCACACAGACGCACATGAATGTGAGATTTAGCTAATGTACTCAATTTTGTTTTCTACGAGAGTTGTATGCCAGAAATTTGGCACATGTATCTCATTTCTTATGGCTAAGGACACAAACAGATACTGGTGTTTAGTTAAAGAGAGCGTGCAATGCGAGGCAAGATGGCAAGACACCTCAAGATGACTACTTCTTTCACGTTTAAATACTGAACTATACTGATCGAACGAATCTAGCTTCCTTTATACTAAAGTCCACTTCCCTGTATGAACATTGCAGTTCAGTCTTGACATACCATGCAGGCAGGCGTACTAATTTGTGACTAGCTACAAGTTTGGTACCAAGAGTTCATTTCAGTTCAGTCTTGACATACCATGCAGGCAGGCGTACTAATTTGTGACTAGCTACAAGTTTGGTACCAAGAATTTATATTAAGATCGGAGTCCACGCACCAATTGAACTATACTGATCGAGCGAATCTAGCTTCCTTTATACTAAAGTCCACTTCCCTGTATGAACATTTCAGTTCAGTCTTGACATACCATGCAGGCAGCGTACTAATTTGTGACTAGCTACAAGTTTGGTACTAAGAATTTATATTAAGATCGGAGTCCACGCACCAATTGAACTATACTGATCGAGCGAATCTAGCTTCCTTTATAGTAAAGTCCACCTCCCTGTATGAACATTTCAGTTCAGTCTTGACATACCATGCTGGCAGGCAAAGGCGGATCCAGGAAAAATTTTTGGAGGGGCTGAAGTACCTTCAGCTCGACCTCAACCCCTTCTACATTATACATCCATGGCTAAAAATTTAGGGGGGACTCCAACGGTCCGGTAGCTATAGGGGGGCTCGAGCCCCCGCTGGATCCGCCCCTGCTGGCAGGCGTATTAATTTGTGACTAGCTACTAGTTTGGTACTAAGAGCTTAGATTAAGATCGGAGTCCACACACCAATTGAGACATGAGACTAGTACTGCTACTCCAAAGGGGCGGAGCCAGCTCATTTTGGGAGCCCGGGCACGTCGAGCAGTCGCCTCCGCACGAGCTTCATGCAGTGGTGCCCGACGGAGTGGAAGTAGTTGTCCGAAGTTCTGTAGTTTCCTGGTCTTGACGAGTAGACACAACACGTCGGGGTTCTGCAGCACTGATCTTGAAGGGCTGCTCGCCGGCAATCCCAGGCAGCCGCCCAGGTCATCGGGCCTTGGCTTCACCCTGCTCCAAACTTATAAATTTAAGTTTACCAACCAACCAATTTTTTGCATGTTCTTTTAGGTTGCAGTTTATGTCTTTTCGCTGTGGCTTATTAGTTTAATAAATAGTGATTGTTGAAAGAAGCCATTAAAAAGATAAACAGAATAGCCCCACCTAGGGCTCCATTCCATCTCGAAGGGACACGTAGCATCGATCACAGATTTGTTCTTGAGTTAGATGAGAACAGTAAGTTCCTTTCGAAGTGGAAAGAATTTGGACGGAATTGAACGCATGAATTGGAAGGAGGTAGCTGGAGGTTGGCAGGCTGACGGCATCGCCGAATGCACCTAAGCAAAACCGATGCCTGCCTGCCTTGCTGCTAAATAAACGTGATTCCCGTGCAGCCGTGCTGTGTTAGAAGAACA
Organism: Dendrocalamus sinicus; assembly: GCA_036346575.1. Taxonomy (NCBI): domain Eukaryota; kingdom Viridiplantae; phylum Streptophyta; class Magnoliopsida; order Poales; family Poaceae; genus Dendrocalamus; species Dendrocalamus sinicus. The sequence continues at coordinate 24,049,797 of CM070653.1, read as the reverse complement.
GAACAGGGTACGTCTAGGCATACATGCCGTTAAACCGCTGGCTTTGACCAAAGAGACTGTAGCTGTACTAGGTTGCTACTAAATGCTGTCCTAATTAGCTTCCTTGGTGTCTCACTCCTAAACGCATCTTTCATCGGATGTCAAGAGGCCACAAAGGCATCTAGAAGGATTCTTCTTAATTATCTTGTGATATTTGCACTGTTAGTAGGTTGGGTGCAACAGTGAGGGAGTGAGTGAGTGCTTTACCAAAAACTCCAGTACAGACAGCCAGCCTCAGAGGAAAGGCGATTGATGTTCTTGAGGAACACAATAATTCAAGAGGTCCATCCTGTTTGGCCTGGACATCCTCTGTTCCTCTCTCAAGTCTCGTCTACCTACCTCATCTTTTGGCCAGGCCCAGCGCCAGCTGCAGCAGCGTGCATGTCCAGAAGCATGGCCACTGCATCCATGTTTCAGACCATGTGATTCTTGACCCCCTCCGAGATGCTGCTGCAATCCGCGTTCTTTATTGCCAACCAAATTGGTGATGGCAAGCAGCCAAGCAGCAACAGAATGTTGGCTGGATGCAGGGGTTAGGTGCAACCAGAATTCTGGTAGGGATGTCCTTGGTAGGCACAAGGCTGGATGGAACCAAATGAATCTGCAGATATATAATCTTTGCCTTATCGGATCGTTGGCGGCATGAGTTGGTTTGCCGAACAACATAAATTGAGAAGTACTAGTGATCTTTGAGGAGAAATTAGGTAATCAAGAACACCAAGTGTGCAAGATTCAAGAAATTAATGGTCTGTTAAAACATCATGGACAATAAGTAGTATTATCTATTGAACTGAGAACAGAACAAGTAGTAGTATAACAGAACTAGTAATATCTTGACTTCGATGCAGTAACTATGTTCAGATTCTGTTGTACTGAAAATGTTACAAGATAGTAACATGATGCCATGTTTGTCACATTGTTCACAAGACATGGTCGAGCCATTATAGAAGGCGAAAGCAATGCGTGTGAGATACTGTCAGGCTAAGGATGGGCGGCCATCGAGCAAGGAAGTCACCTTTTACTAGCATTATTAGTTGAGGTAATGAGGTTGCGTAAGAATTCCTACCCGCACGCACTCGCGCAGCTGACATGCGCGCAACTCAATTCTAAAGAGCGGGGACATATCACATCATTCCTTGGATGTTTGTTTCCTTCACACAACCGCAGATGCAACGTATCCCGTGCTCGGTGGAACAGTAGAGCCTCATTGTCCATACAGCGAGAGCATCAACCAGTCAATCGGCGATTCTTCACCGTATCCGTTGACCGGCGATTCTTCACCATATCCGTTGACAAGTGCATTCGATGAAGGTGGGTCGACGTGAAGGCTGAGACTAACCGAGATGAAACAAGACGGTGATGGTTACGGAAAACCAAAACTGTAGTTTTTTAGCTGTTTGGCTTCCATTTCCTTTTTTAACAAAAGAAAATTTAGTTACCATTGGAGGGGAGGGCTTCGTTTGGCAATACGTGCTAGAGGCTGGTGGAGGATGTGATGGGTATGAGCTCGCGGATGAGGAGTAGGCAGAGGCGGCGCTCGTCGTGGTGGTGGTGGAGGAGGAGGCAGAGGTGGCGCTCGCGGAGGGGGACGTGGAGGCCGAGCATGTGCTCGAGGCCAACAGCGGGGATGAGCTCGTAGCCGGCGGAGGAGGAGGCGGCGTGTGGTTGGAGGTGATGGTCTTGCTGCTATTTGGGCTCTAGGTTTAGGGAAATTGCGGATGGAGGAAGGTTTGGCGTAGATCGAGAAGAGAGAGGCAGAGATGATGCATCGTGTTGAGGACACCAGCGGCAGAAGAGGAGGCAGGGGAACATAGGAACAAAGGTGCATGCGGACGGGAAGGTCCAAGTCGACCCTAGGGTTGATGGGCCTGAGCCTCTGTTGCCCCACTCAGTTGGGCTGAAAAGCTATGGCTTATGATTGAAATTGCACTGTAGTGACTGAAATTTCACTGTAGCTGAAGGTGACTTATTTGGCATAATTAAATTTAAAAATTTTAAAAAAGAAAAAATATACTAGCTCATTACAGGCAATGCAAACGAATATAGGAAAAAAAAGAACCGGCAAAAAAGATCAAAAAAAACTAAAAGTTCAGAAAAAGACGAAATTTATAAATAGTAAAAAATAAACTAAAAGTCAAAAGTTAAAGCTGAAATAAGCGGGACCGGTGCACGGGTGCAGTATCCTTCGGTACCAAAATTTGGGGCAGGACATATAGGCTACCAAGCCAAACTGGCCATCCCTAGTGGGACGCAGACAACAAAACAGCCACACCCACCAACTCAGTCAGTATTCGGCTTGGGCACGACTAGCTGCTGAACCCGGCAATCGCAAGCAGCCTGGTTTTTTAGGCTACGACCGATATTTATGTTTATATTTTTGAAAACGACTGCAGAAGATAGAGATATCGACGTAAATAATATATATGATTTTAGATTTAAAAATCGTTTGAAAAATCATTTTATTTATTTTAACTTTCAAAAAAATAAAAACTAAATCGTTTAAGAGAGCTTATGGCTTTTTTAAGCAAAAAAAAACTGGCTATAAATCCACAAAGAGGGCCTCGTTCTCCTAGTCAACACAACTTCCGCGGAATTAGCCACGCGCCCGCTCCGGCGCATTCAGCCCATCAAGCCTTCAGGCCGCTTGGGCCAAATGTCTGCTCACGCAGAGTGGCGAGGTTCGACGGGCGCCCGGGGGGGCCGAACCGACCCTTCCTACGCGAGAAATAGCCCCGGTATTCTTGACCAACTTTACTTGGGTTTTGTCTGCGTTTTGGGGTTCTTTGCCCCAGCCCTTGTGTTCCTAGTCTTTTGTTTAGGTGAACTTCACATGGTTACATCGGCATGGCTCTCAACTCTGAACGATGCGCCAAGCTGTCGCCTATTGCCAATCCTACCGGCCTGTCGGATCCACATGTAAGGCAAGTTTTAGCGCACTTACTGACATATACACACATCAACTGTTATATATGCTTGCCAGGCTCCAAGCGTCAAATGCACGAGGGATGAGGAGACCGCAACGTACTAAACTACTAATGCCTCACCAGAAAGAACACAACCCTGGGCGTGAGGCGAACACAACGCCAAAAACCGGCCAGTACCAGCGCTACTGTCGCATGTTTGTCACCATGCTGATGGGGAAGCGTGACGGAATAGGATGAAAGTCCAGTCGCCAGGCGGGAACGCACCCAACGAGCCGAGGTCCCGGTTAAAAGCCAGCCCTCCTCTGTTCTCATCGCTCGCTCGCTCGTTACTTACACCCGAAGCATATGCTGCTGCTCCGACTTTCTGCCGAATCCTTGATCCTACCAGACCAAGAGAGGCCATGTGATGATGGGTGGGGGAAGAGGCAGGAACCGCAGCGCAGAGGGCGGTCGAATTGTTTGCCCACTTCACTTTGCCACGCAGTTCCCAGGGACACGTAGATCTCGTCTGCCTGCCTCGAACCGCTGGCATTCACGACGAGGAACCTCGCGGCACATTAAGGGCCCCCTCAGCCCTACTGATGGATTGTCGGTCACGAGTCGGGACTGAAGATTGGCATGGATGGTTTATCTGGAGTTCTTTTACATACCTTAAAATAAATATGAGTATTTCAATATTTACGATCTAATAGTTCATATTAGTTATGATTTAATTATACTACTATCTACATTACCAACAATACAATCTCCGTCGGCAGCAACGGTGCGGAGGCGGCCGGTTTCTGCGGCTGTCGGTGATGGAGGCGGAAGGCGAAAGGGAGATGATGTCGGAAGAGTCCGCGGCGGCCTGCTGCGCCGAGGGGGCGAAGGCTGGTGTCGGCTCGGCGGCTCCCGTTGAAGCCGAGCGGCGGCAAGAACCGGTGGGAGTGCCAGGGTGCGGCAGGAGGTGCGGCTGCTGGGTTTGTCTAGAGAGCCATGGCGCGGCGTTGCTCGAGCGGGAAGGCATGGCGCGGCGGTGGGCGACTTAGTGCGCCGACGGCCGTAGGCTTGATCTGTGGCTCTTGTCTCTGGATCTATTCTATGGTGGCGCATAGGCGTCGCATAGTAGTTTCTTCAGTGGCGGTCATTGCAGGAAGCGGCTTGTCGTGGAGTTCAAGGGTGGCTATGCCATGGCCTTGAGGCGTGCAGGACTCCGGTGTGCTGGTGGAGGTCTATTTTGTGTGTGGGTAGTGCGTGGGTTGCTGTGGAGGTGCTGGCGAAAGCCTTGCCGGTGATCATACCGGTCTCGACAATTATGATGTCTTTGGACGCCATTTTCCTTCTTGAAGGGTTGTCATGGCACTCCATAGCCCTCATGTATTCTGTTCTCCAGGTGAAAGCCTTGTCTCGGTGAGGCGGGCGACGTCGGCGACCCTCGTCGCCTCCTTGGAGACGTCGCCTCGGAGGTTTATCTTCACGCAAAGTAGACCGAACTTTGGATGGCTCAGCTAGATGAGGTTAGGGGCTTGATTGAAAGCAAGGACGGAGAGGAAGTTCTGAAACTTAGTCTTTCTAGCTTTTTCATAGTCCTAAAGCTCTCTTTCTTGTTGTTTTGTGCTCCTCAATTTTGAGACTTTGAGGCTAAGAGCTCGTGTAACTTTTGGCTGTGTATATTCCAAGTGGATATAGAGGTCGGATTTTGTATCCTTATCTAAAAAAATAAAAAAACAATACAATCTCCAAAGAGAGAGCTCATCTCCGCGCTGGAGGAGTCTGAGGCGAGGCAGTCCAAGCAGCAGGAGGCGATCATGCGTTCATGCAGCGAGGTGGTTGCATGGTTGAGGAAGCTCTTGTTGGAGAAGGAGAAGAAGTGCTCGGAGTCAAAACAGAGGGCATTGGCGCTGAGGGAGATGATGAGGAGGGACGAGATGCTGGTGAAGTTAGAGGAGGAGAAGGCCACCGTCGAGGGCAAGCTCAAGGGAAAGGTCAAGGAGAAGATCAAAATCCAAAAGTATAAGCTAAAAAACTGAAGCTCTAAAGGACACCGCCTCAAACCCGGTCTCGGTTGTTCGGTTGCCCCCTGTTTTTGTCGGCGTTCGGTCCCGCCCGCTCGCGCCTCGGACTGTTCCTGCCGCGCGCGCCCACGTCCCATGCGAACGCGGTGCCCGCACGGTGTGAGCCGCGAGATCACAGTATCACACCATGTGCGCCCTGCCCGAAATTGGGATCTTGCATTGGTACTGCTCGCTCAGTGCTCGCCTGGGCCTGACGAAGAAGAGGCCAGGCCACCCCCCACCAACTTTTCTGAATCGGGCACTCATGTTTTGTTCGGTGTTTCCATTTGGCAACGCCTGTGTGCCACTCCACGCCAACATGGATGCATATTCTACCAACTTTTAGGCGAGTGGTAACTGTGAGCCATTCATCGCATTCATGATAGATTTTTTTGTACGGATAATCTATTTTTTATTCAAAATTACAGAAATATACCTGCGGGAAATTTTTTTTACAAATATAGGCTCCAGTCGCCTAATGGTTGGACGACTGGAGACTTTCGCCCAACCAGACCGCGACACAATATCTGTCGCCGCACATTGAAGCGACTGCATGAATCCCCCGTGAATTTTGTAGTTTTAAACTGGTAAAAATGTGGTAAAATTGTAATAAAAGTTTATGTTTATTGTATATTGTAGGTGCGTAAAAATTTTTAGAAACTTTTTTTATTAAAGATTAACTGGAGAACGATCGATACATACAGTGTTAAGTGACATACGATGATAATTCGTGTGCGGAGAACCGGTATGTTAATTTTTTAGATGACTTGATATACGAATGATTGAATGCGAAAAGAAGAGATGATAGACTTGTTTGAATTTAAATAAACTTCATAATATAACTGTGAGTAACATGCCGCGTATTTTTTCATTACATGCACAGCACCCCTCAATCGCCACCCCCGTCACCGCGCCCGCGTCCTCCCCTACAGCCCCGCTTGGCCCTCCTCCGGTACAACGGGTTATGAGGCTCCGAAAAAGTAAAACGAGCGGGAGGGTGTCTATCCCGCCTCTGTTGGGTGGAGTCACCGCACGTCTGGTGTGTGCCCTCCGGTGCCTTTGGGAGGGCATTGCAGAGAGAACCTCCGGTGCTATGTCGGGAACCGCCGGGCGATCCACAAAAATCGGTCCACATAGTCTCGGCCCGGAGACGCCGTCTTTGCTGGTAAGTACCTGCAATAGTAATATCATTAGTTCGTTGCATGTCGTCTTGGGATAAAAACGAGATCGGACGATGCGTACTCGTAGCTGGCGCCATCGAGGTAGGAGGAGGGGCGCACACCCCTTGCGTGTGGAAGCCGGGGATGTGCAGAGGAGGCGTGAAGTCAGGTGGTGGAGGAGGCCGTGCCCAGGCTGAATGTAACGTCCTGAAAAATATAAATAATAAATTATGGAACTTTTGGATTATTTTATTTGCTTTTATTTGCCTTATATTTGAATTTGGAGTTTATAGATCTTTTTACAAATATGAAGGAGTTTTGAATATAAAAAGAGGAAAGAAATCAACATATAAAATAATAAAACATGAGCGTCAAAAATAAAGAATCTGAAAAGATGATCCAAAAGAACTATAAAAGTAAAAATAATAAATATTTACAAGAATATATATACATATATATATATACACATATGTATGTATATGTATATGTAAGCATGCAATTATACATAGCAAGGAAATCAGATAAATTAAATGCCAACCATAGTTGAAAATATTTTGGTAAGTCCGAAGGTCCTCATGAGCTTCGTGAATTTTCTGCAATTTTGGAACTGGTTTCATATTTTTACGAGGTTTATTCAATTATCCGGGCATTTCTAAAAATCCTTAGAAATAAGAAGAAGAAAACCCTCTCGGCGCCACTGCGATCCGTCAGCGCCACGCAGCCGCTCGCGCCATCCGTCGCGCCTCTGCGCCGCGTGGGCCACGCCGCGCCTCGCCGCCCATGCGCCCCCATGCGCCAGACTCGCGCTCGGCTGCGCGGGGGCGCGCCCTCGCGTCTGGCGGCTCGCTGCCGCTGGGCCGTCGCCCTCGCGCGCAACGTCTCGCCGGTGGACCGCGTCCACTCTCTCGTGTTCTCCTCTGCCGGTGGACCCTCGCCCGCGCGCGTCTTCTTCCTCCCTCCTTCTCCACGCGGCCGCGCCCCTCGTGCCCGTTCTCTCTCGCAATGGCCGCAGCTAATCCGCTCTCCCTCTCTCACCTCGCGGGCAAATTAAAAGAACAGAAGACAGAAGGGGAAGCACCTCTCCCGCCTCTCTCTCTCCTACCGGATCCGGCGAGATCTCGTCCATTCCCCTCGCCGGCGTGAACAGGCAGCGGCCACATGTCGACCTCGCCGCACCTCCTTCCGGCTATAAAAGCCCCTCACGGGATTCGCACTCGCGTCGCAACACTCCCTACTCCCTTTCCCGCGAGCAATTGAACTCTAACGCCTCAAACCCCACCCACGCCTCGTCTTCCTCACGGCCGCGACCAAGCCGACACCGATTCCGGCCGTCCCGAACCCCTTCGCTCCCAAAGCTGCGTGGGAGCGGCGGCCAACCCCTCCTTCACGGGCCTCCCATCGCGTGAGCTTCGCGGCGACGACCGCATCCCGAACCTCCGCCGTCACACGCCGCGCCCGCCACCGTGCCCCTCCGTCTCCACCGACCCCGCCAGAAGCTTCCCCGTCACTTGGGGATTGTATTCCACGCAACTCCCGAGCCTCTCCGACCACCACTCGCCGCCGGCGCCGCCGTCCTCTTCTTCCTCTGCCCGGCTCCCTCCCGAAGCTACTTCAAGGGGATTACTTACCCCTATAGGGTAAGCATCGCTCGGCTTCGGCCGAGTGGCTTCAGCGCTATCTCTTCTCCTCCTCGCTCCCGCGCGCGCGTTGAGTCCGCTCGCGCGTGCGGTCGAACACTTCTTTTGATTTTTCTCTCGGGCTGACAGGTGGGCCCCACTTGTCGGTCGCTTAACCGAAGCAGCCCTCTGACCGCTGGGCTCCACTGGTCAGTGGGACATGTATATAGAACGCATGCTAACATATGGGCCCCACTGGCCATAGACACAGTAATAAACGAATAAAAAAATAATAAAAATTAAGAAAATGACATGTGGGACCCACTGTCAGAAATTTAATAATTTTGGGATTTAACTGAACTGAAATATTCAAATGGGTATAACTTATTCATTTTAACTCCAAATTAAGTGAGACAAATTTCTAAATTCATATAAATTCAAGATCTGTCCAATGGAACTGAAACCATAAATTTTAGAGGTCCATTGAATTTTTGGTGATATTTAATGTGGTTTGCATAAATAAATTGAAAAGACTAAATATTAGTTAAGACGTTGATAAAGAGGAATAACTTTGGCTAAACATCTAAACTTAGTAAAGATGCTCTTAAATCATAATTAAAATATAAGTTCAATATTTATCATAATGTCACCTAATAAATCTCAGTGATGTACCATATTAAATAGAATAATAGAGTACTACCTTGTGCAGAGGTCTCTGCCTAGATTGTAACACCAGCTTATTTCGTATATAACTATAGATTAGTTATCACCTATAAATAAGTAATATTTAACTCAAGGACTAAATGTTAATTAAGAGCATTAGTAAAGAAAAATATCTTTGGTTGGTATTAAAATTTAGCAAAAGGATGTCCATTGAAGTTAGAGACATTCATAAGCAAATGAATATAGATAAATAGTTAGATGTTGACGACATATATGCGCCATTAGCAATTATGTTAGTACAATTTTGTACACCTTAGACCCTATTGAAAATATAAACCCTATCATTAGCATACTGCCAACCATAAAATCTTAAATAATAGCCAAAGTAGGAGCAAGCTAATAATAGTGCAACTAATTAGGTCTTGACACTAGCTTTGGTAGATGGTACATAATAAACATTAAGTGCAATGGTATATAAAGCAAGCTGGGATTAGTACCAATGGATCTTAATTTAAATTAAACTTAAATTAACGATAAGCAAAGATACATAAATTGGTAGTAACCTTTAATCAAAGGGTGTCTTTTAAGTAGAAATGTCTATATATGTGTGGCAAGTATAATAAAGTAACCCTTAGGACATCAGGTGTTAAAAGCAATTTACCTAATGTAGCGGTGTGACTAGTAATCATCACAAGCGTGCCATCGATAAATAAATCTCAACCGCAGACTCGGTAGAATGTTGAGAGTAAGGTATGACCTAAGTATAGCATGCTTGGTTCTAGATAAATAGATTTACATAACGATAATAATAACGTCAACACCGTAATAATAATTAAAATATACGCAGAATATCTGCGATACCTAATCTGAAGAGCCTCTTTAATTAAAAAGTCAGGTTGGAGTACCTACAAAAATCCCTATGTAATCGGTAATTAAAATAATTTTACCACCTTGTATTTTAATGAACAAGGTAATATTAACGTGACCTAAAAATAAATAAATACATCTCAAACCGCTAAAAATATAAGCTATAAGATTAATTCGACAAACCAGAAATCATATACATTGTGTATATAACTCATACCCTAACTCTTAGAAAGTTAATATTGGACAAGGCACTACCCTACACTCCACTACAGTCTTACGTCTACCCATAGGTCTAATATGGCTCATGGAACTTCCTTAATAAATATAAAAGTAACAAAAAGAAGTTATTAAATAAGATGGGTTAACCCGTAGTATTCAGTGCCATCCTCAAATCCAAAGTAAGAATAACATCGTCAATATCCTTGTATCACGAACCCTCCTTAGCCTCTGCTTCGTCGAGTTTCCTTCTACCCAACCATCACTCTGTCCCAACCTCGTGTAACCCCGTCAGTCCTCTGCACCCAATCAGCATTGCCTCAAATCACCCATTAATTCATAATAAAACTAAATTGAGTTTATTCCGAGTTATTTGGATCTTTTGAGTTATTTGCTTTCTTTTTGGATTCAGTCGTTTGTCGCGTAATTAGAAACTGAAGTCCGAAGATTCCACGGATCAAGTGAAATCAAGAGCGAGGCGAAGAAAAGATCCGAAGCTCAAGAGAAAGCATTGCGTGAGCTCAAGACCGCGGTAAACCGCGCCAGGCGAGTCCATACTTTGATCATATTGAACCTACATTTCTGCAAATTACTTTGTTCTAAATTAACAAAGTGCATGCTGTTATTTTTATGCAAATACATGCTAAATTTGATATTCTAGTTATATGCTATTGTTTACCTTGAATAGTATTACCCCCTCCTTTGAGTATTTGAATGTATGAACCTTGTCGCCCTAGCAAAAATATATTATTAACATTTCAAAAATAAGTCCAGTAATCAGTATGCCATGCTTAGCATTGACTAGGAACTCGGGGCAAGAAATTGTCCCGAGCATCACTCTTATTCATGAGAAATTGGTTTGGGCGATCATTGTGATAATGATCGGTATATGTTGAATACGATTATTTTACCCTCCCAAGATCCCCAACCGGCTTAATTATCTCGGGCGGAATGGTTCGATGGTGTGTATGTGTGTGGTGCAGTGATTGCATAAGTGGGTTAGTGGTAGACCGCCTGATACCACTAAGGACCGAATCTTGTCATGTCACCGTGTAAAACAGTACAACCACAAGTCGGCAAAGTGTAGGCGGGGTTTACTAATGCTGTGTGGCTCTAGGTGGTTACGTGAAGGTATGACCACGAGCAAAGGGATGGATGGTCGCATCCCGCTTTGCCCGTGATGGCTCACGAGGACCCTTCCCGAGGATGGTCTGATCCTACGGAAGATAGACCTTAGCGGGCGTAACCACGATGAGGACTATGCATTGTAACAATCTGTGATAGTCTACTCAACCGCATGGCTAAGGAATCATGTGGGCAACGGGTGGATTTATCTCTTGTGGGTAAAGTGTGCAAAACTCTGCGAGTCAAAACTATTCGAATAGTCGTGCCCACGGTCAAGGGCGGACATGGGAACTTAACGGATATAGTTCTATTTCAAAATGCTTTATGGGTGGGAATGGGAAAGTAGCGAACGAAAGCCCGGTTTTGGTTATGTCACGGTGTCGTCCCGATTGTTCTGGATGTCGTTCGGTAGTGCACGGTGTCGTTCGATTGTTCCCGGATGTCGTTCGATGAGTGCACGGGTGTCGTCCCGATTGTTCCCGGATGTCGTTCGGTGAGTGCACGGTGTCGTCCCAGAGTCCCCGGGTGTCGTCCCGATGGTAAGTTAAGCGGCTATAACGTGAAGAAATTGCTACATGGTGCGGATGCCATGTAACGGTGGATGGAATCGGATCGATATTATCTCGCATTCTGAACATTATGCTTTTGTCCAAAATGCTAGGTCTTAGGAATTTTTATATAATTGTATTCAAAAGCACTCTTCGCAAAAATAAAGTAAACCTAAGCCATCCTTTGATTAGCCATACATGTTATATCTTGCATTCGTGTGTTGGCTCGTGAGCACGGGTCGAGTGCTCACGCCGCTTTGCGACAAAATTCGAGTCAAGAGTCACATTACGCGCCTCGGCAACAAGGTTGGACAAGATGGCGAGAAGATGAAGATGTTAAGAACTAGGCGCGAACCTCCGGTTGGCTACCGTGGGCATGTCCCGAAGGTCCCACCTGTGTGCTCCGTTCTTCATTGCTGCAATTTATTGATTTCGCCTAATCGGCCCATGAAGTAAGTCTACTATTATATTTACGCTTCCACATGATATGTATTTTGATGTCCATTATCAGAATCGTGTGCACTATCTATCGATCCAGGAATAGTGCGGCTAAACACTGATAGATTCGGATTATAAAATCGGGTCGACATCAACCCCTAGCTGCTCCGGGTGAGGTGGTGTAGGACGTGTCCATGTACTACCTCCGGAGTAGTGCCACGCTGGTCGGGGTGGCATTGGTGGACGACCAGTCGGAGCGCTGGGCGTGGGTGTGGAGACCGCCGGTAGCCTCGTGCAGAACAGCAAGCTAACAAAACGTTTACACCCGGCCTCCACCCGACGCACAAAGCTGACGCCCTCCTCGTGGGTCAACTCCCCAACAATGGCGACCCTCTCCAATAGTGAGGCGGACTCGGCCCATAGGGCAACACCGACGTCAGCTTGGACACAAAGACATAAAATGGTCATCATCGAAACGACATTGTCATTTGGAAATCTTTGAAATTACATGTAACGTACCGCGATGTGAGCGTCGCGCGCGAGGTGCGCGGGGTACATGTCTGTCGGAGCGGCGACGTGTGTGGCAGGCGGGTCCACGACATGTACGAGCCTGGTACGGGTCCGCCCCTGGTACCAGCGCAGGTACTCTACGTAGTCCCTGCTGTCGTATGGACGGTCCTCCTCCACGCGGTCGTCGAGCGCACCCTCCCACTGCACGACCCAAGGTTGCATCTTCGTCGACCAGTCCGTGCCCCGTTTAACTCCCTTCGCGCTGTGCCTGTTTATAAAACCATTACGTAATGTGAGTATTTGCGAACACAGTAGTAAGTATGTACATATTTATCAGAAGCGATCACTCACGCGTGGACGTTCCACGGAAGCGGTGGTCCGACTGGTACAGGAAGTGCCTGCCGTAGCCCAAACTGCCGCATGACTCACTGGGGTGCGTAGTCCTCCACGTAGATAAGGTACACGAGCTTCCGACGGGTGAGCGAAGCGGTCCACGCCCGACAAAGTGCGAGCGACCGCCAGAGCACGGGCTGCATTGCCGTATATGCGTAAGGCTCCCGCGCGCGCGTTGTCGGTGTGAGGCGGTCGAATCGCTCCACAAAGGGCGATGCGCCGCGACTCGCACGCGTCGTGAACTGCACGAAGAAAGACAAGTTGTTCAATATGACGATCGTCAATAAGAAAGAAATAGTTGACTGTGATAATACTTACTCGTCGACGGCACCAGAGAGAACCCATCGTCGGCTGGTCGACGTCTCCCCCTGGATACATCTCGGGCCCGTACGGACCCATGTCGTCTAGCACAGGTCGTCCGAGGCTGAAGCGCTCGAACGATCACAACTGCAGTAGCCGGGGACAGCCCGTGAGGATAGAGTTCGCCTTGATCCTCGTGCACGCATCGCACAGGGTGCGGTACGTCGCGGCAAGTACGCCCGATCCCCAGCTGACCTGGGGGGCTCGCCGTCAGTGATCGCCCTCACATAAGCTATAAGGCGCGCATCCACCGAGTTGCCGTGGCTGGTGGTAAAAAGCACCCAACCAAACAGTCACAGCACGTACGCCTCCAAGTGGCGCGAGACCTGGTGATCGTCTGCCTACGGATCCATGCGCTCCACTTCAATGCAAACAAGTTGCTATTAGTACGTAATATCACAAATAAGAGCTTCAAAGACACGATCAATTGTAAATACCACGTACCCGGTATTGTGCGAGCCACCTCAGCGCCGGCCCATGGGTCTGATCCTCCTCGAAGATGTGGTGGTGATCGGCCGGTGGAACGACCCCCTCGAATCTGCCGAGCAGGTCAGCGCGCCAGTCGGCCGGGGCCTCCGGTAGGAAGGCAGCGTCTCCCGCGATCGGAAAGCCAAGGAGCAGGGACACATCCTGCAAGGTCGGCGTCATCTCCCTGAATGGGAAGTGGAAAGTGTGCGTCTCGGGCCGCCAACGGTCCACCAAAGCTGTCAGCAAGGAACGGTCGAACGGGAAGCGTCGTGATCGCTCCCCGCCCGCCTCGTCCCCGCCCGTAGCCAAGGCGGCTCCATCCTCCTCCGTGGCCTGCACCATCCGGGCAAGAGGGAGTAGCCCGGCATCTCGCAGCCTACAAACAAAGTGAAGGTCAGCACGGAACGTTCTTACGGTCGCACTAAGCGGCGTAGTGCAAACTGGCGATCAACGGGTCGAGTCCCGTGCCACGCGAGGTGTGCGTGTCCGGACCACTCCCAGCTCAGGCGGCTCGTCCGTGCTCCCCGGTTGCGGCACACGACGGGAAGCGAGATGCACGCGGTCCACGTGCTCGTCCAACGGCTGCATCGCTTGATCGAGTCACGTCCAATACGAGTCATACCTGCAAAATTTGTACAATAATTTCAACATTAAATTTTGTACATCTAAATTTCTACACTAAATTTTCTAAACTAAATTTTGTACAATAATACATAAAAATACTATACAAAATTTGGACCCTAAATTCTCTAAACTAAATTTCTCAACTACATCTAAATTTGTAAACTACATCTAAATTTCTAAAATATATTTTCTAAACTAAATTTCTAAACTATATTTTGTAAACTAAATTTGTAAACTAAATTTCTAAACTAAATTTCTAACCTAAATTTTCTAAACTAAATTTCTAAACTTAATTTCTAAACTATATTTTCTAAACAAAATTTCAAAACTAATTTTTCTAAACTACATTTTCTAAACTAACTTCATAAACTTAATTTCTAAACTAAATTTCTAAAATAAATTTTCTAAACTAAATTTCTAAACTAAATTTTGTAAACTAAATTTGTAAACTAAATTTCTAAACTATTTTTCTAACACTAACAAAAAATATAATACAAAAAAATACCTGAAAATCGCGCTCTCCCTCTCCTCCTCTCCCCCTCCTCTTCTCCTCCTCTCCCTCTCCTTCTCTCCCCTCCTCCCCCTCTCTTTCTCTCCCCCTTCTCTTCTTCCCTTCTTCCTCTCTTCCTCTCTTCTTCTTCTTCTCCTCTTCTTCCTCTGCTCTGCGCGGCCGCATGAAAACAGTGCAACGACCGAGCGCGCCGGGTTTTATATCGCCTCCAGTCGCCCAACCGTTTTGCGACTAGGTTGCAGTCGCCGAACGGTTCGGCGACTGAATTGCAGTCGCCCAACGGTGGAGCGACTGCAATTAATCGCCGAACGGTTGGTATATTCATTAGTTGTCGCGGTCTGGTTGGGTGAAAGGCTCCAGTCGCCCAACCATTAGGCGACTGGAGCCTATTTTTGTAAAAAAAAATTCCGTGGGTATATTTATGTAATTTTGAATAAAAAATGGATTATCCGTACAAAAAATTCATTCATGATAACGGGGATGCTGAGTCTACCGTTGCCGCTGTCAATTTAGGCTCCGTTTTAAATAACTTTAGTTTTTGATTTTTAAGTTTTTAATTTATTTAAATCAGAAGTTATTTGGAATACATCTGTTTCTAATTTCGATTTATTTCTTTGTATTGTTCATAATGATATAACTTTAAATTTTTTTCTCAATTTTTTCCTATATTTTTTTTTCCAAAAAAGGCTAACAACCACAACAGTACAATTTCCACAAAAAATATAAAGCCGAACCTCACAACCGAAGCCATAAGCCACAGTACAATTTCAATCAGAAACCGAAAGCCAAAACTCACAGCCGAAGCCGTGAGTCACTTGGAGCGCTGCCTTAACGTTATAAATTTGGTTTAGGGAACAAACTGGCAATCGCAACATCCTCCTCTTCCATTGGCAATGGCAGAGGACACAGTGCCATATGAGATCGGTTTACCATCTTATAGGTTTGTTTTTTGGTGCTACAGTTTTATGATTTTTAGATACGATTTATTAATCTAATAAATAATTATTACTAAAAAAATTGAAACCAAAAGTCGTGTAAAAAGCCGAAAAGAAAGGAGTCTATCTCTTTTAACGATGCACTGGATTAAGTTTAGTTTTGATGGCGCTGTAGGCATTATTCTCTACGGTGGGGATGAATCTACGAGCTACGCGAGGAGCGTTCTTGCCAACTATCGCAGAAACGCAACAGGAGGGCTACTTCATTTATTCGGAAAAAGGCACTTTTGAAAAAGCTAGTAGCAAGTGTCTATAGTACACCGTTGCACGTCATAAAAGCGCGATTTACATTTGGATTTCAAAGCGTGCCCGGTACAATTGTTGCCTGTTTGACATGCAGAAACAGTGTGGCGGCACATGGAAGGAAAATAAATTAGGTAAAAAAAAGAAGTGTGTCTGAGAAAAGCTAACTTATATCACACACACAAAAACATAAGCTAGCATATAAACCGCAAAACTATGGAACGAATTGGGCAGCAAATAGAATTTTGTGTGTCAAAGGGCTTGTTTTTTTTCTCCGAAGCTGACAGCTTTTGACTTTTACTACAGTATCTAACTTTCAAACAGAGTATTTTCTCAAGACGGGGTCTACAAGTTAAATGATGTACATGTTAAAAGCCCAACATCTGTACCAACTAAAATCGTAAGTAAGTATCTCTCTCCGTAATATATACCGTAAATAGCTAAAATTTAAAAAAATTAATTAAAAACTATAAGTCGTAACCGTTGTCAAACAAGTCTAAAAGAGGAGTGCTTGAAATGAAGTAGCAACGGCTACCTTAAGGCACGTCCGAATTGCACGGAAGAAGGCGTGAAGCTATCAAACAGAGACAAACTTTTCCGGGAATGACGAGGACCGAGCTTAACATCCGTGCCAGCAAACTATCTTAGGTTTTGTGACCTGTGAGATCGGCTGTGGGCATGTGGCCCTTATCTCTGTTGCAGCAACACAAAGCGGCTGGACTCGGCGACATGCGTTCATGGAGCTCCTTAGCTCTTACATTACACTCTGAAGCATTTCAATTTCGCTTACTGAAAAAATAAGAACAACTAAATGTTGGATTTTGATCTGACACGAGAACAGGCCACGTGACTGTTTCTTACGTGGTGCTTCAAAAGGGCTTATAAGGGTATCTCCAATAGTTATAGCTAACAACTAACTATAAGACTTCTATATCATCTATATAGTACACACTAAATCTAGCATTCTAAAGAACTATCTATAAGGATAGCTATTTGATGCTTACATGCACACACAGAATTTATTGAGACTGCCTCGTTTAGCGTTATAGACTAGTGCTTAAGGAAGAGCTGGCTCAATTTTTTTTGCATACTCTCTTTCCTCCATATAGGATATATGCTGATGTGTACATGCATATAGATAGCTGACTCAGACCATTAGAGATGCCCTAAGAGCAAGTCCAATAATAAAGCCAAGTGTTTGGCTATAAGTCAAGTTATAAGAGCCAAGTTATACGATAATTTGTCTTCTATTTGTCTACAAACGATTTTTTATTATTATGTAGTACCATATCTCACATTCTCTTTCCTATTCTTCCTCACATACATTTATTATCTTGGCCCACCACTGCATAGGCTCCCGTGCCCAGCTTGTTGCTTGCATGAGAGCCAAGCTCTCATCTCTCTCCTCTCTTCTCTCCTCCACATCAGCAAAAAATGCTGACTAGCTTGACTATAAAACCATTATTGTACTTGCTCTAAGCCCATCTTCTGCCTTTTTTGCACTATAATGATTTAAAATATACTATAGGTGTTGCTAGCCTTTTCTGCGTAATTAAATTTAAAAAATAAAAAAGTTATATCAAAGACAATATAAAGGAATAAGAAAAAAACCCAGAAAACAAAGAAGCTAGAAGGTAGAAACAGAGCCCATTGAAGCAAGGTCTTAAGCTTGTCGGGAATCATGATCTATGGTACGAAAGTTTTTTTTACAGAATGTAAGAGCCTTAGAAATCTCAATCGTCTTGCAGGGGTCATCTCCATGGCAGTAAGATGAGAAATACCTAAATAGCTAGTTAGGGTGTAATCGTGTCGGATTTAGATGGATATTGTTTATACCATATTCTAACCCATATTTTCTCTGGATTCGAAGTCGGATACAGTAAGACTAGATACAAATATAAATTCAAAGTTTCGTGTACATTACAATTAGGACAAATACATGACGATTTCGGATCAGAAACGAATAATATAGGTGGACAATATATGCATACATAAAGGAAGATACACTAAACCATATCACTATTACCTTAAGCCTTCAATTAGCTATAAATTCATCTAGATTACTTAAGTACGATAGCCGATACAAAACAAAATTCAATATAAGCGATAAATTCATACATAAGTTCGAAAACTGATAAATTTATACGCAAGATCAACATATGCCGAGATGATTGGTGGCGACTGGCTAGAGTGATTGGACTCTAGAGTTAGATTAGAACTTTGGTAAAATCTTGCCGGTTGGTGTCAATGATGGTTGATGGGTTTAGCTGGTTATGATACTAACTTGCTTGTTAGATATCCGATCGGATAGTATCCGATTTACCATTTACTAACACTATTCGATCAGATTTTAGCTTTTCGCTATCATATCTGGCAATAACTATCTGGTACTGATCAAATTCGGTATCAAATATAAATTACCTTTCTTTATTCGGTACCGACCAAATTCGATACCAAATCTCGAAATTAACCCGTATCATTTGTACTCCTATAGCTAGCAGCCTGGACGAGACCATGAGCATATTTGATAAGGCTGTGACTTATGGTTTTTGGCTAAATTTTTTTTGAATTTTAGCTGTTTACGACAGAGATTATGGATAGAGATACTCGCTTGCAATTTTGGTTGGTATAGATGTTAAATTTTTAATGTTTACTATAATTAATTTATAGATTTTGTCTTATAAAAATACTCTATTTAAAAATTAGGTAGAGCTAGGAAAGTGAAACAGCACGCTCACGTTGCGGGCCAGCCGCCACACTCCGAGGCCCACATTCCCGATGGATCACAGAGAATCCAACACATCAAGTTGTCCAGCACACACACCGAGGCGCCCTCCGGGCCCACCCACTCCCAACAAGCCACGCCTCCCCCACACAAATCATACCAACACCGTAGGATGTACCTTTAATCTCAATGACACTCCGGCCCCACTGTATAGGGACCCACATGTCGGTACTTGCGTGTTGCCCCGATGGTTGCTTGGGGTCGGCTCACTGAATCCTTTTTCGGAACGTAAAAGTAGATGCAAGACGTTGGATCGGGATCTAACGGGTAGGGTTCATCGCGGTGCACTACGGGCGGCGATACAGATCTCTGCCGTACGGCCCCCCACACGCTGCGCAGTAGTAACCCACTCCGCTGCACTCCCACCGCCCCACGCCACCAGCAACTATTCGACGGAATGCTACACTAGAGGCCGCTAACTCTAACCCCACCCCTCCCCCACGCCGCCTTCCCACCGGGCAACGCCGCCCCGCCGCCGAGATGAAGGGAGCAATGCCGCCGCGGCCGTTCATGGTGCCGGGCCCCGCCGGCCCGATGCCGCCCCCGCAGCAGCAGTTCGGGCTGGTCGAGACGCGGCCGCCGCTGGCAGCCGTGCTGCGGCCCCGCTTCAATATCCCGGGGCTGCACCCCTCCGCCGCAGCGGCCTCCGCGGCGGGCAAGATGGCATCGACGTACGACCTCGTGGAGCCGATGCGGTTCCTCTACGTGCACGTGGTCAAGGCGCGGGACCTCCCCGCCGCCTCCCCCACCGGCAGCATCGACCCCTTCGTCGAGGTCAAGCTCGGCAACTTCAAGGGCACCACGTCCGTGCTCGGCGCCAACCACAACCCCTCCTGGAAGCAGGTGTTCGCCTTCTCCGCGACGCACCTCCAGTCGCATCTGCTTGAGGTGGCCGTCAAGGCCAAAGATCTGGCCGGCGGCGACGACCTAGTCGGCCGCGTGGCGTTCGACCTCGCCGAGGTGCCGATCCGCGTGCCGCCGGACTCCCCGCTGGCTCCACAGTGGTACCGGCTCGAGACCAAGCGCGGCGAGAAGCTCCCACGCGGGGAGATCATGCTGTCCGTGTGGCTCGGGACCCAGGCCGACGAGGCCTTCCCGGATGCCTGGCATTCCGATGCGCACGGGGCGGAGGCGGCCGTCGCTTCCACGCGCGCTAAGGTATACTTCTCGCCCAAGCTCGTGTACCTCCGCGTCGCCGCCATCGGGGCGCAGGACCTCGTGCCGCTCGACGCCTCCCGCCCCATGAGCGCCTGCGTGAAGCTGCAGCTCGCCGGGCAGGTGCGGCGCACGCGCCCTGGTGCGCCGCCGGGGACGCTCAACCCGATGTGGAACGAGGAGTTCATGTTCGTCGCGTCCGAGCCCTTTGACGAGCCGCTGCTCGTCACCGTCGAGGACCGCGTCGGGCCGGGGCGCGATGAGCCGCTCGGGCGCATCATGCTGCCCCTCAACGCCGCAATGCCGCGTCACGACCACTTCGGCAAGCCAGTGGAGCCGCGCTGGTACAGCCTCGCGCGCCCCACCGACGATGCTGGGAAGGAAGGCAAGTTCGCGAGCAAGATACAGCTTCGGATGTCTCTGGACTTTGGGTACCATGTTCTCGACGAGTCCACTTACTACAGTAGTGATCTCCAGCCATCATCGAAGCACACACGGAGGCCGAGCATTGGGATCCTTGAGCTGGGAGTTCTAGGTGCACGCAACTTGATACCGATGAAGGCCAAGGATGGGCGCTCCACCGACGCTTACTGTGTTGCCAAGTATGGGCCAAAATGGGTGCGCACAAGAACTATTCTTGACACGCTGAATCCGCAGTGGAATGAGCAGTATACTTGGGAGGTGTTCGATCCGTGCACCGTGATCACGGTGGTGGTGTTTGACAATAGCCAGATCGGGAGCAAGAATGGTGATGCCCGGGATGAGAGTATTGGCAAGGTCAGAATCCGGCTCTCGACGCTGGAGACTGACCGGGTGTACACCCATTTCTACCCTTTGCTGTCTCTTAAGCCCAGTGGCCTCAAGAAGACCGGCGAGTTGCATTTGGCTGTGCGATTTACATGCACGGCGTGGGTTAACATGATTGCCCTGTATGGCCATCCGCTGCTGCCAAAGATGCACTACACACAGCCAATCTCGGTGATGCAGTTGGACTACCTGAGGCACCAGGCAATGCAGATTGTTGCCGCGAGGCTTAGTCGTGCTGAGCCTGCACTCCGCAGGGAGGTTGTGGAGTACATGCTTGACGTGGGTTCACACATGTTTAGTCTCCGGCGCAGCAAGGCTAACTTTTATCGTATCACCACGCTGTTCTGCGGTTTTGCAGCGATGGCCAAGTGGTATGATGGCATCAGAAGCTGGCGAAACCCGATTACAACTATGCTGGTGCACATGCTGTTCCTGATACTGATCTGCTACCCGGAGCTCATCCTGCCTACCATCTTCCTCTACATGTTCATGATCGGACTGTGGAACTATCGTTACAGGCCAAGGCACCCACCGCACATGGATACTAAGCTATCCCGTGCTGAACTTACACACCCCGACGAGCTTGATGAGGAATTCGACACATTCCCATCCAGCAGACCAGCTGACATTGTAAGAATGCGCTATGACAGGCTGAGGAGTGTCGGAGGTCGTGTGCAGACAGTGGTTGGGGACCTGGCAACGCAAGGTGAGAGAGCCCATGCGTTGCTGAGCTGGAGGGACCCTCGGGCCACCGCTATCTTCATATTCTTATCCCTGGTTGTCGCCATTGTGCTGTACGTGACGCCGTTCCAGGTTTTGCTGGTTATTGCTATGCTTTACCTGTTGCGCCACCCCCGGTTCCGCAGCAGGATGCCCTCTGTCCCGTTCAACTTCTACAGGAGATTGCCTGCCAAGTCTGATATGCTCCTTTGAGGCTTTGAGGTGAAAGCATTCAAAACAAGAGAAAATGGAGGAAACTTGTAACTTTGTTTGTCTCGTTCATTCAGTTCCTTCTGATTAGCATCGGATCAGATGTGAATATACTTGATGAGTTGATAAATTAGAGGCAGTTGGTGGCCCAGGAATAAGGTGTCAATCTAAATGTTATTTGCTCAGATAGGTAGAGGAAAGTGGGTGACAGATCCCTTGTAGTTTTGGGGGCTCAAATTATTAGTTTGGGTTTTCTCGTGTAGAACAAAACGGGGCACAATACGATCTTCAGTGTATTTTGTTTATGAATTTGTGCCAATTTTGTTTGTTATTCTAGGATTCATGTCTCTACCCCTGGATCATGTTCTTTGTATTTCTGTGTATTATTTTGTTGGAGTCTCGGAGATTGTAGGATAGAAGACAGTAATTAGAGGGGGTTGAATAATTGTCGTTGATTTTTGGAGTCTTTCAACAGTCAGAAAAGATCTCGACCACTTGGAACCGAACCACCTAGTCAATCGCTCAGCTTACGACTGTGTAGTTGATCACTCTGTACAGCTGCTCGTCTGATCACTTTGAACGTTGTCGTAAGATCCACATCACTTGCAATCACAACCAATCTACGAGCAAAACAAGAACAGATTGATTTAAGACTTATCTTTATTGTAGGATCTCTGTGATATTACAAAGTGCTCTCACAAGCACCTTTAAAAACCTTCTCGATGAAAACCATCTCAAAACTGTACTAAGACTTTCACAAAAGCCACCCATCAGCCCTTAGCTTCCCCTGCTTTTATAGACTAATATCCAAACCATGCCCACCTCAAACACGAACACAAAACTAACTCTTCCTCAAATCAAGGTACCCGAAACCCTTCCTAATACGGGTTTTATTCAAATGTCTATCTCTTTAAGTTATGGACTCTATCTATAACTATTTCCATCTTCTCAGTTATGGACTCCATTCATAACTTCTAACTAAACACGTGACAAAGCTTCCAGGACAGCACCTCATGTATCTTCATCACGCCTCATCAACTCTCGTGTCGAAGCCTCCTAGACCGCACCGCCCGTAGCTTCTCCACGAATAACCACCTTTGGCCTCCACGTGCTCCAGTGTGAGCTCGACCACCTCGCATGACATCCTTGACCGCATGTACCTCAGATTTCCCCATCCTAGTCCCGGTTCTCCTCGTCATCAACCATGATCATTTCCACGCCCGCCTGCACATGCAAAGATCAAAGAAAGTTTTTCCAGCACAAATTCTTTGCAACTTGACCGACATCAACACATACTCGAAACACCACTTTGTCTATCCATAGATAAGAACCAAACCATCACCAAATACCAACCAGATCGTCTACGACCATCAACCAGGTCATTCACAACCACATATCTCATCGCTATCTAAAAATCGGTCTTAGACAACTCATTACGACCGCTATCTTATCGAATACTCGAAAACACCAATTACTTAGGAAATATCATCGTTCAGCTCAAAACACACAGGGATAACAAACATCGCTACCGACCACAGAGCCATTGAGTATCGCTTGCTACAAGTACTGATCGCTACGACTAAGACACTCAATCGCTAAGACCACGACTATAGAGTACCAAGTCCTTTCGACTATCGAGTACCGAGTCCTTTTGACTATCGAGTACCGAGTCCTTCGAGTACTATTCATCGATCACCACCAGCCGGTCATACAGCTAGCCTAACACGAGTAATCAAGGTACTCGAAGATAGCAAGAATTGAAGCATTCGTACCGACCATGAGGTCTACGAGTACCAACTATAAAGCCTACGGCAACTGATCACAAAGTCTTTGACTTCCGATCGCAAAGTCTACGATTACCGATCAGTAAAATCTACGACTATCAAGTATCGACCGATTACTGTAGCTATGACTATAGACAAGGCACTATAGCTACGACCATCGAAAAGTATTATAGCTAAGACCGATTCATTGATGTTTACGACCGATTAAATGTTGCTTACGACCGGTTCATTGTTTGAGGTCAAAATCTATGATTACATGCCATGGTCTTTTTGCCGTGGTTGAAGCTGGACGTAATCAAAGTCGGATATGGTTGAAGTCTGTCGTTGTCGAAACTAGACATGGTCGAAGTTAGACGTGGTCAGAGTCGGACGTGGTTGAAGTAGAACGTGGTCGAAGTCTGCTGATCGGACAAAGCCATTCGGACCACTCAGCACAGAGCTGTTCGAACCAACACTACAAGGCCATTCGGATCACCGACTACTAAACTTGGTCGATACATGCTAAAATCCATCTTCCGTAGTTGTACTACAATGATCAAAACATGACGTGGTCGATCTTCCAGTCATATCGCCCTAAAAGCTTTAGTAAAACAAGTGCATCGATCAGAATTTTCATGAAATCTATGATTACCTGCCATGGTCATTTTATCATGGTCGAAGCCAGACGTAGTCGAAGTCGGATATGATTGAAGTATGTCGTTGTCAAAACCGGACGTGGTCGAAGTCGGATGTGGTCGAAGTCTGCTAATCGGACAAAGCCGTTCAAACCACCCAGCACATAGCTATTTGGATCAATGCTATAAGGCTATTCGGACCACCGACTACCAAACTTGAACGATACCTTCTAAGGGTCAGACTTACCTTGATAGAAATTTGGTCCCTATTTCACAGCTAGGCCAGTGTAAGCCCAAAATTTTGACCTAACGCCCAACATTCCAGGCCTGATTGTCATGCTTCGGTCGCCTACCTTCCGCGAGACAAGGCCCAAGTTTTCACGGGCCGTTTCACCGTTCGGTATTCCGGGGTGCGAAAAATCCTCGGCATCTTCCAGGGAGGAAATCCGCGGCGCGGTGCCCTGTCCATCTGATTGGTCGCCGGTCCCCCTCCCGCGCGAAGATAAGGGGCCATATCCATATCTGCAGCGCAAGCGTTTGATAGTCACAACTCACACACAACCTTGGAACGCGACAGAGCCGCCAGGCGCCGCGCACGTTTACGCCCCCGGCCTCGCGATTTGCCGAAACGCAAAGGCGCGGCACGCGAAGGACTCCACGAGACGACGGCGCGCGCGCGCGCACGAGTCGGGCCGGGAGGGGAAATATCTAAACGCGCGGCTGTGCTGCCGAGCCAGTGGTGGCTGGCAGGCTATCGTCTCCCGCGCGCGTTTCCAGCTTCCCGGCCTCCTCGATCACAGCAGCCGATGGCGACCGCGGCCGCCGCAGTCGCAGCGTGCCCGTCGCTCCCCCGCGCCGCCTGCTGGTCGCTTCGTTGGGCCGCGCCGGGCGTGCGCTCCACGCGTTTGTCCTCCTCTGTAAGTACGAGCTCTCCCTGTCTTCTCCACTCTGCCGTTTCGTTCGTTCTCCACTTGTATGTATCACCGTCAGCGGCGGATCCAGCGGTGGGGGGCGGGGGCTTGAGCCCTCCTATCGCTACCGGACCCTTGGAGCCCCTCCTAAATTTTTAGCCATGGATATATAATGTAAAAGGGGCTGAGGTCGAGCTGAAGGTACTTCAGCCCCTCCAAAATTTTTTCCTGAATCCGCCACTGATCATCGTGGAACATAGCTAGCGCGAATTCCCCTTGTGGCACAAGTAGTGGCTTTTGGTCTCGAATTTTGTACGCGAGCTGCTACGTGTGACGATATACTGGTAAAATGTTTTTAACCGTATAAAGTTTTACTAAGTCTTATCAAATTTCACTCTATCCCTCTCCCACCTCTCCCGATCCCTCTCACTATCTTCTTCTCTGACGTCGGCTGCAGCTCCACATCCCTCCTCTGCCTCTCCCGGCCCCCTCCTTCCCCACTAGTGGTTGGCGGCGATCTCACTGTCTCGCCGCACCACTGTCTCCTCTGCCCCGTCCAACATATTATTCTATGCGCCACTGTCTCGCTATGCCTTCGTCTACCATCACCGTCCATCGTTGGACAACCTCCTCCTCAGCCTCCCTGTACATCCAGGGGGTATGGTGGATCTGTTAGTGTTTGTGGCGCCACCGCTTCTCTTGCCGAAGCTCGAGGAGATAGAAGAAGAGAGAAAGCTAAAGTGTTGGAGTGAGAGCGTACCTCCTGGGCTTGAGCTCGGGCAGCCGGTCAACCTTGCCCCTGCCAGGGAACAATTGGATCCTATAGTGCCGCGGTCAAGGATGGCGATACGCGATGGCATCGTGGCTGGACACGACAGATCCAGTGGCGACAGCCCTCCATCGGTGTGAGCAAGAGAGATAAGAGAGGGATCGAGAGAGCGAGAGAGATCAAATGATAAGGAGCTATATTGCCATTTTTTAGTGGTGTGGTATATGGTTAGTTTCTCAATTTGTACAGTACAGAACTCGGTTTCGATCTTGATTAGGTTGCGCAGTCTGACTCTGACCATGAGTGGCGCTTAGATCCAGAGGATTTGGCACATTAAAGTGGGGTGCCCAAATTGCTCTTAGGGCATCTCCAATGGCCTGAGTCAGCTAGCTATATGCATGTACACATCAGCATATATCCTATTTGGAGGAAAGAGAGTATGCAAAAAAAAAATCGAGCCAGCTCTTCCTTAAGCACTAGTCTATAACGCCAAACGAGGCAGCCTCTATAAATTCTGTGTGTGCATGTAAGCATCAAATAGCTATCCTTATAGATAGTTCTTTAGAATGCTAGCTTTAGTGTGTACTATATAAATGATGTGGAAGTCTTATAGTTAGTTGCTAGCTATAATCATTGGAGATGCCCTTAGGATGTCGTTACTGTGGGATACTTCATGCCATTTCCTAGGGTGATTGAACACTTAAATTTCACAAATAATTGCAATGCAAAACTCATTGTAGGAACAAGTACTACTGCTAGCTAGCGCAATCTTTCACAAATGGCTATCTCTCCACCTCAATTCCCTGCCACAGGGAACTCCCCAAGCAATAGTTGGATGCAAACAATCGCAAGTGACGTCTAAGAATCGTATCTGTGCTCTCTGGCTAGTGTTCTCCGCGCTCTGACGTAACAATTTCAGTTTCCGTACAGAGACCACACTGCTGCGACGTCACCCGTCCTCCTCGGAGCCACCAGCTCTGGAAACCGCACTGCAGCCAGACTGAAGTGGCGAGTAGTGGCACCATCGACGACGACGAGGCGTGCGAGCTGGTGAGCGGCACGGACCTCGTCATCGGCGAGGGCGACAACGAGGGCGTCCGCGCGCACCTCCTCAAGGCCGTCAAGAACAACAACGGCACCGGCATCCTCCTCCTCTCCGACATCCTCGGCTTCGAGGACTCCGCCACCCGGGACTTCGCCTACCGCGTCGCCTGCCACGGCTACAAGTAATCCAACTCCTGCTCGCCTGCCAACTAATTGGTTTAAGTCCTCACCTCTTTCGGTAGGTCTGCATTTGTCACCTCATCATACATGTACACCTTGATCGATCAATGCACGCAGTGTTCTAGTGCCGGACTTGTTCCGCGGGAACCCGTGGAAGAAGAGCCTCCCGATGGACGGCTTCGAGCATTGGCTGGCAGGGCAGGCCCCGGAGAGGGTGTCCGGCGACATTGACACGTGCACCAAGTGGCTGGTGGACGAGTTCACCGCGGCGGGGGTATCCAAGAAGCTGGGCGTGATCGGGTTCTGCTACGGGGGCGGTCGCCTGGTCGAGACGCTGGCGCGCGACGCCGACGCCTGCTTCAGCGCGGGCGTCTGCTTCTACGGCTCGCGGATGGACGCGTCCCTGGGGGCACGGATCGCCGCGGCGGTCCTGTTCGTCTGCGGCGACGGCGACCAGCTGTGCCCCGTGGAGACGGTGCGGGAGCTGGAGAGGCGCGCGAGGGGCGCTAAGGCCGTCGTGTACGCCGGCAGGGGCCACGGGTTCGCGCACCGGCCGGAGTCGCTGGAGGACGACGGCGACGCCGAGGACGCGTTCGCGGCGATGAAGAGCTGGCTGCACGACCACCTGCTCGCCTGATCAGCCGCCGGAGATCATTTGTACGTGGTTTCGTATGTACGAACTGCTTCTATATTGTACGTAAGTTGTGACTGGTAAAGTACATATAGGTTTGTAGCAAGAGTTTTGGTTCGGTACATTCACTTATTCTCAGCCGTTCAATATAGCTCATCCAATGGTTCTCATGATCTTAACACCTCCGGTGTCTCTGAGTGGTGTGCAGGAGTGGTGCTAGGTGCAGTTATACCCCTCGTTAATTAACGGCTAGATGCAGTGGAGGTGTTAACACCTCCAACACCTCTACGTGGACCGAACTGCATACAAACCTATACTGTACGAGATAATGAATTCCATAGTGTTTTATTCAGCTATTCGTTCTAGCGTTTGATACTGTAGTTTCTTATTTTCGCATCACGTTTTATTTCAAGCCCAAATTTGAGATATCCAATAGTACAGCAAGTCAACAGAGCAACCACTTGTGGCCCACGAGAAACTCTCACTCTAGGTAAAGTCAACCGGCCACAAATTGCCTAATTGGTCCATAACTTCTTGGGAGAGAAAATATAGCTTGTGCTGCTGATTGAATTTTTTTTTGTTGACGTGAACTGCTGATTGATTATGGAAAAGTAATTATCGAGTGGCAAAATAAAGCTATGATTTGCAGGATGAGAAGGTCGAAGCACTCTGATGTCAGCATTCACAGTTAGTACGTACTGCCTAAACCCGGTGTCAAAATCATGAAACACCAGCTCGGAAGCCAAAGGAAAACAAGTAAAGAAAGAACGGTTAGTATCGGTGATACACCAACTCCGTGAGGAAATCTGCAGCCGTAACCCAAAACCACGAACAGAACAGTAGCACAGATATCCTTTTCCTACATACTACCATCAGTTTCTACTACAAGTTGCGAAGCGTCTCACCTAACCGAGATGGGCTCGATCAAAACCGACATTAACGCCAACCTCACTGTGACGAGTGGAGCTGTAGGAATATTTGCTTTGTATGCAGCTTTGTCGCGCCTACCTGAATCAAAGGACATCACTGTCATAGAACAAAAAAAAAGTGATCGACGCTGTACTACTCACACAGTTTTAGCAAAACCGATGTAACGAAACAAATTGTTTACACAGCAGATACCAATGATTTAGATTAGCAGGGATCAATATTTACTACAAAACTGTCTGCAGCCTGCAAGTTCTGCAACTCCCAACACAACTGTTTGCTCCCAGTCCCAGACTGGCGTTGGGGGTGGCAATAATGCTTAATTGGCGCGCAGGTTGGGCGAGAAAAACGCATGGAATCCAGAGCTGGAGATATGGAAACATGTGGGTTCGGTTGCTGTGTCCATGGCCGGCACTACACATAAGATAGGGATGACTCAGCAAATCAGCAATAGCTAGCATGCGTTTGAGGCATGCATGTCTTGGTCAGTAGTGGAGGTCACATTTTACTTTAGTGCATGCATATTTCTGCATACATGGAGAAATGTTATGTGCTGTTAGTGTTAAGGTTGGTGTTTGCTGCTACTATCCAGCCGGTTTGTTGTATTAGTAGCTTGTCTAAAATTCTAAATGCATAGTAGTACCATTTTGAAACTCTCTTGAGAAAGAAAATGTAAGCAAAAAAGGAGTATGCAGCAGCTGGTTTGGTTGTCCTAGGCTCTTAGCTAGCTTGGAACAGCTAGCTGTGTATAATTTTGCATTTTGGGATATGGTTTTATTCCAAGTTTCCAACTCCTTAGCGTTAGCTAGCTTAATCCCATTGTTTGTTGTCACCTGTCACACTCAGATATGATCTACAAAGTCTCGATTCCAGCCTTGCTTTATACCTCGATCAATCATTGCTCCATTTCAATCATTGTACATCTGGCCATTGCAGTAGAAATTCCCTCAAAACCACGTAGGACTAGCATACGCTTTGCGGGAACTCACGAAGCTTTTCCTTCCATTCTGCACATGTTCTGCCAGTCTTTCTTGACGTTGTTAGTATTCGCTAATGATTAAGAAACGGCTAATTTAGAGACGATGGTATCTTTTGCGTTTATTAAATGTAACCAGGACAAAAAGCTCAGTACGCATGCGGCTGCGGATCCAACGTCTAGTTAGCTAGGAACAGCCGAACAGCTCCTCATTGGATCCTCAGTAGTAATAATAGTATTGTTTTCTTCTCCTTTTTCAGGCGAAGAAGCTGCATGTAACTGTGTAAGCATAGGCCAGACGAGATCCACACAGCTGTCTCAGTGACAAAGCAGCAGCAGAGGAAGCACGGCGCTTCTGTTCAGCGTATCGAATTCATTATTGCCGTTGCTTGTTTGGTCCGTAGTAGTTTAAGGTTCACAGGGCTGTTTGGTTGTTAGCCATATTTTGACAATAAAAATTACAACACTTGCCTAAGTTGAGGTTCTTAAATTCTTTGCCACACCTTAGCAAGCCTAAGGGAATCTTGCCACACTTTTTTGAGTCATTGACGCGTGGGACCTAGTTTGCTGAAAGGGAATCTTGCCACAACTGTGGCTGCAACTAAACAGCTCCCAACGTTGGTCAAACTTGCCTAACCTTAGGCGTGGTAAAATATGACTAGCAACCAAACACCCCAAGAACGCATATGACTTGCAGCAAGAAAAACAATACTGTTTATGTGTGATGCCATGTACCAGTGGGCAAATAGTCTTGAAAAAATTACTTGCCTAGTCATATAAAAATTCGATGTCAGATTGCAGGTAGCCAGTATGTAGTAATACAATGTGTTCAACACTGCTGTTCTACAATCCGATATCAGACTATACTGTAATTGGCCTCTTGATTTTACAGTGCCCTTTACAGTACGAATTAATAATGCTAATGAGCCGTAATTAGCCTCTAGCCCAGACCCTTCCCGCAGGCAGATTTTTGCAGCGACGGTCAAATCTGCGACTCGCGACGTGCCATGTCCATGTCGGACGGAGAGGTCTGACAGGTGGACCCGGACGCCCTGGGACTGGGATGCTGCAAACCTTCCGACGTGGCGCGAACCACTCGACCGTTGCGAACCAGACTTGGAGCATTTTAACGGTGAGGATAGTACATGCTGTCGTACGTATAAATGGTTTTGATTTTTTTTTCTTTTTTCGCTGTTTTGCAATTTATCACGAACATGGTATTTTTGTTTTTTTAAAAGTAATTTTTCTTAGTTAAATGTGCTTAGAGAGGTACGTGCTTTAGATGTTGGATGAATGAAAATTTGACTTATCCCAAAAAATCAGGTGCCTAATGTATATGCGTCTTCCTTTTCTCCTAGAAAAACAATTCAAATACTAAATACACTATTGCACGCTAAAAACAACCATCGTGTGCATAGAGTTTTCCAAACAAGACAGGCTAGCTAGCCTACAACGTACTGTGCATGGTCCATATGAGCTTATGTGGCATTAGTACAAAGGAAAATTACTCAAGAACCGAAGAACTTAATTTCACAGTGTCAGCTAGTTAATCAGAGAGACCAATGAGACTAAAATGTTTCAAATCATTGTTAACAGATGAATAAACGTAGTGCAAGTGATACAACTCGGAAGGATAGAAGTAGGACCGCCGTTTCCGGCGCCGACAAAGGTGCGGCGATTCTTTGGATTCCGGACTGGTCAAAGCAAGCCTTGGTGAAAGAATCAGACATTGCAGATGCCAGGGCCCTTCTGTTCTTATTTTATCATATTTTTATTTTATTATTCTACTACTGCACTGGAGTATTATGAATTTCTTAGCCATTATTAGTTTCTAAAAACCATTTTTCTACCGGAAATAGCTTTTCTACAATACATATCTTTCAAACGAAATATCTTTTCAAGGCAAGATATATATTCGATTGTAATAGACACTGTAATGACTTAATTTATATCGGTTAAAATTACATGTGAGTGTCTCTTTCCGTATAATTTCTCTAAAGTATTCATAAATCAAAACTAAAAACCATCAACAAAAAAAATAAACATACCCTCATTGTTCTTCACTGACCAATCAGAATCAGCTTCGATAGCTAGCACCCTCATCAATTATGCACAGCTTCTTCTGAAATTACGACAGAAGCTCTAGCTTGCACTGTTAGAAGGGGTGAGCATCCTGCATCCGGGTCCGACCCTATGCGGGTTGCTCCACAATCAGAAATTCAGAATTGAGAGAGCTGTGTATATTTCCCACTATGCACAGCTTTTGTTTCAAACAAACCATATGTTTCAAATGGCATTGGTTTATGACTAATAGCTTTTCTTAATAAATAAATGGAATGAATTTTTTTATCACCGTTTCGAAGCAGCTTATCAGAATAACATTTTATAAATGATTTATAGTTTTTGGGTTATTCATAAGAGAGTACGGAGTAAGAGAAACTCACGTGCAATTTTAGTTGATACAAATAAGGTCACTATAGTGTGTAATACAATCAATTTATAGATCCTAACTTGAAAAAACACTCCGTTTAAAAACTAATTACTGTAGAAAAGAAAAGAAAAACAGTTTTTGGAAGCTGAAAAGAAAAGCTCCACTTGCTCTGTTTGGTTTTGGCTTATGACTGTGACTTATAGTTTTTGGTTATTCGTGATAGATAATATGGAGATATAAATAACTCGCGTGTGGTTTTTGCCGATATAAATGAAATCGATGCAGTGTATATTTCAATTAACTTATAAATTCATCTTAAAAAGATATCTCGTTTGAAAATTAGTTACTATAAAAAAACTAAAAAATATTTTAATTTTAGAAGCTGAAAAAGAAGAGATACTATCTCTTCGATCACGCAGTATGTTTCCCAAAGACTAAATTACCTCCAACTAAACACCCATATGTCTCTTCAATCGCGCAGTATGTTTCCCAAAGACTAAATTACGCACCAACTAAACAGCGAGCTAATCTCACTTATGTTTCGATCCTCCACCCAATTATGCTATGCGAATACTATGCACAACAAGTCAACAACGTACACTTCCCTGTCCCATGTAGATTTCGATGAAGCGAGGGCTCAATCAGAGCCAACACTCATATCGGAAGAGAGAGAAGTGTGTGTAGGCACAAATAATTAACTAGTTTTCACAGGTTATTTGTCTTCACCTTTATCGAAAACAGATCGAAAAAGACAGAAGATGAAACCACAACTTACTCGTTCTATAGTCACGATGCGGAGAAATGCACCAGAGAAAGAGTACTAATGAAGAAGTGTTGTATCTCAGTTTCATCCGCTTAAATTGGTATTTCGTGACCCGTTTAAGAAAAAAAAATGAATTGATACTCCACGATCACTGCCACCGCCCGCCTGTATCAAAGCTGCAAGCCGGCTCTTACCAAAGCTACCGCCGCCGGTTTCAAAGCTGCTAGCCGGCTCTTCTAAAGATACCAAGCACAATAAATCTATTTGGTCCAGATTAATGAGAAAACTCGTATATACGAATTCACAATAGAAGAAAACAAAATATGCATATAAAAATTTTGGTGCTTAGCTACGACTGCCTATCAAGAGCTTTTCTTTTTCTCTATTCTTTTGCTCGTAATAGGTTACAAGCCTTCTTATTATATAAGCTTAATACTCTCCGACTAATATATGTTCGTCCAGCACCATCGCATCTACCGTCAATGTCAGCCCACGCTCTTTAAGGGCCAGTTTGGGAGAACTCCACCACTGAAAACGTGGATCTGGAGCAGCAGCTCCACCGTGGATCTGGGATCCCACCATGGAGTGTTTGGCTTGTACAGCAGCTCCAGATCCACGAAATTAAGGTTTTGGTGGGAATGGCCACTTTTGGTGGGATGGGGTGTGTAACCAGTGGCATTGGTGGGTAATTACCACCCAACTCCACGGTGGAGCACCCCTTGAAGAGCTCCATGAAATCCATGGATCTGGCCCTCAGATCCAGGATTTTGGTGGATCCAGATTTCGCGGAGCTGGAGCATTTGGGTAAAATTTCGTGGAGTGGAGCTGTTTTTCGTGGATCTGGAGCTGGTGGAGCTCTCCCAAACAGGCCCTAAGCCCCCCATGTACACCTAAACTTGATTGTAGGGCTGGCAAAAAAGCTCGGGCTCGTGAGCCAGCTTGGGCTCATGGAGGCTTGGCTCGGCTCGTAGATGAAACGAGCCGAGCCGAGCCAGCAAAAAAGCTTGGGGTCTAAACGAGCCGAGCCCGAGCCAGCTCACGAGTGGCTCGGTTGGCTCGGCCCTACTCCCCCATTCGGCCGTTCGACCCATTCCTTTTTTCTTTCTACCCGCAGCGGCGCAACCCGCTCCCCTTTTCTTTTCCTCTCCTTCCGGCTTCCGCCGCCAGCCTTAACGCCTCTTCCTCTCCTCGCCTTTTTCCACCGACGCCTCAACGCCTCCGACCTCCCCCTCTGCTTCCTCTCCCTCGCGGGCCTCGCGGCTCTCTCTCTCTCCTATGCCGCGCCGCCTCGGCTCCACCCCCATCTATTCCCCCCGCCGCCTCCTAGCCCTCGCCGCGGCCTTCGTCGATTCGGCTCGATTTCGGGGGCGCCGCGGCGACCTCGGGAGGTGAGGCGGCTCTCTCGGCGCTGCGATTCAGCTTCGAGCGCTTGGAGGCGGCGGAGGACTGGAGGGCGAGTGCCGGTGCCGGAGCGGGCCGAGAGGTTGAGGCTCGGGAGGCGAGCACGGCGACAGAGGGGCGGGCGGCGGCGGTGGCGGGTGGAGCGAGACGCCAGCCAGATGATGAGAGCGGGCCTCGCCAGGAGGAGAGCGCCGCGCGGTCGGAGGTGGTGGGGGCAGCTGGGCGCGGCGCCGAGACGAGGAGGAGGAGGTCGGGAGGAGGAGGAGCGCGAGGGAGAGGAGCGATCGGCATGGTGGCGGTCTTGGCGGCGTGTGGGCTGCATTATTGGCTCGCGAGCCCTCGCGAGCTGGCTCGAGCCGCATCACGAGCCGAGCCGAGCCCACAAAAAAGCTTGATATCCTAACCGAGCCGAGCCTCCATTCCATCAAGCTTTCACGAGCCAAGCCAAGCCAGGCTCGGCTCGTTGCCACCCCTACTTGATTGCCTAGGCTCCATAATAGCTCATCATGAGCATTGGACAATGCAGCGAGACGGCGAAACTCTCCTTCGTCGTTGCACCTGACGTTGCCACTTGGTTGCCGGTGTCGCTCCTCCCCAACGACCTCGACATCTCTATCTGGGCATGAATGGATTAAGAACTCAGACTCTGATACCAAATGTTAGCCTAGCTTCAGGAGAAAACTCACACATACGAATTCAGAGTGGAAGAGAACAAGAACATGCGTACAGAAACTTTGGTGCTCAGCTGCAACTATCTAGCCAGAGCTTTTCTTCTTCTCTATTATGTTGTTTATAATAGGTTATAAGCCCACTCATTATATATGATAATACTAACAGATAGTGCAATATATGTCATAAATTCTAAATCAATCAAAGTCAAGATTACTTTCCAACGCAACCCGATTGGTTTAAGACAAGCGCTAATCTTGAACAAACAAATGCCCTTGCGGGCTACACTCTAGAATAGTAGAACTGTTGTCATGTTGATCGATTACATGTTTGTAGCTTGGATAGAGATGAGTGCTAGATGGTAGTAGAACAATGTGACAGTGATTTATACGAAAAAGAAAAGGGTTGGCAATTTGACACTACTCAGCACAGACTTGTGTGGATCTCACCCAGCAAAGTTGTCGATTAAGCTACCGCACCATCAATGATTAGACCTTGTAAGTAAATCCAACCTTGTAAATATAAGTTGTAAGTTAATCCCAAACAGTTCCCTTCGATTTGATCTCTCTTCAGCTTATACCTAGTAGTTGCTATTAATCAATAATCAATTCATGTCTTCTTTATTGATGATCTCTACTACTTAATGAACCAGTTGGTGAGTGATACGTTCTTTCTCCCTCCACAGTCCCACGTTAATGTTTTTTTACAAGGGCCACTTGATCTCGCACGCGGAGGCTGATCCAACCATTCGTGTGCCCCCGTTCTTGTGCCATCGCGAAACCCTCTAGTCGCCGATCCCTATCCCTATCTCCTCTCTTCGTCCCCATTCACTTGGGTGCCGCCGTTGCTGCTCCGCCCACCGATCTTTGTCTCCTCGCTCTTGGCTTGCTTCCTTCTCGGCTCCTCCCTTGCTATCCTCGCCACTACCACTGCTCCGCCTCTCCCTACCTTCCGCTTCCCTCAAAAGGTAAAATTTTCGGTTTTCAGCTTTTAGGTGGACAAATGTAGTAGTTAAGTAGTTTCAGTAGTTTCGGCTGAACATGCTCTTCATTTAGCATCATAAGTTGTGTGCTTTTTTCTTCACAGATGGACAGCAGAAGTGCTAGCTCTTACTATGTTTTGGTTTGAACCAAATTTGCCTCCTCCTTCGTTTTCTTGTAACGGCAATCAGCAATATAGTGCCCAAACTTTTGGCACTCATTGCACTTGATATGATTTCTACAGACTGTAGCATAATGGTCTTCTTTGCCACAGGTAAAACATTTTACTCTTGGCTTGCCTTGGTTGTAGGAGGACACACTTGCATTGCTTTCCCTCCACGACCAGTTGTAAAGCCACGCCCCTTTGACCAAAACCACGACCACCTGGTCCACGACCGCATCCACACCAGTTGCTAGATCCACGGCCTCCTCCTTGATTTGGATTTGATTCCCGCCAAGTTTTATTTTCAACCTTTACTTCGCTTTTCACTATCAATGCTTGATCAGTCCTGACCTTATACCCTTTGAGCAATCCCTCATGAGCTTTGAGAGATCATGTTACTTCTTCTATTTTTATGTATTGGAGATCACTTGAATATAGAAGAGTTGTGATCGCTGGTATGAACCTCTTGGGTAGAACACGCAAATACTTCTCAACCACTGTAGTTTTCTCCAAAGTACCTCCAAGAGATTGAATTTCATTGACCACAGCAGTTAATTTACCTGCAAACTCATCTAGTGATTGGGTTTCACCCATATGTAGTACCTCATATTCTCCGCGAAGAGGTTGTAGTCGAACTTTTTCACATGATGCACAACTTCGTGCATAGTCCGAAGAGCAATCCAAACTTCTTATGCTGTATCTTTTCCGACAAGTGGACTGAGCATCGAGTCGGGATGGCAGTGTAGATGAGTGCTAAAGCGGTTTGATCGGTCTTTATGTCGACTTCTTTTGCCTTTCCATGTGGGTCGATCTTTTCACTGGCGCCGACCGAATCAGCCACTCTGTCCCAGACCCTTTGGGCACGTATATTCACCCGCATCTTCATTGACCATGCCGGGTAGTTTTCTGAGTTGAGAACTGGATACAGAAGGGAATTGGTTCTTCCTTCATTGTCGACGAAGATCTGTTTCCTACCATGTGCTGCTCCATCTACGAGTTGATCGGAACCTGCTCCGATACCAGATGTTGCTTACAACCACGTTCACCACTCGTATATCGTTACAACCAGGTTGATGAATATTACGACCACAAGTAACAGGCATAACCTTTGGTTGCTACAGTAGCCACGAGTGCTACAGTACTCGTGATTTTCTGTGTACTCGAGTCTCCTCTGTTTTTTGAGTACACTGAGCACTCGTAATCTTCGATGAAATTCCTTTGTTTCTCAATGATGACGACACAAACAATTTACCGATAGAATAAATAATTTTTTGGTGGTGCTTCAATCGTTACACTTTTCTCTTGGTTTTCTCCACTATTGATGTTCAACTTTATACATTAGACTCGGATACACAAATCAATTTTGAAACATAAATTTCTAATCCTAAATAATCTTAAACTCTATACAAACTCTAAAATAAATTTGGCAGGATTATTTCTAACAGACGCCGCCGCCTCTTAAGCTCATGCCTCTTCCAGCAAACACAAGGGAAAAGCACAGCCTGCTTCGCCTCCTCTTCAAATCTCTCCCATCTCTCTCTCTCTCCACGTCCATCTCTCCTCACGCTCCTGATTTGCCCGAACTCCGCACATCGCTTTTGTCGCCTTCCCACGCGCACCGTTCGA
This sequence comes from Dendrocalamus sinicus, assembly GCA_036346575.1. Classification (NCBI taxonomy): domain Eukaryota; kingdom Viridiplantae; phylum Streptophyta; class Magnoliopsida; order Poales; family Poaceae; genus Dendrocalamus; species Dendrocalamus sinicus. Next base: position 24,012,518 of record CM070653.1, on the reverse strand, counting down.
TCCGATTCGAATAGCTAGTTGTCAGGCATGGCCGAGGAGACGAAGCAAGAAACCGCCGCGGCCGAGGTGGTCGTGACGGAGGCGGAGACCAACGCGGAGGAGAAGGCTGCGGAGCTGGAGAAGGCCGTGGAGGCGGAGGAGGAGGAGGAGAAGAAGGCGGACGAGGCGGACGAGGCGGCGGTGATCGAGGGGACGGGCTCGTTCAAGGAGGAGAGCAACCTCGTGTCCGAGCTCCCCGACCCCGAGCGGAAAGCGCTGGCCCAGCTCAAGGAGCTCGTCGCCGCCGCGCTCGCCAACGGGGAGTTCGACCTGCCTCCGCCCCCGCCCCCGCCGGCTCAGCCCGCGGAGGCGACTCCGGTGGAAGAGGCCAAGACGGAGGAGCCAGCCAAAGAAGAGGCGAAGGACGAGGCGCCGACCAAGGAGGAGGAGCCTAAGACCGAGGCGACGGCCGAGGAAGAGCCCAAGACCGAGGCCCCAGCGCCGGAGGAGCCCAAGGCTGAGGCCCCGGCCAAGGAGGAGCCCAAGACCGAGGAACCTGCCAAGGAGGAGCCCAAGACGGAGGCGCCGGCGGAGACTGCGGCCGAGGAGCCCAAGGCTGAGGCGGCCGTGGCGGCCGAGGAGGCCGAGCCGGAGACGGAGGAGAAGACCGTCGTGGTCGCCGGGGAGGAAGGCACCAAGACAGTGGAGGCCATCGAGGAGACCGTCGTGGTCGCCGAGGAGGAAGGCACCAAGACAGTGGAGGCCATCGTGGAGACCGTCGTCCCCGCCACGTCCGAGCCGGCTGCGGAGGCGCAGGCTCCCGCGCCTGTGGCCGAGCCGAAGGAGGAACTGATCTGGGGCGTGCCGCTGGTGGGCGACGACGAGCGCACTGACACGGTGCTTCTCAAGTTCCTCCGCGCACGGGAGTTCAAGGTGAAGGAGGCCATGGCGATGCTCAAGGCGGCGGTGCTGTGGCGCAAGCGCTTCGGCATCGACGCGGTCCTGGGCGCCGACCTCGGCCTACCGGAGATGGAGAACGTGGTGTTTTACCGCGGCGCTGACCGCGAGGGCCACCCCGTCTGCTACAACGTCTACGGCGAGTTCCAGGACAAGGAGCTCTACGAGAAGGCCTTCGGCAACGAGGAGAAGCGGGAGCGCTTCCTCAAGTGGCGCATCCAGCTCCTCGAGCGCGGCATCCGCGAGCAGCTCGACTTCGCGCCCAGCGGCATCTGCTCCATGGTGCAGGTCACCGACCTCAAGAACTCGCCGCCCATGCTCGGCAAGCACCGCGCCGTCACCCGCCAGGCGCTCGCCCTGCTCCAGGACAACTACCCCGAGTTCATCGCCAAGAAGGTAACTTCTTTTCTTGCCATGATTGGATCGTTTCGTAGTCTAGAATTTAATATCCTTAATTAGCTCCAAGATTGAGCCTTTCTGTGTCTGTAGTTTACTTTCTGGGAAAAATACGATCTTAAATTCTCTGTGCTGTTCTTTTTTTACTAGTAGAGTTCTTGTGTTGGGGGCGGGGAGTTGACTAGTGTCTTTCTTAAAGCGCCCGTAGTTCAGTAATCTAACTAGAGTGGTGAAAGCAAGCTGGGATCTTTTCCCTTCTAATTTTTCCTCTTTTAGTTCAGTAATATAACTTTTGTTCAGTTGCTTGTCAATCTTGCTATATAATGGTATGCAAAGGTAGGTAGGTCGATGCTCTTATTGTGAGGTTGGAGTAACTTCAGATGTATCAGGATTTGAACGAGCTGAATTGAGATAATTCATTTGGTCGAATCATCCATCCTATGCAGGTGTTCATCAATGTGCCATGGTGGTACCTCGCGGCAAACAAAATGATGAGCCCGTTCCTCACCCAGCGCACCAAGAGCAAGTTCATCTTTTGCAGCCCAGCCAAGTCTGCGGAGACCCTTTTCAGGTTTGCACACGAGGATCTCTATTCTCTGGCAATTGATTTTTGTGTAGTCCTACATCCAAATGTTATGTTCTTACATGTTGTTTGCCTTCTCTGATATGATGTAGATACATCGCACCGGAGCAAATCCCTGTCCAATTCGGTGGCCTCTACAAAGAGGATGACACTGAGTTCTCCACCTCCGACGCTGTCATCGAGCTCACTATCAAGCCTTCATCCAAAGAAACCATTGAGATTCCTGCTAATGAGGTTGATCTTTGTTCTTGTCTTGTGAATTTCATACAAAGTTTACACTGTGATGGTACTAATTGTTGGTGTGTTTGAAATGTGTTATCATTGTAGAACTCCACGGTTGTGTGGGAGCTCCGGGTGCTTGGATGGGAGGTGAGCTATGGTGCGGAGTTCAACCCCGCTGCAGAGGTTGGCTACACCGTCATCGTGCAGAAGACCAGGAAGGTGGCCGTCAATGAGGAGCCAATCATGAAGGGTAGCTTCAAGGTTGGCGAGCCCGGCAAGATTGTGCTCGCCGTCAACAACCCAGCATCCAAGAAGAAGAAGCTACTGTACCGAATCAAGGTCAAGAGCTCGGTCGAGTCCGCCTGACGTTCCAGCTGCCTGGCTCTACGATACGATCACCAACCAGGTCCACAGGTCCATATCACCCACCATTTGAACATGTTGCATGATAGAAGAGAACAATAAGAATTTTAGGGCCCTTTTGTGGTTGGTTCTTTGATTTGTTGGTTTGCTGTTTTTTTGGGGTCACATTTGTATGTGTTTACTTAAACCAAAGTGAGCTTGTTCTATGAGATAGCTGGGATCAGAAGGTGGGGAAGTTTGAGACGGCGATGGTTCTTGAGGTCAGGACTCAGGTGGGGGGAGCTGTGGAAGGAAGGACTGAAGAATAGCTGTTGCTGTTCTGTATATCTGTCTGTACATTGCATCCATGGATTCTCTTTCATCAACATGTTAATGTTTAGAAAGGATTCCGTTCTGTCGTCACCAACGCCATGTTAGTCTCCATGTTCTCCTTCCCTTTTGTCGTTGTTCTTGGTGCTTTGCATTTGGCAATGATCATGCCGCGCCATTTCAAGACAAATTTATGTGCATGCTATGGAAGTCAGGATCGCGGCCATTGCTTTGCCCATTTGCAGTAAAAAAAACTTCTCTTTGCAACCAATCGCGGAGGTTGTCGTAGCCATCTGGATTCTGATCAGACTTGTGTGGGACACTTCAGTTTTACTGGTACACTGTAACTCTTTTGTACTGAAACTAATGACGCCATTCCTAATTAGGCAATAAAGGGCATCTTTTACGTCTCATTTGCATGAAGCTTCCTGACAATGGCAAGAGAAACTAAGGGTGTAGGCCAAACCAAAAGCAGGCATTTCCAGGTGTTTATGCTGCCAATGGTGGGCATAAACCATGCTTGGGCGGTACAATTAACAAAAAGCAAAAAACCAGATAAAAGCAGGGCAGAGCAAAGCAAGCTGACAAGCTGTAGATAGATATAGATAACAAAGAAGGCAAAGGAAAGGAGAATGTGTGCCAGTGCAAGAACTTTCCCTTTGAGGCTTTGACCACACAAGCAGGCCTATAAAGACCACATTATGCAATGTCCAGCTTGGCCATGATGCCCCTCTACCTGGAAGAATCCTTTTTCTTTCTCTGCTCTCTGATGAACAATGGAGGCTGGTGATTTGATGAGAGTACTGCACCGGAGCATTTGTTACTGTGATCTTTCCATGGACAACCTGTGTGTTGCTCCATCTTTATCCAAAGGCTCGGAAAGCAGGCCCATTTCCTTGGGGTTTTAATGATCGTGGAGAAAAAACTCACCATTGATGGCATGGACAAGCACCATTGTCAATTGTCACGCCTGTGTGCCCATGGTGTTTGCTAGGGCCACTGAATGTGTCTCCACTCCTAGGGTTCTTCTCCATATGGTCTGGTCGGGAACGGTTCCGATCAGAATCTTCGTGTGTCTTGTCTTGAGATTTACGTAGGTCTCTCACTATCAATACATAGAGGTAACCTCAACTAAAACGAGTGTTGTGCAATGCAAAAGAATTCTTATTGTGTTGTAGGTCACTGGGCATCTGCAATGCATGGGAGCTTAAGGTGGGAGCTCAAAGAAAGAGGGTTCTAACTAGCGCTTCCACCCACTCCATGGCGACGGAAGTAATCGCCTAGCCACCTTGGAGCATTGGAGATGCTCTAATACGCTGACTGTCGATTTCTACTTGTTGGGTGAATGTTCGTAAAGAAAAAACATGAACGATCGTATCCGTACGTGTAGCAATGCTCTTTCCGATCAAGCATCAGGCTCTTCTCGCCGTGATCCTGGATGGTTGAAAGCATCACCATGATTTTAAATTTGAAACGGGGAAGAGCAGTAGGGAAGCATGGTGGGTACAAGTCATGTTCATGCAGACAGTACAGTAGTATCATACTAATGCACCCCCACTGTCACTGTTTGTTGTCTCACCATAGTCTACTTTCGTTGCATCTTCATCTTCAGCGTCTTCTATTTAAAAGAGATGGATGCGCAATTGTGCATAGATGGGCCAGAAAATCCAGAACTGTAACTTGCAAAGCTGAAACTGTACCGTCACTCACCCCTGGACCAGTATGGAGCTTTCAGCGTTGCATCTCCAATCCGGGACCAACAAAAACGCTATAAATTCCGGTTCACATTATATAATTTGCTGCACCGCACGGAGAGCTCACCAATTCACCAACCAAAGCTGCATTCGCGCTCGAGAAATTTAACCCATTGATTTACATTCCATGCCGCGATCAGGGAGACAAGCAGCGAAGATACAAGCAGCCAAGTGGGAGGCCTTCTTTACAATTTCCTTTGTTTCTTTCTACTACCTTTCGATCCAGATGAGCAGATAAGAAAGGATCCTTTCGCTCACCGTATCCTTACGGAGCACAAACACATGCTTTTTTACTGAACACGCACGCATGTGTATCTTATTCTAAAGGTGAGCACCGGCGCCAAGCTGAAGGCTCGAACACGAGTGGGCTACCAACGCTCATAGCAAACTGGGAGAATTCTCGAGACTTACTCGTGATCAGGGGAGTTAAGGAGAAGGGACATGTACTGCAGGACTCACAGGTAGTAGACGAAAAACTGTGCGGTCTCAATCCATTGTGTAGGACCGAGAACGGTTACTAAAAAGGTGAATAGGAGCCAACCTGATTGAAAACTTTTCAAAATCTTTTGCAAAGGATTAAATAGAGCTCTTCACTCCAATAGCTATTAGAAACAATGAAAAGATATGAATATCATAGCCTAAACACCTAGAAGGAAATATAAAAAAACCAAGCACAATAAAGTTTTACCCCTCAGTGCGGTACTACCACTATATAATTGCAGTAGCTCCATTAGGGTTTGGTACTACCACTCCTTAGTTGGCGGTACTAACTTTTCCTCAAATCAGCATAGAAAAATTAGCCCAAGCAAAATACAAAACCATACAACTTTCATATGGAAGATCCAAATAACTTGAAATTTGAACCAAAACAAGATCATAACCTTAGAAACATAAAACAACAAAAGATCTTATAAAATTATAAGAAGGTTGGGACCTTTTGACCAGGCCCGGCCCTGGAGGGGGGCGAGCGGGGCGGCCGCCCCGGGCCCCCAAAACCTAGGGGCCCCTATATACTGATATATATATTGCATGTACGAGTATACTACTACTAAAGTAATGAGTCTATCTTTGGGCGGCGGACTTGGCGACTTCTCATCTTCAGATCTCTTATCGTCTATTCGTCTAGGGCCGTCTCCCGTCTACCCGTATCTAGACGTCTCTCCGGCCTCCGCCAGGCGCCAGTCCGCCGCGCAGCCGCGCTACGTGCGTCCCCCCGCCGGTAAGGCCGCGAGCCCGCGACGTGAGCTCTGCAAGTCTTCATGCATACATGGCGCCGACCGCTAAATGCTAAATTGCTAATCCGCTTTGCTGCCTTTGCATCATTGGATTCATAATTCATTGCATGGCCTGCATGCTGCATGCAGGATTGTAGGCGCGTCCGCGCGTACAGCGTACTGCGTGTCTGCGTATAAGGCGAGTAGGCGACGGACGGACGGGCTGCACGACAGTCGACAGAGCAGAACACGGCGGCCGGCGGCGGCGGCTGAGCGAAGCGATCAATTGAACTCAGCGATTCAATGGCGAATCTGCCGTCTGCGACTAGATGAGTTGATCACCGACACCGAGCGGAGCGAAGAAGCGATCGATCGCGAATTCGAATTCCCAAACCAATGGTTCACATCTATCGTGAAATGAATTTGCATATTAGGAATTTTTTAATCAATAATTAGTGCTTTGTAGTTACTAATTATACTATTGTTCTTTAAATTTTCAGTACCATGTCATCTAGAAAATATGCATCCGGGAGTGAAAAAAGAAAAAAGAGGAAACGAATAGATGAGTTGATAGAATCACAGAGGGGATCCGTTGACAAATTTTTTAAAAGTAATATGAGCACTTCAAGAAATCCTGATGAATTGGCAATAGTTGCTGTGGAGGAAGATGCTAATGTGAATCTAGAAGATGAGGGCCCTACGGAAGACCATGTCAACATCAACACAGATGATAACAATGTGAGTGATCATGAGCACATATTTAATTTATCTGCTATAGAATCTGCTAGTTTTGATGAACCAGTATTTACTACAAATATTGGATGAGATTGATATCAATACCATCATCAATGACTTCGCATCTAGAAATGTTAGAAGGAATTTTTAAGGTAATATCTATAAACTCTTTGACATGAATTTTTCTTTAATACATAACGCATTTTAAATGTTTGTTGGTAAAATTAGGTACATATATATATATATATGTGTGTATGTAGATTTATATTTAGATATTTATACTAGGGCCCTTATTTCTAGTTTCGCCCCGGGCCCCTAAAATCCCAGGACCGGCCCTGCTTTTGACTCTCAAAGCCCTGCTACAGCAAAACCGGATTCAAGCCACAAAATGAGCCAACCCTCAAACCGAGCCTCCAAATTACTTAAAATTTGATATGCACCTTCTCTAGAATATCATAAATATATTCCAATCAATGATCAAGAAAATCGTCGCCAAAGTTTTGACTTTTTTTGTTTGAAGAAAAGTTATACTAAAATAGGGCAAAAGAGGGAAACCTCTAGTTGTTGTTACTCGTGAGTTCTTAATGATCTAGATGACTTTATATGGGTTCTCACATATTATAGCAAGTAAGATTACAATACAAACTCAAGCCAAAATGACCTCAAGATCAAAATCCTAAAATCACCCTCTCTTGAGCCAAAATCAAGTAAATATAAGAACCTACAAATAGCAAGTGACTAGATGAATGACATATGATTTTCAAGAGATATCTTCATCACTTACACATCTCTGGCACAAAGAAAAACCAAGAGGAGAAGGCGAAGCACAAAAATAAAGCCAAATCAAGATTTCATCACTTGAAGGGAGAAAGATTTGGATGAATTTTGGTCTCTACTGATACTTGGAGAGAAATGTTTACATCTACTCCCTAGCCATATACAAAACCTAAGGAAGATAAAAAACAAAACTCAACCATAAGAGCCTATCACATCTCTCACAAGGTTCTCTCTAAGAACCCTAACTCCTTTCTCCTCACATGGTTTAACACTAAGCCACTTCTCTCTCTTTTTATATGGAGGCTCATAAGTGAAACCCTAACTAACACTTCTAGTTGGATTTCATCTACTTATATAGGCTAACCCATTAACCCAATACCACATCAAGTTTTACACCTACACATGCGTACTTTTTCAAAGCACATATATACCTATTAATCTATTAGTGAATCAACACTTAATCCACTTAACAATTTTGGTATATATAATACCTAAACCACTTAGCCAGCACCACGGTTTCGTACACCATTACTTTTTCGGTATTGAGCAATTTACCAAAATATCCCTCTATGCACTCCACGAAGCTTCCCGCTTCCTTTGCTATGAAGCATCATTGCCAATGCTTCATCATCTTCTATGTAGCTCCAATGACTTGCCGTTAAGCCTTTCACGCATCTAGATCTCACCGAACTGTCCTCACTCACAAACGACCCAAGTTACATGGTGCTCCACATGTAGGGGTGGCAAAAAAGGCTCGAGGCTCGTGAGCTGGCTTGGCTCATGGAATAAACGACCCGAGCAAGGGTTTCAGCCGCTAATGAGCCAAGCCGAGTCGCTCACAAACCACTAGCTAGGCTCGATAGGCTCATTCAGCCCAACCCAATTGGGTCCTATTGTAGCTTGTGCAATTGAGAATTTCAATTTTGCAGTCATAATAGTATGTGTCCTTTCTCGTGGTTCTCTAATTGTTAGAGATTTTGGGTCTATACTTATTACTGAACTCATGTTGTTCGCAGAAATGGACTTTTCTGATCCAAAGCGCAAGCCACGTTACCTCGATAAGATACTCATGGTGGCACTCCTCACCACCATGTGTGTCGTCATGCTCCAGAAGTACCATTTAAGGTTGCGGCATTACCTCTCTACGGTAGTTCCGCTATTGAAACTCCGTTACTTCCTTTTACCACAGAGAGTGATTCCGAGGGTGCTCTCTAGAAAAAAAAATATTCCGCTCATTTTGACAGAACTTCCAAAAAGCGAAAGTACCGTCGTTTGCACTCCGATACTTCTGATTGTCCAGACAGAGCATAGATTGGCTATCAATTTTAGTTTTTAGAGAATGCATGACCCTAAATTGATCCAAATGGCACAAGAATATACTATCAAGTTACTAGACATGATCTCTCTTAATAGTACGATATTTATCGTACAATTCAGTCTTCCACCCTTTCTCCTAAGACTGGTAAAAGCGAAAAGGGAGTCTAGTCTACATATATCTTTGTCTTGAGCCACTTTAATTTTTATATTGACCCTTAGTATGCATCTCATCATCATTTTAGGGACTAAACTTTTTAAACACTTAATAAACATGTTAGTCCCATATTCACATAAATTCATTAATTACCAAAACCATTTTAGGAGCCTAGATTCTTTTAATCTTTCATTTTTTGGTAATTGATGACGGTTATACCGTCAGCAACAGAAGCAACTTAAAAATTGTAAACTCTTAAAAACTAAACTCAATTTTTCAAACTTTTTGAATCAAAAATTAATTATTCATCACAATAATTGAATGATCTTCACATGGTCTCACACGTCGTGATCCAAGCGGTGGACAGATCGAAATGATGGCGTTTTTGCTGCGTTTTCCTGCGATGGCATGGCGCAGGGGCAGGCGCGGTTAGGAGGTGCCGGCCGGTGGAGCCGCGGTGGTGGGTGTTAATGAGCTGACTCGTCCGCGCAGGAGAAAGATCGGCACGTTTCAATGGTCCCTTCTCCTGTGCGTCGTCCATGCAACTGGCAAGTGCTACTGTGCTAGGGTAATTAAACTTTGTGCCGTGTGTTTGCGGCATGCGTGGGGCAAGATAGTAGTACCTACAAGAATAGTTAATCCTGGTCATAAATATGGTTGAGCCTAGTTCAAGCATCTCAAGAAAGCAATTTGCCTGGAAGAATAATTAGCCAGCTTAATAACAGGTGAAGCCGAACCTTTTCCCTTGAGTTGCAGGGGACGGGAGTGGGATAGCTCGATCGACCGTCCGGATTAATGCCTTGATCAAATGTAAAAAAAATCATTCAGCCCTCCTACTTTTCCACACCTCCCCATCTGTACCGTCCATCTATCATCCAGCGATCCACAATGTGTGCAAAGGACTGCAGGAGACGCGGCAGGTGTAGAGCTATGCCCAAATGGTAGATGGGCTGTTCTTTTTGGCTGCGATTTATGGCTTTGGTTGTGATTTATAATTTTTGGGCTGTTTATGTAAGAGATTACAGAGAAATAGAAACTCACGTGCGGTTTTTACAAGTATAAATAAAGTCGGTACAATATGTATTACAATTAACTAGTAGACTCTATTTTGAAAAAAAATATTTTGTTTAAAAGTTTACTTAAAAAAATAAAAAAACAGTTTTTAGAAGTCGGAAAGAACAATACCGACGAGGGCTTTAAACTTGACTCACGACACGTACAGCGGAGGGGACGCAACGTATCATTTTTGTTCTGGTACAAGAAAAATGGCGGGGCAAAAGGTACTTTCTAATGTTCGCAGGACAAGAGATTTCACGTCGCCGTTCGAGCAAATGCTCGTGATTTCTAACCGCGGCACCATCGATTCCGATGGCTAGCAGCCCGTTGGATTAAGGAAGCGTGCAATCAGCGCGGCATGGGCGCATGGCATATGTCAATTGTCAGGTATCTCACATTGCTACGTCCATGAAAAGCTCTGATTGGCCTGAGGCTGTGAAAAAAGAAAATGAAAAGAAATCCGCTGTGAATTTTGTAGGAGTAGCTCTGTTTGACATGAGATTGGGAGGTTGTTTAGTTCGTTGTCGCAATATGTCAACTCAAACGAACCGAGCAACTCCGAATTAATGTTTTTTAAGGAAGAATTACATTGTTCATTTCCAATCGAATAAGGTTAACGACGACACTTTTGTCTCAGTGGCGATCTCGAGCTATTCTGGCCTATTCCATATGCTATTCTTGTTAATGGTGTACCAAGAATTTGAATGCAACAGAAGGTAAACCGTACGACGTACATGCAAGAAAAGGGTGCTCGTGCTACCTACCTTTGGCTCTCCGGAACCGAGAGGTGTCCACAACAGGACACAGGTCCACAGGACACAGCCTCTCCAAACATGTGCAGCTGCTACATCCCACAGGACCGTACTCTTTAAATGACAAAGGTGGTACTGTACTAATCAACAATTTGCAAAAGGGAAGATTCGAGGAGAGGTATAGGAAAAGTTCATATTGATTTTTGCTTTTGCTGATGATTTTTTTACTAAAAATAAATAAATAAAAATTAAAAGAATTATCTTTTTCAAAGAGATATAAGCGATAGAAAAAGTGATAGAGATACGTGCACGTGATGGGAGTAAGAGAAGTGAGGTACGTGATGCACCTGTGACCCCTCTATCTTATCCCCAAAACGAGATAATAGCAGGAGAAGTCGCTTTGGAAAGCTGAATATTCATATCATTTTTTACCTTTTCTTAGTAAAAAAAGGATCAGAAATAAAAATCAATACCAACAAAATTTTAATAATGAGGTGGCTAGGTGTACTAATGTTTGCTTCTCTACTCGGTTCAATTCTTTTTCCAATTGGATGGCTAAGGTGGTGCTCAGTTGGGCTGAATTTTGGTGCTTTATAACTAAATTTTCACTGTAGTTGACTGAAATTACACTGTAGCTGATGGTGGCTTATTTAGTATAATTAAATTTAAAAAATTAAAAATAGAAAAAATGGGTTAGCCCATCACATATAATGCAAACGAATACTGGAAAAAACCGGCAAAAAAACTCAAAATAAGCCGAAAAGTCATAAAAAGATGAAATTTAGGAATAGTGAAAAATAAGCTGGAAGCCAGAAGTCTAAGCCCAAATGAGTAGACTGACGTCCATGCCTATCAGTAGTAGACTTTTTAAATACAAATCTATCAGTAGTAGTTAGCAGTCGTGCCGGTCAAGTTGTTCTTGTACAGGTGCACACTCTCCAGGCTTGGCGCGGCGAACACGTCCTCTGGTGTCTCCCCAGTGAGCGGATTCATGGAGATGCCCAAGAACTACAGCTTCTTGAGTCCCCCTATCCAAAGAGCTGGTTCGTGAAAAGCTCCATCTGAACCAAAAAACTTAAATTCCTAATGATTCTTGGTATCTTGCTGAAGAGGTTGTTTGACGAGTGGTCCAGATTGATGAGATTGTTTAGCTTTCCGATGAAATAAGGGATGTTACCATTCAGGGAGCAGATGGTGAGAAATAGCACGCGGAGTCTAACAAGGTCGCCGAGCCTCTCCGGCAATGGCGACGAAGAACCCGTTGTAGGCGAGGAGCTCTTGGAGGATGGTGAGGTCAACCAAGAACCTTGGGAACTGTCTACACATTTCCATGACGAATTTAATCCTCTTGAGATTATACTGCTAATAGTGATGATGGTAATATATATAAATCTAAACTAATATGATATGTTGGATAAAAAAATAAAGTCTATATTTATTTTTAGGTACCATAAAAGAGCTCTTAAAAAATGTTAATGTAGCATCGGAATTACAAACTTTTTTTTTAGAAAATACCACTCTGAAGAAATCAAAGCCTTTGACCAAGCTGAAATGACTCTTATGCCCATACGATTTCCTCTGCCAGCCTATTAGTTGTTGTTGCCGCATGAGAGCTTTAGCTTGGGTTGAAATTCCAAAATAGACAGGAGAGAGAAAGTGTTGGTTCACGGGGAGCACACAAGAGAGGAGGAAAAGAAGAAAATGCAAGGGCATTTATGATATTTTGTGAAAAGTTAAGTCATGGTATTTTCTAAAAAAAATGCTTACGATTTTGATGGCATAAAACTAATAAGGTAAAAAACAATGAAAATTTTCAAAAGTGTGAAAACATTGGTCACTAAGGCTATGTACAATAGTGTGATATTAGTTGTTTCTAAACTTTACCATATAGCACACGAGATGATATAGAGAAGAGAGAGAGAAAGTATAGAGAATTGAGTCTTTACTTATGAAATAGTCGATTGTAACACAATAAATAAAACACCTTGTGTCACGAAGAAGCTGTTTATAGAGACATGCAAAAAGATAATATATTGTATGAGCTATTTTTAATACCATCTATAGATAACATGTATAATATAGACATCAGTTATCTGTATTATTGTACATGTCTAACGGGAAACCACGCATTAAAGGAGAAAAAGAAGGCAGAAAGAAAACTACGCAAAATGATTGGTAATGCGAAAGAAAAGAAACGAAAAGCGAAGCCTAAAGCGCACCATGTTTTGGGGAACCGGAAAAGTTGCTGTTGCTGTTCTCCTTTACCAAACGGCTATTACAAACTACGCAAATTCTGATAGTTATCAACTCCATGCAATTTTCTTTGTCAGACATTGATCAGCTAATACCAGCATAACATAAATTGATCAGCTAATACCAGCATAACATTTTTGTATGCTCACATTTCCAATATCCCAAGCCGTACATATGCCTATTGATTGTTTAATGAAAACTCTTAAGTAAAGAACAAGGGAACTGCATAGGATATGCAGCTGATGTCGGTTTCTACTGTGTGACTAAACAAAAGGTTGGACCTTTGGATTCTATGCAAGATTGGCGAAAGTTGTGGTCCACCACACTTGCAGTGTATGAGAGAGGACCAAAAGTTCTAGGATTCAGGCCTTGGGTCTCGAGGTGACAAGAAGATGCTGCTCCATTGCATTTTCTTTGTATCTTGGGCTTGATGAACTCTAACGATGAATTTGTGCAGGGGAAATGAAGGTGTTTCTATATTTCGGAGTTGATGTGATTATGTGAAATACTCTGCGGTGAAAACCAGAGTGAAATGGCATCATGCGTAATTTTGATCTAATAGGATTGTGGAAGGACTAAATTAAGGAAATCACTATGAACAATAGTTCAGAGAAATACAAGAATGAAAAGGCCTAAAGACGGCAGTGCTCTAAGTGGCTTATAAGTCAGAGGTTATAGTTTATTTTACACTATAGCTACTGTTGGTTTATTCTGTATAATTAAATATAAAAGAAATAAAAAAACATTATATCTGTACGGACAATACAAAGAAATAAAAAAAGAAAGAAAAAAAAAAGCTAAAAACGACGTAAAACCATAAGTCATAAGTTAGAAACTGAAACCGTTTGGAGGAAACCTTAGCAGAAATGTCTTCTAAGCAGGTAGGTAAGAAGAAAAGATGAGGAAACTGCCCTAATATAATGACGAAAAGAAAAGGTTGGTCTGATCAGCAGGGCTCTAGTTGTCCTGTCCTGCATAGCTGAGGCACCGGAAAAGCAGGGAGTTTCACTGCAGCTACGTTGCATCTCGCAAGTCAGCCACTTTCCAGGGAGCAATTTCACAGCACATTCTTTGATGGCATCAAAATGTCGAAACAAACAATCAGAGGCCCACACAGAGAGAATCTTGCGCCTTTTGCTGAGATTTTCCTGCACAAGTGCCGCGTCAAGCAAGTTTTTGTAACTTTTTTCAAGAGTCTCAAAAATAAAAGGGCAAAGGTTTTTCAAAGCCAGTCGAATTGCGCAATGCGCATGCACTTCAGTTGATGTGATCTTTTACTAGCCTCTGTTGTGACAGTGGAAACGGGTGGATTTGCTGTTCGCGTCAAACTCTCAAACACACTGAGCACGAACCAGCTGCCCTGTTTCAGTTTCAGTACAGTTAGAAGGCCAAAACTTGGCGGCCTATTAAGCAGCTTATTTTGCTTTGTTCAAGCAGCTTGAAGCTGGTGACTCAAAAGATAGAGACATCAACCAAGCAGCATTCACCTGCTTGAAGCCGGTGACATCCGCCCTTCCTCCAATTCACTGATGAAACTAGGTAGCAGTTCAGTTCAGTAAGGTACGACGAGGCTTCGAAGAGCTCGTGAATTGCAGAAGGATGCAAGAACTTTGCATGAAGCCATTGGCCATGTGCATGGGTCAGCCCATTATGCTTTCTGTCATTTGTTTCGGGGTCACTGGGTCAGGCAGTGGTCGATAATGGATGGTCCGGCCCATTTTGATCTCGACTCTGGAGATTGTGGATTCTTGTCAGTTGATGCGTTTGAAAGGCCAAAACGAAGGGGAAAACGATTCTGTTGGGCTTTATAGCTAAAAGGTCCGAGTTCCCTTGTTGATGGGCTAACTACTTGTGGATTTTTTTGGACTTATGACATGAATTTTTATGGTAATTAACTTTCAAGCGGAGTATCTTTTTAAGACGAAGTCTATATTTATCTTGAAGAGAAGTGGAATGTTGCTACGGCAAATGACGGCTCACAGCTCTACCGCCGGTTGGGCCCACATGCCAGTTCACCATTTACCTGCCAGTGAACAACACAAGCAGTAAAAATGTAAAAGCATACAGTCTATCTGCAGTAAAAAGTATACAATAGAAAAATTACCCCCTCCTAGTCCCAGTCCTTCTCGTCACCGACCATGATCGTCTCCACGCTCACTTGCACATGCAAAGACCAAAGAAACTTTCTCCTAGCACAATTCTCCACAACTTGACCGTCATCAGCACACACACTCACATCACCCTTGTCCATCCATAGACAAGAAGAAAATCATCCACGACCATTAACCAACTCGTCCATGATCACCCAATTTATCGCTTTCCACAAAATAACTCTAGACAACTCATTACAACCGCTAACTCAACGAGTACTCGAAAACCACAAGTACATGAAAAATACTATCACTCCGCCAAAAACACTCGGGAATAACAAGCATGCTATCGACTACCGAGAACCAAGTCCTTCCGACTATCGAGTACTCCCATCTTCTAAGTACCAAAACATTCGAGTATTGGTCCTCCGAACACTATTCACCGATCACCGAGTACCTACCTGGTACTGTAACACTGACCAACAATCACCGACCATCATGCATAGACCAATCAACCACTGACCCAACATGACTACTCGAGGTACTCGAAGATCATAAGAATTGAAGTACTCATACCGACCATGAAGTCTATGAGTACCGACCATGAAGTCTACGGCAACCGATCACAAAGCATTCGACTACGAAGACAATGACAACAGACTGCAAAGTATATGACTATGAAAATAAGACCGTGAAGTGTACGACCATAACAGCAGTCCGCAAATTCTACGACCATCGACCAGTAAAATCTTCGACTATCGAGATCGACTAGTAAAGTCTACAATTATTGAGTACCGATCAGTTAGTGTAGGTACAACCATGAAAAAGTATTGTAGCTATGACCATAAAAAGTACTACAGCTATGATTACCTTTAGAGGTCGTTCTGTCGTGGTTGAAGTTGAGCAGAACGTAGTCGAAGCTGGACATGGTCAAAGTAGAAGTAGTCGAAGTCGGATGTGGTCGAAATAAAATGTAGTCAAAAGCTGCCATGGTTGAAGTTAGTCGTTGGATCCTTTGATGCCACTCGAATGCCGTCCGATGCTCTGTTTCCACTCGAACGTCGCTCAATGCCCTGATGCTACTCGAACACCATCCGATCGTCCTTGGATCCGATCGAAATCACTCGAACTGGTCTGAACCTACTCGGACGCTTACCAGATGTTAAAATGACCACTCAGAAGTTGTAGTCATTTACGACAGCGTTGATGTTGATTTTGACGACGACCATGACTTCCTCTGCAGATGTCGATTTCAACCACTTGCTCATAGACAAGTTTGACCGCTTTCGCATATGACCACAAGTAGCAGTCGTAACCTTCATCTGCTACAGTAGCGCTTTCTCTTTTGAACTAGTCTGAACAGTCGCAACTAGCCAATCCACCCGATCGAAAATCAACGATCGAAAAGCAAGTAACTCTTCGGACTAGTCCGATCGCACGAGCCGAAGTTCGGACTGGTCCAAATGTTCCGACGCTTATCGGACTGTCAAAACAACTTAGATAAAGATTGAATGATCTGAACTTCTTCACTAATCAGACTGGTCCGATCAACTTCTTATTTGCGCCTCAAGCGATTTTTGAAAGCTACAAACTGAGACAACATGAGAATGCAAAATCTTTGGTGGTGCTCGAATCGCTAATCAAAGCCACTCGAATCTGACTGAGACCACTCAGAGTCGATTGAAACACTCGGAGAAGACGAAAACCACTTGAACTTGAAACCTTTGAGTGTGATTGATCAAAGCTTTCACAAACACAAGATCCAAAGCAATCTGAAAGTTAATTATTCATCATCACTTTATTCACGACTAGCCACATGGTCTAGCAATAAGAAAAGATTTATGTCATTTATGGATCATCATTTCTTTTGCCAGTTCCAAATGAGTCATGAGCCCTCTCGAAGGTTTTAGTGTACTATGAGATTGAATTGGTAAATCTTCTCCCAATTTGATTGCTAATTTAAGCATCTTTGTCTATCTCTGTGCAGCATATTTGGGGATACCGCCAAGTTTGGAACTCCTCCGATACTTCTACGGGATGATAAAAAAGTCCAGGAAGTCGGCAGCGTTACCCAGAGGTTGCACTTTTCATCTCCACGATGGGAAGGCCAAAAAATACATTCCAATGTATTCTAAGTCATCGTGGTTGTCATGGAAAAAGATATGGTTCTACATGACGCTGAGCAAGGAGGACAAACTTTCTTTTATCGGTTGGTTTTAGCGTCGAGAACCCAGGGTAGAGGTCCTTCTTGATGAAGAAGGGAAAGGTACTACGATGGGTCGATGCCATCTCCTGTCTCAGGGAGAAAGATCTTACTTCATGGCATGTAGTGAAAGATTTTTTTCATGCACCGGATAAGTCCTCTGAAGTCATGTGACCACACCATGCTCTGGTACACAGGCATGACTGACTCGACTAGGGATTTTTTGGAAGGTAAGCCTTGAAAAATTCTGACCAGTCTTTGTTTTTGCTTGGTTGAATCTTTTTGACCTTAAAGTTTCCCTTAATTTCATAGCCCTATCCACCACTAAGGTGAGAAAGAGCATCAAAATGATCTGTGCAGGGGAGCCTAGCCAGAAGGCATATGTGCCCTTGATCCTTGCTCTTACCTCTCCAAAAGACAGGATCGAAAGACTTAAGGTTGGAGTAACAACCTTTTTTTCATCGACTGTATATTTTCTGATCGATGTGTTGTAATTCTCTTATAATGTGTAGATGGTTGGGTCAGAGAGTGGTGAGCTGTCTGAGAGCTTGCGAGATGCTCCTCCGAGCCCCAAGAGGCAACAAAGCATGAGGAAGTCGTATGGAGCCTCGAGATCAAACCCTACTCCATTGACTACTACTTCGACCGTCCCTCCGAGTGTTGCTTCGACCATTCCGACGACCGCGTAGGCTTTTAATAGCAGATTCCCCTCGAAGGTAGACTTCTATTATGACTCTGAAAGTTTTTTTATAAGACTATTCCTTCTCTTATAAGGAGGACAGAGAAAAGACAGCAACAAACACATATTTCTTAGATGAAGGATTTTATCGCTGAGCTCACTTCAATTAGTGACAAGGCAAAAGAGAGAGAAAAGTTGCTGATAAGAGCCACTATGACTATAGAATCAATAGTGATTATGAGTTTACTGGTCGTGGGCTCTGAGGTAGTCATGACTGACCAGACTACGGCTCTAGTGGTCGTGACTGACTAGACTGAGGTGTTGGTGCTCGTGACTAACCAAACTGAAGCTCTGGTGGTCATCCCTCAAGTATCGGAGGAAACAATTGCTTCGACAGTCGAGGGAGTTGGTTGAAGAAGTTGCTTCTAGTCGTCCCATGGAGAATCCAGCTAAGGATAAGCTTATCCAGTCAGAGGACTCATAGGGTCCGACCAGCCCTACTAGTGTAGTACTGGAAAAGTCGGTTGGGAAGAAGAAAATGAAAGCAAGTGCTCTGGACTATGTTGCATGGCGTTTTAACTTTAAAATGAAAAAGACCAAGTAGTATTAGTAGAAATTCAAATAAATTTATACCTTTAGATTTTTTTGGCATTTTGAAATTCTTACTTCTCCCTTTTCGTTCTTCTTTTCCCATAGCACCTCTCCTCGTGAGGAACCTTCTAAGGAGGGAGTGGTTGAAGAAGCCCCCGAGCAGGTAGAGGAATCAGCAAATGTTGCTACTACTCGAGATTCTTCAGTAGCTCTGACCCCTTCCAAGGATGTGGAGATGGAAGATATACCTCGGTAAGATATAATTTCTACCGGGAAGCAAGTGTTGAAGAGGAGGGAGTAGATATGCTTTCTTTTTTATTCGGAGGTCCTAAAGTGGAAAGCACTTTACTAGCCAGAAAAAACTCCACACCCCAAGGACATCCCTAACAGACTTCAAATCTTCAACAACCAAAGACTTGAAGAGATTAGTAGGAGAGGGTTGAGGATGGCCAATTGAGGACGGGTCTTGAGGTGCTTTACTCTGCATATACTGATAAAGCAGTCTAGGTTAGTTTTCACGACCACTTTAGGATGTATTTTAAAAGTTTTTTGAAACTTTTCTAAGTTTCTATTTCTCTTTTTTTTTTTCTTTTGTAGCATATGGTGGAGAGCGTCGCTATGGTGAGAGAATTGACCGGGCAAACATTAGCCTTGGAAAAGAAGAGGGCTAGCCTCCATCAAGAGGCTGATGAATGGTAATGATTTTTCCCTTTCTATTATGATCGTGAAGTATTTTTTTGCTTCTTATAGTCATTTTTTATTCTTTTCAAGTCGAGGAACACCATCAAGGTGCTCGAAGATACCCTGAAGAAAGAGAGGGCAATGTTTGGGGGTCAATTTTGACCAAAAACGAATAACTCCTCGTGACTCTTGAGGGAAAAAGCCTTTAATTGAGAAGTAAGTATCCTCTTGGAACTTCTTCTACTGCTTTGTAATCTTTGCTTTTTCTTAGATCTTCCCTTGTTGCGGTGATAGAATTAGAAGACTTCGAAAAAGAGGCTAAAGCTAAGGGAATTGTTATTGTGAAACTTGAGGAGATGTGTAAAGCTAAGGACCAGTCAATCAAAAACTGGTCGACCAGGTTTAATGATAACATCATCAAGTACAAGGAAGCCGTTAAAGCATATGTGAAGAAGAACCAAGATAATTGATCATTAATCCAACCAGTTGGTCAAGAAGGTGAATTGCCTTGGCAGACAACTCAAAACCCTTTAAGGCTTGCTCGCTATTTCTCGGAGCAACAACAAGCAGACGATGAGAGATGTCATGACTGATGGAGTTAGCTTTGCCTCAACAAAGCTTAAAGCTTTCGACCTAGCACTCAACTTCCAAGTACTTGAGACAAATTTCAACTGTTTGGAGGAGGATACAACCAAGTTCTTCGAAGAGGTGAAGCCCTTCAAAAATAAGGTTGTAGAGGAGATGAAGGTTGGGTATCCATTGAACAACAGCCACTCTGGTGGCTTCGATGAGTAGATAAATATTTATTTAATTTGTAAAATTCTTATGTAAAAAACTTGCCTTTGTTATCAATGAAGTTTATGTCATTTTCTTAACTAAATGAGTAATTGTATCTTTCCTAGCCCCCCGATTGCTTGCTTAGCAGTATAACTTACTAAGTAAGCAGTAGTACAAGATAAGATATATTTTTCTCCTATCGGTGAACTTCGATTATGTCATAGAAATGATCTAGCAGTTTATAGGAAATTATATTGGGCAAAATCAATGAATGATTTTGACTAGTCTTAGATCTTTATTTCCACAATCGAGAATTAGATAAGAGAAAACTGTGACATAAACATATGAAGAACAAGAAAAATATATGCAAGTGTGTTTGTGTGGAAGAATGATAAGTGCTTTTATTTGTAAATTTTATCCAAACTGGTTGTAAGATTGTTGAGAACTGAAGATGTGAACAATACCTTTGGAAACGTATTCGTGCTCAAGTTTCGACTAGTAGAAAAGATCGCAAAAAAAAAAGATGTCACTAGAAAACTCCTTCTAGTGGGCAAGACCATGTGTAGAGAGGAGAGATTTTGATTAGGAGTTTTTCCATGTCTCGAACAGGTTTAAACAAGAGAAGAATAGAATATCGAAGTGAGAAAGGAAGCCTTCAAGCCCTCGAACATTTAAATAACTATATTAGTTGTTTGTGTGAATCTCCATTTTACGTGTATTTCTTTGAAGAAATTATGCAGATTATTATAAGAACCATCTCTGTGAAGGTCACGATAGGAATTCACATAGCATTTGACGAAAATGTCAAAGGCAAAAAAGTAAAAGACATCCCTTAGAAAGGGTTTGGACAAAAGCAAATCTCTTTGAGCAGTTCAGCTAATAATAGCATGTGACCAAATTTGGTATAATAAAATACAAATAAAAATACTTACCGATAAAGAAACAAGAATAATGCAACTTTATTAAAATATGAAAATAAAAGTAAATTATACATAGAACTTATGCAATTGATCAATATTCCAGCAATTAGACACAACACGCCCGTCTGACATGCCAATCGTACCGAGCCTGGTCTGGTGATTTCAACCACAGTATATAGACCTTCCCATTTAGGTAAAAGTTTATTGTGATTTGCCTGACTCTAAATTTTTCTGAGAACCAAATTATCTACAGCTAGGCTATGAGGCTACACCTTACAATTGTGGTACCTTCACATGGCTTGTTGGTAGATCGCCGAATGTACCAAGGCTATGTTTCGTCGTTCTTCAAGGAAATTGATATCATCAATCTATCATTTAGCTTCATTATTATCCTTATAGCGATTAGTCTGGGTAGAGCCAATCTTTAGTTCTTGAGGAAGCATGGCTTCTACACCGTAAACTAAAAAGAAGGGTGTTTCACCGGTCGCACGTCTAGTCGTGGTCTGAACA
This sequence comes from Dendrocalamus sinicus, assembly GCA_036346575.1. Taxonomy (NCBI): domain Eukaryota; kingdom Viridiplantae; phylum Streptophyta; class Magnoliopsida; order Poales; family Poaceae; genus Dendrocalamus; species Dendrocalamus sinicus. Next base: position 23,991,246 of record CM070653.1, on the reverse strand, counting down.
ATCCATAATACGGAGGAATGTTCTTGAACCCAAGCTCCTGGCCATTGTGTTAACTGGTTGAACACTTAGCGTTTGATCTCTTGTATTAGTATGCCATTCACCCTTTCTACTATCTCGTTACTCTGTGGATGAGCCACCAAGGCGTAACATCTCTTGATACCTAGATCCTTGTAGAATTCTTGAAAATCACTACTTAAAAACTAGGTACCATTATCTATGATTATATGACTGAGGACACCAAACTATGTAATCACATTTTTTGTGATGAATTCTTGGTAGCCTTATTTGTTATCTTAACAACTGGCTCAGCTTCTATCTATTTTGTAAATATACCAATCATCACAAAAAAGAATTCAAAGCCCCGAGGTGGTCTTGGAAAAGGTCCCAAAATATCTAACCCCCAAGTTGTAAAAGGCCAAGAAAGAGGTATAGTTTGCAAAGCTTGTGTAGGTTGATGTACTTATCGGCTATGAAACTGACATTGTACATACTTTGTCATACGGTCTTTTGCATCATGAAGGGTAGTTGGCCAGTTTCCAACCCTAGTCTTCATAGCTCAGTAGCTATTAGAGAAAAGGGTTAAGTGAATACTTGGGGAGAATTTAAAGGCACCAGTCACCCCCCTCTGTTGCCTACCTGGTCCTACAATTGGAGATATGATCTCGGGTGTTGATACTTTTCATGACCAAGTCATCAATATAGGCCTCTAAGTTACAACTAATCTGACAACTAAAGATTTTTTGTATTAACCTTTGAAAAGTAGCACCAACAATTTTTAGACCAAACAACATTTTGACGTAACAAAAAGTTCTATATGGTGCGAAGAATGAGGTTTTCTCTTTATTCTCTTTACTCATGCTAATCTAGTAATACCCTGACTATGCATCTAAAAAGCTTCATAACTCACACCTAAAAGTAGAGTCAACAGGCTAATCGATATGTGGAAGAGGAAGTCATCCTTTAGGCAAGCTTATTAAGATTTGTGAAATCGGTACAAATTTGTCATTTCTCATTACTTTTTCTAACCATTATAAGATTGGTGAGTCACTCTTGGTGGTTGACATCACGAATAAATCCAGCCTTAAGTAGCTTGTTAATCTCCAATTGGATTACCTCCTTCCGGTCGAGTGCAAAATGCCTTAGCTTTTGCTTGACTAGTTTTTTGTCAGGCCGAAGTGCTAGCTTATGCTCGATCACCTCCTTGGGGACTCCGGGCATGTTGAATGCTTGCTACACGAATACATCCAAGTTTGTTTGAAGGAAGAAGATGAGTGACTTAAAGGTGGCACTAGCATTTTCAAGTTCAAATGATGCTTTGACATTTTTAGGATAATTGCCCTTGTCGAGTGGAACCTCCATGATCTGGTCAGATGGTTTTGGGGTCACCTTTGGTCTTGATTGCTTGGCCTGCATAGAAGGTAGGTTAGCATTTCTAGTTGAAAGTTCATCGGCCAGTTCTAGAGATTTTTGATCGTATGCATATGCCACCTTCCTATTCCCTCGAACCGTTGCAACCGCTTTTGATCCTGGCATCTTAAGACTCTGATAGCCGTAATGCATGGCTATTAGGAATTTAGATAATGACGGTTGACCAAGAATATTGTTGTATGCGGTATCAAATTATATCACATCAAATAAGATTCTTTCTATTTGGAAGTTATCTGGGTTTCTGAACATAACCGATAGGGAAACTTTCCCTATATGTTTGGCAGTAGATCCTGGGACTATGCCATGAAAGGCCTACTTTATAGGCTTTACTTTTGACTTGGAAACTTGCATTTCTTCTAAAACTCCTACAAACAAAATGTTGATAGAACTACCATTGTCTACTAAAACTTGATTGACTATGTAATTATTTATGGTAGATTCTATGACAATAGGGAACTTACTTGATTAAGTTGAAGGAATGAGGCAGTCTTCCCGGTCGAAGGAGATGCTTGTTTTCGACCACCTAGAAGGCTTGAAGGCGATCGGAGATTTGATGAGGTTGACTTCCCACTCCACTGTCTTCAGATGGTGTTTAGACTGGTAGGTGGAAGACCCACCGAAGATCATGTCGACGGTGTGCTATGCCTTCTGATAGTCCATTTCTCTGTAGCCATCCTTATACTTCTTAGAGCTTAGTTCTTCGATCTCCTGAATGAAAGTGAAATGACCCTTACCCAAGTAATAATCCTCCAACTTCTTCTGCCAAACATGGCAGTTGCATAGATCATGCCCTACCATTTAGTGGAGCGTACACCACTTCTTATTCTTTTTAGATTTGTAGGTTGGAGTTTTTGCCTTGTTACGATCAAAATAATCCTTCTTGCCCTTGGTAAGCTTTTCTGGAATTGCAAGAATTTCTTTAGCATTGGCTTTGCAATTCTTCCTACCTCTGAGAGACTTCTTGGGCTTCTTCTCTTTCTTATCCTGGTCGGGTTGATAAATTTTCTCTATCGGTCAATGGCCTTGTTCCATTCCACCACCTCACTAGTGGCTACACATTTATCGGCCATGTCGAACAACTTGATGATTGTTCTTAGAGGGTTCATTGCAATGTCTTCCGTAAACCGTCAGTTCCTCAACCCACTTTTAAAAGCCTAAATAATAGAAGAATCCGCAATCTCTAGAATGGAATTATGAACCTGGCTGAATCTCTTGATATGCTATCAGAGAGTATCATGGGGTTCTTGCCGGATTTGGTGGAGGTCATCCTCTTTCCCGAAGTGGTCGTACGTCCCTTGGAAGTTTACGATTAGAAGATCACGAAGTTGCTCCCATGTGTAGATTGATTCTAAGTTCCATCGAATTTCTCTAGGTTTGCTGGTCAAAACCTATTCAGCCAGCGTACTGCTTAAAGGTCTGCCGAGAAAGCCCAACAGCATGTGATCAAGTCATGGTGCTTTTTTGGAAGGGCATCAGATTGCAGTCAGTGGGGGACCAGTTCCTTCAGTAGTCGTACTGAGGAAATGGTGCTCTGACTCCGCCGTGGACACTTACATGGTGTCTATGACCATATGCTTGGTTCAGTTCATGCCACATATCACCTAATCCAAGTGTCCGTCCCTCGTAACGAGAAGGAGGGGTGGCTTCATTGTCGAAAAGCCGTCTTCCCTCATGACTCCCCTATCAAAATCTTTCAGGGGGTCATGCACCAGACGTCAGATTGTTTCCAGTCCAAACACATTGGCTTCTGCTAACGGAGGAATGCTCGGACAAAGTGAGAGTATGACTTTGCGAGTTTCTCTTCTCCTTGTACATTTCTATGTGCCGCATGGTCTGGGTGAGAATTTTTGACACTTGACCTGCAACCTGAGCATATCCTGGAGTTTCTTCCAGAACAGGATCCGGATTCTTCAAAATATCATGGACTTATTGCAAGTTCTGAATAGTTACTAAGGGCCTATGAGAATTCATGTTTGCGGAGGGGGTATGATGATCGGAATTCCTCTTTGAGCCCCCAGTATGTCCCGCTCAACCCGTCAGGTGAGGTAGGGTAGAAACAAGTGGATTAGTCAATCGTTGTCTACTAGTTTTGTTGCCTTCGTCGTCTCAAGGTGACATAGGAGTGTTTGCACCATTTTGACTAGCGTGTCTTGATGAATCCTATCGTGAAGAATCATGCATGGTATCTTGATCAGTATCACCGATTGCATTAACTTCATGCCTCCATCACGAATCTCCCATGAGGTCCCATCGAAATTAAGAGACAACTTTCCACAACTTCAGCAAGAAGCCTCCACAACGAGGAGCGATTGGAAATTCCCACCTTTAGTGGGCTTTGTGGTGGACTCAGCCTGATTCAGCATATTGTCGATCGGGTGCTGGGCGTTATCATCTTTACCCAACTTTCTGCCGAGGGTAACTTCATTGACACCACAACCAGGTGTCAGTCAACTCCCAAAATACGTAAGAGCCATCAGTGAATAGTGGTCACCCATGACTGTATTGAGAGTACCCTGACCCTCGTATCATGGCATCGCACTCTTGTCACCAAGTTTGCCGGTCGAAAGCATCGGGCTTGCAGAGGGATTTGGGCATTCCGATCTAGTCAGAACAATCGATTCCTCTAGAAGTGAGGATGATGATGGGGGCGGCGTGCTTCTTCTATCCAGTCAATCTCGGCGGTCTCAGTGGGCGGTGAGCCTGGAATGGAAGAGGATGATGATGAGGCGTCATGTTCTATGGTGCAGATACATGCATCCATGTCTAGGTTAGCATAGCCTACCGAGTCGAACTAGTTCTCCTCGTCCCAGGTTTTTGCCATGATCTTATAAGTGATGACAACAGGGAACAGATAAAGATGAGGGTTGTTGAATGAAGAAAAACTTCAAGGATTCAGTGCCTTACTCCCCACGAATGATGCTAGCTGTCGACGATCAAGTTGCCGATCTTATGAAATAATATGAGAAAGATAACTAAAATCCTTAAGAGAGAACGAGGCTGCTCTTTATTGTTATGAACTAGTTACAGGGTACCTTTAACAAGGCATGATGCTAGTCCTAATTACATTAAATTGAATAAGATATCGATTATATTGTCCAATTGCTTTTGCCTTCTTTCGTCTTCTCTCGTCCAGCCTTAAATAGTAATGAAGAGTCGCCAATTATCCACCAGGGAAGATGCCTTATGGAACCAACGTGTCCGATCGAGGAGGTTGTTATTATCACAGAAATGACACCTGATTGTCGGTTGTTGTCAATAGGAGATGAACGTGGGCAACAACTGCATGGAAGTTGTTGTTAGAGACTCAAGGCTGAATCGTCGTGCTATTTGGAATGGATAAAGCACGTGTTTTATCTACCGCATGAAATAAATATCTTGAAATCGGGTCTAGTTACCAATTCACAGAATCTCCGAGCAGTTAACCGGTCAGGCAACACGCACAATGTTTCTGCGACCATGGTACTCGGGGAGCAACCTCTAGAGGTTTACGACCATGGTGTTCCCTTGCCTTAATTAAATATTAAAGTTGTATTTAGTGATTTATTCAATCCGGTAAGGTGTGGTCTCACCTTTTGCTGTTCACTTCTGCTTTTATAATGTAAACATTTGGCATGATCGGCCCATTATGTAAACTCTACCCAATATGTGTTATTTTAACTCGGTTATGTTATATTAATGTTGGTACGATTTATGCGATATATGAGTTTGATTCAATAATATATTTGTGAGCATTATTTACTGATATAGGAAATAGTACTTTGGAACCATAGATTATACATTCACTAATGACACTAACCTTCTGTAGCAGTGCAAGAATTCCATTCACTAACCGTTCAGTAAAAGACGTAAATGCCAAAGCAAGGCATCATGCATGAGCACGGCGCTTTACACGCTAGGGCATTAACTATTTCCATGGATGGTGCTCACACGGCCAAATTGATTTTAAAACTGCTGCTGTTTCTATAGAGAAATGAGGTTGCTCCAGTTTTTTCGTTAAAACATGATCGGACAGCCAGTTTTTCTCCGTCAACAAAACTGCTGTAATCCGGGCCGTCCAGCTAAGATTATGTGGATATCTATTGATGCTAAAAGCACCGATTAGAGCACCAGTTTAATTAAGTGGGCCGTTCGTTACTTTGGGCCGAGAAAATGGCTGCGGAATTCAGGTCAAGCCCACCAACGATCGGTACGTACGTCGGCAAGACAGCCAACAAGTAACCTAGACAAAATCAAGAGCGTGATGTGATGTGAAGCCTATTTAAGGGCACTATCCCACTGGGGCCAACCACTTGTCACTTCTGTGGCCAGCGCGTGAGCTTCCCGGGTAATGTTTGCAGCATCGTCCCGGCAATGGAAGTTATTTTCGATTTTTAGTTTTTTAGTGATTATTATTTATTAGATTAATAAATTATAACTAAAAGCTAAAACTGTAATTAGAAAAACATGGGCAATATTTACTTGACTGTCGCATTCTGCTGATTCCAAGTCAAGATCACCCATCGTTATCTTCAGTAAGTCTGACACTGCAAAGTTAGTATAGTTCTTGACCTTGTGTCTCGGGCAGCCCCAGGTTATGACCTACCGAGTCGATCTGACAAAGAAATCTTTCGTTCAGCAAAGCTAAGTGCCGTGTCAGCACGATAAACATGGAGAGCTGAGCAAAACTGCAATTGCGCGCGCATAGTCAGACAGCACTATCACCAATCAATTTCTAAGCTACAAATTACAAAACTCCAAATCGAAAAAAGACCTGAGAGATTAACACACGTATATGCTTGGCGAACGAGGCAGACAGGTAGGCATGGACCCCGAGCGAAGCATCAGTCCACATCAACGAACATTCCGTATACCACACAGCTACAGTGATCTCACAGCCACAGGCTCACAGCGCCTGAACCCCGCGGTGAATTCTCTCAGCCACAACCACTAGTCTCGTCTCTACCCTGCGCACGGACGCAGTTGCATCGATCAGCTACGCGGCTCGCTGCCAAATCGACACATTCGAGGTATGCACACCGGCCTGTGCGTGCCTGGTCACTTTCGTCCCGCTCCATTATTGATGGATCCATGGATGCTTGCCTCTATTATTTCAATGCCTTGATTTGATTCTCGCTTTGCGTTTGCCTTTCTTGGCTCTATCTCTGGTCCTCTGGTTCTCTTCTCCCCGGGCGGCTGCAGAATATGCAGGTCCTAGCTAGTTGTTTAGGGTGCAGTGCAGAAAGCTAGCAAAGCCTTTGCATGCCGCAATGAGGGCCTCGAGCTCGAGATTTGAGAGCACGAGCAGCAGTGCCGGCGGCTCCGGCTCGTTCAACCTCCGGAACCTGTCCAAGCTCATCCTGCCGCCTCTCGGCGTGCCGGCCGTCTACAGCCAGTCCCATGCCGGCTCCGACAAGTGGGTCATCTCGCCTCTCGACTCCAGATACAGGTGACCATCGATATCTGCAACCGCTAATTAAGCTTAATCAAGTCTCTGCATGGTATGCTATGTTATGCTATGCGCGTATGCCGTCGATCTCAGTTTCACATGGTATAATCGTTTAGGTGCTGGGAGACGTTCATGGTGATCCTGGTGGCGTACTCGGCGTGGGTGTACCCGTTCGAGGTGGCGTTCATGAACGCCTCGCCCAAGGGGGGCCTGGAGGTGGCCGACATCGTCGTTGACCTCTTCTTCGCCGTCGACATCGTCCTCGCCTTCTTCGTCGCCTACATCGACTCCAGGACGCAGCTCCTCGTCCGGGACAGGAAGAGGATAACCTTCAGGTACGTACGTACACACGCCGTGCCTACGCTACGTACATGCTGTGCATGTTACTCGTTTCATTGCTTGTTTCAGATGCATGTATTTCTCCTCTCTTTTCTTCTTGTCTTTGCGTTTGGGCAGAAAATGGCAAGGATAGCTACGGTATTAGCAGCTTAATTACTAGAGTTGCCAATTTTTTAGCACGACCGAAAGGCAACAGAGACGCTAAATGATGTCGACTAAAATTTTTTCTTTAAGTATTCGTGATTCTTATACTCCAATAGCTATAGAGGTACTAAGAATTAAATCTATAGCCAAAATCTCAAGTCAAATCGATCAAGAAATCACCCTCAAAGAAAAACCAAAATCTAGAGGTCTAACCTCTAACCAGAGGCGGTCTAACCTCTCTCTGGGTGGTTTGACTGCCGTGAACAGATAGGCAAGTGAACAGTGACATTACTATAAAATAAACTATACTAGACGCATCATCACAGACGGTTTATGGGGAACCATCCGTGCTGTTGTTATCACAGACGATTTTACAGGAGTGACCGTTTACCGTCTGTGATGAGCTACTATCACAAACAATTCGTATTAATAACCATCTGTAATAGTTCACAGATGATTATTAACATGAACCGTCTATGATAGTTGAAGACACCATAAACGGTTCGTATTAAAAATTATTTTTGATATTTCATAAATGGTTATTAATACGAGCCGTTTGTGATATTTGCATACGTCACAGATGTTTATTAATACAAATCATCTGTAATAGTTCATAAACAGTTACTAACATGAATCGTTTGTGATAATTATATATTACAGATGGTTTGTGGTTGGATGTGTCTGAGATATGCCGCATTATTAATTAATACCAAGCTAGACCGGTCCCAACAGATCTATCTTCATTGCGCTGCATTGAAGGAGGTGGCCGACTTTGGGAAGCATTTTGATTGTAAATCTAGCTGCTTGTAGATCGATTTATTCTAGCTTGGTGATTAGATGTTAATATTTATTTCTAATTTATGTGCCTTGCAATAAAGAGAGATAATAACTAGATTAAGATCTAACTTAGTTGGTAGTTTGCTACAATTTAAGAATATATCAGCACTCCTAGTTTACTTCAACATATTAATTCTTGCTTGATATATATTGCTTCATGAATAGTACGTAGCTGGCTAGCTACAGTAGCATTAATAATCCAATTTAATACTAATTTGTTATATGCGTAGTGTAGATGGACTGAATCTGGATATACATTGAGAACCGTGTGAATAAAGAGTACGTTAATGGTGTGTCTATTTTTAGAAGAACGTCAAAACTTGCGATAATATGAAGATATTTACTAACTCAGCGCAGACCGAAACTCACTTGATTCGAAGGGGTTTCAAAAAGGGGTATACATATTGGACCAGTCATGGTAAAGAGAATATTATACAGGAAGGTGTTGAGGAAGACAACGATATGCCAGTTGTGGACTGTACTTTCGATGAGGATAGGTCGTATGATGACAATCTGGATCAGATGCTACGCGATGCAAAAGAAAACTATAGTGAGAGAGAGTTTGGTAAATTTGAGGCTTGATGGAGGACCTGGAGAAACATTTGTTGCCGAGCTGCAAGCCGCAATATATAAGGTTGTCATCTGTTCTTGAATTACTGAAATTGAAGACAAACAATGGTTGGTCCGACAAAAGTTTCACGATATTGTTAGGTCTCCTAGCGAACATCCTTCCAGAGAAAAATGTGTTGCCAAGAACCACCTACCAAGTCAAGAAAGTTCTTTGTCCATTGGGAATGGAAGTAAAAAAGAATATATGCATGTCCGAATGATTGTATCCTCTACCGTAAAGAGTATGCAAAATTATATGTTTGTATGTGTTGTATTTATCATAGATAATTATCAAATTATCTGTGATAACTACCTATTATCATAGACACATAACCTCAAACGATTTGATAACCGTCTATGATGATAGCTGTGAACCATCTGTGATAACCCTTTCTGTTGTAGTGTGATTTTAGCACGGTTATGAAACTTCAAACCCACTTAAATTTTGATTCGATTATTCAAAAGCCATGAAACTTTGTACATGTACACACGTTGCTTAAGGTCTTAGAAACTTATTGCGTTCATGGATCGCAAAAACCATATCAAAGTTTAGACATTTTTGAGATTTAAGTATGGTTGCACAAAAAATGAGCAAAAACTAAGCTAGTGTTAGGGCCACACACGCAACTGGATCTGGGCGATGCAATGGTGGTTGCGATTGAATCCCGGCAAGTGCTGTGAAGGCTGGATCCTAACGTCGGCAACCTCCGATCAGTGGCGGCGACAGGGAGATACATGGTGGTGTGATGGCAATTGAATCGGGATAGTCAGGGTCCTTGGGGAGGGAGGAATGAGAAAGAAGAAATGTGTGTGTGTGTATGAGAGAGAGAGAGAGAGCGGCAGGGGGCACAAAATGGTGAGGATGGGTGGCTGACAAGTTGATCAAGGGTTTATTTTGTAATAGGTATTTTTTTTTTTTTGTTTTTGAGGGTTTCCATAGTGACTTTTTTTGATTAAAATACAAATTAGAAAAATTATGGGCTGAAAGAGAAAAAATTGAGGGCTGAAATGCAATATTTTTGTGGACCTAGTCAAGACACTATGTATTGTAGGAGATGGTGCTTAAAAAATGCTCATGTCTACGTGGAACACACTCTCTTCCGAGACAACCATTTAGGGGTACCATGCATTATACATGCCATGAGACCACCACTTATCATATATTGTACGTGCCCTAAGAGATACACCTAACATTTATGCTTGCATTGTCGTGTTCAAGCTTTTAGATTTCTTGCTTGTGATTATCATGTAATTTGATAGGGGTGAAAACGGGTCGGGTTAATCCCGACCGATCCGGCACCGAATCCGATTGGTACCGAATCCGACTAGTACCGAATCTGGAGGAAAAGATATGGGTTAGGATATGGTAACAGCAATATCCGTCCGAATCCGAATATCCGTCCGAATCCGATACACTTCAAGTTTGATTTCAGGTTAGTGCTACTATTTGACGTTTCATTTTCTTCTGCAATGGTAAAATAAAATCTTCCACATCAGCTATTAAATAGTAACATCAAGTCAGTGCGTCCTACTCCATTTATCGCATCGTATGCATTCCTTACAAACAAGTAGGGTGCAAACGAAATGGGTTAATCCCGACCGATCCGACACCGAATCCGATTGGTACCGAATCCGATCGATACCGAATCCGGAGAAAAAATATGGGTTAGGATATGGTAACAGCAATATCCATCCGAATCCGACCCGTTTTCACCCCTATAATTTGAAGATTCCTTTTGTTCTAGCTATTGTTTATTACTCCGCCATAAAGCGTGTCATATACAGGGAAAAATGCATTGGTGCAAAAAATTTATCGGAGGATAGTGATGCTGCTGGTAACCGTCGGTTATGAGAAATTTTGGAATTTTTTGGATGAAAATTTTGAATTAAAATTTGAAATTTTACTTTTTTTATTTTATCAAATTTTCTAGATGAATTTTGATGAATCTGAATTTTTTGACCGGTATAAAATTTTACCGATCCCCGCTGATAAGACCAATAATTGATGGTTACTGACGAAATTTCAGCGATAGAAATTTCCCTGGGCATATATTGTCGATCAGAAAGCTAGCTAGAGACAAACATTGTTTTGCTTCCAAAGAAAGAGGACGCCTCTCGCGTAGCGGATTACAGGCCAATAAGTTTAATCCATGGCATGGCAATTTTTTTTTCTAAAGCCCATGCTAACATCACATCTTAATGACATCATCTCAAGAAATCAGAATACTTTCCGTTGCAAATAACGCATAGAAAAATAGAGACAAGAGATACAAATTTTTATGTAAAAAACCCTTACAGAAAAAAACCACAAGCGCTTAAAGACAAATCACTATAATGAGGAGAGTTTACAATAGAGCGTTTGCTCTTCCTATGAGCTATTAGGGTACATATATATAATGTGAGGGAAAAGAGTCCCACACAGAGAGGAAACTAAATCAGAGTCGGTTGTTACATATTGACACCACGTCTGATACAACCTACTCATACACCTGCCATGTCATGTCTGACATGAGGCGATGAAGTATCCTACACGGATACGGTACGAATTCAAATCAACTTTAACAATTTCCATATTAAACCGAATTCCCTCCAGTAGTCGAAGAATATGATGGACTTATCCAATAAAATTATCGTGTATACCTTGAGCGCTGAAAGTCCAAGAGACTAGTGAGTAATACCAACTAAGTCTGAGCAAAGCTCAAACATAGTAGCAGGAACTAGCTTTGCTAACATATCAGCTGGATTATCATGAGTACTTATCTTGCTGACTTTAATATCATCTTGAGTAATGTCACCTCGAATGTAGTGATACCTGATATCAATGTGTTTTGTTCTCTCATGAAACATTCGATCTTTTGTAAGACAAATAGTACTTTGAATATCACAAAATATTGTAGTGCAAGATGTATTTTCACAAAGCTCAGTAAGTAAACCTCTTAGCCAAATGGCTTCTTTGCAAGCTTCAGAAATAGCCACACTTAGTTTCTATAGTAGACAAGGCAATGGTAACTTGTACACTGGCTTTTCAACTAATGGCATACCCTGTAATAGTGAACACATAACCAGTGAGAGATCTTCTTTTTATTCAAATATCCGGTAAAATCAGAATTTACATAACCAACGAGTCTATCTCTAGTCTTTCCAAATTGTAAATAAGCATTAGATATGCCCCGCAAATATATGAAAATCCATTAAAGTGCTTTCCAATGCTCTTTTCTATGATTATTCATGTATCTACTAACCACACTTAATGATCGAGATAAATCGGGGCGAGACCATACCATGGCATACATAAACGAACCAACTGCACTTACATATGGAACTCTAGACATGTACTCAATTTCATCATTTGATTGTGGACATGACGCTGAAGAAAGTCTGAAATGTGTAGCTAAGGGAGTACTCACATGTTTGGCCTTATGCATGTTGAAACGACGAAGAACTTTATCAATATCTCCCTTTTGACTTAGATATAATTTGCCACATTGTCTGTCTCTAATGATTTCCAAACTAAGAATCTTCTTTGCTACATCAAGATCTTTCATCTCAAATTCACTATTTAATTGTGCCTTCAATTTTGAAATTTCAGCCTTGTCTTTTGCAGCAATCAACATATCATCAATATAAAGGAGCAAGTAAATAAGTGAACCATTAACAGTCTTCAAGTAAACACAGCTATCATAATTAGATCACTAGAAGAGATAGGCTCTGAATAAGATAAAGGTTCTGTAGTACTTTCAATTTCTTCCGCCATATTTAAACAATAAGCTACAACATTGGCTTTTTCAATAAATCTCTTATGAGGCTGAATGTTTCTCCTCTCTCTATCAACTACAATGGAATGATGTATTGGCGACTCAACAATAGGGGCTTCTGAAATATTTTTCTTGTTGACTTCTGGTGTAGATCATGAATCCATAACATGCTCCACTTGCACGCTTGATTGTTTCTCAACGGGAACATTAATAAATGGCTTATCATGTAACATAGCAGACTCATCAAAAGTAATGCTTCTGCTAATAACCACCTTTTTAATTTCAGGATTCCACAATTTATATCCTTTCACACCAGTTTTATAACCAAGAAAAATGCACTTAACTGCTCTAGGCTCCAATTTACCGTTGTTAACATGAGCATAAGCATGACAGCCAACTATTCTTAAGTCTAAATAATTTGCTGGAGAGCCAGGCCATATCTCAATTAGAGTCTTCTTATCAATAGCCAAATTTAGTGACTGATTAATTAAATAACAGGTAGTGGAAGTGGCTTTAGCCCAATAACTCTTTGATAATCCAGAGTTTGACAACATAGAATATACTTTCTCTATGATGGTTCTGTTCATGCGTTCAGCCACACCGTTTTGTTGAGGAGAGCCTGGGACAGTATAATATCTTACAATACCCTCTGACTTGAATAAAGATTTAAATTCTCCATAACAGAACTCCAAGCCATTGACGGTAAACAGCTTCTTGACATGCTTGCCAGTTTGTCTTTCAATCATAATCTTTCACTCCTTAAATATTTTAAATACATCTGATTTGTGCTTGATGAAATATGCCCAAACTTTTTTTGAGTAATCATCAATGATGGTCAACATGTATCTTGCACCTCCAAGTGATGGAACGCGGGATTCTCCTCACAAATCAAAGTGAATATAATCCTATATGCCTTTTGTAGAGTGAGTCGCGATACTGAATTACACCCTCTTTTGCTTACCAAATATACAATGTTCATAAAACTTTAACTTGTCGATGCTTTGACCATCAAGAAATCCACTTTTGCATAATTCCATCATTCTAGCTTCACTTATATGTGCCAAAGATTAGTAAGTATCAAAATCAGATGATTTATTTGAGAAAACAATAGCATTACCTAAAATTGTAGTACCTCACAGATGATATAAGTTGGCCGCTTTCAATCATCGTTTATCACAATCAGAGAACCTTGGGTGACTTTCAGAACTCCACCTCCACCTGAATACTTGTACCCTTTAGCATCAACAAGAATAAATTTCTCTTTAAATTCGGAATATGATGAACATCTGATAAAATTCTGATGGTTCCATAAAACATCTTGATCTGGATAGAACCAATGCCTACAACCTTGCATGGTGTATTATCACCCATCAACACTAATCCATTTGGCGTAGCATCATAGGTAACAAACCATTCGCAGTTCGAGCTCGTGTGGAAAGTACAGACTGAATCAAGAATTCATTCATCACTGGTTTTGGAATCACCGGCAAAGGCAACGAGAACATCTCCATCAGAATCTTCTTTGGTTACAACGATGGCTCTAGATTTATCATCTTGTTGATCCTTCTTGAAATTATTATTCCTCTTCTCCTTATTCTGCAACTTCCAGCACTCGAATATGTCATGACCATCCTTCTTGCAATATCTGCATGACTTCCTATTCCTAGATTTAGATTTGCCTCTATATCTGCTTTTACTTCTGCCTTTTGAATTGCCGTTTGAACCCTTCTCGTATCGCCTGCCACGGACAGACAAACCTTCTGCATGCGTACTTGAATTTTCACCTGAAACCGTAAGTTTCATCTTTTCTTTAGCATACAAAGTTTCTGAGAGTAAGAATATCTCGGCTATATAGAATAGTATCTCTAAAAGTAGAGTACGAACTGGGTAGAGAGCATAGCAAAATAAAACACAAATCTTCGTCATCATATTTTACCTCCATAGCTTCGAGGTCTACAACTACTTCCTTATAAGCTGTTAGATGGTTCAACAACGAGGCACCTTCCGTCATCTTGTGGGAATAAAGCTTTTGCTTTAAATGCATCTTGCTGGTCAAATCTTTGGTCATGCAAATATGCTCCAGCTTCAGCCATAATATAACGGCGGATGTTTCCTTCATAACCTCCTGTAAAATATTATTTGATAGATAAAGATGAATTTGAGATAAGGCCTTACAATCTTTACGTTGCTTCTCATCAGTGGATAATGTGGCTGATATCTTGTCGATCCCTAGAAGTGCATCATCCAAATCAAATTGTGATAAAACAGCTCGTGTCTTGACTTGCTATAGAGAAAACCGTATGTCGCGATCCAATAGCGGAAGATCATACTTCAGAGTCGCTATGCAAAAGAAAACCAAATTTTGCTGGTATAAATTTATATGTACATAGCAAAAAGCTTGCAATTGAAACTCCTAAACTCTTCTTTCCATTCTTTAGTCCTCGGTTTCTGTGCCCTTTGCTTTCCGTTTGTTGGCTATGGGTGTGTTTGGTTGAGCTGTGGCTTCTGAAAAAGCTACTGTGGGCTGTGGAAAAGCTCAGAGGTTATGGGTGTGGAAAAGTCAGAAGTCGTTTGGTTCAAACAAGTATAAAACTTACCTCCTATCTCTATTTTCCTTGAAACAACTGTGAAACAGCTCTCTATTTTCACCATTTCAAAAAGCAGAAAGCCAAAAGTCAAAAGCAGGGTCTAAGGTGCTTTCAAAACTGTACTACCCAAAAGTAGCTGCTTCTGAAAAAGCAGTTTCTGGTTTTCAACTCTTTGATTGACTTTTAATTTTTTGAAAGTAAAAGCAGTTTTTAAAAGCTCAATCAAAGGCACCCTATGACGCTTGCCGCTGGTTTGGTGATTGGATTGAAGTCGCCCGTATGGACTTTTGCCAGCGATGCTTGATGATTTTGATGCCACGTCGAGGAAGTGCGGCTTTGGAATCGAGGATCAGATGGTGTGCAGCTTGGAGATGCACAGGATGCCGCCTCGGGAGTGTTTTTGCGTCACACACGGAACCGAGCAGGAGACTTTTGTGCGCTGGCTGCTTTAGCGAGCTTCTCCGGACTGAGGGGAAAAACTACTGCCTTTGCTTTTTACTAGCTGCGTAAGCGCAGTGGCACACCGCGCTAGCTACTGTGTGGACCGAAGTAAAAAAGACGATAATTCGCGAGGAATTTTTTTTAAAAAAATCGAGGACACATGCGTAATTTTGAAAAAACAAAGACCTTTTTCGCAAAAAAACCGAGGACCTGTAAGAACCTATACGTAACTGAATGAGGACCCATATGTAATTTTGGGAAACCGCAGGGCGCTATTCAACAAAGGATACGCAATTTTGGTGAAGTGGAGGGTACTTTCCGGAAAAAATTTGACAGGGACCTTTTTGCGAGAACGGAGGACCTTTACGTAATTTCGGAAAACGCAAGGACCTTTTTGCATAAATGATGACATGGACACGGTGAGAACCAGGGAACTCCCCGACTATAATATAGGTATTATATTCCTCCAGCTTGGAATCCAAGTCGAAGACATGCAAATTCTAATATCTCGATGACTTTTCTTTGGGACCAAAAGCCAAAGATAAAGACACACTGCGCTGACTGGATTCAGAGTGAAATCTCGGATTCGGCGACGACCGATGGAATTTTTTCTTGAATCTCATGTACTCTGATCTCCTGTACTCTAATACCACTTGTTGCAAATAACGCACAGAAAAATAAAGACAAAAGATACAAATTTTTACATGAAAAACCCTTACAGGAAAAAACCACGGGCATTCGAAAGCAAATCACTATAAGGAAAAGAGTTTATAATAGAGCGATTGCTCTTCATATAGACTACTGGGGTACATATATATAGTTTGGGGAAAAAGAGTTCTACATGGAGAGGAAATCAAATCAGAGTTGGTTGTTACAGATTTACACCATGTTTAATACAACCTGTGCATGCACCTGCCATGTCACGTCTGACATGAGGCGATGAAGTGTCCTACACAGACATGGTACGAATTCAGATCAACTTTAACACTTTCATTTAAAAAGATGCATACATGGTAATTTTCTTTATACTCAAATTTTGGTCAAAGAGCTTCACAGGAAGAAGACCCATCTGTGTTACTCAAATTTGATATTACAAAAGCATCTGATTCGGTCTGTTGGGAGTTCCTTTTAGAGGTGTTGCAAAAAAAAAAAAAGAGATTCGGCCAACGTCGGCGAAATTGGATGTCCATGCTTTGGTCAACCTCCTCTTCTAGAATGCTTTTAAATATGGAAAAATGTACGAGTTCAAAAATTTTATCAGAGAGCAGTGATACGATCGGTAATCGTCGGTTATTGAAAATTTTAGAATTTTTTGCACAAAAATTTTAAATTGAAATATTGAATTTTTTTGATTTTTTCGATAAATTTTGATGAATCACAAATTTTTGACTGGTATAAAATTTTACCAATCTTCACTGATAAGACCGGTAACCGGTGGTTATCGATGACATTTTGGTGATAGAAAGTTCCAAGATAGTAATATGGTGGCCCTATGGCAAAAATCAAGAAAAAATTCCTTAACAACGAATGCAAGATTTTGGATGGTATCGTAATGTACACCATTTAGAATATTTGACAGGAACGGAACGAAAGAATTTTTCAGCAAAAATATCGATCCTTTCGACAGGTTGTTGCGCAAATTAAAGAAGATGCAGAACGAAGATCAAGGACTTTCCATATTGTCTCAGAATAGGGTGTAGATCATTTTGGCTAATTGTTGATCTTTGTCTTTATCCTATTTTCTCTTTACTAGACTAGATTTCTTTGTTTGGTCTTGTTGTTTTATTGCTAAACTCCTCTCTTTAATGAAAGGCAGAGCTCCTGCCCGATTCTTTCGAAAAGGTAAAATGACAGGGCACCACAAGTTTATGCTGCTGTGTTCGATCGATTGATCGCTGCAATGCTTCAAACTTGTTCTCCATACGTAGGTATCTGTCGACGTTTTTCATCATGGACGTGGCCTCGACGATACCGTTTCAAGGCCTGGCCTACCTCATCACCGGCGAGGTTAGGGAAGGCGTCGCGTACAGCCTTCTCGGTATCCTCCGGCTCTGGCGTCTCAGGAAGGTCAAACAGTTCTTCACGAGGTAAGCAACAAGACTGAAAAAAAAAGTTTCGGCGCAGGACGAACTCGAAGTACTCGGCAATGGCAGAATGATCTGGCCTAACCACACGTGGTTAATTCATCAGGCTAGAGAAGGACATCAGGTTCAGCTACTTCTGGATACGCTGCGCACAGCTCGTCTCGGTAAGCAGATTAGCCTGAATTTTTATGAGGTTTGTCTGAAATCTGAAGGTGTTCTTGCTTGGCGGATGTGTACGTACGTGCAGGTTACCCTCTTCCTGGTGCACTGCGCCGGATGCCTGTACTACCTCATCGCCGATCGGTACCCGCACAGGGAGAAGACGTGGATCGGCGCAGTGATCCCCAACTTCCGGCAAGAGAGCCTGCGGATCCGGTACATATCTTCCATCTACTGGTCCATCACCACCATGACCACCGTCGGCTACGGCGACCTGCACGCCGAGAACACCGTCGAGATGATCTTCAACATCTTCTACATGCTCTTCAACCTCGGCCTCACCGCCTACCTCATCGGCAACATGACCAACCTCGTTGTCGAGGGCACCCGCCGCACCATGGAGTTTGTAAGATTCAACCCAAAACAGAACACTCTCAACTATTCTGACATTGCATCAGACCGGAAATTTTGTCGAGCTTCATGCACCAACCTGTATGTATTTTCATTTGCAGAGGAACAGCATTCGGGCTGCATCGAACTTCGTGGGCCGGAACCACCTGCCGCCGAGGCTGAAGCAGCAGATACTGGCCTACATGTGCCTCAAGTTCAGGGCAGAGAGCCTGAACCAGCAGCAGCTCATGGACCAGCTGCCCAAGTCCATTTGCAAGAGCATCTGCGAGCACCTCTTCCTCCCTGTTGTCAAGGACGTTTACCTCTTCAAGGGGGTCTCAAGAGAAGTGCTCCTACTCCTGGTAATCACAAAACATGCAGATGCATGCGAGTACTTTGATTCAAACAACCAATGAGAAATCAGAAATGATACAAGAATGTTCTTGCCATGGTCAATGTTGTACGCAGGTTACTAAGATGAAACCGGAGTACATACCGCCGAAAGAGGACGTGATCGTGCAGAACGAGACGCCGGACGACGTCTACATTGTTGTCTCCGGTGAAGTGCAGGTCATCTACGTCAACGGCGATGGGGAGCAGGTGGTGGCCACACTGGGGACGAGGGACATCTTCGGCGAGGTGAGCTCGCTGAGCGACCGTTCGCAGAGCTTCACGTTCCGGACGAGGACGCTGAGCCAGCTGCTGAGGCTGAAGCAGGCCACGCTCAAGGAGGCCATGCACAGCAAGCCCGAGGACAGCGTTGTCATCATCAGGAACTTCCTCAAGGTGACGCACGGTTCAGACTTAATGCTTCTCTGAACAAAATTGTTGTTTCATCAATCAGGTATAACAAAATGATAATACTGTGTGTTGGTGATGACTGATAGGCTTGTTTGGGTTGGCGTTGCAGCATCAAATTGAGATGCATGACATGAAGGTTGAGGACTTGCTGGGTGAGAACACCAGTGAGTACGACGACGGCAACATACCGTGCAATCTCCTGACGGTCGCCGCGACGGGGAACAGCAGCTTCCTTGAGGACCTCCTGAAGGTAGGGATGGACCCGGACGTCGGTGATTCCAAGGGAAGAACTGCACTGGTAAGAGAAGACATACAATTCAAGTCATGAGAGCATTTGCAGAACCATTTCGTCAGTTAATTCGAGCCTTTTGTTGTGTGATCCAAATTATTGTGATGTACTAATTTGGTCACTGTTCTTGGCAATGGCACTCACAGCATATAGCAGCATCAAAGGGGTACGAGGACTGCGTACTGGTTCTACTCAAGCACGCTTGCAACGTAAACATCAAAGGTAATCGACTAATCGTAAATTGCTAGTAATTAATTCTCAATCACGTACGTTTCATCCTGACAAAAAAGTGCTAAGAATCAGTGATTGATTAACTGCAGACGCGCAGGGCAACACGGCGCTGTGGCAAGCCATCGCGGCGAGGCACCACAAGATCTTCAACATCCTGTACCACTCCGCGCGCATCTCGAGCCCGCACGCCGGCGGCGACCTCCTGTGCCTCGCAGCGCGGCGCGGCGACCTCGACACGCTCCGGGAGCTCCTGAAGCACGGCCTGGACGTCGACTCGGAGGACCACGACGGCGCCACCGCCCTGCGCGTCGCGCTGTCCAAGGGCCACGCCGACGTGGCCCGTTTCCTGGTCATGAACGGGGCCAGCGTGGACAAGGTGAACCTCGACGACGGCTCCACCCCGCGGTCCGCGACGGTGTCTCCGGCCGAGCTTCGCGAGCTCCTGCAGAGGCGGGAGGTCGGCCACCCAATAACCATCTTCGAGTCGCCGGCGGCGGCCGTCCGGGAAGTCGGCTCGTCGGGGGACAGTCGTCAAGGGAGGTTCCTAAGCACAAGATACGACAGAGTGCACTGGCCCAGGGTGAGCATATACATGGGCCATCCATTCGTCAGAAACCATAGCTCGGGAGCCGGCAAGCTGATCGATCTGCCCGGCACGATGGAAGAGTTCAAAACCATCATCGGTACGTGCAGAAACCATGATCTGAAAATGCTAGGTACCTGCATTTCGTTGCAATGGCAAAGGAGCAGCTCAGATTAAAACCATGCGTTTGTCTTTCTTTTCTTCAGAAGAGAAACTGAAAGTGGACGCCGAGAACGCGCTGATCGTGAACGATGAAGGGGCGGAGATCGACTCAATCGACGTTATCCGGGACAATGACAAGCTCTTCATTGTCACCGAAGAGCATATGAGGATGTTGGCGTCAACGTCAATGGACTCGATGGCCGCGTAGGTACAGGTGTTTCAGTAGTCCATCTCATATTTGTGCTAGCTAGTTTTTCCGCTGAATAAACCAGTCATCTCTGTTCTAACGATTCAAGGAACATGAGCAGTACCACCTAGTGCAATTGTATGATTGATATGATGTTGACGGGATTGGGAAATCGGCCGTCAATAGGCTCCACCCGTCTTTTTATCATGACTACACGAAATTTCAGCTAGCTACCATGAACAGATGCAACAATGCCATGACCGGTAATGTGATGCGATGAGGCAGTATACCTTCACTAGTCGAATGTTACGTGTCATTATCCTTAGTTTATAATATGATTCACTTAAGTATTGCTCGTTAGGAACATCACCATATCAAATAATAACCCAAATAGAATAGAGCAGCAGAATAATAATTAGATACTTCAACTTTATTACAACATTGTCACATTAGGCTAGTAGTAGAATCAAATATATATATGCACACCAAATTTCAGTTGTAATATTTCTCCAAATACATAGTACTAGAATCAAATATAACATATACTTCAATGAGTTCAACAAACGATATTATCAATTCCACCGGAATGGCCGATATTGTTCGGTATTGGGCCGTTATGGCGGGTATTGATTGGTGAGAGACCATGTACAAGTTCTAGTATACATTTGTGATAAACAATTGGCACTTTGATTGAGTTTAATTTGAATTTTTTAAAAGTTTTAGAAAATTCATATTTTAGTTTGAACTGTTAGGGTTCAGGTGGTCTAACCTGCTAATAGTTGATAGCCAGACCGGCTGATAGCTGGCGGTCTGACTGCCAAGGGTCGTGTAGTCAGAATGGCCATAGACTTTTTGAAAATTGAACACCAAACACTTATGTATGCTTGTTTGGGAATGAGTTTGCACTTTGTGTCATAGGAATTGGAAACTGGAACTGAAACTAGATAGAATATAACCGAAATTCCAAAGAGGATGTGTTCCGGTATAGTTAAGCGGTTAGATCATCCAGTGGTCAGTGGTCTGACCTAGGCACTCTGACCAACATGGTGTCGGCGGTCGGACCAACCCCAATGGTCTAACCAGCCTAGTAATGGTGGTCAAACCGTCTGATGGTGAATTGGTTTGGTCCAGTTAGGATCAATGGTGATCGAGTGTGTGCATGGCATGGGTGCCATGGTTGGCTATATCATATTGTATATGCATGGTTTTGACTAACGTGAGAAGTGCATGGAACTTCTACTCGATATGGTTGCTTGGTCTTTAGATGTGCAGGTGGCTTGAAGGATATAGCCGTTGACAGCAATTGACTAACACTAGGCAACAGAGCTGAGGTCTGAGTGATCGTGCAAATCCAGATGAGGTTGTGTGGCTCAAGCAGGAAGCACAGAGAAGACAAGGATCGTGAAGATGTGAGTTTGTGCTGGTGCTCCAAGTGACTTGACCGATGCACATAGAGATGGTTCGGGGGAGTCTGAATATGTGAAAATGTGATGGCTAGTCATTAAGCACTATAGACTACGTGTCAAAGCATGGGGAGATGCTTTGATGTGAGGGGAAGACGGGGTCAAGGGAAGGTGCCTAGAAGATTCGTCGAGGGTATCTTGGTAGTTGACCAAATATTGGATTTGTGCCTTGATCAAAACTATGGAATGGAGAAGCACAAAAGATAAATTGTTTAGGTCAATGAGATATAGAATTGATAAATGGATCAATCGCTAAAGAGTTAATGGGCTGAGTCTCGTAAATGCTTTGAAAAGCATACGTGAGCGTGTAAAACCCGTGTTCGTGGGGATGACGGGTTCCCCCTATAAGATTAATGGGTTAGACCCATTAGGGTTGTGCTGATTATTTAGAGGAGAGGAAAGAATGTGGTAGATTCAAAGGTTCTAGGGTTTAGTTTTTGCTCTACCACCTTGTTTCCTTCTGTGGTTGTGAGAGAGAGAACTTAAGAGAAGAAATGGTGGCACTTTTGCTATACCCTGTAATCATTTATGAGTATGTAAACCCCATTCTCTATTGAAATAGATCAAAGCTTTTCTGAATCATGTTTTTGTGTTCTTGTTTAGTTTTGCTTGTTCTTGAGCTAGATTTATGATTTTGGGTTTATGGGAGTTCTAGCCCAATCTCTTACTTAATTTAACTTACTAAGACATGTGAGAATAGATTTGGAAGATCTCGGGGCCATTTATATAGGCTTTGGCTTATTAATAATAACAACTTGTAAAGAAGTTGTAGAGAGAGAGAGACACTTGTGTGCGATTTTGGCCGATATAAATAGAGTCACTACAATGTGTACTATAATCCACTAGTAGACCATACCTTAAAAAGATACTTTGTTTAAAAGCTAGATACTGTAGAAAAGCAGCTTTTAGAAGCCAATATGAATAGGTCATGTCTTAGATCCTCATGAGCAAGAAGTAATTTGAGATTTAGAGTTTTGGTGATTTTGTGAACTAGATTTGATTCTCTTGAATTTAGTAAACTAGAGCCCAAGAACCTTGTGATTCATGATTGGTTTAGGTTTCTATTATTTTGGATAAGTATCATGTAAAACTTAGATGTGTTTGGATGAGAATCAAGCAAGTTCTTAAGTTTTGAGCTTTTCTCTTGAGAGATTTTTAGGTCTGCGAATAAGGGACAGGTTGGACTGGCCGTAGACCTTTGGTCAGACAGGCCTATTGGTGTGATCCATCATAGGCTGGTGGTTAGATCAGCCAGCCGTTAGACTGACCATCAACGATGGTCTGATTGGCTTTGCGTAGGTGGCTGCTGGTTTTGTTGGTTCTTATTTCTAGTTTTATTTTACTTCACTATGTTGGTGTGATCTGAGCTTGGTGACTATGATAGTCACTAGAATGAAGATTTTGAATACCTTAGGGGAAAAGTTTTGGGAATCATTCACCCTCTCTGATTGCCGATATCGGTCCTACAGTCAGTATCAGTTTGGTATAGCCAATTTTGATTGGTATGGAAGACGGTATGGAATGCAGGACTGCTTTATACCATTTGAGATTTCAAAATGGTATATAGCGGTCATACTGATACGATATTGATAAGTTTGGGCTAAATACCTGGGAATCATTCAAGTTTGGCCATTCACCGTGTCAGGCTCTGAATCCTCCGTGCTCACTAATTTTATAGTTTCCTTGCCATACATGTCTCGATAGATGGACAAATGGATCATATGGTCCCCTAGCTCCCCATCAACCCACCTCCAAACTAGAATATTGAGGGGCTTGCACACGCTGATATGTATTTGATGTGTGGCTCACTTGCTTCAAGGTTTTCCTAATGGAACTATGCTAAGAATACTTTTGGATAAATTGGTCTTAGTCAAATGTCTTGCAATTTGATATGTACAAATAGCTATGGGGGCCGTGGGGCATGAAGTAGGGTGCTAGGTGGTAAAAGTCAATGGCTGCAATGATGAGAAATTTAGGTTTTGTAGCGTGGTAGACGGCTCTTGTAGGACCTAATGGCAACAGAGGGGTGAATGGTGTCTCATAATTTTTTTCAATTATCTTTAAACCCTTCACTCCAATAGCTATAGATCTATGAGATCAGACTTAAAAATCTATACCAAGGCAACAACCTCAACAATCAACGAGAGGAAATCTTTAGCCCAGAGTGGTCTGAACAGTGACAGAGGGGCAGTCTAATTAGCGGCAACACGACAGTCTGACCGACGACAAGAATGCGATCTGACTAATGAGCGGTATGACTTAGCTAAGAAGTGGTATGATAGCTCCCCTGTTCCCAGAATAGAAAATCAAGCCGAATCCAAACTACTTTTAGTACAACCCTAAAAATTCATAGCCAAATGTGATGAAACTTTGCATGCACCATACTTAGGGTCTCAGAAACCTATTCCATTTAAAGATTAGTTGAATTCTTGTCAAAGTTCAAACATTTCTCAAGAATACACAAAGATGCACCAAAACTGGGTAAAAACCAAAAACTCTGGATATGACTTACTCATAGATAGATGACAGCCAAGATAGCTTTAGAAGTATTTTCACATATCACAACAAACAAAACTCCCAAAGATTCGAAACAAAAACTTTGAGATCGAGAAACTCCAAGATTAGGTCAAAACCAAGTAAAACCAGACAATTTCGAAATCCTGCAAGGCTTGGTGCCTAAATAGATGTGATATGATCTCCATGAGTCATCTTCATTACTTATACATTCTTGGCTCACGGCAAGATCAAGAACGGGATAAAAGAGATCAAAATTAACAAGAACAAGTGCAAATCAACCAAAATAAAGAGACACCATGAGAGATGAACAAAGTTAATATATTGCTACTTGAGAATGAAGATTTACAGCCACTCTACCTAGAGAATAAGAGAGCACAACACATTACTCACTCTTCTCAAATCCTAACTCTAGAATATAAGGCTAGAATGATGGATGGTTTGATGATTAACTTGCAATTCTCCATCTCAATTCATTAAATAGATGAGTCAATCAGTCCATATCTAACTCTAATGGATAGTATCCACTAACACATTTGAGGGAAATCTGTTATCCCTGCACAACACGGGTTTTACTCACACACTTAACTCATGCACACTTTTCAAAACAGATGAGGTTTTGATCCAATGTAATTTTTGTTTTGGCAAATTACCAAAATACCCTCATTTTGACTCGATATTTATCTTCCATTGGTGCTGGTGCACCAATGGCTTGGCACATATCAGCAAGTCTCTCCTGGTCTGATTTCACTGGACCATACCTTACTTGGACAGGCTAAGCCACTAGGTGTAACCTGTCGCTCAAATCTTCTCTTCAATATTTCTTACCTTTTCTAGTGCCATGCATAAGCTCAACCATCTCACCTTATATCCTTTATTATTTTGGCTTTGGTTCCTCTATGAGCGTAGCCCTGATCCTCATTGTTGACCATGGTTGACTCCAAAGGTTTCCTACATATTCAAAGACAAAGAAATCATTTCCAGACATAACTTCTTCACAACTTAACCCATGTTAGCTAAAACATACATTATGTAACATTAATGCACTGACCAAACATAATTCAAATCATTCCATGAACAATTTCCTAAAATCACATAACCAAACTCCAAGCAGGTCTGACCGCCAACTAGAGGCCAATCAGACTGATTAAACTCAGTGCAAAACAACCCGCTTTGGAAAATTACAACTGACAATAAAACAGAGGTCATACAGGCTAGCGGTCTGACTACCATGGTCATACTGGCCGAAATGGTCGACCGGCAACATGCTGGTTGTTTGATCGGTAACAAGCCAGCAGTCAGACTAGTGGTTAAGTAGCGATTAGACCAGTTTGTCTGACAATAAATCTGACCAAAATGCAAACTTTGCAAAGTTTAAATTTTCACCCCACAAAGTTGGCAATGGTTCATCAAAACAATATTATGGACCTTCTCATATGGTCCCTTAGCTCTTGCATCAATGGCACTACTAGAGCTGGTGAGAAGTGCATGTGACACACAACATTGTTATGGTAGGGTAGCAGCTAAGAAGGCAAGAAGTGCTAGTGTTGTCTTCACGCGTGAGCATAAGGTTGAGTAGGCCAACTAGAGGGGGGTGAATAGGCACTCTTAACATTCTATTTGGCCGCCTAGGAGTCAGCAACATCTAAGAGTAACAAGTCAAAGACGCTCACTTGAATGAATCAAGTGTCAAAGATGAAAGGATACACAATTCACTGCCAAGTGCAACACATGCATAAGGTTTTTCCTCTTCAAGCTCACTAAGTGCAATACATGCACATAAGAGATAAGAGGACATGACCTTAGCTCAAGGAAAAATAATAGAGCACTAGCAGCCTTGCCCTAACCGACCATAAGGTGGTATTTATACCCCCACAATAAGAAACTAGCCATTGGGAGCAAATGCTAGAAAATTCGGTAGTACCGTAGGTAATTGGTTGGTACAACTGCTCTCCCAGTAAAGGCTACAAAACTAGCCGTTATAGGTTTCAGCCGATTTGACCACCCTCATAGGGACCGGTCAAACTGCATGCCGGTCGGACGTCACATAGGCCAGTCTAACCATACCGAGCTGAGCCAGAAAAACATGATCTCTGGGAAATAATTACCAGCAATAAATGTACGGTAGTACCACAAGGCCGGCAATACCGCACCGATCTGATCGCCTACCAAGAGACTACCAACAAATAGCCAATCAGACCGTGGCTAGTCAAACCGCCCACATAGGGTCGGTTAGACCGCACAGGTCACACCACCACACACGGAGTGGTCATACCGCCAGTTGGTCCGACCACTCACACAGAGCTGGACTGACTGCCACAGTCATACCACCATATACAATGCGGTCATACTGCCTTGTAGTTTTCAACAGAGACGAGTATACATGTACTTCAACACTTTTACAAAATACATTTGCAAAATGTAGTACCATGCAAACAAAAATTAGGACATGATTCACAGTAAGTTGTAAAACATATTTGCACACTTTAGAATCATGCCACAAGGATTGGGTACACAGACTCACCTTATTTACAAAACATATTTGCAAACCTATGTCACAATTGTGCATGAGTTTCAACCATTTGTAAAACACATTCGTAAATCTAAACATCATGCTATAGGGAGTAGGAAATATGAGCTTCAACCATTTGTAAAACACATTTGTAATTCTAAGTCACATGTCATAAGGATTTTGCATAAGCTGCAACTATGTACAAAAACATTTGCAAATACTAATATCATGCCACAAGAGAGACAGAGCAAGTAAGATTGAGCTATCAACATATGATGAGACTGAAGCTACTAGACAAGACATCTCTTAATTATACGACAATTCTATACTATCAATCCTATCTTTTAACCAAACACCATGACCGATAAAAGACTAGGAACACATCCTTAGCCTAACTAGTTATACTTTTGTCTTGAACATATTCTTGAAGATTGATAACGAATATCCTTACTTCATGTCCGGGTACCTGTCTTGATGTGCATCAATTAAGTATGCATCCTCCACTTGTCCTCCATCAATACATGATGTGTCTTCTCTTAATTTGATAATCAACTCATGATCATCTCTTCTTCAGGATCTTGACATGATGCTCATCAACACATGATGGCATTCTTCATCCCGAACCTTGACTTTACATTGATCAACTCATGATGCCATCCGAAGTATTCATTATAATGGGACATAACCTATTTATCCAATTCATGAAAAATGTTAGTCCCACAATATGGTTCTCATTAATTACCAAACATACCATTAACTCATAATGGTAGGTCTAAATTCTTTAGCGAGTAGCCATGTTGGGAGGTAAGGTAGTGGGCACAAGCCAAGAGGGAATATGGGGGAGAGTGGGGGTGAGTGAAAAGGAGAGAAAGAGGTTAGGTTATGATCATGTTCTAAACAACTTTGACGTCTAATTTCTTATTTTTAGAAGCAAAAGGCCGTTTGAAACACATTAACTTTCTAACATAGTTTTTTTGTTTCTTTGCATTGTCAGTAGAGATATAACGGGTGTTTTTCTTTTTATTTTCTTTAATTAAATGTCTCAGGAAAAAGCTAACAACCGCTACAGTATCATTTCAGTCAAAATCCATCCAAAAAACCAAATTAAACAGACCTATAAATCGTAATAGTTGACAAACATATGACATATAATGTGGTATGGGCATGACCAACGGCTTATAATTCGACCAAATTTAAAGCAAAACCAGTCCATTGTACTGTAGAGAGTTCCTTTTCCTATGTAGTCTATTTGTCGTCTTCGTCGTTTGATAGCGTTCGTCGAACAAGTTTGTTTCCAGGATCCCAACAAAATTTGAAGCTGGAGTATTAATCGTAATCCATTATCCAAAAATCCTGCGTTCTAGATACATCCCATTTCATGTGAGTGAATTGTCACTCGCTAAGATTTATTATCACGATGAATTGTGTCATTTTCGCTGAAGATGACACGGGAGCTGTACAGCAGTACCACAAACACCGCACGTAAAGACAAGTTCCTTTACCACCTCTTCAGCTTCAAGCCACATTTGTACTGCATGGGCCTTTACTTGCAGAAAAGCTGACCTGAAATCATTATTACCACAAAGTACGACGTCGCTTTTCAGGTACAGTTCACCACCTATGAAAGGTACAGCTAGGGCCACCTATTTGTGCTTAATCCTAAAGATGGCTGATGTAACGCCCCCGTTTCCAGGGGCGCGTACGGACACGGCACCCCGCAACTATTCACGCATGAACAGTTATGGAGTGTCGCGGAAGAGTATACCATTGCATGCCTACAACAAAAGTTCAGCATATATTTCACATACGGATTAACATCCATTTTTCAACAGCGGGGCGTGCAAGCCCAAAGTATACTTACATCACAAAAACTCCAGAATCCGCTCGAGCGCGGCCAAGACCTA
Organism: Dendrocalamus sinicus; assembly: GCA_036346575.1. Classification (NCBI taxonomy): domain Eukaryota; kingdom Viridiplantae; phylum Streptophyta; class Magnoliopsida; order Poales; family Poaceae; genus Dendrocalamus; species Dendrocalamus sinicus. Next base: position 23,962,401 of record CM070653.1, on the reverse strand, counting down.
AAGCCACGGGTCCTTGTTGAAGAAGAGACCTTCCGGGGCTTCCTCCACGGGGAGGTCTTCACCTTCGTCTTGATCCTCTAAAGAAGGGCAAAAGCAAGCCATGAGCCAATCAACCGGCTCAGCAAGTCCCAAAGGGATCCTAACTTATTACATGCACGGAACATCAAAGGAAGGGAGTATACTTGGTTTATTAATTTGAGTGGATGCAGTTTTATTTGCAAACATTTTTAGAAGACGGACCCAAAACTACTCCTCAAAACACAGGGGTTTTCAACAAGAGTTCGTTAACCAACCTAAACAAGTTAAACAGGTACAAAACTACTTAAGCTTCGCTGCTGGAATCACCCAAGTGACACAGCTCCAATAACCGGGAGCACGGCGTATTCGAATACCATTTATTTGACTCTGCAGAGTTTGCTCAGCTTTACCCACACGATTTCTTAACTCCCGCGTCCGGGTTAAGAAAGCCAGGTCGTTTCACTGCTCAACTCTTTATATAGGCTCTACCCGGTAGAATTCACTCGGGTCTGGCTCGCTCCCACACACACACACAAAGAAAAAGAAAACGGTGCCGCTTCGAGTGAACTCTACCGTTGTTAGGCACCCGCAGCACGGCCTGCCTAATCTTTGTTACCCAAACACCTACTCCACAACACCTGTAGAGTTTCAATCGAGTTGAGCAGCTACTAAACCAGTGTTGACAAGTCAACTCCTGTGGTTGAGCGATCACCGTGTCATTTGCTTAGCGTAAGGGTCTGGTCCTTATATTTTTTTCCTTAGGGGTCCGCAACCCCTACCAGTCCACGACACGCAACCTAGGTAAGAGGCGGCGAAACCGTCTTGCGGCGCACCGCAGCCCCCCTTACCCTATCCTGCGCATGCCGACAATCTCCGCCCTAGGGCACGGTGTCCCATACCACCCTGCCCTAGAGCCGGGTTTTCCAAATTCTATTGGCCCGCAGCCACAACCTTATTAGAATAAGACTTTGCACGATAATAATAACTTATAATTATCTAGAATAACAGATAATTAATTCTAGGGTTACAAAGGCATGGCTACGAGTTTAACATGGCATTTATCGGTGGTAGGGTTAACTATATAACATGTCATTCTAAACATTTTATTTTATTTTAAACTAACATTTCGAACTAGCTCAATGCAAATAGCGTAATAACATAATTAAATAACATGGGTTGTAACATGATCAAAGGATTTGGGACTTGCCGTCAATCCGAATGATTTCCGCTAGCTCGAACGAAGAACCTCCTGGCTCCTGTGACTGCACTTGAACTTCCGGAGACTCCGACACTAGCGCAAACACATAAAAAAATAATTAAATCCAGCTTGAGACTAATCAAGCGAGGAAAAATAAACTAATTCAAAAAGGAATAAATTGCATAAATCTCCAAATTGGAATTTTAGAAATTTATCTGGGGTGAATTTGGTGGAAAGGAGGCCAAAAATAGGTTCAGGACATTTTACTGAGCAAAGTGGTGAAATTTGGGAATTTTTGGGATTTTCTGTGATTTTCTAGGATTTATTTGAATTTTTCGAACTTTGAAATGATTAAACCTCTGAAAAATCGGTTTAAACGATGATCGGCGGCCCGAGCTACTGATGCAGCCCGGGAAAAATCTTCCACGCGGCCGGCGGCCGTGTGTGGCGCTTCGGCCTCGGTGGAGCAGGCCGAGCGGCCACGGCCCACGCGCGAGTGCGCCCATGAGGCTTAGATGGCCGACACGTGGCTCAATCGGGCGGTAAGGGTGCGGGGGAAATGGGCGGATGGGATGGGCTTTGGGAGGCGATCGAACGGCAGGGAAAAAGATCTCAAAAACGTGTTACGTTGCGGCCGAGAGGATTCGAACGCGGGCGGTAGCGCTGAGCGCATGCGCTGCCGACCAGATGGGCGATCGGTGTTACCTGACCGAGTAGAGGAAAGGAAGGTAGAAGAGCCGAGCGGTAGCAGGGGACGGGGCAGAGGAGGCTGAGGGTGGGGAACGGCGGCGGGGTAGCCGGCGGTGGGCGGCCGGAGAGGGGTCGGCAGTGGGTAAAATGTGTCCCCGGAGTCTCGGGAAAGGGGATGGAGGGATCGGCGGGGACCGAGGACGACCGGAGAGGGGTCGGCCACGAGCGGCGGCGGCGGTTTGGGGTGAAGCCCGACGCCGGCGATGGAGAGGCGGCGGGGAGCTAAGCCGAGGACGGGGCAAGGTTCGCCGGGTCCCAGGGAGGGTGCGGAAGGGAGGAATCGGCCGGTGGTTGTCTGGCACGGCGGCGCGCTCGACGGCCGGACTTGGGGGAGAAAGGGGGCGCCGGTGAGGAGGAAGGCACGGGAGCCCGATTGCGCGCAGAGAGAGGAAGAGGGAGATCATGCGGTGCGGATGGAAGCCTCAGGTGGCTTTTATATGAGGCGGGGATGGGCTAGCGTCATGGGGGCAGTTGGGGCGGAGCTCGGCAGAGGTGTGACCACAGTGGCGACGGGACAGGCTGCCAGGCGTGACGCGAGTTGTCCTCGGGGTGTCATGTGCGGAGCAGGGCCGTGGTCCGGGTGACCCGTGGCCGACGCAAGCGGCGTGGCGCGGCGGGGAGTCAAAGCGTGCGGGGGCAGGTAGACGATGGAAATGGCGCGCGCGTGCGTCGTGGGAAGGAAGAGAACGAGATCGCCGGGGGGGCGGGAGGACGGCTACGTCACGCAGAGCAGGAGGGGGCGACACCTCCTTCGGACCGGAGGGCAGCGAGGTGCGCGGGCGCGGGGGAGCATCCGAGGGCAGCGCCGGTGCTGCGCACGCGCGACGGAGGAGGCAGGGAGAAGGCGGGGCGCCAACAGAGAGGGAACGGGAAGGCGCCAGGGGAGGGGAGAGGCGGAAAAAAAGGAGTGCGCCAACGAAACAGAGAAGGCGCAAAGCCAAATAGGGAAAGCGGGAAACGGAGCAACTTTCCGAAAAAGGAAAGTTACTAGAATTCATTCAAAAACCTAGCAAAAATAATGGAAATTTTTGGTTTGAAATTTTGGGGACTTTTCAACCTACCCCCCTTAAAAGAATCTCGACCCCGAGATTAACTTAGTCCAGGGAGTAAGTTGGAGAAATCTCGCTGCAAGTCTGACTCTCGTTCCCAAGTGGACTCATCTGCCATGTGATTCTTCCACTGTACTCTGCAAAATCTGACATTCTTGTTTCTGAGCTGCCTCTCTGATGTTTCAAGTATTTGTAGTGGTTCTTCAGTATATGTGCAATCATCTTGCAATTCAATATCTGACAATGGTATTTCATCTGTCAGTTGGCGTAGACACTTTCGAAGCTGGGATACGTGGAACACGTTGTGGATTCTTGACAAGTTGGGTGGAAGCTGCACTTGATAAGCAACTTCGCCAACTCTTCCGATAATTTGAAAGGGTCCTACATATCTTGGTGCTAATTTGCCTTTAACTTGCAAACTCTTGACTATCTTGAATGGGGTGACTTTGATGTAGATAAAGTCTCCAACTTCAAAGCTCAATTCTTTCTGTGGTTATCTGGATAGCTCTTCTGTCGGTCTTGTGCCATTTTGAGTCTGTTTCTGACATTTCTGACATGTGCTTCTGCATCTTGAACAATCCGGGGACCAACAAGTTGTCGCTCTCCTGTTTCTGTCCAATTCAGTCGGGTTCTGTATTTTCTGTTATAAAGTGCCTCAAAGGGTGCCATTTTGATGCTAGCTTGGTAACTATTGTTATATGAGAACTGAGTAAACGGGAGGCAAGTATTCCATGCTGCTCCATACACAATAGCACAAGCTCTTAACATATCTTCCAATATCTGATTTGTTCTCTCTGTCTGCCCATCTGTTTGAGGGTGATACGTTGAACTGAAATTTAGATCGGTGCCCATAGCTTCATGTAAGTTTTCCCAAAATTTGGATGTAAACTGTGCTCCTCTATCTGACACAATTTTCTTTGGAACTCCATGCAATGTCACTATCCTTGTCAAATTCAATTCTGCAAGCTCATCTTTCCCATAAGTTTGCTTGATCAGGAGAAAATGAGCCACCTTGGTCAATCTATCGACAATGACCCAGATAGCGTCATATCCCTCACGAGTCTTGGGAAGTCCAGTGATGAAATCCATTCCAATGCTATCCCATTTCCCATTCGGAAATTGGCAAAGGCTGCAACAATCCCGATGGTTTCTGATGGTCTATCTTGATCTGCTGACAGACATCACACTTAGCTACATACTTTGCCACTTCTTTCTTCATCTGGTTCCACCAATACTTCTTCTTCAAGTCTTGATACATTTTGGTACCTCCTGGATGGATCGAGAATTGAGATGAACGAGCTTCAGATAAGATTAACTCCCTTAACTCCTTCTTGTCGGGTATGCAATAGCGACCACGGAAGGTAAGGATTCCATGTTCGTCTATCGCATACTCTGATGAATCTCCTTCTTGTATGTCCTTTTTCAGTTTTTGAATCTCTTCATCTTCATTTTGCGCTGCCTTAATCTGATCTGTCAACAACGATTGAAACTCTAATGCTGTCATACTGCCTTGTTATGTGATTACTAAATTCAGTTATAATATATCCCTTTGCAATTCTGGTGGGCACTCTGTCACATTGGCTTTACTTTGTCAAATCTTTCGATTGAGGGTGTCAGTTACCACATTGGTCTTGCCCGGGTGACACTGAAGATCAATATCTTAATCTTTGATCAATTCCGGCCATCATTGCTATCTCATGTTCAATTCTGGCTGTGTGAGCAAGTACTTCAAGCTCTTGTGGTCTGAAACTATCTCACAACGATTCCCTGGCAGGTAGTGCCGCCAAATTTTGAGTGCATGCACCATAGCTGCTAGCTCTAAATCGTGTGTTAGGTAATTTTCTTCATGTGGCTTCAATTGTTTTGAAGTATAGCTACTGACTTTTCTATCTTGCATAAGCACACGTCCCAAGCCTTGCTTTAGAGGCATCGCAATAAATTTGGAACTCTTTCTCTGGGGTGGGCAAGACTGAGACTAGTGTTATTGTCAACTTGGTCTTCAGCAACTTAAAACTCTCTTCATAAGCATCTGTCAAAGCGAATGGTCTGTCTCCCTTCATCAGTTGAGTGAGTGGACGAGAAATCTTGGAGAATCTCTCTATATATCGGCGATAATAGCCTGCCAATCCAAGAAAGCTTCTCACTTCCGTTACGGTCCTGGGCTGCTTCTATTTCATGACTGCGGCTATCTTTTCTGGATCAACCTTAACTCTATCTTCTGATATGATATGACCCAAGAAAGCAACTTCTTTTAACCAAAAACTGCACTTATTAAATTTTGCATATAGTTGATGCTCTCTCAATCTTGTCAACACCAGGTGCAGATGTTGTTTGTGTTCTTCTTCGCTTTTGGAATATATCAAGATATCATCAATGAAGATAATCACGAATCGATCCAATTGGTCCATATGCACCAGGTTCATAAGATTCATGAAATAAGCTGTCGCATTGGTTAAACCAAAGGGAACGACCGTGAACTCAAATAATCCATATCTGGTAATGAAAGCTGTCTTCTCTCGATCTTGCTCTCGGATCTTGAGCTGATGATAACCCGAGCGCAGATCGATCTTGGAAAATAATTTGGCATTCTTGAGCTGATCAAACAGTCATTAATTACGGGCAATGGTTACTTGTTTTTGATGGTGACATCATTCAATCCCTATAATCTACACATATTCTTAATTCTCAATTCTTCTTCTTCTCAAATAAAACGATGTCGACTAAGGCGAAACACTTGGTCGAATAAACTCTTTCTCTTGCGATTCACTAATCGTCTCTTGAGCTTTTTCAGTTCATCGGTGACATTCTTTATCGATGCTTGGCAATTGGATTTGTGCTCGAATAAACTCTATGGCAAGTTCTCTTGTCTCACAAGGGTCCGCTCGCGCTTCTTCCGAAATACATCCGGATACTCTTATACTATCGGCACTTGATCAATCAGAATCGCTAGCATGTTGATCATGCGCTTTCGCATCGTTCAATACTTCTCGCTTTTTTCCACTTTCCGACTTTCGTGGTTTACCAATGATACTTTTTTGATCTCACAATCTAACTTGTCTTTGTTCTTGGCTAGCCAGTTCATGCCCAAGGTGGCATCTAGCCCTTGCATATCTGGCTGCAGCAAATCTGCTTTAACCTCCTCTGGATTGACTTTGACTCCTTTTTAGTTTAATTGCAGTCCTCATTTTCGAATCTTAAAAGGTTTGCTGTCTTCAGAGAATATTGTCGCTTCTTCTCACTTGTACCTGCATATCATCCCTGGGTATATGCTACAGGTTCACACTTAGCTGAATTATGCAGTACCAGGGCTACATATACATATCTGGGTTCGTTAGGATTAATTTCATTGCAACACGAACTTCTCATCCATTACACTTTTACACAGATGATTTTGATACACATTCATAGTCTTGCCACAAGCCTTAGTTAAAATAATTTACATACAAGCTATTCAGTTCTTCCAACTAGCTTACAAAAGGATAACTAAAAAGGGCATTACTCCATTCCTTGTTCTTCACAGATCACTTTCTCCTGACTGTCTGCCGTACTTTTCTTCTTCATGGCATTCCTCCGAATAGATCTGTTTCTTCCTCCATTCTGGCCTTCTTAGGGTAAGATTCTTCTTCTTCTATCGGTGGCTGGCGTGATGTTGTGGCCTGCCTCTTTGCTTGCTGTCTAGCTTCTTCTTTAGGTAAGGACCTCAGTGGGCACTGGTCACGATAATGTCCATCCTGTTCGCAGTGAAAACAAGCAGTTGGTGTTGAAGACGAAAGCTTCTTTCGTTTCATAACTTTCACGTAACCTGATGTCTTTTCTTCTAATTGGAGAGCTCGATCAACTAGGCTTAATAGGCTTGAAAACTTCATGGACTGAAGGCGTTGTCTCATACTGGGTCATAGGCCTTTCATAAAGTACTCCATCCTTTCAGCTTCAGTATCGATCTCTTCTTGCGCATACTGGGATAACTGATGGAATTGTTGTAGATATGCTGTGATGGAGTTCTCTCCTTGTTGAAGATCAAGAAAATCCTGATATTTTTCAGTGATAACTCTAGGAGAAATGTAAGCCTTACGGAATCTCTTCACAAAGTCTTCCCATGTAATATCTTCCCTATTAGGGTGTATCCACTGGATAGCATTCCACCAAGCAAAGACGGTTCCTGACAGTTGGTAGGTGACGAAAAGAACTTTCTCCTTATTTGTACATTGGATAGTATTCATTCTTCTTTCAATATCTTGTAACCAGTCATCTGCATTCAGTAGCCCTGTTGTTGAAGGAAATATTGGGGGTTGAGTTTGTAGGAATGCTATAAACTTCAATGCAGTTGCGCTTGACGCTGTCACTGACTCTTCGGGCGTCACTTTGATAATGAACTGTGGCAGTGATTCTCCTTGCTGTTCTGACATCTGGACTTGATCTGTGGCAGGTGCACCCTGCCTGTTGGTCTGACCACTCTGCTGTGCTGGATCCATATGCCAATTGGGAATTTGATGTCAGCTTTGCAGCGGCTTTGGAGAATAAGAGGGGATAAGTAAGTCTTTGAATTTCAAGGTAAGTATAGGGCGAACAAAGATAAGAACGAGAGCGAAAGGGTCAGGAGAAAGCTTTGAACTCAGAAGGATTACTAATAATTAGGCAAACAAATTAGAAAGATAACGAACAAAAATTAACAATATGCAAGTGGTACACAAACCACTTAGGGTTCATGATTACACCTGTTTTACATTACAAAAGTACCACTACAACTTAAGCTCAGTCTAGACTAGCGATCAACAACTATTCCTCCTGCGGCCGAGACACGAAATTTTGAAGATAGACAAGCGAAGCGGTAAACATTTTGCAAAAGTAAAACTTAAGCAGAAGTAAACTAAGATAGATAAGGTAGCATCAAGATAGAAAAGAGACAAAGAGAATACTTATATTTTTCGTAAACCCTTTTTATGGCTTAAATTAAGTTTTGCGATAAAATCGCTTCCTAATTTGCCTTAGGTCTTAACCTACGGTCAAGAGCCTGCTCTGATACCACTTCTTGTAACGCCCCCGTTTCCAGGGGCGCGTACGGACACGGCACCCCGCAACTATTCACGCATGAACAGTTATGGAGTGTCGCGGAAGAGTATACCATTGCATGCCTACAACAAAAGTTCAGCATATATTTCACATACGGATTAACATCCATTTTTCAACAGCGGGGCGTGCAAGCCCAAAGTATACTTACATCACAAAAACTCCAGAATCCGCTCGAGCGCGGCCAAGACCTAAAGCCACGGGTCCTTGTTGAAGAAGAGACCTTCCGGGGCTTCCTCCACGGGGAGGCCTTCACCTTCGTCTTGATCCTCTAAAGAAGGGCAAAAGCAAGCCATGAGCCAATCAACCGGCTCAGCAAGTCCCAAAGGGATCCTAACTTATTACATGCACGGAACATCAAAGGAAGGGAGTATACTTGGTTTATTAATTTGAGTGGATGCAGTTTTATTTGCAAACATTTTTAGAAGACGGACCCAAAACTACTCCTCAAAACGCAGGGGTTTTCAACAAGAGTTCGTTAACCAACCTAAACAAGTTAAACAGGTACAAAACTACTTAAGCTTCGCTGCTGGAATCACCCAAGTGACACAGCTCCAATAACCGGGAGCACGGCGTATTCGAATACCATTTATTTGACTCTGCAGAGTTTGCTCGACTTTACCCACACGATTTCTTAACTCCCGCGTCCGGGTTAAGAAAGCCAGGTCGTTTCACTGCTCAACTCTTTATATAGGCTCTACCCGGTAGAATTCACTCGGGTCTGGCTCGCTCCCACACACACACACAAAGAAAAAGAAAACGGTGCCGCTTCGAGTGAACTCTACCGTTGTTAGGCACCCGCAGCACGGCCTGCCTAACCTTTGTTACCCAAACACCTACTCCACAACACCTGTAGAGTTTCAATCGAGTTGAGCAGCTACTAAACCAGTGTTGACAAGTCAACTCCTGTGGTTGAGCGATCACCGTGTCATTTGCTTAGCGTAAGGGTCTGGTCCTTATATTTTTCCTTAGGGTCCGCAACCCCTACTGTGTCCACGACCGCAACCTAGGTAAGAGGCGGCGAAACCGTCTTGCGGCGCACCGCACCCCCTTACCCTATCTGCGCATGCCGACAATCTCCGCCCTAGGGCACGGTGTCCCATACCACCCTGCCCTAGAGCCGGGTTTTCCAAATTCTATTGGCCCGCAGCCACAACCTTATTAGAATAAGACTTTGCACGATAATAATAACTTATAATTATCTAGAATAACAGATAATTAATTCTAGGGTTACAAAGGCATGGCTACGAGTTTAACATGGCATTTATCGGTGGTAGGGTTAACTATATAACATGTCATTCTAAACATTTTATTTTATTTTAAACTAACATTTCAGAACTAGCTCAATGCAAATAGCGTAATAACATAATTAAATAACATGGGTTGTAGCATGATCAAAGGATTTGGGACTTGCCGTCAATCCGAATGATTTCCGCTAGCTCGAACGAAGAACCTCCTGGCTCCTGTGACTGCACTTGAACTTCCGGAGACTCCGACACTAGCGCAAACACATAAAAAAATAATTAAATCCAGCTTGAGACTAATCAAGCGAGGAAAAATAAACTAATTCAAAAAGGAATAAATTGCATAAATCTCCAAATTGGAATTTTAGAAATTTATCTGGGGTGAATTTGGTGGAAAGGAGGCCAAAAATAGGTTCAGGACATTTTACTGAGCAAAGTGGTGAAATTTGGGAATTTTTGGGATTTTCTGTGATTTTCTAGGATTTATTTGAATTTTTCTGAACTTTGGAAATGATTAAACCTCTGAAAAAATCGGTTTAAACAGTAACGGGCCGGCCCGAGCTACAGTGCAGCCCGGGGGAAAAATCTTCCGCGCGGCCGGGCGGCCCGTGTGCGCGCGCTCGGCTCGGTGGAGCAGGCCGAGCGGCCACGGCCCACGCGCGAGTGCGCCCATGAGGCTTAGATGGCCGACACGTGGCTCAATCGGGCGGTAAGGGTGCGGGGGAAATGGGCGGATGGGATGGGCTTTGGGAGGCGATCGAACGGCAGGGAAAAAGATCTCAAAAACGTGTTACGTTGCGGCCGAGAGGATTCGAACGCGGGCGGTAGCGCTGAGCGCATGCGCTGCCGACCAGATGGGCGATCGGTGTTACCTGACCGAGTAGAGGAAAGGAAGGTAGAAGAGCCGAGCGGTAGCAGGGGACGGGGCAGAGGAGGCTGAGGGCGGGGAACGGCGGCGGGGTAGCCGGCGGTGGGCGGCCGGAGAGGGGTCGGCAGTGGGTAAAATGTGTCCCCGGAGTCTCGGGAAAGGGGATGGAGGGATCGGCGGGGACCGAGGACGACCGGAGAGGGGTCGGCCACGAGCGGCGGCGGCGGTTTGGGGTGAAGCCCGACGCCGGCGATGGAGAGGCGGCGGGGAGCTAAGCCGAGGACGGGGCAAGGTTCGCCGGGTCCCAGGGAGGGTGCGGAAGGAGGAATCGGCGGTGGTTATGCAGCACGCGCGCGCGACGGCCGGACTTGGGGAGAAAGGGGCGCGGTGAGGAGGAAGGCACGGAGCCCGATTGCGCGCGAGAGAGAGGAAGAGGAGATCATGCGGTGCGGATGGAAGCCTCGGTGGCTTTATATGAGGCGGGATGGGCTAGCGTCATGGGGCGATTGGGGCGGAGCTCGGCAGAGGTGTGACCACGATGGCGGCACGGACAGCCGCCAGCGTGACGCGAGTTGTCCTCGGGTGTCATGCGCGAGCGGGCCGTGGTCCGGTGACCGTGGCCGACGCAGCGGCGTGGCGCGGGAGTCAAAGTCGCGGCGGTAGACGATGGAAATGGCGCGCGCGCGTCGTGCGGGAAGGAAGAGAACGAGACGCCAGCGGGTCGGGAGGACGGCTACGCCACGCAGAGCGGTGAGGCGCGACACCTCCTTCGGACCGGAGGGCGCGAGGCGCGCGCGCGGGGAGCATCCGAGGCGCGCGGCTGCTGCGCGCACGCGCGACGGAGGAGGCAGAGAAGGCGGGCGCCAACAGAGAGGAACGGAAGGCGCCAGGAGGGAGAGGCGGAAAAGGAGTGCGCCAACGAAAGAGAAGGCGCAAAGCCAAATAGGGAAAGCGGGAAACGGAGTAACTTTCCGAAAAAGGAAAGTTACTAGAATTCATTCAAAAACCTAGCAAAAATAATGGAAATTTTTGGTTTGAAATTTTGGGGACTTTTCAGCTGATTAGATCCCGATCAGCACTAAAATTATCAGATTGGCACAATAGATTTGAGAATCTTGCAGGTGTTTCTTAATTCGAGCTCAGATGAGGTCTCTCAGGCTCTGACATGTTGGGTGTGGTTGAGATGACTGCACCTTCACGAGCCTCTTGATCGTTTCCGCCTCACGCTGTTTCGATGGGATGGTTTTATTCGCTCCTTTTCGGTAAAAAGAATTCCTTCCTTTCGATCTGTTCGCTCACAGCTCACGTGGCTGTACGAGAAGCCGTTTGTTTATAGGGTTTTCCAATATGAAATCGCACAGGAAACAGAGCAAACTAATCAGCATTTTTTTGCCTAACGCTGTGCTTTATATCGGGAGTTACCGATCTCAAACGAATGGTACGCATTATTAGTCCAAGCAGATGGTATTGAAGAAGCCGCGAAATGGTAACATCTCTCTCTCTCTCTCTCGGCAGACCAGCGTGCTAGTTTTGCTCAGGGTGTATTAATCCAAAGTGACAAGGAGCAGGTACACCGTACACGTGAACGTAACAAGCAAAGGCGTCAGAACCACGAACGCTGTGTGGCACGCGTGCCTCCGTGCGTACGTACGTCCAGACGGTGCGGTGCATCGCACTGCCCACAGTGACGGATCCAAAATTTTTATGATAGATATTCAGAATTAAAATAGAGTTTCATAGTAGCAAAATCAAAGTATCATTATTTGTAGTAGAAACAATATCCTAAATAGTTTAGAAAAAAAATTCAATTGAGAATATGGGATTTAGAACCTGAAAATAGAGATGCACTTGTTCTGTTGTCGATGTGCACGACCTGCCTTGTTGGCCCCGGTGGCACAACCGCCGCCACATGCTCTCTCCTGGTACCCCAGCTGTAGGCGATCCGGCTAAACCACGCTTGGCCAGGGCCGTGCCGGTAAAATTTAGGACTCTGTACCAAACTATAAAATATGATCTTTTTCCTTGATAAATAGGATTATAGTAATTATCAATTCTACATATATATCTTACGTACATAGTAATGAGAAATATTAAGAATCGTACATATTCTTTTATAATTATCAATCCATAGCACTTCTGAAGCTAAGTTAAATCCTCTATCATACAAAAGATAGTTTTTTTATAAGGATCATATGAAGGATAATTATAATTCATATAATGATATGGACAGTAGAATTCTTCAATGTCCTCGAAAAAAATAATTCAAATTAGAAAAAAAGATTCAAATTGAAGGAAAAGATTAAATTACCTAGGAGTTGTCGCGACTCAGCGCATCGTCCTGCTCCCGCACTTCGATCGATGCTGTCTCGCGTTAGTTCAGTGCTAATAATCCATCACGAAAGTTAACGGCGTGGGCTTTAATTGATCCCCTAGCTAGGCCTAGCTGGTAGCAGTTCGCATGCACCTGGTGACGAACTAATGATGGAGTGATGGCTTATAGTTGGTGGATCCATCAGAATTTGGGGCCCTGGAAATTGGGGGCCCTGTTCCCTTGCACCGCTCGCACGCCCCTCGGCACGGCCCTGCGCTTGGCGCTCGCCGCGGCTCGCTTGCCACCTTGAATTTAAATTCTGCATAAAACTCAGTTTTGGCCAAAAAGAATTTTAAACTGTCTATTCACCCGCCCCCCTCTAGTTAACATTTTTGAATCTTCAACTGGGTTGTAGTTTTTGAGATGAATTGAGAGGGGGAGGTGTCTGAGTGGGCTGAAATTTATTGGGGGTATAAATATAAAATATATAGACTAATTACCAATATATATATATCAAATACATATACTAAATAGAGGGTATTTCATCTAAAAATTTGGATGTTCGACTGAACACCTATAAACTACATGAAATCCGCCCATGACTGCCCATACGCCCACGGGTCGGTCCATCCCTTGCTGTTCCGATTCGCAGGCCGCAGCATCACGTCGCGTCACGTTGCCGCGGCGATGTTTTCAGGAAATGGCAAGTTCCTTCTCTGTCTCAGCCGCTGCCAGCGTGCAGGGACGTGCCGTGCTGCAGCCTGGGACGAGACGAGGATCTCCAGGCCCCAGTCCAGCGTCGCTCCGATCCAAAGAAGATACGTAGCTAGCTTCTTCTCATCTAGTATCCATCGCTCTTCCTTGTGGACAGATCTTTGGTTAAAGTGAAAATTGGTAGCAGAAGTGCTTTCTGTTCCCGGACATGTAAGAGTACAATCGAGAACTGCGAAGTTCAAAATCGACGGCTAATCCGTTGATTTGGAGCAATCAGTCCGAACAAAAAGCGACACCGCCTTCGTGCACGCTGCAACAACCAGACATAATATCGGTGCTCATGTGAAAAATACTAATAACCTAGTAGGAGGACTCACTCCAGAACAGTAGTACGAGACTAGTATTAGTATCTCAACTGCCGAGCTTAGCAGGGCCCAAAAAAATGTTACTCGACATAACAACCAAATTGACAAATGTAGGGTGAGCACTTTAAACCCGAGAATCGAACACCGAACCGAATCGAACCCGGATAGACCGAATTGTCGGTCTATTCGGGTTTCGGGGTTCGGGTTCGGTCAATATTTTGATTTAGTTCGGTCTTCAGGCTCAGGTTCGGTCTTTGCCTTACAAAACCCGAATAGACCAAATAACCCGAATTATTTGATATGTCTCTTGTCTCTTGAATTCATGAACTTAATATGTGATGTATGTACTTATTTGATATGTCTATCATCTATTTACTGGCTGGCTACTCATTGCTTTATGCATGAATATTATTTGTTTTGTTTAGCTAATTACAATTTACAAAGATTTTGAGGGGTGACAAGGATCCCCATCTTATTTCGGTCAATTCGGTGGACCGAATAGACCGAACAAAAAATTCAGTCTATTTGGGTTTGGTCCTTGTTTTTTCCTGAGAAATTTGGTCCTCATTTTTTAGAACTTGAATTTTTTAAAGATCGAATAGACTGAAAAGACCGAATGCCCAGCCCAGAACTGTAGATCCTGTCTGGCTCCCCGTTGCAGTCTAGAATGCACAATGTACGTTTCTCCATGTGCAGACCATGTGTAGTCAACTCAAAATGGACGAGCAAGATAGTTCATGCACGAGAAATGCATTAACTGCACACTCACGGACACAGCACACATGCACGCACGAGCATGCATATATCACGCGAATACGGGTCTGTTCTTTTTTCTGCGGATTATGGCTTTTAGTTGCGGCTTGTGATTTTTGGGCTGTTTGTACGAAAGATTACAGAGTAATAGAAACTCACGTGTGGTTTTTGCCGATATAAATGAAGTCAGTGAAGTATGTACTACAATTAACTAGTAGACCCTATCTTGAAAAAGTATTTCGTTTAAAAGTTAGTTACTATAGAAAAACCGAAAAGCAGCTTTTAGAAGCTGAAAAGAACAGGGCCGAATGAAACCCTGACCCTGATCATTTCATTTCATGTATAAACTGTAAACGGATTTACTATCTAGGAAATTAGGAACAAATTTATGCGTGGGTTCTTGTGAGTTCTGACTTATAGTTTAAAATTTTAAATTCTACCCCTTAGCAAAAGAGAGTACAAAGAGAGACACTCGTGCATGATTTTAGCAGATACAGATGAATTCAATACAGTGTCTACTACAATCGACTTATAATCTCCGTCTTAAAAAAATATATCGTTTAAAAATTAGTTACTGCAGTATAAACCAAAAGTTATAAGCCCAAAGAAACCCAGCCTATGTACCGCATATGGACTAGCAATTAATGTTCACTCCCACAGAGCTATTTACTATTGAGTTGTGTGCATCAACTAATTCATCTAAAAGCTTAATCTGTTGAGGAAATATGGTCCATTAACTTACACTTCAACGCCCCTTCACGCCTAAGACGTAGAATAAAAGTGTATTGCAATTATTATTTTCAATTAGGTTAACCAGGTCTTGAACTTAAGATCTCTTGATTTTGATATTATATTAAGTTACATGAACCAACTAGTTCACTGAAAAACTTAGGTGCCGCTCAGTTGGGCTGAAATAAGCTGGTTTATGACTGAAATTGCACTGTAAGTCTGTAACTGACTGAAATTACACTGTACCTGATGGTGGCTTATTTGGCATAACTAAATTAAAAATAGAAAAAATAGGTTAGCCTATCACGGACAATATAAACTAATACAGAAAAAGAACCAGTAAAAAAAGCTAAAAAACAAAAACCATGAAAAAACAAAAATTTAGAAATAGTGAAAAATAAATTAGGAACTAGAAGCTTAAATTAAAATAAACGGAACCTTAAACTAGCAAAAAAAAGACGAGTAATTAACTTACATTTCAACATTTGCGGTGCACCTAGCTGCCCACAAATCAGTCTGGATTTGTACGGTTCCTGCGCGAAGGTGCTCCATGTTAGGATTGATCAACTATTTGACCATCATCTCGCGAAGGCGCGAATGATCAGTTTTCCCATCTCCAATAGCGCATAAACAAAAACTCCATGAAATTCCTCCGCCTCGTGTGTCCACTTCTCCCTCCTTTTTTGTTTTTAACAATTTTGTATTCACGTGCGCCATTTTCCGACTCATACCTGTCCTTATAACTCTGAATATATTGTACATAGCACTGTAGAAGGTTGAGGTTTCCAAGGTATGCAAGAAGCGTGGGTGAGATCATGTTCTTTTCGACTTTTAAAAACTACTTTTTGACTTTTTACAGTAACTAACTTTTAAATAAAATATTTTTTTAAGATAGAGTCTACTAGTTAATTATAGTACATACTTTACTGACTTTATTTATATCGGCAAAAACCGCACGTGAGTTTCTGTTACTCTGTGATCTCTTATACAAATAGCCAAAAATCTAAAAACCGTAGTCAAAAGCCACAAGTCGCAGCCAAAACAACAGGCCCGGATTTGGGCAGATCTTGCTCTCTATAGGTACGGATTTTGGGCTTTTGTTATTGCTTTGGGAATTTTGGTGTTTATTGCTATGAAACACCAGGCTACTCAATGAGCTTTTGATCAAAGCTTTAGCAATTGGTTCCTACCAGTTAGCATGCACAACATCGGTTACATTGGTTTAACAATTATGAATTTGTTCCTGGACCTTTTGTGTTCGTCTCAACAATCAGAGGTTTGGTTCTTCAAATTACAAGCTCGCTTGACTTCTTATAATTTTTGCCTTACGTTAGGCAGATTTGTGGAAGATGATATGGCATGAAGAGATTTGTGGAAGATATGAGTATGCTCTGCTCATCTAATGTCATTCTTGTAGCTTTTGTCTAAATTGTTGGAGAACACATTAGTTTTGTGTGGCCATTTATAAGCATGTCGTATGTCTCTTGTACTTCCTTGGTTTCATGTGTTTTAACATCGACATTGGTGCACATGTTATGTTTTATAATGGCGATATTGGAGGACCTCCTATGAACTTCCGAGATGTATTCGTCTACGGCCAAGCTCTTGAGGATATTACATTGTCCATGGTGAGTTGGTTCATCCATGCTACACTGGCTATCAAGATATTACTTCGTCTGACTAAGTAATTCATTTTTAACAAACCAGCTTGTGCTTCCTGTTATATAATGCTAGGTTTGTTCTTACTGCTGGTGGATGTTAAGAACTGTTAATCTTTCCATGCTCAGATTCTTGAAGCTCCTAATGAAGAAGAGGTTTCCCTACTTTTGGAAATTTTCGGGTGATCTTATTGCGTGCATGTTCTATTTTTATATTTGGTGATTAATATTGGTAATTTTTCGATAGAGATCCATGCAATTTTCATCTTAGATTCCTCAGTTATATTATGTGATTTTTAAGTACATGAAAATGATTTTTAGCTCGAGTATTTGATTTATTTTGGGAGTAACAATATTTAAAATCTCCCTTTTTTCTTCTGCAATTGGCATAATATGAATTTATAGTTATTTGCTTAAATATGGTAGTACTGGAAAATAGCATCAACATTGTATAGTGTTAGTACTTAGTAGTTTCCTAGTCTGGATGAAATAACAGTCCACATGGCCATATGAAACACTCAAAAAAGTTAATGCTTTAAAATTTTAAGGACCGTTCTTAACCTTATTTTAACACACTACTATAAAAGAGACTATACTGGACGGCTACATTACAGACAGTTCATACGGAACCGTCTGTGATTAAACTATCATAGACGGTTTATAGTGACAACCGTCTGTGATATTTTTACAGACGGTTATTAAAACGAACCGTCTGTGATAATTGAGACATCACAGACGGTTCGTTTTAATAACCGTCTGTGAACATTCACAGACGGTTCTTATCACGAACCATCTGTGATAAGTGAGACATCACAGACGGTTCGTGTTATGAACTGTCTGTGAAAGATGCGAACAACACAGACGATTCATATAAAAAACCGTCTCTGATATTCTGGATATTACAGACGATTCTTGTAACAAACTGTTTGAGATATTGCGGACATCATAGAGAGTTCGGTGAAAACATATCGTCGTCTTCTTAGTGATCAGAGGTTAGTACTCAATTGTTTTTAATAACTTGTATGCATGCTTTTGTAATTGAAAGAGATGATAGATACGTTTTTGTTTAGATCTAGCTAGCTAGTTAGCTAGGTTTAGAAAGATAATGTTAGCTAGTTTGCTCAATTTGATCAGAATGGGTAAGTACTCGTAGTTCACTTCTATATATTCTTGCTTAACAATATTATGTCATTAATATGTGGCTAGGTAGCTAGCTATACCTACGTAATATGTATAGATCGATGTCTTGTATAAGTACGTATAGCTAGTCTGATTTGCTATATAGTAGCGCTAATAATTATTTTTGACACTCATTTGTTACATGTGTAGCGTAGATGGACCGAAACTGAATGTACATTGAGAACCGTGTGAGTGAGGAGTACATTAATGACGTGTCTACTTTTAGAAGAGCGGCCGAGCTGGATATGTTGAAGAAGGGGATGTAATATATGTATTGTCCATGTATTGATTGTGATAATCTAAAGATGTTTAGCAACTCAGCGCAGATCAAAACTCATTTGATTCGAAGGGGGTTCATAAAGGGGTACAAATGTTGGACCAACCACGGTGAAGAAAAGAGTACATAAAAAGGTAGTTATGATATTGTCGAGGGAGACAACGATATGCCGGTTGTGGACCATGCTTTCGATCATGAGGATAGGTCGCAAGATGACAATCTAGATCAGATGCTACGTGATACAAAAGGGAACTATAGTAAGAGAGAGATTGGTAAATTCGAGGGCTTGATAGAGAACTTGAAGAAACCTTTGTTCCCAGGCTGCAAGCCGCAATACACGAGGTTGTCATCAGTTCTAAAACTGCTAAAATTGAAGGCAAGCAATGGTTGGTCTGACAAAAGTTTCACGGCGTTGTTATGTCTCTTAGCGAACATGCTTCTAAAGGGAAATGTATTGCCGAGAATCACCTACCAAGCCAAAACGATTCTGTGCCCATTGGGAATAGAAGTAGAAAGAATACATGCATATCCGAATGATTGTATCCTATACCGTAAAGAGTATGCTAGCTTACATGTTTGTCTGGTGTGCAAAGCATCCCGATACAAGCATAAAAATGACTCCGATGATGGGAAGGGCATCGAGGTGAAGCAAGGACTTCCTGTTAAGGTGTTGTGATATCTTCCTGTAATTCCCCATCTGAAATATTTATTTGCAAACCGCAAGGATGCAAAATTGATGCGTTGGCACTAGGAGCAGCGTAAGAAAGACGGAATGATAAGACACGTTGGCACGTTGTTGATTCTGCCTAGTGAAGGAACATCGATAGGATGTTTGTAGAATTCGGTGTGGAACCGAGGAAATAAGATTTGGGTTGAGTACAGATGAAATGAATCCTTTTGGTAACATGAGCAGCCGACATAGCACCTGGCTCGTGACTCTGTGCATGTACAACATTCCTCATTGGCTATGTATGAAGCGGAAGTATATTTTGATGTCACTACTTATCAAAAGGCCGAAGCAACCTGGGAACGATATTGATATGTACCTAGCACCATTGGTGGAAGATCCTGCAATACTGTGGAACGAAAGGGTACATGTATGGGATGCGGACAAACGAGAGAACTTCACTCTACGTGCCATGTCGTAAAGCGAGCTCTGCTACAATACTCTTTCGAGTACCAGCTGAATCACTATTCACCTCCAAGTACTGTTCTTTCGACCGTACAATTTTGACCAGATCACTGTAGCTTCGGTCGAACGAAAAACCTGTAGCTTTGACTGGTTCGTGCTTTGAATCTTTGATCATGCCACTTGAAGGCCGTCTAATCTTTTAGTGGTACTCGAACCCCGTTCGATCCTCCCGGGCCACTCGAACACCATCCGATCATCTGGTCGCACTTGAACACCATTCAATCCTCCATTGCTTACTCGAAAACCGTCCGATACTACTCGGATCCGATCGGACTGATCCGAAACTACTCGAAGCAAACCAAAACTGCTCGGAGCAAATCAAAACCACTCAGAACTGATTGAAACCACTTGAAGCAATAAAAACCACTCGAAACCAATTAAAACCACTCGAAGCCACTCGGAACAACTCATAACTGAACGAGATCACTTGGATATAAAACTTTTGACTGCAATCGACCGAAACTTTCACAAACGTAAATTTTAAAGCAATCAAAGTATCAATTATTTATCATCACTTTTAATCACGATTATCACATAATCTAACAGATATGATTCGATATCCAAATATACTGTTTAAGGCCCCGCTCGTTTCGGCTTCAGCTTCTGGTTTATTTTTCACTATTCATAAATTTTTGTCTTTTTTGAACTTTTAGCTTTTTTAGCTTTTTTGTCGGTTCTTTTTTTGTATTCGTTTGAATTGTCAGTGATGAGCTAGCATATTTTTTCTATTTTTAATTTTTTTAAATGTAATTACGTCAAATAAGTCACCTTCAGTTATAGTGAAATTTTAACCACTACAATGCAATTTTAACCATAAGTCACAGCCTTTCAGCCCAACCAAGCAGGTCTTAAGGCCCCGCTCGATTGGGCTGAAAAGTTGTGGCTTATGACTGAAATTGCACTGTAACGGTTGAAATTTTACTGTAAATGAAGGTGGTTTATTTGGCGTAATTAAATTTTAAAAAATTTAAAAATAGAAAAAATATGCTAACTCATCACGGACAACGCAAACGAATACAGAAAAAAGAACCATCAAAAAAAGGTTAAAAAAGGCTAAAAGTTCAGATAAAAACGAAATTTATAAATAATAAAAAATAAGTCAGAAGTCAGAAGTTGAAACTGAAACGAGAAGGACTAACAAATCAATATTACCACCAGAATGGCATTGACAACTTTTCTCACCAGTACTGCACTGTCTCCGCTTTAAAACAAGAAACAACGTTACATCACGCACGCATACACGGGCACCAAAGTCCATCACGAGCACGAGAGACATCACACCACAGCGCACAAACGCACCGAGTTGAGCGCTGCACTGCGCTGTGAGGAGGTCGATGGGGAGCAGCGGGGGCAGCAGCGAGCACTTCCTGCGGCAGCTCAGCTCGAGCGACGGCAGCGGCGCGCCGCGTCAACCGGATGAGTGGGAGTGCGGCGGCGGCGGCAGGCGGTGGTCCAGGAAGAAGGCGAGGACAAGGAGCCACCGCGGCGGCGGCGGCCAGTTCTGCAGCAGGACTAGGGAGGAGGCCTCGGCGGGGAGGAAGCGGGTGATGGTGGTGGTGGACCAGAGCTCCGGGGCCAAGCACGCCATGATGTGGGCGCTCACCCACGTGGCCAACAAGGGGGACTTCCTCACCCTGCTCCACGTCCTGCCGCAGGGCAGCGGCCGCGGAGGAGGGGAGGACGCCTTCGCGCTCGCCAACTCCCTCGGCTCGCTCTGCAAGGCCTGCAAGCCTGAGGTGCGTGCTTAAAGCCTTAATCACGCAAACTGCGCTAAATTGCAGCTTGTTTAGGACATGAAATTACAGCGTTATACAATATAAGTCATATTGTAAGGTGTTTTACAATTTGCACCATGGCCTTAAATCGTACACCACAGCAATAAGTCCTGTACATTTTCTTCCAAGAAAAGGTGTTACTGTACTTAGTTTGTCTCAGGAGTCAGGATTGTAATAAGTAATGTAGCGAATCAAGGCAAAATGCTCTTTTCATTGATTTCCACTGAGTCAAGTGATTGTATGTTATTATTGGCCTCTTTAAGCATATGAAGTATTATATAGAACAGTAGCATTTCTCAGATAAATTGTGGCTGGGTATGTGGCTTTTCTCAGATAAATTGTTTTTGGTTCTTGGGCAACCTGGCCACCTGGAGGCAAGAGTTATGCTAGGTGGATAGATCGGATCAGAACATTCATGAAAAATCGTTTAAAAAAAACATTCATGAAAAGAAAAGGGAATCATAGCCAACTTTTTATTGATGGATCATGGCAGGCCTAAAGCTAAAAGGTCTCAACTTCACAGAAGCGAGGTTAAAAGAAGAGGAAATTTTGGGGTTCCCACCTAGATGCCCAGAATAATGGCCAAAATCTCTCGAATCTTGTGGCCTACAAGGACTACAGTAACAGTTTAGAAGCAACTCTAAGGGCTGTGCACAAATTTTGCGGCCTTCTTGGGGCTAAAATGTAAAGCACTCTTTTGTGACTTGTCTGAACAAAAAAACAGCATCTCAGTGCACTTCACTGTGATTGTTAGCAGTGGATGCATGCGCTATCCCTCGTATTTTAGCCCGTGAAAAGGGCGGGCTCATGCTGTCATGCAATGTTACAAAATTGGTTTTGGATGAATGTTAGGTGGAGGTCGAAGCACTTGTGATCCAAGGGCCCAAGCTGTCCACCGTCCTCAGCCAGGTGAAGAAGCTGGAGGCATCTCTGCTGGTGCTGAGCCAACGCAAGCCATCTCCTTTCTGCTGGTAAGCTGCTGGTACTACTATGCATGCACCACATTCCCATCTATATCTTATATCCCCTGTCACAGAATAGTTCTGCACAAAGGTAAAAGGGTGAATCCAACATAGCTGGCACAGCCAAATCACACTGTCAAGCCCATTGTTCTTTATGAACAAAATGTTAAGAGCTGTCCATGTCTAAAATTCCCAAAAGAATAAACTGTTTGGGAAGCAGGCGATTTTGAGGATAAACTTTTTTAGCAGAGAGTGGAGCAGGAATGGGGACACTGTCTTTTGTGAAGAAAGACTAATAGACAGCAAGAGCCATGTTCTATCCATAAATCAGAGGTGCCTTTCCTTGTCCCTTGAGCTTAAACTCATACAAATGAATCAATTAGCAAGAGTCAAGAGACCACGATAGGAGTACTGTGGGGTACTGTGTACCCCTGATCACTGACTCGATGTTGCTGTTGTACTACTGATGTCATAGGCCTCTTCTAATTGTTGATGACTTTCTAATGGTTGATGACTTTTGGTTGTGGCTCATCTATTTTGGTTGAGCCATGTGCTCATCGAGCCATGTGCTATCCATAAATCAGAGGTGCCTTTCCTTGTCCTTTGAGCTTAAACTCATACAAATGAAACAATTAGCAAGAGTCAAGAGACCACGATAGGAGTACTGTGGGATACTGTATACCCCTGATCACTGACTCGATGTTGCTGTTGTACTACTGATGTCATAGGCCTCTTCTAATGGTTGATGACTTTTGGTTGTGGCTCATCTATTTTGGTTGAAAATAAATAATAATAGTAGTTTTTAGAAGGAGAAGACTTGTGGTGGAAAAACTAAGGGAGAGATACGTGCACGAGACGGGAGTGAGGAGTGAGATGCATGATGCATCCGTGACTCTTTGTTTTATTCCCAAAGCGAGACAGAACCGAGAAGAGTGAGGAAGCAGGTCAGAAAGCATGATATTTGTATTAGTTTTTAGCTTCTCCAAAGCAACATCAACATGTCCATAGTAACATCTGAAGTATAAAACCCACACAGCAAGCTTACAGGGTCTCAAAAGTTACCGAGGGAAAGTTACCTTTTCACCATGTAATTAATCTGCCACGCTGTGCTACTGCTGCTAGGCTAGTCCTGTTGTTGAGCAAATGTTTGTGCGTGTGTTTTGCAAATGCAGCTTCATGCGGAGCAGCGGCGAGGAGTTCGTGGAGGAGTGCATCAACAGGGCCGAGTGCCTGACGCTGGCGGTGAGGCGGCAGAGCAAGGGCGTCGGCGGCTACCTCATCAGCACCCGGTGGCAAAAGAACTTCTGGCTCCTGGCTTGACAAGACTTGGGAAATTTTGCCACCAAGGCTAGCTTCTACGAGCCCAATAAGTAACTACATCGATAACCTCCATGTGTGTGTGTGTGTGTGTCACTGGTGTGCTGTATTCTATCCTCTTGGTTAAGCTGTAGTCCGGAACTCCGAATCACTCTGCCGTTGTAAAGCCAAAAGCTGACCCGCTTCGTGTAAACCTCGTCTGTTCTCCGCGCGCCTGTGTTGTTTGTAACGGTGCATAAACTACCATTTGTATTATGCGATGTGTTTGTTTGTTTGTATTCTAAGTATGATCTGAGGTGTTTGATCGTCTCCTCTCACTTTGCTCGTTCTAACATGTTCTCAGATAGAATGGATTCGACTTCGTTAGCTGCTCGTAACCTTCCGGTCAAGTTCACCAACAGTAGAGTGCTCGAGGATGAACCCCTGCAAGAGGAAGAAGCTTCAGATTAGAAGGGACCGACACTTCACCAGCACTACTAACAACAGGACGATCCCGTGCAAACCATGTCCTACATGAGCCACATCAACGATCATGTATGCACAGGCATCGGTTCAGGTTTCTAAGCAGCATGATGGTTAGCAGTACGGTGCCCCCGTTCTAGGATCCAGGAAAAGACTGGCCGAGATCGATCGACCCAGGGGAACGCCGGTCGACACGGCGACAACTCGCGGGGGACCATGGCTCGTCTTGAATCTTCTTGACTCCTACACAGAGAGGAGAAGCCGGTGCGGTGCAGCATCATTATGGTACTGGAGATGGTAGAGCCGGGGAGCTGAGCTATCATGATGTGTACTGGGCTATGCTACGATTTGAGTCATAACTCATAGCTCGACGGAGGCAGCCTTTTGCTCCCACGGGTGCAGGCCCATCATGAATCATGATTCGTGGGCGTTCAAAGCTACCTCAACCGCTCCACCGTACTAACAATTCAATCCTGTCTGATTTGGTCAGTTCCTTTTTTTTGTTTCGTGAGAGAGAGAGAGAGAGAGAGAGAGAGAGAGAGAGAGAGAGAGGTAGTATACGCATATCGGTAGAAATCCAAACCTGTTGATTCATCATGCATTCGTGTGTCCCAACACTATGAGTTGAATTGATCGCTGTTACAGTGTGAAACCGGCTGATTCAATCGTACGAGTATCAAGCCTACCTTCCGCTGATTCAATCGAGCAATCACGGAGCTCCTACTGATTTTCAGACGGTGGCAAGAGGCAACCGGCGCGCTTCCGGAATCACGGGCGCGCTTCCTACTGATTTTAGTTTTAAACAGCACTAATATAGGCAGGGGAAAAGAAGTTATACAGGTATATTACCTATATTTTTTTTGCAATTTATTTTTTTTACAAAATAGTTTTTGTAAATTCACCAAACACACTTAGGATCATCCTACGATCAAGCAAGCAGGCTCTGATACCACTCTGTAACACCCCCATTTCTGGGAGTATTATGAAACTCTCGCAACTGCCCAGAATTATTCAGCTGCAAGTACATCCATCGAGTGTATAATATTGCCAACACATACTTAAGAGCAAAAGACAACTTTATTACAATATAAGGGCTTAAAGTCAAGTTTTACAGGAGAGCACGCGACCCTTAGATATCTCATAAACAAAAGAGCGCCACAGGCACGCTTGAGTGGAGGACGACCCTAATTCCACGTATCCTCGACGTTGTAGAGCTCCACTTCTTTGCCTTCATCTACCTCCTCATTGCTGGCTATTTCTGTTAATATTTTTAGCAAGCATGAGTACAACTATCGTACTCAACAAGCCACACGGAGCTTAACAATAACTACATGCAAGGTATAACAAATAAAGGGAAATAGGTCTATTATTTTGTGTGGATACAGTTTTAGTTGGAAACCAGGTTTTAAACATAAAATCATAACTTCTATAAATTTCTGGGGGTTTTCAAGGTTCAATTACTAGACCATCAACATTACCAAATCCTTTCCAATTCTACTTATGCTTTGTTATTAGAATCACCCATTAAACACAGCTTCATTTACTGGAAGCACGACGTATTCGAATACCATTAATCATGACTCTGCAGAGTTGCCCTGCTTTACCCACAAGATTCCTTAACTCCCGCTAAAGAGTAAAGGAAACAAGGCTGTTCACTGCTCAATTCTTTATATAGCCTCTACCTAGTAGGTTTTCTCGATAAGCCCAGGCCACAACCTCTGACTCATCTCAGCCTACGATTGTGTGGACCTCTGATAATCAAATCAATAATAAAACAACAACGGCGCCAGCTTCCATACGGCCCTTCTCAACCCCTAGGGCTGGAAACGAGCCGAGCCGGCTCGAGCCAGGCTTGGCTGAGCTCGCCCAGAGCTGTGGCTTGGCTCAGCTCGTTTAGGAAACGAGCTAGAAGCCTGGCTTAGCTTGGCTCGTTTCTTGGCTCGAGCCGGCTTGAATGGCTCGCGAGCCATAACAAGGCTTTCAGCGCATCTTCTTCTAATGCTACATGGATACTCATACACAACAGCGCATTACAAGATTCAGCTCAGTTATTGATTTGGATTCCTATCAATAACTCATCAGTGAAAACATTATCAGCGCATTACAAGATTCCACACTGATCACAAATGTTCAAGCACAAATACATCACATTCACATGGCATCTACACAGTCACATCTAGAAGAATATGGAATAGAGAATCACCAGTTGAGCACCATCATCTTCCTCCTAGCCGATGTCCTTCTCACCGTGGTAGAGACGGCGGGGGATGTCGCTGACGAATCTTGCCGCCTCGGGGCCGCTACCTCCAAATCCACCGCGCGGATGGTGCCGTCCCGGCTCACCACCACCAGATCCTGCCACCCCAGCCCTTGGTTGCCAGATCTCACTGCCCTGGGGTCGTTGCGTGTGGCCGGAGGCGGAGGGGAACGATGTGAGGAGGAAGGGGAGGAGGGGAGGAGGAAGGGCCGCCGGAGTAGAGATGGCGGGGGAGGATGCGAGGAGGAAGGGGAGGGCCACCGGAGTAGAGACGGCGGCGGAGCATGCGAGGAGGAAGGGGAGAGCCGCCGGAGTAGAGACGGCGGGGGAGCATGCGAGGAGGAAGGGGAGAGCCGCCGGAGTAGAGACGGCGGCGGAGCATGCGAGGAGGAAGGGGAGAGCCGCCGGAGTAGAGACCGCGGGGGAGCATGCGAGGAGGAAGGGGAGAGCCGCCGGTGTAGAGACGGCGGCAGAGCATGCGAGGAGGAAGGCGATTAGGGGAGGGCGATGCCGATGTGCGGAGGAAGCAAAGGGGGGAGGATGTGCCGTGTGCGAGTGTGGATGACGGATGTGCCGTGTGCGAGTGTGGATGACGGATGTGATGTCGCCTGTCGAGTGGAAGGGGGCGGCGGTGATAAAGTAGGGGCAAGCCGCGGGCGTGCGCGCCTGGGCTAGGTGGGCCTGGTTGCCTGGGGCCTGGACCGATTGCGAACAACGAGCCGAAAAAGCTCGCGAGCGGTTCGAGCTCGGCTCGTTTTTTTGCGAGCTGCGAAGGTGGCTCGGCTCGAAAATTTACGAGCTCGAGCCGAGCCGGCTCGGCTCGTAACGAGCTCGAGCTGGTTCGCAAGCCTCGAGCTATTTTTCCACCCCTATCAACCCCCTTCCGTATGGACTCACACTTTGCCTTCACCTTGCGTTTGTAGAGGTTCAATCAAATTTGAGTAGCTACTAGACCAGGTTTGACGTATCAACACTTGTGGTTGGGCGATCGCTATGTTCTTTACTTAGCATAAGCGTTTAGTCCTTATATTTTCACCGGTGGAAATTCCCTTCTACAAATTTGTCCAGTGCTTTAACACTCCCATTGATTTGTAACATTTACCTTCACTCTAGGTCACGGGATCCAGCGATCCTTGCTTACCCTAGAACCACTTTCCCAATAAATACCAAATCTTTTAGTAGATGTTATTGATTCTCTAAACTACCATAATTACATTATTATATTACTATATCTTGTCAAGGTGAATATGGCCTTCAAATTAGACTGGGCTTTTCGGGTGGTAGGACATAACTAGTATCATGTCATTCTAAGCATTTATTGTATACAAAATAACAGTGCGCAAATAGCGTAATGAAAATACTGTAAATAAATAGCTTAGGAAATGTAGGATCAACATATTCAAAAATATGTGTGACTTGCCTTGCGAGTTTATGATTTCGATTAACTTGTATTCTTCGACGGGCTGGGCCTGGACTTGAACTTCTCCCTCCTACTCTTGCGAAATCTCGACTTCGGAAGCTAACACGAAACAATTAAAAATAAATTAATTCCATGCCCGAAGGACTAGGTTAGGAATAAAGAAAAATAAAAGAATAAAGAAAATCCGAAAAACTCCAATAAATTGGGATTTTGGGCTTATAGGAGGGCTATATGGGGAAATAGGCCTTGGATTTGGGTTGGTGGGCTCGAAACGGATCTAGGGAGTATAAACTTGCATTTTTAGGTTTTGGGCCGGTTACTGTTCATCAGGCTCGGTCGGTTACTATTCCTCGGGTTCGGATCGGCTGGAACGGGTGCGACTGGCTCGGGCGAACGGACTCGGTCCAACCAAGTCGGCGCCGCACGGTCGGTGCACCGGTGCGGTTGACTCGATGCAGCTCAACCGGGTGGATGCGGCTCGGGTCGGGTGCAACGGGCTCGGCCGACTTGGCTCGGCTCAGCCAACTCAAAGCGGTCGGTCACTGTTCTTCTTCTTCGTTCACCCGTACGCGCGCAGAGGAGACAGGGGATGGGAGCGGCGACTGGCGGCGGAGCTAGGGTCACTTGCGACGCAAACCGAAGGTATGGGCGGGTTCCTGGGAGTGAGGGGATTCCATTTTCGGTGGTTGGAGGTCCGGTGGAGGCGGCAATCGCCGGCGACGAGCCCTCCCTTTTTGCGGCTATTTTTGGAGTTGCGGGTGAAGGGGAGCTTCCTAGGGCGATTGGGACGGTGCTAGAGCAGGCTTAGGGCTTGGGCAAGCTAGCGGAAGGGTCAGTGTAGGCGGAGGAAGGGTGAGTTAGGCCGGCCACGGGGAAGAGCTTCGGCGGTGTAGAAGTTCATGGTGCCGGGGAAGAGGGGTGGTCGGGAGGCTAGGGCGGCGGTTGGGGAGGGTTTTGGGGAGTGCTAGGAAGCTATTAGCAAGAGGAATCAGAAAATAGACGGCCGGAGGTTGGACACTGAGCTAGGGCTTTGATTTGGGAATTTTTGAGATTACCGGCAATGAAGGTGACGAGGGGCTAATTGGGCGGGTAGAGAGCTCTACTGGGGTGCGTAGGGGAGGTCGGAGGGGTTCCTTGCCTTTATAGATGCCCGAAGGCGGTTCGACACGGGAGGTTGGCCAAGGCGACAATGGCGCGTGGCCATTTTCGGGAGAGCTCGGGAGAGCACGGCGTGGCCGTTGAGGGGGAAGGTTCTAGGGTCTATGAGCTGTGCAGGGACTGGAAGATGCGGGAGAACTTGGGAGAGCTTGGCGGTGAAGGAACGGGAGCTGGCAGCGATATTTCCAGCGGCGGTGGGATTTTCAGACAACGCACAGTGACTGCGCTATCTCCTCCATTCAGGCCAGCAAGGGCAAGGATTAGGGGTTGGTTTGCGCCAAGATTTGTGCAGGTTAGGGCTAGGAAGCAAGGGAGCAAAATCAAAATGCAAATTGAACTCAATTTCAGGTTTTTGCAATTCAGTTTCGTTTCAACTACTCACTACTCTCAGGTGATTTGCTTCGGTCTAGACATACCTTATATGATATATACGGCTTATAATTTTTATCTACTACCTACTAGTATAATAAATATTAATTATCGAGAGAAATTAAGAGCTAAAAATCGCTAAAAAACAAAAACAACAGAGCCTCTAGAATCAACTCGTCACCGGAAGGCCCGTGGAGCAAAGAGAAGCCGAAAATCTCCCCGTAGGTGGCTCGGACGCGCGCGTTAACGGGCCCGTGAGAATTGGCCGACCGAGCAACGGAAGGAACAGCAGCCCGCGTGCGCAAATCGGGGAGTTAGTGGGCTGTTGGCCGATCTGCGCGGCGCGTTGCTCTTTGCCGCACAAACGCGCCGTTCCGCGCCGATTTGCCGAAAAGGAGAGCGAATCACCGGCGGGCTAGGCGTCCGGACCAGGCATACCCCGCGTGCCAACCTGCTAGGCCGTGGCTGGAGAAACCTGCACCGAATTTGGCGTCCTCCTCTGTTTGCCGGGCCGTGGCTGTAGAAACGGGACCGAATTTCCACAGATTTGGCGTCCTTTCAGGAATGCGCAAAAGCTTTCCACGCCTTTGTATTTAAGAATATATATACATTCTTGTTAAAGTACGTATTTAGCAAGATTATAAGATATAGAATAGAATCAATTAAAATAATTTATATCCAATATGGTTTTCTCTATATCTCTATTAACCTTTCATATCTGTATTAGATTGATTTGATTTTCAAGTCATATTGTACTCTATATATACGTCCTTCAAGGCTCAAGCAATATATCTAACAATTATTTCGGCTATTCTATATTTCTATATGGTATCAGAGTGGGTTTGCATCTGTGTTTGTTCCTAGCCACTACCAAATTCTGCAGCGCACCACCCCTGTGAGAGATGATTCAATCTCCATGATCTAATCTCCTAAAGGCAGTGCAAAAATATTGTAGAGAGATGGTCTCCTTTCTTCCTCACCGATTAGTACATCGGATCATCTAAGAAAATAGCAGTGATGGTAGACACGCCGTTGCCATCGCTGTGGCTACCACCGTGGAGCCAGAGCCTATGTCGACGCTCCTGCTACGGCGGAGGGGGTCGTACACGTGGCCGCCGCCATGAAGCGCAACCCCTGCGTTACGAGCTCCCGCTGAAAGTGCCACAAGGTGCACTTCACGATGTGCTCCTCCATTCACCGCGTTCTCATGTCCGCGGCGATCGCCTACCTCACCCTCTCCTCCCTCGTCCGCTGTCGTGGCCTGTGGCGGCTCCTCTACCTGGACCGCCTCTGGCATGACTCCCAGGACATCCGTGCGGGCTACATCGTCCAACTTGTCGGCTCTTTCTACCTCCTCACCTGCTTCATCCTCCCTTGCTTCCTAGCCGACGCTATCGACTCCCGGCTGCTGACTCTTGGATCCGGTCTCCTCTGCGCCGGATCTGGCCAACCCTCTTTGCTCTCCTCGATGGTCTCTCCGCTGCCCCCACCACTGGCATCTTATCCCGCCGTCTCCACTGCCTTCCTCGATGCGCTAGGCCATAGCCACCCTGGATCCGACTGCCACTGCATTGGATCTGGCCGTCGCCGCTCGGATGCGGTCGCGCCTCCTTGGCGTCACCTTGGATCTAGCCGCCACTATTCCAGATTCGACCTAACGCTGCCCCGGCCAGCCTTGTCTCGACTGCCACGCCACGCCCGCACCGCCACCTCTGGCCATCGAGTCCTCCTCTTGCTTCTCCCTCTTGGCCAATGGCGCCGCTGCCTCTAGCTTGCCCCAGCCTTCTTCGGTGCCCGGCTCACCTCCGTGCCGAGCTACCTCAGCATCGTTGACCTCCCGCTCGGGCTCCATCGGCTAGCCCTAGCTTTGTCTCTCAATGTTTGGGACCACTATATTAAATACACGGTGACTGTTGACACAAAAAAATGGTGGGAAGGAGAAACAACTTTAGGTGTAGTGCAATAAATGTCCTCACAAAGCTCGATGTGATACCTTAAGGGGCACGAAGGCCTTGTGAAATCATTTGCTAAAGTACGCCATAAAGCAAGGCCAGTAATAACTCCAATTTGAGAAGGGTAAAGATAGTGCAACAGTTCAAATTTTTAGGTGTGATGTTGA
Organism: Dendrocalamus sinicus; assembly: GCA_036346575.1. Taxonomy (NCBI): domain Eukaryota; kingdom Viridiplantae; phylum Streptophyta; class Magnoliopsida; order Poales; family Poaceae; genus Dendrocalamus; species Dendrocalamus sinicus. Next base: position 23,931,190 of record CM070653.1, on the reverse strand, counting down.
AGCTAGCCTGAGGAAGTTCTATATGGCAATGGTCATGCACAAATATCCATTTTGTATGGTCGAGTATGAGTACTTAATTAATTTTATCAAGTCTTTATGTCCTGGTTTTTCATTCAAACCTCGCACAACCACTAGAAAAGAGGTATTAGAAATGTTTGGAAAAGAAAAGAAAATGTTATATGACCAACTAAAATATCTTTCTTGTCAGTTTTCTGCAACTATGGACATGTGGACATCTAATCAAAATAAAGGTTATATGTGCATCACTGTGCATTGGATTAATGATAATTGGTAAATGCAAAAAAGAATAGTTAAATTCATTTATGTCAAAGGGAACTATATAGGAAGTAATCTAGCAACTGAGTTTGTCAAGGGTGTCATGTCTTGGAACATTGAGAAAAAGTTATTTGCTCCCGCTCTAGATAATGCATCATCCAATGATAAATGTGTTAGAGAAGTTGTGATAGAGCTGCATAAGTGTTCTCCCTTCATCTGTGATGATGCCTTTTTTCATGTGAAATGTTTATGTTACATACTAAACCTTGTTGCCTAAGATAGCTTAAAAGTAATTGCGTCTTCAGTCCAAAATATTAGAGCTACAGTTGTTATTGTGAAGAATTGTCCATTGCATTGGGAGGAATTTGAAAAGTGTGCAACAGAATATGATTTAGATAATACATCTAGTCTTCTATTGGATGTGCCTACAAGGTGGAACTCAACATATAGAATGTTGTCACAAGCTACTTACTACAGGAGGGCTTTTGATAGGCTATTGTACTTGAATGAGGGTAAGTACGATCAGTGTGCTCTAACAAATGAAGAATGGGATATGGTGAAATCACTATGCAAGTGTTTGCAGAAATTTTATGATGCTACCAAACTATTTTCTGAAAATTAATATCCAACAGCAAACTTGTTTTGGTGGAAATTTTGTGAAATTAAGTTAGCACTTGCAGATTAGTGTAAAAATGCTGATGTTACTATTTCTTCTATGGCAGAGGCTATGAAAGCCAAATATGATAAGTATTGGGACTCTCATCATGGCTTGCTTTCTTGATCCTAGATACAAAAAAAACTTGTAAAATATTTCATGGGAGGATTTATCAGGAGAGGGCTGCCCGTGAAGTTAATCACGTCATTGATGTTGTGGCCAAATTATTCTAAGCTTACATGTCCAACACAACTGAAGCTTCGAAGCTTGATCCTTAAAGACCTTCTCAGCCACTTGGCGATCCTGACCTGGGTCTTGATGACATTGAACAATTCTTGTATGAGGAGGTCGTTGCAACACATGGTGGTATAAATGAACTTGAGGTATACATGCAAGAAAAACCAATTCAGTGGGTTGATCCTAAGGGTAAGGGTGTACAGTTTGACATATTGTTTATTAACCTCATGTTATTTTTAAAATTTAGATTCTAAGGAGAAGATAGTATCACTTGTTGATGAGTTGGCTTTGGAGTTGGATAATAAAGAATGTGCTACAACAAATATAAATGAGTAGGTTTGATAATTCTATCCCACCGATTTATGAATCACCTGTTGTCAACTTATCATATATATACATGTTGATGCTAGTCATATGGATAAGAATGAAAGAACTACGTAACCCAGATACACCCATTGTCACATGGTCCATTATGGCCTTATATATCCATCTCACAGCATAGGTGGGACTACTTGTCCATGTGCTTTTATTGGTTGTCCTGAATATGTGTTCCATTATCACATTATGCTTTACATATTCTGAACCGGGCAAATATGTGTTCCATTATGCTTTAGATATTTTGAACCCAAGACTTTGTATGATATTGACAGATTTTCTTTGGAAACCGGTCAAGGTCAATCATGTTGTAGTGTTTGGAAAATTTTCGTTTCTCTTGCTTTAAATTGATGCTATGAACTATAAAGAAAAATATAAAAACAAACTCCAGTTATTTTCTCTATTTTATTGTCCAAACTTATATGGTCAGTGATGATTGAGATGCTGTGCTTGAGCTCAATTTCTTCAGATGAATGTCTGGTTGCAAGTTTTTGCGACTTTGCCATGCCAGTCTGGCAGAAACAGAGCATAGTTCTTTTTCTTGTTGTCATCTAGGAGAACAGTTGTCACTAGAAAAGTGTCAATTTCCTTAATGGTCAGCCTGAACAAATGTTGAAATGTTTAGATTGCTTTCTTTTTCATTCGGAAGCAAAAAGATGTTGGCATTCCTTAGGAAGTATTAGTACATCCTTTGCTATCAACAAATTAAATTGGCTATCCTCTGACATGTATACTGCATCATATTAATGGCCTTGATGCTGCCTCCAAAAACTTGTCATATATGCACTGTTACTGCTTTTCTAGTTTGATGGTTATTTACTTCCAGTGACAAACTAACAGCGAGTGGAACCGAACTATATACTTCTCTAGTTATACTATCTACTGTAGAAGCATTAATTTTGGGTTTCTATTATTCATTCAATAATTTTGAGTTCCAATTGATTTTTTTGTAGGACGAGATAATGACCAAGGCTGAGCTCCACTGAAACATGGTTAGAGATGGCTCGCTACTGGCTTTTGCTAGACAAGATCTGCGTTGTGAACTTATCAGTTGTAAACTTATCATGTGATGTAAATGTAATGAAGTTAAATGAACTAGTAATGTACTTGACTACTTGGTTATGGGCAATTCTTAGTTTTAGACCGTGTGGCATGTAGCTAGTTAACTACTCCTTGTTTAACTATTCTCTATCATTTCCTTGCTACTTTACTAGCTAGAATTTACTACTTGCTTAACTTATCTCTGTCATCGTGTGAAATTTGCTTGTTAAGCTACTAACATAGTTCCATTATAGATATGATGTATGGTGATTGATCCTTACACGTGTGATATATATGGTTTTTGTTTTTGCGCATTATGCGACTAAATATTCATGATCGAGATTAACCATATTCGGAGCGACATGTATTTGCTCCGTATTCGTGATTGAGAATATCTGTATTCGTATTCGGCACTATCCGTGTCCGACTCTGACTCTAACAAAAAAATATAAAAAAGGATACGAGATGAACAATATCCATCCGTATCCACTCCGTTTGCATCTCTACTTATAGCGTGTGCCAGGCGCATTACTCACTTGTGCATAATATCCCAGCACGTCTCAACAACCAAATGGATTTGCAGACTTGCAGTTCCACATCTACGATTTGGGGGGGCGCATACAATAGGAATCAGATTATTACACGTGAGCACCGTGTGTGCACATTTGAAACAGCGTTACATCGATTTGCTATTTCCCGGTTTTTGCACTGCTGCCACCTAGTCGGAGGATCCCTAGTTTAGTGTGGGTTTTTTGGGCTGTGGTTTTTATTTAAAATTTTAGATTCTATCTGTTCACGAGAGACAGCACGCAGAGAGAGATAGTCGTATATGATTTTGATCGGTACAGGTAAACTCAGTACAGTTTCTACTATAATGTATCTGTAGACCCCGTTTTAAAAGACACTATTTAAAAGTAAGTTATTGTAGCACTGTACAAAAGCCAATAAGTCCAAAACCAAAAAGAAGGCAGCCTAAGCTTTAAAGGAAAGGACAACTGTTCATCGTCATCACCATCATTGATCAATGATGATCACCGAAATAGGTTTTTCGTGGGTGGACTCGTCCTAAACTGAAAGTTGGATGTGGCCAACCAACTCTCATAAGTTAGTTGTTCACTTTATTCACATGAACATGCATCGCGCTTGAAATTCAATGGTGGGTGGGCTTGGCCCGTAGTACATTTCTAGAAGGAAACAGGTATCTTTTTATTAAGGAAAAGAATAGTAACTCAAATCCGAACCGAAGAGGACTTAAACCTGGATGGATGGTAGACGCCCGCACCTTCCAGCAATTAAGCTACGTTCAGCTCAGTTCCTCATGTACAGTTCATTCTACCTTTGATCGGCAGCCTCTTAATCCTAGAGCAATGTTTGTTGTTATAGTATTAGTTACTATTTACAAATTAGACCTTGAATTGTATTAGATGCGGTTCTCTTTTCGTTCTCTTTTCTGAACAGCATTGATCACTTAAAGAAGGATTGCAACTATAAATCTTAAACCACATGGAACGCTAAAACCCTGGTAAGAGGTCATATCTTCCTGTTCACCAGATCCTTTCCCTTTCCCGTGCATCAACCGCCCCCCCCCCCCCCTAAAATGCGGCAAACAATAACCTAATGACTTTTGACTATATCTTATAGTTTTTACTTATGCTTTTTGAGACGATGGTGGACAGCAGAGACGTTGATGCAGATGTGGCAGACCAAATTTTAGGCTTAAAAAACGTTTAAAGAATCTACTTAAAAAATCATCTTATTTATTTTGACTTTTGAAAAGCTTAAAGCCTAAAATAACCAAACCACGACACCAGCAAAGAGAGACCAACCTTTAGGAGCGCAGGTATATATAAATAGCAAGCCAACACCAAGAGATACCTTTCCGTGCCATCTCTATGCACGCTTCCTTTTTCAACTGTCTGTTTCCCAGGCGTGCACCTTGGCATGTTGCCTCGTTAAGTTGAGAAGAAGCTGCAAGAGTCTACTAATCTAGAGATCGAAGATGTACAGAGGCATGGCCATCGAGGAGACGGTCGCCGTGGCGCTTGTCATGCTGACAGTGTTCACGGCGACGGCGGCGGCAGGAAGCGGCGGGCCGGGGAAGGAGGGAGGAGGACATGGTGTGCGAGGAGAGGTCACGTACGATGGTAGGGCTTTGGTACTGGATGGCACGAGGAGAATCCTGTTCTCCGGAGAGATACACTACACCAGAAGCACCCCTGAGGTACTCGCTTCATTGCTTTGATGCTATTTCGCTCTCAGTTTATATATATATACATACATATACATATATATATACACATACATATATATACATATATTTTTTCATAGGCTCAGTCGGAGCACCTAGCTAGCCACTTAGCAATGTTTGAAGCACATGCCTGTCGCCATGCTCGGGCGTATGAGGCGGTAGAAATGCAATGGTGGGGTCATTTCCTTCTGGGAATTGCGGTGGACGGACTGCAAAATCAGGCAGGGACACTGGTTCCTGACTCCATGCATGCACTCTCCAGCCTCCACCCCCGAACGGCTTGCAGCTCCGATTCATTCCATAGTAGAGATGGCAATGGGTATCCGAAACCCGATACCCAGTGGATTTTTACTCTATTAAGGTATGGATCTGAGTCAATTTCCTAACCCATGGATCTCTTAATAGGCAAAAAGCCCAACCCATCAGGTTTGCCGGGTTCGGGTACGTTCCTATAGTACCCAAACCCGTAAACCCATGGGTAATATAAATCCGATCCATAGGAGTTATAAATTCAAGCTCCCAGCCTCCCAGGCAAACCAGCCCAGCCCATAGCCCATTAGCCATTTAGCCCCAAGCACCCAAATCCAATGCAGCAATGCCCCATTACCTATACGGCTAACCCTAGCTAGCACTCGGTCACGGTCACTATTCACTCCTCCCCAGTCCCCACCCCGATTCAACAGCCGCCGCAGCGGTGGCGCATCTGGCGCTCCGCCTTCGGTCTCCGGCAGTCTCCACGCTCGCCCTCCCGTCCCGCAGCTCCCGCTCCTGCTCCCGCCACTCTCGCCGCACGCTCGTCCTCCCGCACGCCCTCGCCGTCGCCTCGCCTTCCAGTTCAGCCACCGCCCCCATGCCGCAGCCAATGCACATCGCAGCAGTAGGCCCTTGGCCATGGCGCTGCCCTCCGGCTCCAACGAAGATGGCCAGTGAACTTCTTCTTCCTCTCTATTAACCATTGTTACAGCTCGCATTACTGACCCCACGGGCGACCCATGGGTACCCGTTAACCCAGTGGGCATGGGTCTGGGAAAAAATTTGCACCCGTCACGGGCATGGGTTTTTTTAGCGGGCACGTCCAACTTTCATGGGCACGGGTTTGGAATAGCAAAACCCAGCGGGTTTATGCCCGTTGCCATCTCTACTCCATACCATTGGTAAATCATTGCGCACGAACATTCCGTGCATGCACAGCTCAAGCCACGTCGGACCAACATATTAGCACTGCTAACTACGATGTTACCTAATAACATATATTATATAATAGTATAGACAACTGCTATTTATAATATTTTCTATGTTATCTATAAAAGGTATTAAAGATAATTTATATAATATATTATTTTTTTGTATGTCTATAATATCTTTCTATGATACAATATATTTTATTTATCGGGTTACAATCAATTACTGTAGAGATTTAAAGATAGACAGTTCAATTTTTTATATATATTTTTTTCTTCAATCATTTCGTGACAAGATTTAAAGATAGACGCTCATCACTCAATTCCGCTTTTAGCGGAAAGGACACGTCGCACCAGCACAACAACCACCCCTATCATTGATTGGTGACCACTGGAAAGTGGAAACGGGTTAATTATCTGCCATGAACTCGTCCCAACTGAAAGTTGGAAGCGGTGACCTGCTCTGCTCGGCTCTCGTATCTTAGTTATTGATCACTTTATTCACTTTGAACATGCATGCATCGTTTGTTATTTTGCTGAAAAGATATAGTTTATAACTGAAATTGCACTATAACGACTGAAATTTCACTATAATTAAATGTGACTTATTTGGTATAATTAAATTTAAAAAAAATAAAAATAGAAAAAAAAAATGCTAGCTCATCACGGATAACGCAAACGAATACGGGAAAAAACTGGCAAAAAAACTCAAAAAACCAAAAGTTTAGAAAAAGACAAAATATATAAATAGTGAAAAATAAATCAGAAGCTGAAGTCAAAACGAGCGAGACCTTAGACATAGAGATAGAAGGTCTAGTGATGATAGCAACGCTTATTGTTTCCGGCCATGGGATTGGTGCATCAAGATAGACGTGCTTTGCTCTTGAGCCTGGAAACTGGAATGGTTTGCCCTGGATCTAAGTCAGCGGGTGCACGTTCGTGTGCCAGTGCAGGGAGGATTTGCACATGTAAACAAGGTCGCGTGATGTTGCATGCAGTTTCGTTAGCGATTTAATTAAGCACATATACACGCTGTTCTCTCTGTTGATGCAAAGAAACATATCGATCTAGCTTGTGTTCAAATTCAAAGTTATATATGGAAAGGTTTTTGACCGGCGGATCAGTGTAACACGACCATACATTCATCATATCAGAGGGTTGCAATTTAAAGTTGGCCCCCTCCCCTTATATACACCATGTACTTAAAATACATATTAAAAACATTTTGGAGACTAATTCCTGCATTAGCTCCATGTAATAGGCTAATCCGGGTTGGGACATATCCTCTCAAAACCAGCTAAATGTTAAAAACCTGTGAAAACCTGGTGTGAAATTTTTAAAAATTATTTTAAAAAATTTACCAGATGTAGGGGATGACATGTTCTCTAGTCATGCAAAATTTCAAGGTTAAATTCAAATCACATTGTAATTTGTAAGACATGAAAAAGATAGATTCTTCGTGAATAAGTATTTGTTCTTTTCATTTCTCACAAATGTGGATGAGTAAGTTTGACATTGAAATTTTGCATGACTATATAACATACCATTCTCTACATCTGGTGATTTTTTTAGAAGTTTTTAAAACTTTTACATCTAGTTTTTACGACTTTTCAACATTTAACTAGTTTTCACATTGTTTCACATTGGCACTAACTAGCCAATCGAAAAGATCACACATATTAAAGAGCTTGTAAAACCAGCAATTTCGTAGGCACCCAAGAAACCAGCAAATACCACGCCAAACTTTATTAGCACGTGTGTGTGTGTGTGTGTGTGTGTGTGTGTGTGTGTGTGTGTGTATCAACCCAGCACCAATATACGTGACCTTTCCTATCACCTCTGTTCTATATATATACGCACATACTTCCCGAGCATGCATATGTCGCCTCCATAGGAATATCGTATCTAAGTTGAACAGAAACTACGTACAAGGAATTCCCCAACTCCTAGTGATCCAAGATGCCGAGAAACATGGCCGTCGCGGTGGTGCTAGTCGTGCTGACGGTGTGCGCATCGGCGGCGGCGGAAAGCCGGTGGGCAGAGGAGGAAGGAGATGGAGTCGGAAGAGATGTTACGTATGATGATAGGGCCTTGGCAGTGAATGGCACTAGGAGGCTGCTGTTCTCCGGTGAGATGAACTCTGTGCCATTGCTTTGGTGCAATTTGCAAGTTTCCATTCCCTTTTTTCTATTTTTATTTGTCCTTATGGCATGGTGGCTCATAGGTCGGCCAAACCGGCGGGGGTTTTACTCCGGTTTCCGTCACCATGTTCACCCACCTGAAACTCTCAAGTAAATTTGTCTTACAAATAGGCCTATAATTGCACCTACTTTATATCCCAAAACTCAAAACTGAAAAAGCAAAGGTTTTGAAAAATTCACAAAAAAAAAACCCCCGGCCAGGTTTAACCATTTTTCGCCGAGAGGCTGGAACCGAGCTTCCTCCAGTTTTAGGCCCAGATCCAGTTTCTCAAAACCTGGGTTTGATCGTGCTGTAGTTTTCAATGGTACTAAACCATGTTCAGTTGTCCACTCTTTGACAGAGATAGAGATAATGGAGAATATATGACTTTCTTTACTTTTAGGGAATTGATGCTAACAGAGATAGAGATAATGGAGAATATATATAACTTTCTTTACTTTTAGGGAATTGATACTACTCCTCGGCCCATGGGTTCCCATCAAAAGAATACTACATCCACACACCCACACAATCTTATCTATCTACGCCTCCAACTACCGTCACCCACATCCTCGATGAGAGTTTTATAGGATCAGACAGGCAATAGAGGGGAGCGAATGGTGCCTTTAAATTCTCCCCAAGTATTCACTTGACCTTTTTCTTCGATAGCTATAGAGCTATGAAGATTAGGGTTGAAAACCCACTTGAAAACCAGAGCAACAGAGAGAACACAGTAAAAAAACATACCGTGGTTGAAAGTTGGCAACGTGGTCGAAAGCTAACAACGTGGTCGTAAATTCAACAACGTGGTCGAGAGCTGACAACGTGGTCGTAAACTCGAATACGTGGTCGAAAGCTGACAACGTGGTCAGAAATTGACTACAGAATATAAATCACCGTAGTCGATAATCACTGAGACTAAAACCAACGTGATTGAAAATGAGTGCAGTCGAAACCAATGTGGTTGTAAACAACGTGGTCAAACACCAACGAGTGGTTGAACAAGCAACATAGTCGGAACCAGTCGGCAGCCAAAATGATTGTGTAGGACCGAAATGGCGACAGAGGGGGGGGGGGTGAATGTCGATTTCTTCGAACTTGCCCCCAAAAGTATTCACACAAAATTCATCAAGATCATAGGCCAAACTAACTGGACAAAAAGATACTAAACAAAAGAGCACTTAACCTTGCTGAAATACTGTAGCAAAAAGAGAATAGATTGCTGAAAATAGACTATTCTTGCTGCTGAAATCAGCACACAGCAAGGGCTGAAAACACCTTGTTCTTGGTGTTGAAAACAGCAAACACCAAGAGCTGAAAACACCTTGTTCTTGGTGTTGAAAACAGCAAACACCAAGAGCTGAAAACTGCTTAACCTTGCTGCTGAAAACAGGGTTAGAGCTGCAGCCAAAATCTTCAAATAAAGCACCTTTTGTAGCAGCCAAAAGCCAAAAAGGAAGTGCTGGCCGAAACAAAGAAACTCAGTAGTTATTGCTGGCTGATTTGAAAAAATGAATCAAACAATGATAGATTGTTATCCTCTTCATGCCAAAAGGAAAGAACTGAAAGCTAAATAGCAAAGAGAACCTTAGGAGCAAGAAAAATTCAGCCAAAGAACTGGAAACACAGATTTGAGCTATAAACCTGAAAATGCACAGAGTCAACCTAAAAATCCAAACTTCTCCCAAACCCTTAGTTCTTTGCACATGAGACTTTGAGGATAGAAAGATAATAGTCTCAGGACACCTCAAGTCAAGTTTCAAGCCAACTCCACAAGGAAATCATGAATTCCAAACAAAACCCTAGAAGGCTTGGAAACTTCAGAGAGAGCACTCAAAAACCAAATTTCTCCAAGATCTCAAATCCTTTGCTAATGAGATTTTGCAGGTGCGATAGCAATAGTAAGAGGATTACTCAACCCAAAAATCAAGCCAAATCTCAAAGGGAATCAAGAAAAACCTAAAACCCTAGAACTTGCAAATGAAGAACAGAGGACCTTAAAAACCTAAAACTGAGATTAAAACCAATTTGCTCTTGGGAGAACTCCACCAAATGGTCTAGAAGCAACCTCCCATCATCAAGCAACCCATTTTGGCACTCCTCAGCAATCAAGAACTCAAAACTCAAAAAGTCAAATATTCAACATAGAGAGCATCGAAGAACAGAGAGCACGAATAGATAAAAACTTCAGATTCTCATTCCATCAAAGCAAGGAATACAGATACGTCCCGATACCGTGGACATTCGAACAAGATGAAAAGATTACAAGCTCTCAAATCATCTCCAATCTCTCAATCCTCTCCTCCCAAATCAAGAACTCAAGCTACAAGCTTCCTGGAGGAACACACTACAGAGACAACGAAGGGGACAAGCAGGGAGCACACCTCTGCCTTCTCCACCCACTCTCAACAACTAAAGCCCCAAAGCCAAAACAACCACTAAAGCCTATTTTGACTAAAGGAAACCCTAAAATCCTCTCAAGTGCTCAAGTGGGCATGCGGCCCCTCAATCCTTTATATAGCCCATGGCTAACGGGTCTCGCCCGCTACGCCCGCTACGCCCAACGGAGCCCGCTCCCGCTTGTGCGACCACGCGAATTTCGATCGCCTCGTGCACCTTCCGAAGCTTCGCGCTCCTTGCCTCGCACACCTCGCAACCAACTCGAGTCCACGTCATCTTCGACACATCCCGACCGTTCTGACCTCAGCGCCACCTGCGCCTAGTCTGGTCCACCGTGTCTCGCCACGACTCCGCCTCGATGTCCTGCAACCACACAGACAAGAAACACATCAAATAGCACCGCTCGATACGTGAAAGCGTAAATAACCTCATACTTACCACAGATGAAGTCCAAACCTGTCGAATCATCAGAATATGTAACCTAACCCGAATACGACCAAGCTTGACCAAAACGACCGAGTCCGTCGCACAACGCAACGACATGGTCTAAACCACTCAAACCAAACTCGACTTATCTAAACTACGGTCAATTACTCATTATACACATGTGGCCACCTCTACATGGTTCATCAATCTCCCCCTTGATGAGTATATTGACAAACCCCGAAAAAAGCGCAAAGAAGAGTTTGAGTTTGAAGAATCCAACATGGTCCAAAGAAGAGAATGAAACAAATGACCATGTCGACAGAAGGAATACTAGAGCAACAACTGAAAGAGCAAATTGTTCTCCAAAGCTCTAAAATGATCCCAACTAGCTTTTTCTTCTCTATTCTCCCCCTTTTGGCAATAAACGCATCAAGGATGCAAAGGAGAGAATGAGATCACAAGGATGAATGAAATGGCTGAAGTTTGATTATTCTAAGCATTTAGAGCCATGAGAGTTATCCAATATGATCAACAAGTACTACACCAAGCCATAATTCAATAAAAAGCTATCTAGATCATGACAACATATATATAAACTAGCTAGAATACATAGATGACAATCTGAAACTGAAGTGCATTATGTGAGCAAGTCAAGTCATCAATGAGCAAAATCCAGCTAGAGATATCCAAGGATGATGCAGGCCATGTCAATAAGCTAAGCGTAACCAAGAAGCTCAAATTGAGTCCAACTAGAGTGCTACAAGTCCGAGAATGAAACATTTGTTGAAGTACTTGATTCTTGTTGTAGCTTAAGCAAATTGAGCACAAATGACATATTTTCTTTTGAAACTGAAGGTTGTTGACAACCAGATTTTTTGTTTTGACATGTGCTAGACCTCAAGCCTTATGCGACCACTCCAAGCGATAAGCTTAAGAAGATAGTCTAGGTCATCCAAAACTCCCCCTAAGTTCATGCCAAGTGCAATGGCAAGCCGTCTCATGAGAAAGAATTGGTGAGGTCAGTTTTTTCGCACAAAAGAGACCTTTTTGCATTTTAACATGTAGTACTAACTTATGCAACATCAGGAGACTGCAATAGCTCAATCTAAGGCTCAATAGAGATTCAACGCTCAACTTAGCCTATTTGACATGACATGAATCATAAAAGGATAGCTAAAACAAGACTAGACTCAAATGCGAACATGACAAGTTTTAATTCAAGTTGAGCAATTTTAATTAACTTATCATGGCAAAAGCTAGTCTACACATATGAAGTCATGATAAATCTAGCAGATGAAGCATAAATCATGACAAGGTGTAAGGCATTGTAATCATGTCATAACAGGATAATAATCAAGGCTCCATGTAGTTATATTACAATGCTAGATGCTGAAAATGCAGAAAATCCAGCTCCCCCTCAACATGAGATGCTACTTTTAGTTCAAGTTGAGTTTAGTCAATATTAAGCTCCAGAAGCTCCCAAATGAACTCCCCCTGAACCAAAGCGATAAAATCGAGAAGCTGACAAGAAAACAAAGAAACAGTGCAAATCCTTAAAGCATAGATAAGATATAGAGGCAACTATGGCTCAGACTGACTCTCATCTATCCCATATGACACTAGGACTATTAGACCGGTAATCTACCTCACTAGGGAGCAAACACGTACCCTGTCTACCCAAGGGTGGCCCGACCCTTGCTAGAACCTAAAAGCAGTGAGTGGGCTCAACCTAGCGAGAGAAGAGAAGCGGTTAATAGAGCAGAATCCTAGATCACAAGATGAGAGGAAAGAGTCTGAACAGCTAAACAGAAAGACCACTCTAACCTATGCTAGAAGGACTAAACCCAATGCACCCCGAATGCAATGCAACAGTAAGGAGTAAAAGCATAATCAATATAATAAAGCAGTAAAGCACAAACTCCCCCTCACAACAGTCCATAAGGACAAACCACCCCAAGCTCTCCCCGCAGAGCTGAAAATCTCGAACTATCCAAAGGCTTGGTGAAAATATCAGCCAACTGGTGGTCACTCTCCACAAACTGAAGCACAATGTCACCCTTCTCTACATGGTCTCTAAGGAAGTGATAGCGAATATCAATATGCTTAGTCCAAGAGTGCTGCACTGAGTTCTTAGCAATATTAATCGCAGAAGTGTTATCACAAAAGAGTGGAACACTATCAATGACCAACCCAAAGTCCCGCAGGGTCGAGACCATCCAGCACAGCTACAAAGAATCGCTGCAGCAACATACTCGCCTCTGCGGTGGATCAGGCAACAACGGATCGCTTCCTCGATGACCAGGAAACGAGAGAAGTGCCAATGAACTGGCAGGTGCTCGAAATGCTCTTCCTATCTATCCTACAGCCGGCAAAATCTGCATCCGAGAAGGCTCTCAAGGAAAGACAGGACGAGGAAGAGTACCAGATACCATAGTCAATGGTAGCTCGAAGGTCCGAAGAATACGTTTCACCGCCTGGCGGTGAGATACGTGAGGAGAAGCCTGAAACCGAGCACAAAGACATACAACGAAGTGTATGTCCGGTCTCGAGGCAGTGAGGTACAAGAGGGAGCCGATCATACTCCTATACTCCTTCTGATCGACTGGCTTGCCATCCTCATCTGGGTCGAGTGAGGTCGAGGTAGCCATCGGAGTGGACACCGGCTTACCATCATTCATATCAAAGCGCTTCAGGAGGTCTCGAGTGTACTTGCCCTGATGCAGAAATGTACCCTCCCGAGTTTGCTTAATTTGGAAGCCAAGGAAGAAGCTTAACTCTCCCATCATGCTCATCTCAAACTCCGAGCTCATGACATCGAAAAACTGGGAAACAAGAGCATGCGAGGAGCCGCCAAAGATGATGTCGTCCACATAAATCTGGACGAGCAACATATCAGTGCCATGTCGGCGGATGAACAAGGTCTTATCAACTTTACCCATCTCAAAACCATGAATCAACAGGTAGGACTTAAGCCTCTCATACCAAGCTCTAGGGGCCTGCTTAAGTCCATACAAAGCTTTGGAAAGCTTGAAGATATGGTTTGGGTATTTGGGGTTTTCGAAACCAGGAGGCTGTCGGACATAGACTTCTTCCTCAATGAACCCATTAAGGAAGGCACTCTTGACGTCCATCTGGTAAAGCTTGAAACCTTTAGAAGCTGCAAAGGCGAGCAGGATTCTAATGGCCTCAAGTCGAGCTACAGGGTCAAAGGTCTCCTCGAAATTCAGACCCTCAACCTGGGAGAACCCCTGAGCTACCAGTCTAGCCTTGTTTCGAACAACCACTCCGTCCTCGCTCTGCTTGTTCTTGAACACCCACTTAGTCCCAATAACATTGTGACCTCGCGGGGGCTCGACAAGCGACCAGACCTTGTTTCTCTCGAAGTTTTCTAGCTCCTCATGCATGGCATTGACCCAAGACTCATCGGAAAGAGCATGAGAAACATCCTTGGGCTCAAAGGAGGCAATGAAAGCAGAATGGAGACAGAATTGAGATAAGCCAGATTTTGAGCGGGTAACACGCTCGAACATGTCTCCAATCATCTGCTCAGAAGGATGCCTTTTCTGGATATGTCGGGAAGGTCCAGGATGAGATGAAGAAGTGGCCTCTACCTCGTGAGCTGACAAGGTAGGAACAGAGCCACTAGCTCCAGAGGAAGCAGAAGGCATGGGCTAGTCACCTGGAGGTGCGGTGGAAGACAGCACCTCAAGGGGTGGATAAGGGACTGGATCGGGTAGACGACCCTCATCTCCATCGTCCTCGTCATCCACAAAGATGGTCTCGGACTGCTCTAAAGAACCTGAGATATCTGGCCTAGTCCTCGGACTGGCCTCGTCAAATGTCACCTCACAGGTCTCAATCATTTTGCTAGACTCGCAGTTCCAGACCCTATAAGCCCGCGAAGAAGGCGAGTAACCTAGAAAGATACCATTACACGAACGTGACTCGAACTTATCTAGGTTCCCGGACTTTAGAATAAAGCACTTGCAACCAAACACACGAAAATGAGAGACGCTGGGCTTTCGCCCGTATCTCACCATACGGTCGCGGTGCAAGTGTGCCCGAAGAAAAACTCGATTAGAAACATGGCACGCGGTAGCTATAGCCTCAGCCCAAAACTTCCACGGTGTAGAGTACTCATCGAGCATCGTCCTGGCCATCTCGACCAAGGTACGGTTCTTTCTCTTCACGACGCCATTCTGCTGTGGGACGTGCGGAGAAGAGAACTGGTGCTCTACACCCGTCTCATCACAAAACCTCTCAAAGTAGGAATTCTTGAACTCCGTGCCATTGTCACTGCGGATCGCTCGTAAGGCACCTGGGAGCTCGACAGAAAGCCTACTAAAAAGACCTCGGAAATGGGTAAACATCTCATCCTTCGAGGCTAAGAAAAACACCCAAGAGAACCTCGAATAGTCATCGACCACGACAAGAACATACCACTTCCCTCCCGCCGATCGCACTCGAGCCGCCCAACGGTGTCCATGTGGAGCAGTTGTCCCGGTGCATCGGTCATCGTAACTGTGACCGGAGGATGAGAAGCGGCAACCATCTTGCCGTGCCGGCATGGAGCGCAAACTAGATATTTGACCATCTTGACTTTCGGCAGACCACGAATGAGGTCGTGACCGCTAACTCTGGTCAAATGGTCAAATCCGATGTGACCGAGTCTCCTATGCCAGAAAGTCAGATCGCGGGACTCTGAAGCAACCAAACACCAGAGAGGATCACCAGAAGACTCAGAAAAATCAGCACGAAAGATCCTCCCATAACGAAATCCCGCAAACCGGACTACCCAAGAGTCAAGAATTTTGCAATTGTTTTTCTTGAAGCTCACCTCATAACCGTCATCGGTAAGTCGAGAAACCGAAAGCAAATTATACCGCAGCTTACTAACCAAGGCAACATCCTCAAAAGAAATGAATCATTAACACGTCTCGCACCTTTGGCGATGACACGCCGGATGAAGCATCTCCGAAGGTGATCGTCTCATCACTTGGAGCACGGGCTAGGAAGAGAACCAACGAGTCTCCGGTCATGTGCCGTGAGCACCGAGTCTACGAGCCAAATCTCTCCTTCCCGCCGGCGAGCTGAGTCAAGCAGAGTAAAGTCTCGATCTTGGGTAAATCAAGAGTGATTTTGGCACCCAATCTTGAACAACATGTCGGCGGATGAAGTAGTCAAGCACGATCGCCTCTATCTACCCTACGCTCTCGCCACTCACCAAGCCGGAAGGTCTACGTAGACCGAAGGCTATTCTTTGGTTCGTTCGATCGCACGGAAAGCGAGTCGGACACCGGCAACATGTTGATCGCGCCGCGGTAGCTATCTCGACGGGAAACGAGATCTACCCTCGGGGCGGCGGAAGTCACGACCGGGAGCAGAGCATGAGGACGAAACCGAAGACTCGGAAAAACCAAGTCCTCGATGCTGCCCAACCCATCAAGAAAAGCGCCTAGATCTCGATCGGTCTCGGTGCACCCAAGGTCCGGGCTTACCACGAATACGCCTAAGTGCCTCGGCCACGGTCTCTACGCGCAATCTGGCGCGCTGAAGCATCTCTCGACCGAGTGCCCATCCTTCGACAGAGAAGGTGCGGTGGTACTTCACCTTCCGAGAGGTGGAAGTAGCACCAAGAGGCTTCGCCTTCGAGAGGTCGAATCGCAGTGAAATCACCTTGTCGCCGAAATCCTCGAAAGCCCGCTGATTTGAATTTGACCTCATCGGATCTGGGCTCGACCTCGATCGCACCACCTACTATGGGTCTAAGAATATCGTGGATGCTTCCTCATGTCCTCATAAAAATCGTATCCTAGACCTTGATTAAATCTGCAAATTTTAGACTGGTCTAGAATAAGATTAAGCTTCTTCTTGCCGCCTACAAATCTCTCGAGAGTGTTCATAAGATACCGACACTCCCGAAAGAGAGAGTGCAAGAAGAGCAGGGGAGAGGGAATAGCAGGAGGTAAGGGAGCGGATGAAGAACCAACAGCGAGGAACGAATGGCTTGTGCACGCACACCACTCGAAATGGGCAGTCTTCTCGCTAGCGAGGTTGGTTCGCGTCACTAGGCGTCTCTACCTTACCCTGGGGCTTCTCCCCCTCCGCAGCAATCACATCACAATCTGTTGATGGCTTCTCTAGTAGATCCTTAGTTAGCTTCACACATTTATCATTCAAAGCAACGAGTTCAAGTTTTAGTTTGTCACAACTAATGCATGGTGAGCTAACAGGGTCCTTAGTCGCAAACTGAGCCAACTTCCTATCATGATCAATCATATCTTGAAACTGTTTGGAGACAACTTCAAGTTCAGCAGTTAACTTAGGACAGTTCAAGCATGAATCAATCGGCTCAAGTAAAGAAACTTGTAGTTCAGCAATTTTATGATCTGCCCGTTTTAAGTTCATCTTCAAGTTATTGCAATTTTCACAGGACTCGGGCAGATCAAGAAGCATGGCATAAGGTCCTCTAGCAGCAATGTCCTTAACCTCACATGAGGTGGGAGAAGTAGTCTCATCAGTAGTAAGTAGGGTAACAGCCATCCTTCTCAACTCTAACTCAGCAAGCAGACTAACATTCTCCACCTTAACAACATCAAGCTCGGAGGACACACTATCATGCGAGGTCCTTAGTTTCTCCAAATCACCCAACAAAGCACAGCATATATCACAATCGTCATGGGAGGGAGCAGATGTAAGTGAAGTAAGCTCCCGTGACAGTCTCTCTACTTCCTTCTCTAACTCGGTACACCTAGCCCTAGCTCTAGCATGAAAACCTCCTAGCTTAAGAAATGCTTGATTGAGCTGGTCGTAGGTGGGGCATACCTCGTCCGAGTCGGAGTACAGCTCGCTGTCGCTGAGTTCGCCCTCGAGGGCCATGAAGCACATGCCGGAGAAGTCGTCGCCACCATCCTTGGGCACTTGGTCACCCGCTCCGTCGTCGTCGCTCCATCCCTCCACCTCGCTGAGGTCGAGGTCGTCGAACGCGGCGAGGACGCGGTGGAAGAGCTTCTTGGCCTTCCCGAAGTCGCGGAACTTCTTCTTGCCTTGTGCAGGTGCTGAGGGCTTCGTGTTGCGGTTCTTGTCGGTGTAGTCGTTCTTGCCCGAATCGCTGTAGTCACCTTTGCCCTTCCCAAGCTTGGGGCAGTTTGCTCGGATGTGGTTGGGGCCACCACACTCGAAGCAAATCACGGGTCCTCCTCTCTTTCTGTCCCTCCTCCCTTTGTAAGCGTGAGAGAATCTTCGAGCAAGGAGGGCAAGCTGCTCATCCGCAAGCTGCTCTAACTGATAATCAGTTATGTCACAGAGAGCAGCAAAGGAGAAACCACAAGAAGACTCAGAAGAGAGACCAGAAGCTGAAACGGGATCGGTGACCAAAGCCATCGACTGTGACTTCGACCTACGAGAGACAACGTCAATCTCGTGAGTCTTGAGGCGCGAGTACAGCGCGTCAAGAGTCAAGGTCGAGAGGTCTGTCGTGTCTTTGATGGTGGTCACTTTCATCTCCCACACACGCAGATCGAGTGCCGCAAGCATCTGACGAGCGTTGTCCGAGTCGGGGTATGTGAGACCGACCGCTCGGAGGTTGCTCAAGATCTTGTGGAACCGTGCGAAGCACTCATCTAGAGACTCACCAGCAAGCATCTCGAATTTGTTGTATTCCCGCTTGAACTGGTCCTGTCGAACCGTCTTGATCTGGGTGGTGCCCTCATGGTATGCGTCGAGGGTCACCCAGATATCGTAGGCGGACGACAGGTGGGAGATGCGATCGAACTCGCTACGACTTAGGCCCTGGATAATGATATTCCTTGCCTTAGCATTTGCCTCAACATCATGCATATTCCCAGCATTGATGTTCTCATCGGCAGGAACAACAAACCGGACCTTGACCTTGCGCCATATAGCGTACCCCTGAGCCTGGATGTATGTCTCCATTCGGCTCTTCCAGAAAGGGTAATCGATGCCATCGAAAATGGGCGGCTTGGTCGAGTACTTATCCGTCGCTATGGCTCTTGAGACCGGTTAAGATCTATTGATTAGAGCTAACCGGCTCTGATACCAATTGTAGGACCGAAATGGCGACAGAGAGGGGGGGGGTGAATGTCGATTTCTTCGAACTTGCCCCCAAAAGTATTCACACAAAATTCATCAAGATCACAGGCCAAACTAACTGGACAAAAAGATACTAAACAAAAGAGCACTTAACCTTGCTGAAATACTGTAGCAAAAAGAGAATAGATTGCTGAAAATAGACTATTCTTGCTGCTGAAATCAGCACACAGCAAGGGCTGAAAACACCTTGTTCTTGGTGCTGAAAACAGCAAACACCAAGAGCTGAAAACTGCTTAACCTTGCTGCTGAAAACAGGGTTAGAGCTGCAGCCAAAATCTTCAAATAAAGCACCTTTTGTAGCAGCCAAAAGCCAAAAAGGAAGTGCTGGCCGAAACAAAGAAACTCAGTAGTTATTGCTGGCTGATTTGAAAAACTGAATCAAACAATGATAGATTGTTATCCTCTTCATGCCAAAAGGAAAGAACTGAAAGCTAAATAATAAAGAGAGCCTTAGGAGCAAGGAAATTCAGCCAAAGAACTGGAAACACAGATTTGAGCTATAAACCTGAAAATGCACAGAGTCAACCTAAAAATCCAAACTTCTCCCAAACCCTTGATTCTTTGCACATGAGACTTTGAGGATAGAAAGATAATAGTCTCAGGACACCTCAAGTCAAGTTTCAAGCCAACTCCACAAGGAAATCACGAATTCCAAACAAAACCCTAGAAGGCTTGGAAACTTCAGAGAGAGCACTCAAAAACCAAATTTCTCCAAGATCTCAAATCCTTTGCTAATGAGATTTTGCAGGTGCGATAGCAATAGCAAGAGGATTACTCAACCCAAAAATCAAGCCAAATCTCAAAGGGAATCAAGAAAAACCTAAAACCCTAGAACTTGCAAATGAAGAACAGAGGACCTTAAAAACCTAAAACTGAGATTAAAACCAATTTGCTCTTGGGAGAACCTGACCAAATGGTCTAGAAGCAACCTCCCATCATCAAGCAACCCATTTTGGCACTCCTCAGCAATCAAGAACTCAAAACTCAAAAAGTCAAATATTCAACATAGAGAGCATCGAAGAACAGAGAGCACGAACAGATAAAAACTTCAGATTCTCATTCCATCAAAGCAAGGAATACAGATACGTCCCGATACCGTGGACATTCGAACAAGATGAAAAGATTACAAGCTCTCAAATCATCTCCAATCTCTCAATCCTCTCCTCCCAAATCAAGAACTCAAGCTACAAGCTTCCTGGAGGAACACACTACAGAGACAACGAAGGGGACAAGCAGGGAGCACACCTCTGCCTTCTCCACCCACTCTCAACAACTAAAGCCCCAAAGCCAAAACAACCACTAAAGCCTATTTTGACTAAAGGAAACCCTAAAATCCTCTCAAGTGCTCAAGTGGGCATGCAGCCCCTCAATCCTTTATATAGCCCATGGCTAACGGGTCTCCGCCCCGTTACGCCCGCTACGTCCAACGGAGCCCGCTCCCGCTTGTGCAGCCACGCGAATTTCCCGATTCGCCCCTCGTGCACCTTCCGGGAAGCTTCCGCGCTCCTTGCCTCGCACACCTCGCAACCAACTCGAGTCCACGTCGTCTTCGACACATCCCGACCGTTCTGACCTCAGCGCCACCTGCGCCTAGTCTGGTCCACCGTGTCTCGCCACGACTCCGCCTCGATGTCCTGCAACCACACAGACAAGAAACACATCAAATAGCACCGCTCGATACGTGAAAGCGTAAATAACCTCATACTTACCACAGATGAAGTCCAAACCTGTCGAATCATCAGAATATGTAACCTAACCCGAATACGACCAAGCTTGACCAAAACGACCGAGTCCGTCGCACAATGCAACGACATGGTCTAAACCACTCAAACCAAACTCGACTTATCTAAACCACGGGCAATTACTCATTATACACATGTGGCCACCTCCACATGGTTCATCAGATTGATGTGGTCGTATCATCACAATAATAACCTGGACCATCTCGCATGGTCCATCAAACTTTCCTGAGCTTTGTCTCAACTAGTGATGAGCCCCCTGTGCCTAGGGGTGAAAACGGATCAGATAGTTTCCGCCAGATCCGGATGGATACGGATACGGATTGTGTCGGATCGGATTTTTTTTGGATAATTCTCGGATCGGATACGGATTTATTTATCGGATACCGATACGAATACAGTAAGCCTAGTATCCGTCGAATATGGATACGGATAATCCGGATACAAATAATCCGGATAGTGGCTGAATTTTAACAAAAATGGTATATGGAACACATTGGAGTAGCTACTAGCCCTAGTGTCTAAGGTAATATTTCAAAATATGGAACATATTGGAGTATTGGACCAACCTATAACGCAAACATTGAAGATTCTGCAGATCTTGTGAATATTATAGAATATATGAAGAATTAGGCTTGTAAATTGGCAATACAAATTGTTGCTACTTATGTAGTTATGTTATGATCGACTATTGGGTATATTTTCATTGTGGATGAAAAGACTATGGTTGTTTAGATTTCATGAATGTTTTGACAAGATGAACTATTTACGTATTTTCGTTAATTTTGGATGCATAGTTTAAGGGGTTTTCATGTTCCGATAAATATTTGTAACCGTATTCGTTTCGATTCGTATTTGATCCGTATCTGTATTCGATATTATTCGTATTTGTATTCGTATTCGAGTTATCCATATTCGTATCCGTATCCAAAAAAAATATGAAAACAAATATGGTAGAGGCATTATCCGTCCGTATCCGATCCGTTTTCACGCCTACCTGTGCCGCTCTTGTTATAGGTTAGATCTCCTAGGGTTTAGATCTAGAGGTGTTCTATTCGGGTTCGAGTGATACACGGAGAGAGAGAGAGCATTAGGGTTTAGATACCGACCGTCCGATTGCGTGGAGGAGGAGCCGGCCATCACTGGTTCGTCGGTGACGTCTGCGCACGGGCAGCGACGGTCGAGGAAGAGGCTGGCGGTGGCGTCTCCCGGTGGGCGGCGATGTCTCCCTGGCGGCTGCGAACGGTGGCGGTGGTGGAACTTCCCGCCGCTGGCTGTGCCCCCTCTAGATCGGTTAGGGTTTTGTCGGGTGGGGATTGCGGCTCAGGCGAACCTCGTGCTTCGAGCCGCCGGCCCCCACCCTCTATTTATTGCACAGCGCGACGGGGGCCCATCAGCCAGTGGTTGGGCTGGGCGCCCCCGATCAGGGCGCGGATCAAGGCCCGATTAGCCGTTGGGCTAATCGGCTGAGATCATTCTAACAGCTCTACCTCCCGAGCTCCACCTCCACTAGATAGCCACAACTTCCACAGGTCACGATGGCGAGGTCGCTGGCAGTCTATGCCCAACCCCTTCCTCTCAGGTTCTCCTCTCCCCGATGTTCCCATCCCTCGCCTGCTCCTCCTCGGGGTTAGACTACGCTCTGCCGCTACCGTTGACCGCGGACTCCAGGAGGTGCGACGACATCATGGGCTCGTCAAAAGAATAGGCAATGGCCCCAACCATCTCCTTGTCCCACTAGATCTTTGCTCGCCAACGAAGAGGCATCGGGCCACCACATCCTCCTCCTTTGGTCCCATCTCCTCGCCTCGGTACTGTTACCTCCTCCTCCAATGGATTTTGTTGCATCCGTTTTCTCGATTTGTTGCAGCAGCCTTTCTCAATTATTAATGAAGAGTTTTATTTTGTTGCAGTGTATACTAAAAAAATGTCGTAGTAAGGGTTTTTGTTGCATTTGTTTTTTTTGCACAAAAGATTTTTTGTTGCAATTAGGGCTGTGATTTGTTGCGGTCTTTTGTTGCTATGGTTTGTTGATGCATGTTATTTTTGGATGTTGCGGTAATGTTTTTATTTAGAGAATGAAATTTATTTCAAGTTTTCCTTGATGTTGCAACTGTTGTTGCACAACGTTACACATACAAAATTAAAACGTTTCATGAATTAGTCTCAATTGTTGCATTGCAGAACTCCCAGATATTTTTTTGTTGCAACCTAATTATTTTTTGTTGCTCTTCTCTATTTGATTTGTTCCAATCGGAGGTATTTTATTTTAGTGTTATGGAGGGGATCTGATGGTGTGGGATGAATACGTTTATAAAAATCCAAGGGTAGGTGAGGCATCCGATGGGAAAGCCCCCAGTCATAAAAACATATCATTATGAAAGTACTTTCGAGATAAATATACACAAGATTTTTATATATCCGATCTAAATATTTAAAAAGATATTGATAGCTAAAGTTTTAAAATTTTGATGCAAGTAACTTGAAATGACATGTTGTTTTTGTGACTGGAGGGAGTATTGTAAAATTTACCAAGCAGATGGCATCCTGTCAAGAGAGGGAACTTTCTGTTATGCTTCGTGTTGTTTTATTTGTTCATTGCAAAAGGGTGATAGTTCATGCGGAAACTGTGTTCTGCTACCGGTTTTATATTTGTTTTACCACATACCACCAATTGGTGTGCTTAAAAAAAAAAGACTTAAGTGGTGTGCTGGTACCAGCTCTTAGGCACCGTCTAGAAATATGTTTAGGCACAACATGTTTAGGCATGGAAAATATGCACCATAGACAAGGTCTGGCTGGTTGGGACAAATTCAAGCAACATCAGAAATGAACTTCGATAGCATTTCCTGGCTTCCTTGCAACAATTTTCCGATAAGCTACATCTTCCAATTCATCACAAAAATCCATTCGTAAGAAGTTTTTGCATAACAAAATCGACAGATGTGGCCAAAACTCATAACGAAAGCCAAGAAAGGTGGCCTCGATGTGATACAAACGTACGTCTTCTGGAATGTTCATGAGCCTGTCCAGGGCCAGGTAGGTGCTCTTTCCAGTTTGATATGTATATCTGTCAAATTAAAGCAGATGGAAAATATTCAGTAAATGAGTGGTTCAAAACTAATGGATGCTTAAATTGTATCACTGCATCAGTATAACTTTGACGGAAGATACGATCTTGTGAAATTCATCAGAGAAATTCAAGCTCAAGGGCTCTATGTAAGCCTCAGGATTGGTCCCTTCATAGAGGCAGAATGGAAATACGGGTATGAATGAACAGAATACAATTCCTATGCAGATAACTGGATTGCTTTTCAACAATGTTCTGAAGAATAGAACTCACTAAAACTAAAATGTTTTAAGAAGTGTAGAATACCTCGGTGCATAAAACAAAGTAGTACCTCAACAAATGCTCAATATCTTCTGTTCATGCAGAGGGTTTCCATTTTGGCTACATGATGTTCCAAACATTACATTCCGAAGCGACAGCGAACCCTTCAAGGTAACTGCCTGTGACATGGGATTCTTAAACCCGATAACCTGAAAATTGTGTACTGTGGCTGGTGGTTTCAGAGCTTTCATTTGCCATAATCCTAAAGAAACAACTACATGTTTTGATACATGCAGCGACATATGCAAACATTTGTCACAAAAATAGTAAACATGATGAAACATGAAGGGCTTTATTACCCACAAGGAGGCCCCATCATCATTTCTCAGGTCAGCAAAATTATCTTGAGCTAATAGTTGTATCCAGTTCTCTGTTTAGATGTGCCCATTATGTAACTAAGTTGAAATGCAGATTGAGAATGAATACCAGATGGTTGAGCCAGCATTTGGCTCAAGTGGCCCACGTTATGTCCATTGGGCAGCTGCAATAGCTGTAGGTCTCCAGACAGGTGTTCCCTGGATGATGTGCAAGCAGAATGATGCTCCAGATCCAATTGTCAGTGTTCATCATTACACCATTTCACCTGATTGCACATCATTACCTGACAATTCAAATAATCTGACAATAAGTTTATGGCTAGATTAATACCTGCAACGGGCTCATCTGCGGAGAAACATTTGTAGGACCAAACTCACCTAACAAGCCTGCATTGTGGACAGAAAATTGGACAACTCGGTAAGTTGCGATGACATGCTCATTTTGTTATGGATCTTCACATTCAGATGGACTTACAGAAAAAAAGGCCTAATGGTCAAGTGTTCCCATGACCAGCTATCCTATATATGGTAATGATACGAAATTGAGATCTCCAGAAGATATTTCCTTCGCAGTTGCACTTTTTATAGCAAGGAAGAGAGGAAGCTTTGTGAGCTACTACATGGTATGGACTTTGGAAAATAAGAAACTTTGAACATTTCCCAGTACAACTCTTAGTATTTTCCTGCTGATTATGATGCAGTACCATGGAGGAACAAACTTTGGGAGGTTTGCCTCTTCATATGTAACAACAAGCTACTATGATGGAGCTCCTCTTGATGAATACGGTAACTCTTTATACAAAAAAGAAGACATGCTAAATGTATTTACACCACTCTACCATTTAACAGTAATTTAATTTAATTTTACTGTTTATCCAGGTCTAATATGGCAACCTACATGGGATCATCTCAGAGAACTGCATGCTGTAGTAAAGCAATCATCAGAACCATTGCTATTTGGAAGGCACTCCAATTTCTCATTAGGTCAAGAACAAGAGGTAAAATTACAGTGTAAAACTATGAAACATTATTTCAACAAATTTGATCAAGATAAGCACATAATTTATGATGTACTCCAGGCACATGTTTTTGAAACAGAATCGAAATGTGTGGCTTTCCTGGTCAACTTCAACCAGCATCAGACGCCAAAAGTAGTATTTCATAATATATCTTTGCAACTGGCCACTAAGTCCATCAGTATTATCTCAGATTGCAGGAGAGTAGTTTTTGAAACAGCTAAGGTGATTGACCTACATTCTGTAGTGAGACCTCTTTATTTATCCATGGAAATGCCATCACTTCGTCTCATGATCTTGTATTTTATTATTTGCTTTATCACAGGTAAATGCTCAGCATGGTTCAAGAACAGCTGAAGTAGTACAGTCTCTCAATGACATTGATACTTGGAAGGCATTCAAAGAACCAATTCCTCAAGACGTGAGCAAGGCTATGTACACTGAAAACCAGCTCTTTGAACATGTCTCAACCACTAAAGACGAGACAGATTATCTCTGGTATGTTGTCAGGTAAGATAAACTTCCTCAAAGGTCTTGTTATTCATCATTTGCATTTACTTAGTTTACTTGTCTTCAATCACTGTGTTAACTGTATGATAAGGGAAATTTGCTCAAATGCAGCTATGAATATAGACCAGGTGATGATGGCCAGCTTGTGCTTCTAAATGTTGAGTCACGAGCACATATATTGCATGCTTTTGTCAACAATGAATATGTGGGTCAGTATCCTATACGATATTTATGGTTTTCCCAAGCTTCTTTATGTATGCACCAATGGAGAAGCAACAATAAAGATAAAATATGCCATCAGGAACTAAACATGAATTACATATATGTTTCAGACAATGTCATCTTCTCCACTGCATTCCAGACTGACGTGTTTTGCCTTTCCAATAATAAATCACTCCTATCTAATGTGTGTTTAATGTTGGATAACTCAATAACAACATGGTCAGGGAGTGTACATGGCAGTCATGATGGGCCTGGCAATATAGTTCTCAACAAACATATATCTTTGAAGGAAGGACAGAACGCCATATCATTGCTGAGTGTTATGGTTGGATCACCGGTATGAATTCTACAACCTATCCTATGCACTGAAATATACAGACTAAACAAGGAAAATTATTAGTGGAAATCAGTACTCCTGGAATGGGGCCTTAAAACAGAGCATATGATGCCATGCATATGTTTATAGTCGAGTTGTGTTGTAATAAATAAAGTGAATAAATGAGTTGAGTGTAGTTCATCCAACATATGGATTGAGACCTTTCACAACAAATACTTCTCAGCCCGAGTACCGTAAGTTTGAATAATAGATGACTTGACAAAGTTAATTACCTAGTCATGCATCGAATTGAACTTTCATCTACTAATTGGAAGGACTCAGGTGCTCACATGGAAAGAAGAGTCTTTGGAATCCGGAAAGTGCACATCCAACAGGGACAGCAGCCACCAGTACTCCTCAACAATGAGCTATGGGGATACCAAGTAAATCCAAGTCAACTCATTCAGAATGTAAATAGAGAGAACAATATCAGATGTTCGATTTTGAGCTATTGGATTAAATGCAGGTTGGCTTATTTGGAGAAGGGAACCGAATCTACATGCAAGAAGGATCATACAGTGTTGAATGGACAGCTATCAACAATTTGACATACCATCCGCTTACTTGGTACAAGGTACAAGAAAAAAAAAACTGGTTCATAATCTTGTGCTAAATGTCCACTCTTCACAGCAGAAAACTATACCTTGCATCATTTGTTCTGTGACACAGACAACATTTGCCACACCAGCAGGCGATGATGCAGTGACACTGAACCTTACTGGTATGGGGAAGGGTGAAGTATGGATCAACGGAGAGAGCATTGGACGGTATTGGGTCACCTTCAAGGCTCCGAGTGGGCAGCCCTCTCAATCCCTGTAAGTAGAGCTAGCTCAAACCCTCTGTCTCTCACCACAAATTCTCTTTTTTCTTCCCTATGACCTTACAAGCAATATCTCACTGGCATGGCGTTTGTGAACTCCGAAGGTATCACGTACCACGGCAATTTCTGAGACACAGAGACAACCTCCTCGTCCTTGTCGAGGAAATGGGAGGCAACCCACTACAGATAACAGTGAACAGTGTGTCCATCACAAGGGTATGCGGCAATGTGAATGAGCTCTCCGCTCCGTCTCTCCAGTCGCACGGAAAGGATCCTGAGGTACGTCTCAGGTGCCAGGAAGGCAAACGAATATCGGCGATTGAGTTTGCGAGCTATGGAAACCCTGCGGGAGACTGCGGAGCCTTTGTCATTGGAAGTTGCCATGCTGAATCTTCAGAACCAGTTGCAGAGCAGGTGACATAACACAGCTGATAACCTATATGCACTAACGTTATAATCTGCTTCCCTATTAGCAACATACAAATAACTATTTTCTTTCGCTCTTTCAGGCTTGCGTAGGTAAAAGGGGTTGTTCTATTCCCGTATCTCCTGCCAGGTTTGGAGGCGACCCGTGCCCTGGAATCCAAAAATCCCTTCTAGTCGTGGCGAATTGCGGATGATACAACGCAGGGAAGAAAATCAGGTGAAACGGCAAAATCAGCAGAAAGGAGACAGATGGTAAAACAAACAGCAACTACTGTTAAGCAAGAACTGGATAGATTGAGGAATGAGGATAGGCCACAGAGATGCATTGTTTTGATCCTAACAATCCTATAGATATGTGTATAATCCACCCAAAAGCAAAAGACAGTTCTTTTTTTTTGTGATTTGATATACAGAATCCGAAACATTTCGAGCGCCTCTCACGTTTCCTTGCACCGTGCTACCGAAACCGCGTCGTGCAAACCTAAGCGAAGCGATGATCCAAAAAAAGGGAATAATTGAGCATCTGCCGCACCAGGCATTGCAATTGATCATTTGCCTCATGATGTCTCGTTGATATGTAGATCCATGAGACAAATAGAGTAAATCATCAATTTGCAAGTTTATTGAGAGACCATGTGGAGATCATCCCCATGTGTATGATGAGTAATTGACATCGGTTTAGGATAGTCGAGTTTGGTTTGGGTTGTTTGGTCCTTGACGTTGCGTGGTGCAACAGGCTCGGTCGGATTTTGGTCAAACTTGATCGTATGGGATTAGGACGCATATTCCGATGATTCGACAGGTTTGGACTTCATCTGTGTTAAGTATGATGGTATTTACGTTTTCATGTATCGAGCGGTGCTATTTGATGTGTTTCTTGTCTGTGTGTCTGCAGGACGTCGAGGCGGAGTCGTGACGAGACACGGTGGACCGGACTAAGCGCAGGTGGCGCTGAGGTCAGAACGGTCAAGATGTGTCGAAGACGACGTGGACTCGAGGTGGTTGCGAGGCGTGCGAGGCAAGGAGCGCGGAAACTTCCCGGAAGGTGCAGAAGGGGCGAATCGGGAATTTCACAAGGCTGCACAAGCGGGAGCGGGCTCCGTTGGATTTAGCGGGCGTAACGGGGCGGAGACCCGTTAGCCGTAGGCTATAAATACTTGTGAGGGGCTGCATGCCCATGTATGGTTGTTGGAGGGTGTTAGGGTTTACTTTAGTCAAAAGAGGCTTTGGAGAGGTTTTTGCTTTGTGTCTTTAGTGGTTAAGGGCAGCAAAGCATGTCTCCTTAGTGCTTCTCACGTTCATTCCTTCTGTGGGTTGTAGAATAGAGTGAGTTCATTCCCCCTCTCTCAAGCATGTATGGTTGAGGGATTGAGAGGAAGAGGAGAGGATTGAGTGGAGAGTCATGTAATCTTCCATCTTGTTCTAATGTCCATGCGTATGGTGACTCCTTGTAATCATCTTTGCTTTGAAATGAAAATCTGAAGTTTACTTCTCCATTTGTGCTCTTTGTTCCCCTTTTCTTGAGTTCTTCTTGCTGTTATTCTAGTGGTTGGGTGTCTAGTAATTGGAAGCCTCTTCTCTCTAAGCGTGTAATCTTTTTCCTGTTGGTATTCTTGGCAAGAATCAATTACTCTGTTTGATTCCCTTCCAAGATGCCCTCTTGATCTGTTTTCTTGTTTCTCTTGGTTTTCCTTGTCTCTTTCTTGTGCCTTTGTGCTCTCTCGGCAAGGAGCGTTGCAGCATGTATGCATGCCGCTTGGTGTTCTTCTCTTTTTATCTCCCTCTCTCTTTTAGTCTTTTGGCAGAGAAGTACTGACTGGTTCGGCCAGAGAGCACCCAGCAGATTTCGTTTGTTGCATTGCTTCGTTTCTTTCTTTTGGTCATTTCGGAAATGAGCAGCGATCTTGGATGACTACTCTCAATTGGCCGAACTGCATGAGAGTCAAAAATCCAGTTTCCTTTGTTGATTCATTTCCCTGTTAGCAGCTCTATCATTTCGCCAAGAAAATTAGAAATCTGCATGTAACTTTCGGATGAACCGCTTGCTTTAGCTAGAGATCAGATTTTTAGTTGGTGTTTTCTATGCTCCTTTTGGCAGCTCATTTGATGCATCTTTTGTCTTTGTCGACAGCATGTGTTGATCTGCAGTGAGCTGATTTTTGCCTTCTCCTTTTGCTAGTAGCTCTCCTTCAGCTTTGCTTCCAGCCGTGCAGCACCTCCTAGTGCCTTTCTTTTTTCTTTTGTGCTGATTTTCACCTTTTGCATGCGATCAAACAATGATATTTTCAGTTGAATTTTTATTGGTGGTCTCGATTTATGCTGAATTTGTCGATGTCGCATGCGTTCCAAATTTCAGCAAAATTAATTTTAATTTTCTGTGAGGTGCTTTGTTTTGCATCTTTTTGAAAAATCAGTGTTTGATTTCCCGGGGGCGATTTTGAAGCGAGCGACATTCACCCCCCTCTGTCGCCATTTCGGTCCTACAATTGGTATCAGAGCCGGTTAGCTCTAATTCATAAATCTTAACCGGTCTCAAGAGCCATGGCGACGGACAAGTACTCGACCAAACCGCCCATTTTCGATGGCATCGATTACCCTTTCTGGAAGAGCCGAATGGAGACATACATCCAGGCTCAGGGGTACGCTATCTAGCGCAAGGTCAAAGTCCGGTTTGTTGTTCCTGCCGATGAGAACATCAATGCTGGGAATATGCATGATGTTGAGGCAAACGCTAAGGTAAGGAACATCATTATCCAGGGCCTGAGTCATAGCGAGTTCGATCACATCTCCCACCTGTCGTCTGCCTACGATATCTGGGTGACCCTCGACGCATACCATGAGGGCACCACCGGATCAAGACGATTCGACAGACCGGTTCAGCGAGAATACAACAAATTCAAGATGCTTGCTGGTGAGTCCCTCGATGAGTGCTTCGCGCGTTTCCACAAGATCTTGAGCAACCTCCGAGCGGTCGGCCTCACATATCCCGACTCGGACAACGCTCGTCAGATGCTCGCGGCACTTGATCTGCGTGTTTGGGAGATGAAAGTGACCACCATCAAAGACACGACAGACCTCTCGACCTTGACTCTTGACGCGCTGTACTCACGCCTCAAGACTCACGAGATTGACGTTGTCTCTCGTAGGTCGAAGTCACAGTCGATGGCCTTAGTCACCGATCCCGTTTCATCTTCTGGTCCTTCTTCTTATTCGCTTTGCGGTTTCTCCCTTGCTGCTCTATGTGACGAATCGATGATCGCTTAGAGCAGCTCGAGGATGAGCAACTGGCCCTCCTAGCTTGGAAGTTTTCCCATGCTTACAAGAGGAGGAGGGACAGAAAGAGGGGAGGACCTGTGATTTGCTTTGAATGTGGTGGCCCCAACCACATTCGGGCAAACTGCCCCAAGCTGGAGAAGGGCAAGAACGACTACGGCGGTTCGGGCAAGAACGACTACACCGACAAGAACCGCAACAAGAAGACTCCAGCGCACCCTCAAGGCAAGAAGAAGTTCCGCGACTTCGGGAAGCCCAAGAAGCTGTTCCACCGCGTCCTCACCGCGTTCGACGACCTCGACCTCAGCGAGGTGGAGGGATGGAGCGACGACGACGGGACGGGTGACCAAGATCCCAAGAGCAGCGACGACTTCTCCGGCATGTGCTTCATAGCCCTCAAGGGCGAACTGAGCGACAGCGAGCTGTACTCCGACTCGGACAAGGTATGCCCCACCTAAGACCAGCTCAATCATGGTTTTCTTAAGCTAGGTGATTTTCATGCTAGAGCTAGGGCTAGGTGTACTGAGTTAGAGAAGGAAGCAGATAGACTATCACGGGACCTTACTTCACTTACATCTGCTCCCTCCCGTGATGATTGTGATACATGCTGTGCTCTGTTGGGTGACATGGAGAAACTAAGGACCTCGCATGATAGTGTGTCCTCCGAGCTTGATATTGTTAAGGTGGAGAATGTTAGTCTGCTTGCTGAGTTAGAGTTGAGTAGGATGGCTGTTACCCTACTTACTACTGATGAGACTACTTCTCCTACCTCATGTGAGGTTAATGACATTGCTGCTAGAGGACCTTATGCCATGCTCCTTGATATGCCCGAGTCTTGTGAAAATTGCAATAACTCGAAGATGAACTTAAAACGGGCAGATCATAAAATTGCTGAACTACAAGCTTCTTTACTTGAACCGATTGATTCATGCTTGAACTGTCCTAAGTTAATTGCTGAACTTCAAGCTGTCTCCAAACAGTTTCAAGATATGATTGATCATGATAGGAAGTTGGCTCAGTTTGCTTCTAAGGACCCTGTTAGCTCACCATGCATTAATTGTAACAAACTAAAATCTGACTTGATTGCATTGGATGAGAAATGTGTAAAGCTAACTAAGGACCTTCTAGAGAAGCCACCTTGTGCTTGTAATGTGATTGTGGAGAAGGGGGAGAAGCCCCAGGGTAAGGTTGAGACGCTTAGCGACGTGAACCAACTAGCTAGCAGTAGGTCTGTCCCTTCAGAGTCGGCTGTGCGTGCACAAGCCATTCTTCCCTCTGCTGTTGGTTCTTCCTCTGCTCCCTTACCTTCTGCTGTCTCTTCTTCCCCCTGCTCTTCTTGCACCTCTCTCTTCCGGGAGTGTCAGTATCTTATGAACACTCTCGAAATATTTGTAGGCGGCAAGAAAAAACTTAATCTTATTCTAGACCAATCCAAAATTTGCAAGTTCAATCAAGGTCTAGGATATGATTTTTATGAGGATATTAGGAAGCATCCACCTGCTATTCTCCGACCCATAGTAGGAGGTGTGATCGAGGTCGAGCCCAGATCCGATGAGGTTAAATTCAAATCAGCGGGCTTTGTCTAAGGGATCTCTGACAGCAAGGTGAGTCCATCTGCTGCTTCGGCCTCTGAGAAGGCGAAGCCTCCCCGTGCTACTTCTACCTCTCATAAGGTGAAGTACCACTGCACCTTCTGTCAGAAGGATGGACACACAGTCGATCGATGCTTCAGGCGCGCTAGGATTGCGTGTACAGACCGTGCGGAGGCACTTAGGCGTATTCAGGGTCAGCCCCAGATCCTGAGTGCACCTAAGACTAGCACGAGGTCCAGGTTTGCTTCTGACGGGTTTGGGCAGCATCGAGGACTTGGTTTTTCTGAGTCTTCTGATTTTCGTCCTCGTACTGCTCCGGGTCGTGACTTCCGTCGTCCTGAGGGTACATCTCGTTTCCCCCCGTCGAGACAGTTACCCACGGCGTGGTCAGCAGGTTGCCGGTGTTTCGACTCGCTTTCCCATAGAAGTCGGACCTAGCAACAGCTTCAGGTCTGCTCACAGACCTTCTGCTTTGAGTGACAGAGAGCGTAGGGTAGCTAGAGGTCAGTCGTGTGTGGCTACTTCTGCTACTCGACGTGTCGTTCAGTATTGGGTGCCAAAATCACTCTTGATTTACCCCAATACTGAGACTTTACTCTCTGTTTGACTCAGGTTCGCCGGGCAGGGAAGGGAAAGGTTTGGCTTGTAGACTCCGGGTGTTCACGACACATGACCGGAGATTCCCGTTGGTTTTCTTCCCTTGCCCGCGCTCCAGGTGATGAGACGATCACCTTCGGAGATGCTTCATCTGGGCGCGTCATCGCCAAAGGTACAATGCGGATTAATGATTCTTTCATTTTGAAAGATGTTGCCTTGGTGAGTAAGCTGCAGTATAACTTGCTTTCAGTCTCTCAGCTTACCGATGACGACTTTGAGGTGAGCTTTAAGAAAAACAATTGCAAAATTCTTGATTCTTTGGGTAGTCTGGTTTATGGATTTCGTCGCTTTGGGAGGATCTTTCGTGCTGATTTTTCTGAGTCTTCTGGTGATCCTCTCAGGTGTTTAGTTGCTTCTGAGTCCCGCGACCTCTCGTTCTGGCATAGGAGACTTGGTCATATTGGATTTGACCATTTGACTCGAGTTAGCGGCCACGATCTCATTCGTGGTCTGCCAAAACTCAAGATGGTCAAAGATTTAGTTTGCGCTCCATGCTGGCATGGCAAGATGGTTGCCGCTTCTCACCCTCTGGTCACAGTTACTATGACCGATGCACCGGGACAACTGCTCCACATGGATACAGTGAGACTAGCTCGAGTGCAGTCTGCAGGAGGGAAGTGGTATATTCTTGTCGTGGTCGACGACTTCTCGAGGTATTCTTGGGTGTTTTTCTTAGCCTCGAAGGATGAGACATTTTCACATTTCTGATGTCTTTTCAGTAGGCTTTCTGTTGAGCTCCCGGGTGCCTTACGAGCGATCCGCAGTGACAATGGCACGGAGTTCAAGAATTCCTATTTCGAGAGTTTCTGTGGTGAGACAGGTGTAGAGCATCAGTTCTCCTCTCCGCACGTCCTACAGCAAAATGGCGTTGTGGAGAGAAAGAACCGTACCTTGGTCGAGATGGCCAGGACGATGCTTGATGAGTACTCTACACCGCGGAAGTTTTGGGCTGAGGCTATAGCCACCGCGTGCCATGTCTCAAATCGAGTTTTTCTGAGGGCACACTTGCACCACACTTCTTATGAGTTGAGATACGGGCGAAAGCCCATCGTCTCTCATTTTCGTGTGTTTGGTTGCAAGTGCTTTATTTTGAAGTCCGGGAACCTAGACAAGTTCGAGTCACGTTCTTGTGATGGTATCTTTCTAGGTTACTCGCCTTCTTCGCGGGCTTATAGAGTTTGGAACTGCGAGTCTAGCAAATTGGTAGAGACCTGTGAGGTGACCTTTGACGAGGCCAGTCCAGGGACTAGGCCTGATATCTCAGGTTCTTTAGAGCAGTCCGAGACCATCTTCGTAAATGACGAGGACGATGGAGATGAGGGTTGTCTACCCGATCCAGTCCCTTATTCACCCCTTGAGGTGCCGTCTTCCACCTCACCTCCAGGAGATCAGCCCATGCCTTCTGTTTCTTCTGGAGCTGGTGGCTCTGTTCCTACCTCGTCAGCTCACGAGGTAGATGCCACTTCTTCATCTCATCCAGGACCTCCCAGACATATCCAGAAAAGACATCCTTCCGAGCAAGATGATTGGAGACCTTTTCGAGCGTGTTACCCGCTCAAAATCTGGCTTATCTCAATTCTATCTCCATTCTGTTTTCATTGCCTCCTTTGAGCCCAAAGATGTTTCTTATGTTCTTTCCGATGAGTCTTGGGTTAATGCCATGCATGAGGAGTTAGAGAATTTCGAGAGAAACAAGGTCTGGTCGCTTGTTGAGCCCCCGCGAGATCACAATGTCATTGGAACCAAGTGGGTATTCAAAAACAAGCAGAGTGAGGATGGGGTAGTCATTTGAAACAAGGCTAGACTGGTAGCTCAGGGGTTTTCCCAGGTTGAGGGTCTAGACTTCGAAGAGACCTTTGCCCCTGTAGCTCGACTTGAGGCCATTAGAATCCTGCTTGCCTTTGCAGCTTCTAAGGGTTTCAAGCTTTACCAGATGGATGTCAAGAGTGCCTTTCTCAATGGCTTTATTGAGGAAGAAGTCTACGTCAGACAGCCTCCAGGTTTCGAAAACCCCAAATACCCAAACCATGTCTTCAAGCTTTCCAAAGCGCTGTATGGACTTAAGCAGGCCCCTAGAGCTTGGTATGAGAGGCTTAAGTCCTACTTGTTGAGTCATGGGTTTGAAATGGGTAAAGTAGATAAGACTTTGTTTATCCGTAGGCTTGGCAATGACTTTCTGCTCGTCCAGATCTATGTCGATGATATCATCTTTGGTGGCTCTTCCCATGCTCTGGTTTCACAGTTCTCGGATGTCATGAGCACCGAGTTTGAGATGAGCATGATGAGCGAGTTGACCTTTTTCCTTGGCTTCCAAATCAAGCAGACTCGGGAGGGTACCTTCTTGCATCAAGGCAAGTACACTCGCGACCTCCTGAGACGCTTCGATATGAGTGATGGTAAGCCGGTGTCAACTCCGATGGCTTCTACAGCCTATCTTGACCCAGATGAGGATGGCGAGCCAGTTGATCAGAAAGAGTACAGAAATATGATCGGTTCTCTTCTTTATCTCACTGCCTCGAGACCAGACATACACTTCTTTGTGTGTCTGTGTGCTCGTTTTCAGGCTTCTCCTCGCGTCTCTCAGCGTCAGGCGGTGAAGCGCATCTTTCGGTACCTCCGAGCTACCATTGACTATGGTATCTGGTACTCTTCCTCATCCTGTCTTTCCTTGAGAGCCTTCTCAGACGCAGACTTTGCTGGCTGTAGGATAGATAGGAAGAGCACTTCTGGCACTTGCCAATTCATTGGCACTTCTCTCGTCTCTTGGTCTTCTAGGAAGCGATCGGTGTTGCACATCCACCGCAGAGGTCGAGTATGTTGCTGCACCCACCGCTGCGATCAGTACTGGATGGCTTCGACCCTGCGGGACTTTGGGTTAGTTATCGACAGTGTTCCACTCTTTTGTGATAACACTTCTGCGATTAACATTGCTACGAACCCAGTGCAACACTCTCGGACCAAGCACATCGATATCCACTATCACTTCCTTAGAGACCATGTAGAGAAGGGCGATATAGTGCTTCAGTTTGTGAAGAGTGACCACCAGTTGGCTGACATCTTCACCAAGCCATTGAATAGTTCGAGGTTTTCAGTTCTGCGGGGAGAGTTTGGGGTGGTTTGTCCTTATGGACTGTAGTGAAGGGGAGCTTTGGGCTTTACTGCTTTACTATATTGATTATGCTTCTATCTCATTTCTGTCGCTTTGCACTCGGGGTGCATCGGGCTTAGTTCTTCTAGCATAGATTCGAGTGCTTCTCTTGTCTAGTTGTTTAGACTTCTGCTCTTATCTTGTGATTCTAGGATGCTGCTTATTAGCTGTTTCTTATCTCACTAGGTTGAGCTCACTCACTGCTTGTAGGTTCTAGCGAGGGTTGGGCCACCCTTGGGTAGACAGGATACGTGTTTGCTCTCTAGTGTGTGTGCTAGACAGTCAGCTGATAATCCTGGAGTCATATGGGGTAGATGAGAGTCTGTCTGAGCCATAGTATCCTCTACATCTTATCTATGCTTTAAGGACTACCCGTTTGGATTTTCTTTGTCAGCTTCTCATTTTTATTGCTTTGGTTTAGGGGGAGTTCATTTGGGAGCTTCGAGAGCTTAATATTGCCATAACTCAACTTGAACTAAAAGTTGCATCTAATGTTGAGGGGGAGCTGGATTTTCTGTTTTTTTAGCTTTTAGCATTGTAATATAACTACATTGAGCCCTGATCATTATCCTGTTATGACATGTTTTACAATGCTTTACACCTTGCCATGACTTGTGCGTATATGCTAGATTTATCATGACTTCATATGTGTAGACTAGCTTTTGCCATGATAAATTAATTAAGATTGCTCAACTGAAATTAAAACTTGTCATGCTAGCATTCGAGTTTAGTCTATCTTTAGCTATCCTTGTATGATTCATGCCATATCAAATAGGTTGAATTGAGTCTTGAATCTAGGTTGAATCTTAGATTGAGCTATTTTAGCATCTTGATACATCATGAGTTAGCACAATCTGTTAAAAAAGCAAAAAAATCTCTTTTTATGTGCGAAAAAACTGATTTCACCAATTCTTTCTCATGAGACGGCTTGCCATTGCACTAGGCATGAACTCAGGGGGAGTTTTGGATGACCTAGACTATCTTCTTAAGCTTCTCGCTTGGAGTAGTCGCATAAGGCTTGAGATCTAGCACATGATAAAAATTTTTGGTTGGAAACAGCCATAAGCTTTAAAAGAAAATATGTCAAGTGTGCAAGATTTGCTTAATCACCTAAAGATGAAAAGTGCTTAACCAAATGATAAACTCTTGAGCTTGTAGCACTCTAATTGACTCAACACTAGCATCTTGTTTCCACTTAGCTTATCGACATGGCCTGCATCATCCTTGGATATCTCTAGTTAGACTTTGCTTATTGATGACTTGATATGCTCATAAAATGCATTACATTTCAGATCGTCATCTATGTGTTCTAGCTAGGATATACATATCTTGTCATGATCTAGATAGCCTTTTATTGAGTTATGGCTTGGTGTATTACATTATGGTCATTATGGATAATTCTCATGGCTCTAAATGCTTAGAATAATTAAACTTCAGCCATTTCATCCGTTGACATGTCATATTCTCTCCTTTGTATTCTTGATGTGTTATTGCCAAAAGGGGGAGAATAGTGGTAGAAAAAGCCATTTTTGGAGCTTTGAGGAAAACTTGTTCTTTCGGTTGCTCCTTGTGTCGACATGGTCATTAGCCTCATATTCCTTCTTTGGACCATGTTGGATTTTTCAAACTCAAACTCAACTTATTGCTTTTTCGGGGTTTGTCAATATACTCATCAAGGGGGGAGATTGAGAGACCATGTGGAGGTCATCCCATGTGTATGATGAGTAATTGACATCGGTTTAGGATAGTCGAGTTTGGTTTGGGTTGTTTGGACCTTGACGTTGCGTGGTGCAACAGGCTCGGTCGGATTTTGGTCAAACTTGGTCGTATGGGATTAGGACGCATATTCCGATGATTCAACAGGTTTGGACTTCATCTGTGGTAAGTATGATGGTATTTACACTTTCATGTATCGAGCGGTGCTATTTGATGTGTTTCTTGTCTGTGTCTGCAGGACGTCGAGGCGGAGTCGTGGCGAGACACGGTGGACCAGACTAGGCGCAGGTGGCGCTGAGGTCAGAACGGTCGAGATGTGTCGAAGACGACGTGGACTCAAGGTGGTTGCGAGGCGTTCGAGGCAAGGAGCGCGGAAGCTTCCCAGAAGGTGCAGAAGGGGCGAATCGGGAATTTCGCAAGGCTGCACAAGCGGGAGCGGGCTCCGTTGGATTTAGCGGGCGTAACGGGGCGGAGACCCGTTAGTCGTAGGCTATAAATACTTGTGAGGGGTTGCATGCCCATGTATGGTTGTTGGAGGGTGTTAGGGTTTACTTTAGTCAAAAGAAGCTTTGGAGAGGTTTTTGCTTTGTGTCTTTAGTGGTTAAGGGCAGCAAAGCATGTCTCCTTAGTGCTTCTCACGTTCATTCCTTCTGTGGGTTGTAGAATAGAGTGAGTTCATTCCCCCTCTCTCAAGCATGTATGGTTGAGGGATTGAGAGGAAGAGGAGAGGATTGAGTGGAGAGTCATGTAATCTTCCATCTTGTTCTAATGTCCATGCGTATGGTGACTCCTTGTAATCATCTTTGCTTTGAAATGAAAATCTGAAGTTTACTTCTCCATTTGTGCTCTTTGTTCCCCTTTTCTTGAGTTCTTCTTGCTGTTATTCTAGTGGTTGGGTGTCTAGTAATTGGAAGCCTCTTCTCTCTAAGCGTGTAATCTTTTTCCTGTTGGTATTCTTGGCAAGAATCAATTACTCTGTTTGATTCCCTTCCAAGATGCCCTCTTGATCTGTTTTCTTGTTTCTCTTGGTTTTCCTTGTCTCTTTCTTGTGCCTTTGTGCTCTCTCGGCAAGGAGCGTTGCAGCATGTATGCATGCCGCTTGGTGTTCTTCTCTTTTTATCTCCCTCTCTCTTTTAGTCTTTTGGCAGAGAAGTACTGACTGGTTCGGCCAGAGAGCACCCAGCAGATTTCGTTTGTTGCATTGCTCGTTTCTTTCTTTTGGTCATTTCGGAAATGAGCAGCGATCTTGGATGACTACTCTCAATTGGCCGAACTGCATGAGAGTCAAAAATCCAGTTTCCTTTGTTGATTCATTTCCCTGTTAGCAGCTCTATCATTTCGGCCAAGAAAATTAGAAATCTGCATGTAACTTTCGGATGAACTGCTTGCTTTAGCTAGAGATAAGATTTTTAGTTGGCTGTTTTCTTTGCTCCTTTTGGCAGCTCATTTGATGCATCTTTTGTGCTGTGCCGACAGCATGTGTTGATCTGCAGTGAGCTGATTTTTGCCTTCTCCTTTTTGCTAGTAGCTCTCCTTCAGTTTTGCTTCCAGCCGTGTGCAGCACCTCCTAGTGCCTTTCTTTTTTTCTTTTGTGCTGATTTTCAGCCTTTTTGCATGCAGATCAAACAGCGATATTTTCAGTTGAATTTTTTACTGGCTGGTCTCTGATTTATGCTGAATTTGTCAGTGTTGCATGCGTTCCAAATTTCAGCAAAATTAATTTTAGTTTTCTGTGAGGTGTTTTGTTTTGCATCTTTTTGAAAAATCAGTGTTTGATTTCCCGGGGGCGATTTTGAAGCGAGCGACATTCACCCCCCCTCTGTTGTCATTTCAGTCCTACATTTATAAACGGCGCAAATGATCAAAACTCCCAAAAAAAGGGTAGATTGGTAGTACTAGGGAGAACGGAGAAGGTTTCAAACTTACAGAAATCGTCCGGAGATGTGCTCAGCTTCGCGACGTGCCTCCCCTGCCCCGCCTACTTGGCGAGTGTTGGCTCCCAACGCCACAGTGACTCGCCCATTTCTTGCATAAAAAAATAAACCAGATTACTTCACCAGAAAAATTCATATTGTACATCAATTGAGGAGAGTTGAGAGGCAACACGTGTGTACATAAGCTTTTTCTATTTTTGCAGAAAATTAATAGTTACAATTATTCTTGCAGAAAGTGCTGCATTAGCTCATGAATACACACAATTTAAACTGGTAACAATTATGGCTCCAACATGTAAAATTTCCAGTTACCTTCGCTCACATAGACTGCAGCATGCAATGCAGTTTGCCCATCTGGCCTGGCCCCGCGTAGCTCACCCGCGATGTCACACCATCGGGAGATTTTCTGATCAAGATGTCAACCGTATCAGCCCAGTGGGACGCAACCGCCAAGTATAATGGAGACACGCCTTTCCCATCGACCACCGTGGCCTGGCCGCTATCCTTTGACATCAATTTCTGCAAGACATCTGCATGACCGTTCCTGACCACCTCATGCATCGTGGTCGCCCCGTCCAAATTACACAACCTTAGCGCAGGATCTTCTGTCACTTGCTCCACCAAAGCACTCTCAATGAGGTAAAGAACCACATCAACATGCCCAGCTCTTGAGTCGCAAATCAGAGGCGTGTCAAGAAAATTATTCCTTGCCTTGATAAGTGAAATGTCCTGAGTACAGATCATCTCAACAAGCTCCAAGTATCCATGGCTGGCGGCAATGTGGAGCGCTGACCTTCCCTCTGCCGTTCTGCCTTTTAGGCAGCTCTTGACAGAATAAATCATGTGCATGTAGTTGGTTATTTCTTCTTTTCATTTAGCTGCATGGGAGCATCTAGTCTCAGGTTGTTACATTACCTAAATTCTCGCTAGTTTTAGTTAGCACGATGTATAGTTCTGAAAGTGGATGCATAAGAGCATGTACAATGTAAGATGCTTATATATGAGTGTTTAAAGAGAGAGAATATAGCCACATCATCAAGCATCCATGCAAAAATTATTTCCTCCAATGCAAACATCTCTTTCATAGGTGCTTAGATGCTATATTATCTATTAATAGATATAGTTATACACATAAGCACCTACTAAGCACCGGTGCTTATTTAAGCATCGATACTTCAAAATAAGCACCTTATCTATCCTATGTGGCAAGAAAAATCAGTTTTTTATTACTAAGCATCTCTCTAAGCGCCTGTATTGGGCATGCTCTAAGAGTGGGGGGAACTACCGAGAATAGCTCTGGCTGCCAGCGTTTTCAGGTTGATCGTTGAGTCTTGTAAACACTGCATGGTCTCTATTTATTTGACAATATACTGCATGAAAATCTGCCGCTTCCGCAGCACCAAATAGCCTGTGCAAAATTTCCATCGCTTCTGTGAGTTCAGTGTGTATTTGGGTCAGCACCGTTGTCTGACGAAAATCCGACAACCGCTGCTTTCTCTGAAGAAAATCCGGCACGCACTGTCTTCTCTGAAGAAGTCCGGCACGCTGCTGTTATCGCCAGGCGGCTGAATTTCTGTCAGCTCTCATCACCTCGCTTGATAGTCATTGTGGATACTGCACTGGACTCCAAGCCCAGAACTTGTGCTAATAGGTCCTTGTTGCCTGTCGCCACAGCTTTGAGCAAGTCATGGTTCATTGTATGTTCAGTGCGCTTTGTTGCCATCCCAGATGAATGAGACATGGTTATGGTACTGATTGGAACATGGAATTGGTTGAATGCTCATATCTAGAAGACAACAATAACATATGGGAAAATTAGATATATATACCACAC
This sequence comes from Dendrocalamus sinicus, assembly GCA_036346575.1. Taxonomy (NCBI): domain Eukaryota; kingdom Viridiplantae; phylum Streptophyta; class Magnoliopsida; order Poales; family Poaceae; genus Dendrocalamus; species Dendrocalamus sinicus. Next base: position 23,889,087 of record CM070653.1, on the reverse strand, counting down.
CTATATGTAAAAATGTAATATATTGTGTTGTGCACTTAAAAAATAATTAGGTATAGCTAACAATGTTTACAGGCAGCAAAAGCACTTGAAACTAGGGTGCAAATGGAGCGGATATTTCCCGACCGTTCGTTTTAATTCGGATATAATTTGGAGCAAATTTTCGGATATCCAAAGGTTTGTCGAATACGGAAACGGAGTCGGCTATTTTTTTCGGATACAGAAACAGATTCGGAAAAAACATTACCCGACGGATATGGAACTATCCGGGTATTTTTCCGGATAATTACCGGATACGGAAACGGAGTCGGATACCTGGCCTCTCCGCTGACCAGGTGGGATCTTCGTCTCTTCTTGAAATGTAGCATCATTTATTTATTTATTTAAGATTGCTTGTTTCGGTGGCTGTTGTAGCATCAGTGGGTTGTACACTTGTATTAGATCTCAGTTTGGGTTAGTGCCTTAGTGGTGTGCAGTTAGTATACTGGTAGTATTGACTGACGGGTCATTTTTTGTTGGACTTATGAAATCAAAATCAAATGCATCAAAAGTTGTTTTTTCCATGGTATTGACTTGCTATTTTGCTAGCTAGAATTTACTCGTTACTTAACTTGTCCCTGTCACCATGTGAAATTTGCTTTCGCGCATTATCCGATTAAATATTTGTGACCGAAACTAACCGTATTCGGAGCGGCATGTATTCGCTACGTATTCATGACCAAGAATATCCGCATTCGTATTCGTATCCGGCACTATCCATGTCTGACTCTGACTCCGACAAAAAAATATGAAAAAGGATACAAGATGATCAATATCCGTCCGTATCCGCTCCGTTTGCACCTCTACTTGAAATCATTGACATTAGCACTTAAAAAAAGAGACATATTGTATGAGTATTTTAAAAAAACAGTACTTGGCATCCAACCGATAAGGTTTGACTTTTGAGAACTTTATAGTTTATACCGGATGGCTGGTCAATGATAACCATTGTAGCATGTGTCGGCCATTGTTGTCCTGTCCTCCCACTGAACAATTCATCAAATAACAAAGCATGCCCATCTGTATAAATAAGAAAGGCACAAACATAATTCCAGGTTAGATGAAATTTATTACCACTCCCCATAAAATCAACACACAGCCAAGAAATACCAAAAAATAAGCAACTCGAGAAGGAAAGGGCATTGTACTCTCCCTGGATTTCAATAAAGGGGCCGGCTATTACACAGTCGCCTGATTTTTTTTAAGGTCACAGTCAATTTTTACCACCGTTGGGTCAAGATCTTGTAGCTCAAATCTTCTCCCCCCTCACCTATATCTCCACACCATCTCCCACCCTAACCCTAGCCCTCAATCCATTTGCCTATGCCACCGCTCCTACCCCCAAGCCGCCTCCCGCCACCCTGCCCCTCATTCTCTGTCACGTCTACCATTCCCGCCGCCGCTATCGCCTCCCTTCTTCCTTTCTAGCGAGATCTCGCTGCTACCGCATGTAACACCCCGCCAACCCTCTGGGTCTAGAATGCTACCATCATTGCATAACATTACCCCTTTTTTCAACTGCTAACTGTTTTACGCAAACACCACTTTATTTATAAAGCTGCGACCACCTACAACATATCATTTAAAGCAATTATTCTAGCATACTAGAGGAGTTTAATCATACTACCAAAAGCTGATATGCGAAGTGCCGCTAGTACGTGAAGTTATTCATGTGCTACTCCCGCCCGTGCATGATGTTTTTATCGACCACCTAAAAATAAACAAAGTAAGGGTGAGTCCAGAGACTCAGCAAGCACACGATAAAACAGTGGCGTTAACACACCACTTTAATAATTCCCATTTCTATGAACTGTACATCACTATCTCTGTAACTATTTTACTGCTATCGCTTCTCATTTCTGTAAACTGTACATCACTATCTCTGTAACTATTTCACTATTATCACTTTTATGCAATGCAATGCATCTGTAACTGTATCACTGTTCTGTTCTGTTTTCATGCAATGCGATGCGATGTGTTTGTAACTATAGTTTATACTGGTATAGTGGAGTGTTCACCCATCGATGAACTACTCAATCTCTGTCCTCTTTTATACGGGGATCCGAACTCCACTCCCATGGAGTACCTGCCGAACTAGGTCCTGTTGTTTGTGTATGAGTGCAATGTGTGATGAAAAATGCTTTCAATGTTAGCATTTAATCATAAGCAGCGCTCATCAAAGTATGATTAACAAGTAACCAAAAGCATTGTAGAACATGGCATGAAATGCATAAAATACCAATCATTCACCACAATCCATTGTTCTACCAAGCACTTGTCTGGTTAACCTCAGGAACGATGCATGGACGGCTCCGACCCGGGACCTCCACCAATACAAACGTCAACCCGACTCAACACATCATATCGAAACCAGTGCTTAAACGAGCAGCGATGACCCTACATGCATAACCCAACTTTGGCATAAAAACGCCCAGGGTTAAGGACCCAAAGCGCAGGTACCAACCCCTTTTTTCTTTTCTTTTTCTCCCCTTTTTCTTTCCTTTTTTGTTTTTGTTTTTTTCTTTTCTCTCCTTTTCTTCTCTCTTTTTTCTACCCAGCCAAACAACTTTCTCTCTCTCTTCTTCTCTCATTACTCTCTCCCTCCTCATTTTTCTCGGCTGAATGACCTGGCTCCTCCCAGGCGATGCGGTAGCGCACGGCCAAGCTCAGGCATGCCGGCCTCAAGCTCGCAGGCCAACGCCGCTTTGTTGACTTCCCCCTCTAGCTCCCCACTACTCATTATCCCCCCATTCGGATCCACCTCAGATCTAACCGGTAGGGCTGGATCTGCCATTGACCTCCTCCACTTCGACCCCTCCTTGGGCTCCTCCCCCTCGATCTAGACCTGTCATGGCCGGCTCGGGCTTGGGCTCCACTCAGCGCCACCCCTATGCCGCCGCCTTGGGTGCTCGGGCTCGCTGGTCCGATCACGCCGCCACCCTCAGGGCTTGAGCACTTGCGCCACCGCCTGTCGCCGTCGGCCGTCGCCCTGGCTCAGGCCACATGATGCTGTTACTTGGTTCCGACATTGCTTCCTATGTGTTTGAGCTCACTGGCCACATCTTGCAGCTGGCTGACCACCTCTACTACCAAGATGGTTTGCCCCCCATCCCCTCTCTCTATGTGCACTTCATCTAGTTTTGCGTGCTATTGTGTTGTGCTGGGGGTTGTGGAGGGAAAGTGGGCATACTCAATGGTTGGCTTGGCGTGGGTTCGGCAGTCATCGACATCCCCTGCTATCGTCGGCGCTATTCTTACGCCCCTGCCTTTCCGAGCTCCTTTGGGCTTCCTATCTTCTTGGCCTTCTCCTCCTTGCTCCCTCCTTCTGGTGTGGATGGCTTGCTTTCAGCTAGTCTTGCTCTCAGTGGAGAGGTGAAATGGGTCTGTGACTTGCTTGGTTCTTTGCCAAGGTAGGCAGTGGTGAAGGGTGATTCCACCCACTAGCCTTATTCTCAGTCCAGGGAGGCAATGAGGAAATGAGGTGGGAGTGAGAAGGTGTATGCTGGCTTATACTATGTGGCATGGCGTGAGACTCACTATGCATTGACCAGACTGCCCCTTCCTTGTCTCTATATGGCTCTCAAGTCACTGTGGGCTCTCTGGACTTTTGGTCCAAAGGGTGGCCATGTCTTTATGCATGTGTAGCTACATGTTGGCTCTCGGTTAGGAAGTAAAATGGTAGAAAGGTAAGTCCTGCCGGATGATGAGAACCCAAACGCGAGATGGTTTCGATCGGCCGTGGATAGTCTGGGAACCTCAGTGAACGCTACCTTTATTCGACAGCCGCCGATGGGTCTGACGGCAAAACTCTACTTTATTTCCTTTATTCTCCCTTGGATTGTTTTATTTCTCACTTTTCTTCCCTTTGCATTTTACTGGTATTACACCGCATCCCTTCCTCGTCTCTGGCGACTACCGCCACCGGATCTGCCACCACCTCCCACCGTCTCCTAACCACTCCAATTGTCTCCATCTTCCCCCAACCCCACCCACCACCCTTCTCCTCGCCTACGTCCAGCGGCACCATCGCCGCCTCAACACACCACCACCGGTCCACCGCTGCCTGGGCCTCCCTCTAAGCCCCAGGGGCACTGGTGAACCTGAACCCTAATGGATGAACCCTAACCCTAATCCACTGGCCACCGCCACCATCGCCGGGTGCCAGAGAGGAGGAAGACAATCTTGCTAGAGCACAAATCTCCACACCAATCCGAAGGTGAGAAAATTAACTGCGACTTTATTTTAGGTGCCTGTGAAATAGCAAATCTATTCAATAAAAGTCGGGCTATGCCTTTGATCTAAAAAAAGAGAAGGGCAGGTCAAGGCACGCAATTGAAGGTCAGCCATTTGCTCAGTTCTATCAAGTATAGATGCACGAACAAGTGCAACCAAATCAACTACTAGCCACTTCACCAATCACCACATGGTCAATTACTAATCGGTTCATCCATATGCTTATACCACGACGGCCATCCCATTCCCTTCCAATGGCACATGAGGGAGCATGAAAGGAAGACAACGATGACCTCCATGAAGCAGCGGCAAAAGGGGAGGCATGGTACCGCCGCTTGTTCCTCGCGGTAGCAACGGAGTATTCATGCTGCCTTTGCTCCATTGCCACGGCGGCAGACCTCCTCCGCGTTGCAGCCCCCCATGTGGTCGACAAATTTGCGAGGTTTCGCTTGTTGGAATTAATCTTGATAATTTGTATGTGGTTGTCGGTGCCATGGTTGAAGCCACATGCGAGAAGGCTTGGTCGAAGGCCTAGTCGGTGCTGTGGTCAAAGCCACGGTCGATGGTCTGGCCAGCAGTCCACGGTCGGTGCTCAGGTAGGGTCAAAGTAGTTCTAGAAGCCATGGTCAAAGCATCAAGATGATGCACTGTGGTCAGAGAGATCATAGTCAGAGTGACCGTGGTCGGAGAGACCATGGTCGGAGTGGCCAGGGTCGGAGTAACCGTGGTCGAACAGTGGCCGTGGTTGTGGCTCTTGTGAGTGGTCGGTTACGACCGCGTTATGTGTGGTCGTAATGACCAACGTCGTGGCGCCTGTGTGAGTGGTCGGTTATGATCACGTTGTGTGTGGTCGTAACAACTAGCGTCGCGGCATGGGTGTGAGTGGTCGGTTATGACCACATTATGTGTGGTCGTAACGACCAGCGCGTGGAACTTGTGTGAGTGGTCGGTTACGACCAATGTGGTCATGGACGACTAGTCTATATGAAGTTGTAGACGACCACATTGTGCGTGGTCGGTTATGATCAGGGTGTATATGGTCGTTACGACCATGTTGTGTGTGGTCATAGCGACCAATGAGGTAGTCGTAAGCGCCGAGGTCATAGCGCCTATGTTTGCAGTAGTCGTAGCTGTAGTGCCACGGGCAAAGATAAGCGCTGATCGGAGAAGCGTTCGAAGACAGGTCGTGGGCGAGCTCGTGGCCATGGTCGTAGGCACCATGGTCATAAGCGACATGGCCGTAGGCGCCGTGGTCAAAGCTCCTGTGTAACCATGGTTGTAGCGCAGTGAGTGCATGGTCGAAGCTCCAGTGCCGCGGTCGAAGACAAACCGAGGATGAAGCAGTGGTTGTGCGGCGATCACTGTAGCAGGCATCAACACGGGTGTTTGTGGATGACACAGACCATACCTTGGTCAGTGAACTGCCCAGGCATGGGTAGGCAGCTTGTCACTGTAGCAATCGTGGGCAGTTGAGCGAAGCAGCATGGGCAGACGACTTGTCACTGTAGCAGTCATGGGTGGCTGAGCGAAGCGGCATGGGCAGACGGCGGAGCAGTTGAGTGCTTTGAGGCCCGATTGTATATATATACCATGTAATCGGTAAGAGCTGAGTAAGTCGAATGAGCAGAGAAAGAAGAAAAAGCGACGCAAGTTTAGTTCGCGTCGGGAAAATTTCCTTCATGCATGTTCATTCGACTTCCCCGTGTAGTGTGCGTCCACGGGTAACTCGACCAGCATTGTTCCCCGTCCGACAACAGAGTGATCGAGAGCGAGCTGTTCTTCCCGTCCTCTGTTTACCTTGTAGTCATAGAAACCATTGTGCGGTCGTATTATGTTTGGACGTGCAAATCCGATATCGAATTCCCAACATTGCTCCTGGGACCAAAACCATGCCAAAACCACCACCCTCCTTCCATTGCCTCGGAGGTCCATCCACCAAATGGATGCAGCATGGATCGGACTGCTAGGTCGGTTACTGTGCCTTTCGCGGTATCGTTGAGGCGACCTCATCAGCCCACACTCTGGGCCAATTCCCTTCAGGGAGAAAATGTATCTGGTCCAAAATCGATTTCTGTACAAGTCCGAAATGGATTTGAAGCGTCTCGAAAGATGGAGGAATACGGCCCAAAAGTTTTTCAAAAATACAGGCCAGTTTATATCCCCTAGGCCCACATAATTTTCTGGCTTTTTGTTGAGACGAAGTTTCAGGCTTACAAAGTGTTTTGTTTCAGGAGGCTCAATTATTCCTACCTTCCTGGACGACGATTAGCTTCCTCCATTTGTGCGTTTGTCTGTTGTATACTACGAGCTTCCTCTACACCTCTTAACTTTTGCCACAAGAATTGCCTTTTGCTTTGGGTCTCAAGAGAGAAGAAAATGAAATGATTGTTTTGGTTTGTCAAAAAGTTGCTTGAGGATACCTTACGTTAATACATTGATTATGTTCTTTTTGAGATGGGATGTGTCCGATGGTTTTTAGTTATGTCTGATATTTTTTATTATATTTTTAGAGACTATGTTGGACGGCAAAGACATTGACGTGGTTGGCGCACGCGTCAGCAGGCTCGAAAAGCCATTTGAAGAAATGGCTCTGAGAAGTTGCTTAGAGAAGTGGCTTCGAGACCATTTGTTTTGACTTACAAAGAAGCTAAAGCTAAAAGCTACTTTAAGGTCCTGTTTGTTTAGGCTTAGACTTTTTTGGTTTAAACAACTTAAACGCAGTTCGCTTTTAAGCCAAGTCAGGCTATTTGGCATCATGACTTTTTGATGGATTGGATGATGTAGCTTGTTAGAAAGTCTAAAATACCTTTATTATATTAGTTAGTAACAAGTTTAATCTCTATCATCTTGTAGCAGTGCAAGCTGATGAAGGGAAAGGCATTTGCAGAGAGAGAATCACTCTACTTTATGGAGACATATGCACTCGAGTCCACCACTGTTGAAAATGCATTTGCAGAGGTCTCGACTCGGATTTACCGCCGCTCACCCATGCTGCTTCGCTCAGCCACTCACGACTCCTACAATGATCGCCACTTGCTCATGCCGCTTCGCTCAGTCGCCCACGACTACTACAGTGACAAGCGCCTGCCCACGCTTGGGCAGTTCACCGACCAAGGTATGGTCTGCGTCATCCACAACCACCCATGTTGACATCTGCTACAGTGATCGCCGCACGACCACTGCTTCATCCTCGGCTTATCTTCGACCGTAACACTAGAGCTTCGACCACGCACTCACAGCGCTACAATCATGGTTATGTAGGAGCTTCGACCACGGCGCCTACGGCCATGTCGCTTACGACCATGGTGCATACGACCATGGCCACGGGCTCAACCACAGCCTGCCTTCGAACGCTTCTCCGATCAGCGCTTGTCTTCGACCGCAGTACTGCAGCTACGACTACTGCAACACAGGCGCTATGACTCAGCGCTTACAACTACCTTACTGGTCATTACAACCACACATAGTATGGTCGTAACCGACCATACACACTGTAGTCGTCTACGACTTCATACAGATTGGTCGTCCATGACTACACTCGTCGTAACCAACCACTCACACAAGCGTCACACGCTAGTCGTTACTACCACATACAACATGGTCGTAACCGACCACTCACACCCACACCATGACGCTGGTCGTTACGACCATACACAACGTGATCGTAATCGACTACTCACATAGGTCACGACCATGGCCACTCCGACCATAGTTACTTCGACCACGGTACCGATCAGACCTTCGACCACGTCTTCTCATGTGTGGTTTTGACCATGACATTGACAATCACGTTTAAATCATCAAGATTAATTCCAACAAAAACGACGGCACTGTAAAGAGGCGACAGAAATTACAGAAGCATCACATGCATGCCAAGGGTCGAGCAAGAACGCCACTACATCAAACATTGCATTAGTTTTGGACCTGCGCGGCATGTCTAGCTCTATTGGACGCCGTGACGGCCTCGTCGACGGCGTCCGTGTTAGATATTCAATTATGACTTTGTAACAAATATAGTTTGAGATTATCCCGACTGGCTATAGATAGAATCCTTGGATCCGTTTCCTTGTTGTATTAGGATTGGCCGGTTGGTTAACCTCATCTATATAACCTTGTACTTCTTGGCAGATTGATTGCCGATGATTAACACGCATCGCCTCACCGTAAGGCGTTCTCCCACCGAGAAGTCTGCCCTCTGATTTCTTCATGGTATCAGAGCCTTCTCAAGATTGAGTTTAGTCGTCGTCATGGCCGGTTCTTCTTCCGCCGCCGCCGTCAATCCTTTGCTTGGTTTCCAGATCTCTGAGAAACTGGGAAAGCACAACTATGCAATATGGAGTGTGCAAGTTCTTGCTGCTATAAGAGGCGCAAGATTGGATGGCCATATCAGCGGCATGACCGTGGCTCCGTCAACTGAGATCGAGCGGAAAGAAGATGACAAAGTAATCAAGATCCCCAATCCGCTTACCAGAGTGGTTTGCTACGGATCAACAAGTCCTTGGATTCCTCTTCTCGCCTCGCCGCAGGAGATACTTACCCGCATCGTCGCGTCAAAAACAAATAAGGAAGCTTGGAGCGCAATAGAGGGTATGTTTACATCCTGCACTCGCGCACGATCCTCAATGTCCGCTCTCTCACAACAACACGCAAAGGTAACCTAACTATCTCCGAGTACTTTGGCAAGATGAAGTCCTTTGGAGATGAGATTTCGCTTCGGAAAACAAATAGATGATGAGGAATCGCGGCTTATATATTGAATGGTTTAGACGATGATTATGATCCGATTGTTTCTGCGTTAATGGCGAGGGTTGAACCCATCACCTTGACGGATCTGTACTCCCGCTTCTTGACCTTTGAAAACAGCAAGTTCTTCGTCTCGGCGGTTCTTCGATGAATGCAATGAACCGGGGCGCGCGGTCCGCCATATCGTGGTGGAACTGGTCGTGGCCGCGGTGCATCTCGAGGTCGCGGTAATGATGGCCGTGATGGACGCGGCAGAGGCGGAAGAAACCAGCAGAAAGGTGATCACAGACCTACCTGTCAAGTATGCTACAAAAAAGGGCATATGGCATCAGATTGTTGGCATCGATTTGATCAAAACTACATGCCGGATGAGAAACATGTCGCTGCAGCCACTCATGCATATGAGGTAGATACCAACTGGTACCTTGACACAGGCGCAACCGACCACCTCACCGGAGAACTCGACAAACTAACGGTTCAGGAGAAATACAAAGGGAAGGACCAGATTCATGCAGCAAATGGCCAAGGTATGGGGATTAAACACATTGGTCACTCCGTTATTTCTACCCCTAGCCATAATTTGCACTTAAAGAATATACTTCATGTGCCTCAAGTCAAAAAGAATCTTATATCTGCTCATCGATTAGCCATGGATAATTTTGCTTTCCTTGAAATTTACCCTGAATATTTTTTATCAAGGATCGAGCCACGAAGAATACGATTCTTAAAGGAAGATGCAAACGAGGTCTTTATTCCCTTCCTTCTTCGCCAACAAAGCACGTGTTTTTTGCCAAACCATCCTTCTCGAGGTGGCATAATCGCTTGGGTCATCCATCCACTCCAGTTGTTACAAGAGTTCTTAGCACAAATAGTTTACCATGTCTTTCTGAGTCCAATAAAGCATCGATTTGTGATGCATGTCAAAAGGTAAAAAGCCACCAGCTTCCTTATTCCAGATCTTCTAGTATATCGCATCATCCCCTGGAACTTATTTTTTCTGATGTTTGGGGCCCTGCTCCCAGTTCTGCAAATGGCAAAAAATATTATGTTAGTTTCATCGATGATTATAGTAAATTCACTTGGATTTATCTTCTTAAGAATAAGTCTGAGGTGTTTGACAAGTTCCGTGAATTTCAGCAATTAGTTGAAAGATTTTTTGATCGCAAAATCATAGCTGTTCAAACCGACTGGGGAGGAGAATACCAAAAACTCCATCCTTTCTTTGATAAAATTGGTATATCTCATCATGTTTCCTGTCCCTATGCTCATCAACAGAATGGTTCGGCATAAAGAAAACATCGACACATAGTTGAAGTAGGTCTAGCCTTACTTGCTCACGCTTCTATGCCACTCAAATTTTGGGACGAAGCTTTTCTTGCCGCCACATACATTATCAATCGCATCCCTAGCAAAGTCATCAAGTTTGATACTCCTTTAAGTCGGCTATTCAAACAACAACCGAATTATACATCTCTTCGAGTGTTTGGATGTGCATGTTGGCCGAATCTCCGTCCCTATAATACTCATAAACTTCAATTTAGATCCAAGCAATGTGTTTTCCTCGGCTATAGTACAATTCACAAAGGTTTCAAGTGTCTTGATCCTTCCTCTAGCCGAGTGTATATCTCTCGTGATGTCACATTTGATGAAGAAGTTTTCCCTTTTGCTCACATGCATCCCAATGCCGGTGCTCGCTTACGTTCTGAAATTTCCCTTCTTCCACCTGACCTTGTTTCCCACGGCTATGATCAAGGGGGAGAAGATCGGACTGATCATATGTTTAATTCTCCTGCTAATGCTACTAATGACTTTCATGGAGACAGTGCAGGTGGAAATTATTCAGGTAGTCAAAGCAATGCCGCCGCAGAAGATCCTCTACAATGTCAGTCTCAGCAGCCGATGCACAATACAATACAGCCTTCGTCAGATGCTGCTCGTCGGACTGGCACACACGCAGAGTCAAGCCAATCTGCCCGCGACACGTTCGCACAAGTTAATACGATTCCCGCCCACGCGAGCACTCCCAGGCAATCAGGCGACGACACGGCTGTACCAGCAGATGGAGACACAGCTGTCTTGGCCGGGTCAGCTGTAACAGCAGACGGAGACGCAGACATTGGAGGGCCCCACCTATTCCATGCAGAAGAATCAGCAGACGCAGCAGCTACCGGGCTGTCCGGGCATCCTTCGGTAGAAATTTTAGGCGCAGACACAGCTGATAATGCTGGTACAGAGTCTCCTAGCACTGAGTCAGGGGGAGGTATGTACACCCTAGAAATTGATCCTCCAGGACTTCCTATCGCAACTAGACCACATACTCGGATGCAAAGTGGCATACGCAAAGAAAAGATATATACTGATGGTACAGTCAGATATACTTACTTTACATCCTCGGGAGAGCCTCAAACTGTAGAGGAAGCTTTGAGTGATAGAAACTGGAAAGAAGCAATGGATGCAGAATATATGGCACTGATGAAAAATAAGACTTGGCATTTGGTTCCGCCTCAGAAAGGAAGAAGTATTGTTGATTGCAAGTGGGTTTACAAAATCAAAAGAAAGGCAGATGGAACCCTAGACAGGTACAAAGCACGACTTGTGGCGAAAGGATTTAAACAAAGGTATGAAATAGATTATGAGGATACCTTTAGCCCTGTTGTTAAATCTGTTACTATCAGAATGATTTTAGCTATCGCGGTGTCTAGAGGATGGAGTCTAAGACAGCTAGATGTGCAGAATGCTTTTCTCCATGGAGTTTTGGAAGAAGAGGTATATATGAGGCAACCTCCAGGGTATGAGGAATCTTCCCTACCTAACTATGTCTGTAAGTTGGATAAAGCACTATATGGATTAAAACAGACCCCTAGAGCATGGTATTCAAGATTGAGCACTAAGCTACAAGAACTAGGGTTTAAGGCGTCAAAAGCAGATACATCCCTATTTTTCTATAGTAAAGGTGGTATAATTATCTTTGTGTTGATTTATGTTGATGATATCATTGTAGCTAGTTCTGCCCATAGTGCAACTTCAGCTTTACTACAGGACCTTGGGAAGGAATTTGCTCTAAAGGATCTTGGTGATCTTTACTACTTCCTTGGCATTGAGGTAAGCAAAGTATCAAATGGGATATTGTTGAGTCAGGAAAAATATACTTCAGATGTATTGAGAAGAGTAGGAATGAGTGACTGCAAACCAGTCACTACCCCATTGTCTACCTCTGAGAAATTGTCTGTTAATAAGGGTACTTTACTTGGACAAAATGATGCTACACAGTATAGAAGTGTTGTTGGTGCATTACAGTATTTGACCTTGACAAGACCAGATATTTCCTTTTCTGTAAATAAAGTATGTCAGTTTTTGCATGCTCCAACCACAGAACACTGGGCAGCAGTTAAGAGAATTCTGAGATATCTCAAGCATACTGTCAAGCTAGGACTTAAGATTTGCAAATCCTCATCCTTGCTTGTGAGTGATTTTTCAGATGCAGATTGGGCAGGTAGTCTTGATGATCGCCGTTTCACAGGAGGGTTTGCTGTGTTCTTGGGCTCCAATCTTGTGTCATGGAGTGCAAAGAAGCAAGCAACAGTATCACGCTCAAGTACAGAAGCTGAATACAAAGCCCTAGCAAATGCAACTGCTGAAATCATGTGGATTCAGACACTGCTGCAAGAACTTGGGATTCAAGCGCCTCAAACCGCAAAAATCTGGTGTGACAATATTGGAGCCAAATATATGTCTGCTAATCCGGTGTTTCATGCTCGCACTAAACACATAGAAGTTGATTATCACTTTGTGAGAGAAAGAGTGGCAAGAAAACTTCTGGAGATTGAATATATTTCTACCAAGGATCAAGTTGCTGATGGTCTCACCAAAGCCCTTGCTGTGAGACCGTTCGAAATGTTTAAGAACAATCTAAATCTTATAAGATTAGATTGAGGGGGAGTGTTAGATATTCAGTTATGACTTTGTAACAAATATAGTTTGAGATTATCCCGACTGGCTATAGATAGAATCCTTGGATCCGTTTCCTTGTTGTATTAGGATTGGCCGGTTGGTTAACCTCATCTATATAACCTTGTACTTCTTGGCAGATTGATTGCCGATGATTAACACGCATCGCCTCACCGTAAGGCGTTCTCCCACCGAGAAGTCTGCCCTCTGATTTCTTCATACGACTGGCAGAGCATCGCGGCCGCCTTTGCCTTGCCGCGGGGCTGCGCGATTCGGCGGCCGGGGCTGTCGTAGTGGATGGCGCCGGCGAAGTCGAGCGGCTCGCACCGCTCCCCCATCAGTATCGCCCGCCGCCACAGGTCCTCGCCGTCCTCGCCCACGCCGGTGCCGTTGCTGCCGCCCTGGCCCTGCGCCGCCGCCACGTGCTGCCTCTCGAGGCTGCCGACTTGGCGGATCTGCCGCGCGTGGAAGAGGCGGCGTGTGGCGTGCGAGACGCGGCGGGCGCAGGCAGCCACGGCACTGGACACTTTGCTGAGGAGGCTGGCCATGGATGGTGCTTGCTCAGTGCCTCGCTGGTGTTGAAACTTCTGTACTTCAGCCAGGGCATCCAATTTCAGGATAATACAGAGTGTGAGTAAATTGCTTCTTATTTATTGATAGAGTAGGCTTGAATTAAAAAAAATGTCTGTACAATATTCGACTATTTTTTAGGACAAAAATAATCAGATTGATCTGGGCGTTAGATCTCCATCCAACAGATCCACCTATACAAGCCCCCCTCAAAAAAAATGACCCCCTCTAAAAAAATGATTTAGGACATTGGATCTCCATCTAACGGCTCAAAATCTGACTGTTTTTGTGTTAAAAAAATAGTCAAATGTTGTATAGACACTCCCATTAAAAAAACTAAATCTTTCCCGTGGAAAAGGATCCAAAATTTTATAGTGATATAAATGGTCAATATTTAATATGTTGGGACTGAAGGTTAGAAAATCTTTGTGTGGGTTTCTGCATGATGAGATATAAATTGGCACTATTTTTTAGATACAGGAGACAACGTTATACATCTCTGGCTAAGCAAAGCCACCCAACATTAGATACACCACAGAGTTCAGATAAACGAAAACCGAAAAGAAACGATGCTCTCGACTGTTGACAAACTGGAAAAGAAACAGAGATAACTACGACAGCAACGGACGTTGGTGCAAAAATGAGCATAAGTTGATACCATTAAAATGCAGGGATGTACTAACAGCAGTTCCTCGAGATCATCCGTAACTAGCCTGAGAAGCGACCATTTGCCAGTTCCAAAAAACTCAGGCCCCCCTTCGTGAGCTTTGCTATAGCTGTATAGCAGCCTAGGCTTGTTCTTTTCCTTGGAAACTGGTCGTTTTTTACTTTTATTATAGTATCTAACTTTTAAATGGAGTATTTTCTCAAGACAGGGTCTACAAGTTAAACGATGTACACGTTAAAATTCCAACATCTGTACCAGTCAAAATCGTAAGTGAGTATCTCTCTCCATAATATGTACCGTAAATAGCCAAAATTCAAAAAATTCAGCCAAAAGTCATAAACCACAGCCGCAGCCAAACAGGTCCCTAATAGGTTGATCTCTCTCCCTTCTCTGTGCGCCCGCGCGACGAGTCGACTAATAGGCTGATTCATAGATTAAAAAAAGATGCATAGAATGTGCTTGGCAAAATAGTAAGTTAAAAAGTGCAAAAATTTCACACCTCTGAGAACTTTCACACAGCTTATAGCTTATCCCAAAAAAACAACTGATACACATCACTTATTTCCACTGAAAATAGCCTATCTGCTTATTTAGTCTTGGCTTAAATTATACAGATGCACATAAGCATCATGTCGCATATATGCTCTTTCCGGGTTCCAGAATGCCAATTACGTACCAAAAACTCTCAATGTGATACTACTTAGCAATACATATACCCTATTTTTTTTAGTTTATAGTTTCCCTTGAATAAATAAACATGACGATTTTTCACCATTTTTTCCAAAACGGCATATTGAGATAGCATGTTCGAAGCAGCTTAATAGAATTTGGTTCATTCGTACAAACGCTCACTCTAAAGGTAAAAACCATCTGCCGCAACCATAAGCCGCAATCGGAAAAAAAAATAGGCCTATAAACTGCACTTCTCCGGCCCATACTGACAAACACAAAACATAAACTGCAGAAACACTGAACAAATCACGCATATCATTACACCACCATCAGTTCATTGCACCATTTGTAATTCGCGATCTCATTTGCTCTCCTGCACTTTGCATCCATCATCACTGTTACCATAACAAAACTATCTCTCACTTTTGCCCAATTCTATTACATCGTGTAACTTTGCAAGTACAATTGCCATCCAGTGCATTTCTACTCCAGAATTTTGCCTTAGGGGGATTGGATCATATACTCTCCCCTTAGTTGGGAAATTCAGGATTTACCCTCTCACCTTAATGACATGTGGGGTCATCATAAGTCACTGACGCATGGGCCAGAAGGGTAAATCCTGAATTTCCATCTAAGGGGAGGGTATATGATGAATAAAACCTATTACAGACGCCAGCCAAGCAAGACCACAAATTCATAGTTCATGAATAAGCAACATCTCTAATCCACAAGTATCTATCTATACCAACTAATGCAGAACAAAACCAAAGACATGAAAATCATCAAAATTACATTGCTATTAGGGAATCTTTACAAATTACGTGTAACGTACCGTGAGGTGAACGTCCTGTGCGAGGTGCGTGGGGTACGTGTCTGTGGGAGCGGCGACGTGTGTGGTGGGCGGGTCAACGACATGCACTAGCCTCTTACGTGTCCGCCCCTGGTACCACCACAGGTACTCCGCATAGTCCCTGCTGTCGTAGGGGCAGTCCTCCTCGCGGTCGTCGAGCGCACCCTCCCATTGCGCAGTAAACCCCTGCATCTTCGTCATCCAGTCCGTGCCGCGTTTAACTCCTTTTCTAGAGTGTCTGCTTATAGGACCATAACGTAAGTACTTGCAAATAGAGTAGTAAGCACATGCAGATTTATGAGAAGCGGTCACTCACGCGTACACGCTCTGTGGGAGCGGTGGTCCGACTGGTACAGGAAGCGCCTGACGAAGACCAAACTGCCGCATCACTCGCTGGGGCGCGTAGTCCTCTACGAAGATATCATACACGAGCTTCCGGCGCGTCAACCAGAAAGCCCGGTCACGCCAGCACAGTGTGAACAGCCCGTCAGGAGTACGGTCCTGCAGTGTCGTAGGTGAGTATGGCTCCCAGCACATGTCGTCGGCTGTGAGGCGGTCGAGCTCCTGCACAAAGGGCAGATACACCCACGTGACCTGCACGTGTGTGAACTATACCTGCAAGGAAGAACAGTTGTTAGGTACGACCATCGTTAATAAGAAGGAAATAGTTGATTATGTTAATACTTACCCGTTAACAACACCAGATAGAACCCATCGTCGGCCGGTTGACGTCTCCCCTGGGATACATCTCTGCCCCGTACGAACTCATGTCCTCTAGCAAAGGTCGTCTGAGGCTGAAGCGTTCGAACGACCATAGCTGTAGTAGCAGAGGACAACCCGCGAGGACCGAGTTCGCCTTGGTTCTCGCCACGGTAGGTCGCGGCAAGTGCGGCCGATCCCCAGCTGACCTGGGGGGCCTCGCCATCCGCGATCGCCCTGGCATGAGCGATGAGGCGTGCATCGACGGTATTGTCGTGGCTAGTGGTGAAGAGCACCCAACCAAACAGTTACAGTAAGCATGCCTCCAAGTGGCGCGAGACCTAGTGATCTTCCGCCTTTGGATCCATTCGCTCCACTCGAACGCAAACAAGATGTTATTAATACGTAATAGCGCAAATAAGAGATTCGACAACATGATCGATTGTAAAGAGCACGTACCCGGAACTGTGCGAGCCACCTCAGCAACGGCCCGTGTGTCTGACTCGCCGGGAAGATGTAGTAGTCATCCGCGGCACCCGATGGAAGGGCCCCCTCAAATCTGCCGAGCAGGTCAGCGCGCCACTTGGCCAGGGCCTCCGGTAGGAAGGCAGCGGCTCCCGCGATCGAAAGGCCAAGCAGCAGGGACACATCCTGCAGGGTCGGTGTCATCTCTCCGAATGGGAGGTGAAAAGTGGGCGTCTCAGGCCGCCAACGGTCCACCAAAGCCGTCAGCACAGAACGGTCGAATGCGAGATCGCTCCACGACGTCGTTCCTGCCCGCAGCCACGGCGGGTCCATCCTCATCCGTGGCCTGCACCATCCGGGCAAGAGGACGTAGCCCGGCATCCCGCAGCCTGTAAACAAAGTGAATGTTAGCACAGAGCATTCTTATGGCAACACTAAAACGCTGGCGGAGTGCAAACCTGACTGTCCAACGGCGGTCGAGTCTCCAGGCCACACGAGGTGCGCCTATCCGGACCACTCCCAGCTCAGTTGGCTCGTCCGCGCTCCCCATAGGCGGCACATGATGGGAAGTGCGATGCAGGTGGTTCACATGTTTGTCCAACATGGGGTACCGCCAGTCCGAGTCACGACCCTCAAAAGCCATACCTACAAAAAGAGTTCAAGTTAGCACTTATAAAGAACCAAAAAACATCACATGTAAAACTAACAGTAAATATAACTAGTATGTAAATAAACATAGCAATACTAAGGTAACAGCACAATAACAACTACATTACAGAAAAGGGATGTAACATAGCAGTTATATAAATGGTACATGAAATATACGATACATTTAGTACGACATTCTGCACGTCATAAGTGTGTAGCCACTCTGCCTACTGATCAGCACATGCATTGCATCGTCTAGCTGTGTGCCCCTCCTGACCGCATCGCCCGCAACGTGCACCAGATGCTCCGGCTTGCGATTCGCCCATATCATTTCAAATACGCCGGCTCTGTCGCTGACCCTTCCTACCCTTTAACATGTTAACATCTGGAATCCAGGTCCTCGCTACAATGTCCAAGGTGGCAAAGTTTCCAATAACCCTGAACCCCCGGAGCTCCGCACACCAAGCATGCAGTGCCCTCTCCTTAAAGAAGTACTCTGACATGAAGTTCAAAGAATCCATGTCCACGATCCCGCATGCAGCGAGGACATGAGAGCATGGCTTGTGTGACAGCTTCAGCTTGTTGCACGTGCAGCTAGGTTCATTTGCATGATCTCCAAGGCATACTTCGTGGGTAACAAGAGAACGAGCCTTCCCAAATCTGGCTCTATCACGAAGTACCACGTCGAAACGATGCTCCCTGTTGCCCATGACCTGCATTGTGTGCAATTGACCCTTCTGTGCCTTCGTCTCTATGTATGTCGTAATTTTTGAAGAATACAGAGTTTGGGGATTGACCACATGAAGTGCGGCATTTGCGTGCCTCAGCCTGAAGTAGCCGACTGTGCTGTGAAGAACACCTTCCATGATGGCGATAAGGGGCTGAGAACAGAGGTCCCTGAGAACCCAATTGTACACCTCGGCAAGATTAGTCGTCATTATGCCATACCTTGCGCCGTCCGTGTCGTGCAACAGCGACCACTTCTCCAATGGTTCTCTCTCGATCCACTGCGAGAAGCACTTGATGTTTCGTGAGCTCCTCCTTCTTGGACCAGCTAGGTTAGGCTCACGAGTGCTAGCAAGCATTGCGGTTGTGCCGCCCCAAGAATGACCAGCCCCTTTCTCCTCTCGTCAACATGCTTCCTACTGTGCTCATCCAACAACTCCCACAAAGCATCAAATTTTCTCCGCTGGTTCTGCATCGCCAGCCTCTTGAATAGCTTCATCAACGGTTGTTTCAGAAACTGTTTGAAAAAATCCGCTCCTAAGTGATGAATACACCACCTGTTCCTCATGTCTGGCCAAGAAAAGGGCTCCTCGGGGTCTACTGAAGTTTTCTTATAGCCTTTACAATCCCGGCATGGCGATCATGGATTACGTACACACCAGAATGAGTGCCGAAAACTCCAACCCTGACATGTCTGAGAAACCACAACCAACTTTCATAATTCTCACTTTCCATGAATGCGATGGCCAATGACAATATTTGGTTGTTGCCGTTAACGCCTTTGGTCGTCAGGATCTGCCCCTTGTATTTGCCTGTCAGAAAGTTCTTGTCAACTGAGATCACCGGCAGCATATGCCTGAATGCCTCGATACAAGCACCAAATGCTAACAAGGCCCTCTGCAACACCGCATATCCTAGTGGACTTGTGGACGGCTTGTCTTACACAGCGATGTACGTGCCCGGGTTCCTATCCTGCAACACCTTAAGTATATGAGAAAGATTGTCGTACGCCACCTCGAAAGACTCGAAACATTTCTTCAACACCTCATGCTTGGTACGCCACGCCTTCGTGTAGCTAATCTTGTACTTGAATTTTTTCTCGATAGCTACCACGATGTGCGTGGCCTCCATGTCTTTCTTCTGCACTATCTCTCCTCACATCAAATTGGCTATAAAAGGCGGATGTTAGGTTACTATGCCTCGCCTAAACACTGTTGAGAATGCAAGAGTGTGGCTCCACCTTCGACACAATCCAGTGAGTCTCATACTTGGGTCTACGTGTGTGCACCCTCCAAGGTACGTGCGTGTTGGCATACTTGGGTCTACGTGCGTGCCGGCATGGGAATTTGTTCGTCATGCCGGCATGGGAATTAACCATATTTGCCATGTGACGCGTCCCGGTTGAATGACTGGCTCCAGTCGCCCTTCCGTTGGGTGACTACAGCCTATTTATGTAAAAAAAATGTTTCCGCGGGTATATTTCTGTGATTTCGAATAAAAATAGATTATTTGCACAAAAAAATTCCAGAATTTTCTGCCCCGTAAGCACATGCTACAACCACCAGCTGTACTAATATTCGACTGCCAAATGCATCCATGTACGTAGGTGCCGTGCATATAGCTCAGTTACCAAAACGCTGGTAGGTTTCTAGTGGTTTGTCAATCTCACAAAACAGATGAAAAATAAACAATGTAAAGCTGGTCTGCATGCACGGATTGATCAATCGATCATGCGGCGAAGTTCCAGACGGCTCCGTCGCCCTCGCCGCACGCGCTGTGGATCGCCCTCATCCTGTCGACCGACTTGCAGATGCCGCTGCACGACCAGTCGAAGGACGCGGCGCACACACTCCCGGCCTGCTTCTTCCACTCGCAGTCTACAACAAATGAGAGAAAAGCAGCAGCTCTTAAATCCATCCGTTACACCGCGCGCGGTACAGATCAACTTGGTTGCTGCGACGGGTTGCGCGCATGTGTACGTACCCGGAGGCGTCGCGCAGCACAGGCTCCGATCGTCGACGTGCTCAACCTCGAGCCCGAGCAGCCACGCCCCGAGCGACACGTCCTCGTTCGCGAACCGATGCAGTATCGGCCTGCAGGATTTTTTGCACATACACAGGTCAGTCAGCAGTGGCAGAGCAAGTGCAGATGAACGATACGAGCATGCGTCGTATATGCTTACTGGTTGATGGAGATGTAGGAGGCGAGGTCCTTGGAGATGGCGTAGATCTGGCCTGTGGCGTGGCGAAAGTACTTGTTCCCCTCGTCGCCGAACTTCCAGTACTCCGGCTCGTGGTACTTCACACCCCTGCCATGCACGGCAAGGCAAGAGATCAAAATGGCAACCCATTTGCCCGAATTAATCGGCAGATCGAAACGCAGTATTCTCGTGTCGTTATACAGAGAGATCAGAAGATTAGTTTCGTGCTTACTTCTGTGACAGAACCGGGCCGGACTTCATGCAGCCCACGTAGACCCTCGGCCTCGTTCTGTACTTGGCGAGCCTGCTCGTAAGCATCCCTGCACGACGACCACATGATGAGCCACGTAGGTTCTGTATCCGAACGTGAAGACTGTAGACTCGCTTGTATTGCACCCGTCTACGGGCGCATATACCTAGGTTGACATGGACGTCGTCGTCGACCTTAACGTAGAAGTCGGCGTCCCAGGTGGCGACGGCGGTGGTGAAGTAGATCCTGGTCTTGGACGACAGCTCGTGGTAGCCCTCCACGTGGTCGAGGCGCATGAAGTCCCTCGTCTCCGCCTCCTCCACGTCGATGGCGCGGTCCAGCGCCCCGCCCGGCGTCGCGCTGTGCCCGATCACGAACCGGACCACGATCCCTTCTCCTTCTCCAGCCGCCTCAGCTTATCTCCTACGTCGTAACCAAGCACCAAAATCCAATCAAAACGCTTTTGATCGAGAGCTATATATACATCGTTATCTGAGGGTTAGTACTGCTTGTTAGTTACCCCTGGGGACCCAGGTGTCGCGGAGCGAGTCGCGCCGCTTCTTGCTGCTGAAGGCCGTGTTGATGCCGATCACGACGGACGCCTTGGGGAGACCCTTGGATGGCACGGCCGCGCCGAGGCCGCCGTTCTTCTTGGCGCGCTCCACCGCCAGCTCCATCTCCAACGACGACACTGACTTGTCCAGGGACCTACGTACACTCGTATACACCATGCAGGGAACATTCAAAGACAAGAAACGGTACGTACATACACTATTGCATTTGGGACAAAACAAAAACTTACTGGATTGCTTGGTGAGTTCTTGACACCTCGTTCATGATATCGTTCGGATTGCTCTCCTCTAGCTTCTGAAAGCAAAAGGCAAACAAAAAAAAGCTTACCAAGATGATTAGTATCCTTGAAAGATTGACGATATGGTGCTGTACGGGTGTCCAGTAAAGAATTTTAATCGAGTGTGTCCTAGCTAACACTTACACTCCTGTGTTCGCAGTCGTCTGAGAAAGAGAGATCCTGGAGCCGTGCCCGGAGGAAGACCCGGCACCATCGTTGCCCGACGACGAGGTCAGAATCGTCATCCGTCCACTGAGCAGAAGCCCGACGAAGAAGCTCGCGGCGCACAGCACGACGACGGCCTTCCCCGACATTGGCCTCGCGCGCTGCGGCTGCCTCTCCGTCAGTGCCTGAATTCAGTTGAAATGAACAATCACGCACCCGCAAGAACAACGCATTTCACTTCACCTCAGGGAAAAAATATATATGAATGCACTAATTTTCGGGTTAACTTTAGCTGCATAATACAAACCATCATTGTTTTGCAGGTGCTCTAATTGTAGGTGGTTTTGTTCAAGAACGCGCGGCCAGTTTGAGCACCTACTGAATTGAAACGCTGCCTCTCCGTGGGAAGGAGCCAAGGGAGGGAGATGCAGCGCTTACTTGGATCGATGCCGAAAACGCCAGCTATCTATCCTAGCTCCCTGCATGGCGAACCGGTTCAGTTGGCAAGGCCCTTTCTGTGAGGAGGCTCATGCTGGCAGTGTGAGTGATGAGCTTATGATGATAAAATTAAACAGAATGCAGCTCTTCGGCATCGATCGTTGATGCCCTGAAGAAAAGTTCACCGCAGCATTTTTGTGTTTGCAACAGTTTGTTACTGATCTGCTATTTAACCATGTACTAATTGATACATCAAGTTATGTATTGTCTGATTCTGCATCTAAATGCGTTGTTCCGCTTGTTGGGTTTCTTACTGTTCGAAGGAAGTAGCGCTGTAGCGGTGGCAGAGGCGTGTTGGCCGTAGTGGAAACATTTTCGGTGAAATTCTAATTCCAATTTCGGGCTGCAAGCAAGCATGACGGCCAACCGCTGCTAAGGAGGAGGAAGAGCAGACAGGCAGGCAGGCAGCAAGCAAGTCATGATTTGTCTAGCTGAGTGCCGTATACTACGCCGGTCTGGCCAGAAGAATCAGAAGTTACCTGAACTGACAGGCCGCTACCGCCACGAAGACAGTTTTTCCAAGTTTCTGAGATTCAGGGGGTACAATTTATTTGCATCACAACTCACCAGAGGTTAAAATGATGACCAGCCAGTCCACCGGAGGGTTCATCCCTTCTTGAGTTCTTCTACTCCTACAGCCTACATCGGCACAGATACATCTCGAATGGAGGGTACCTTCTGCAGATTTTCTTAAAAAAGGGTAAATTATCTAAGAAACTCTTTCAACAGCATATGAAGGGACTGTTCTTTTCGGCTTTTAAAACACATTTTTAGTTTTTACTACAGTACCTAACTTTCAAACGGAGTATTTTATCAAAACGAGGTCTGTAAATTAATTGTAATACACATTAAAAACCTAACATCTGTATCATCCAAAATCGTAAACGAATATCTCTCTCTATAATCTCTATCGCAAATAGTTAAAATTCAAAATTTTCGACCAAAAATCATAAGTTACAGCTATAAAGAACAGACCCGAAGTCTCTACTGCCCAATTTCGTCAAAGAAAGGAGGGGGGATATTATTTCAGTGTACACTGAGTACGTAATTCCTAATCCTATACATTGTGGAACCTTACATTTTCACGTTATCTAGTAGCAGCCTAAGAGGCCACTACATGCAAAGTATTGTTCACCGCAGGCAGCATTGTACCTTGCTGCCAGAGTCGGGCGGCTGTCCCCTGCTGCGCGCTTCCCATCTCCATTTCTCATCTCCCCGACTGTACCATTGCAGGCAGAACGGTTCAATTCTGCACGCAGTGACGCCCTGGCCCCTGGGCTGGATTGCCAGCCGCTTGAGGATGCCACAAAGGTTCAAATGAGCTGGCTTTCAAAATCTGCCACTTCCAGACATTTGATTTTGCACCGTAAAATACGGCAGAGTAAAAGGACCAGCTGACATCTTTAATGGTTTTAAAAACGACCTGAGAAACGGTGCGACTCTTTGGCCCCGCTCGGTTAGGTTGAAAAGCTGTGGCTTAGGCTAAAAGTATATTGTAGCGGCTGAAATTTCACTGTAGCTGAAGGTAGCTTATTTGTCGTAATTAAATTTAAAAATAGAAAAAATATGCTAACTCATCACGGACAATGCAAACGAATACAGGAAAAAAAGAACCAGCAAAATAACTAAAAACAATATGTCAGCAAGTCGTGTACGGCTCTCATCTATCTTGTGGATTTTGCAGGCAGTCAAGCAATCTCTTGAATTTTGCAGGCAGTCCAGCAATCTCTCTCCAGACACCCTGCTTGAGTGCCTTGCGCTTACGGGACCGACAACTTCATTTGTCCATCTTGCTTTTGTGCAGCTCCAAAGGATCACACTAAACTTTCACCTTCAAAATTACCCACCTTGAATCATTTTTTTTTTATTGTAAACTGACCGCACACGAGGTCACAGCCAACAAGCACGAAGCTTCCAAGGCCAACCTGATGCGTAACAGGTAGCAACTAGTCCCATCTTGAATTCTAGATGGGGTCAAACGGGTTCACCAACAGATTTCTAACTCAGCAAATGTACCATCTTCAACAAATATTCTAAATGCTACCGGTGGAGAAATCCAGCAGCAACAACTTTCCTCACACAGCCAACAAGGTGAGTAAGCTATACCAGAAGATCACAGCAGTTGCACTTCAGCTGCCAACTAATAGAAAACGTACAAATCGATCACTTGAAAGCCAAGAGGTGGCTAATGTTGGATCCTCAGTGATAATGATACCTGTGGCTGCCATACAAATACTGCACAAGCAAACAAGTCATATCTAAAACAAATATTCATAAATAACTTTAAAGTTCAGGGTAGATATTCCGCGTTTGTTTCTGTAACCAGTAGACAATAACAACCCTTTCTGAAGTCGCAACTTAATACAGATCTAACTGAGATGAGAAACACATAATCCTCCACAAAAACATACCCAAACGCAAACCTGGCCCTGCTGGCACACAAAAGCAACAGCTGACACACTAGCTTATATATTAAAACAGCAATTGAGAACAAGTTGCCACTTGCCACCCCATTCCTGTAACTTAAGTAATTCTTGGTACAGCCACATTAGTGGAGACGAGATCCTATCACTAGGACATGACACGGACTAACAATCATCACTGGCCTAATCTGTCAGCATACCATGTTACATTCATTGAAGCTCAATATGCTAGTAGGACGGGTATGGAATTGGTTGCCTGGCAGCTCGATGGCTGACATCATTCAGAACAGAACCAAATACACGTCTACTATACTCATATGTACCATCACTTAATCCTCTACTAGCTACCCCACTTGATGCTGGACAAAAAGGTAATAATAAGATTTAGTATGAAATTCACATAAAATGTCTCATATTTCAGAGGACAAAGGAAATCCTCTCACCTCGAGAGTGGAAATCATAAGAATGATTTGGAGAAACACCATAGCCTGCAATCCTACCATTTACCACTGTATGTTGTGACATGGGAGTATCACTAGACCTCATTAGTTGAGGTGGCTTTGGTAGTGGTATAGGGTTCATTTTAGGCGTTACAGGAATATTGCCATTTGAAGAGGGCTTGTCTTGCCCGGAAATCTGTCAAAAAAGGGTATAATTTCAGGGTTCAGTCTTTTGCTACTACTTATATAAATATACAAATCTAGTAACAGCAAGAACCTCAACTAATCAACTATATAGGGTTGGGGCAAGATAGTCATCAACCAGTCACACACAGCATCGCAGTGCATAACAGACCATACCATAAGAATAACACAGTACAATCCTACTATACTAAAATCAGTTATATAAATAGGGAGCGAAAGAAACGCACCGCAAATTTAAGTGTTCTATTATGAAGCCGAACAAGGCCAGAAAATAGCCTAACAGCATACTGGGCAATCTCCTCTGTTTCGTACTCAGCAAAAGCATAACCTTTGGGGCGACTAGTTTCCTTGTCACAGGGTATGTGTAGATCTACTACATGACCTACCTGAATAAGTATCTCATATAACACCCTCTCAGAAACCTTTTCATCCAAGTTACCTATTTGAGAAAAATACAGTTGAAGTATTGATACAATACAGTGAGTGCTTTGTTATATCTAGGCATGCAAAAAACAAGAGGCAAAGTGACATAAGAACAGTCATTGTAAAACACCAGCACTAGTGCACTACAACACAATCAGGCATCACTCATGACACAAATCCGAATAAGAAGAGTTAATATATGCATGAAGCTATGCACAATGTTGCTGAGGAAGTCCATAGAGCAGCTATACTACCAAATTAAGCAACCAACAAGCTGAGAACACCTACTAGGCAAACAAAGAACAGAACAATGGAGCCTGACTTGCTAGCGACTTTTCTCATATTCCTTACTTCATAACTATGTAATAATCAAAAGCTTTATTATAACCCCTCGCCCTTAAATAATTGAGCTCAACTCAAAAACAAATGGAGCTCAAGCCCAACATTCAATTAATTTGCTAAGCTGAGCCTAATAAAACGAGACTACCTTGTTTGGTTCAGTAAAATGTAAACATGTTCCCTGAACCCCCTCGCCCGAAAGCATATTCATTTGATAACTTCGTAAAAAAAACATATAAACCATATTTTGTGAAAGTTGTGGTGAACTACTTTGATAACGTGGAGTTGTGAACTATTACGCTTATTTTTGTTTGGGGCGCAAAAGGCATTCTGTAGCTGGTCCCATAATGCGTAACATGATTCCATCATGGGCATAGCTTTCACATCTCTATTGTTCTAACATCTAAATCCCTAGATGACGCATGTGACCATGTTAGAATTAAGCAGGTTCAATTTGGTATAATATTTGGTTTTGTACAATTAGCTTTACGCTTATTTTCACTCTATCCATCCTTACAAATTCCCAACTGCCAGCAATGAACAAAGCGCACAGAACACCAAGAAATGCTTTTCGCACAAGGATATTAGCATGTTAGTTGAGTTAATTAATAAATAATAAGCTAATATACAAGTAAACCTCGTGCCATGAATTGTTACTATTCCGAGTTCGGGAGACTAGGAGAATGCAACAACAACAGAGGCAATCACCGTCTAAACACGCTCAAGCGATTGACTTGCTAAATAAACTAGGAGGGTAAATGAAAAGTAAGGGGAGCAAAATCCTGGTTTACAACATCTAAACACGGAATCATCTGCGTAGTACAAGAACCACAGGAGGATAACCCGAAACCCTAACTCCAACTTGCACTTTTATTCAATTCAGTGCCAAATTTCACTGCAAAACTCATGGAATTGCCCCGTGCCAAACAACAATTGCTACTGTTTCTACCAACAGAGCACAGGACCAAGTCCCAAAACATTGCATGCGGCGCAAACTTCAGTAATTAATCGAATCGAATCGACCGTCAGCAGGTTCGAGACATCCCAATTTGGGGGCGGAAGCAACACCAGCCACCGATCAGAGCAAAAGCACAAAAACGCCGACTTTATGAACCTACCACACAAAATCACCACAAATTCCCCTCAACTCCGAGCCAATCAGCCAAACCACCAAAAAGGCCACGAAACATTGGGGGGAAACCGCATGAATCACCACCGAGCGAATCGGGCCTCGAAACGGAGGGTAGAGGGGGGAGATCTCACCTATGTATACGTTGCAGCCCGGGTTCCTCGCCATGGGGGCCGGATCTCGGAGGCGGAGGCGGAGGCGAATAGAGGCTACGAGGAGCGAGACGCGTCGAACCGAGCTGGTAGCTCACGGCGCTTGGTCTTCGCGGCTGGTAGTTTTTTTGCAGCGGGGTGGTATGGGGGGCGGCTCGGCTGCCGACTCCTAGACGGGTGTCAGTGAGAGGAGGTGGGCACGTGTTCCCGAGGCTTCTGATCTTTTCTGGTGGAGATTTTTGTGGGCGGACGTAAGCCGTTCGATAAGGCACGCGGATGGAGATGGTGTGCAGGGCAGCGGTGCTGATCTAGGGTGTTTTGAGCGGGACAAGGATCCTAGGGCATACATAATGTGAGGACGACTAAGTTTTGCACATTTTTCGGGTGCCAAGATTATCTTTTTTATTTTTAATATTCAGCACATACTTTTGTCTCCAACGGTAGGATCTACTGTAGCTTTAACTAAAAGGAAAAAACTCCTTTCCCTCTCAATGTCACCTCCTTTCTCATTTCTCTCACATTCCAAACCACTTGCCGCTGCCATCGATTTCACCAAATCCGGCAGCCTCCGTCGTCGCCGGTCACTCCCACATGCTCCTCTCAACCCCCTTTACCAGTTCCCTTGACTAGGGTGCCCGTTTTCATCATTCTCATCCTCGAAAGCTTTTCCATTGTGGCACAATGTAAGCAAACAGTCGCAAAACCAAGATCCTTATCTATATCTTTTGCTGCTATATATATATAGGAAAAATACTATTTACTCCTAGGTATAATTACACCCACTCTCACTGCCATCCGATTGCATTCAGATTCGTGAATGCTTTAACGAGTCGCGGACGCACAAAATTGTGTTTCTCTACCACACCCATGAATACGAGCTTTCCTAATTATTCTACGTTCCGGTTTTGTTTCCAGATTTTGCTCTGCCTCCCCTTTTACTTTTGCATCACGATTTGTTTGCCTCCGGATTTGTTGCCCCCTGAGCTCCAGATTTTGCGACTGCCTCCCGATTCCTGAGCTCCGACGACTGCCATCCCGATTTGCTTGCCTCTTGCCTGCTTGCGAGAAGAACCATGGCACGGGACTTGAATTTAATTAGCTAATACATACATCAGTTTTCTGTATTTTTAGATATAAAAATGGATACATACTAGATACAACCATAATGACGAATACTACCAAAATAAATGGTATACACACTCCATCCAAATATGAAGATATACTCTGTGCAGATAGTCCCCTCCACGCAGATACTCCCATTTATAAAAAATGTGCACATACTCCATAAACGCAGATACTCCCATTTATAAAAAAAATGTACACATACTCCATAAATGTGCACATACTCCACAAACGCATTATGTCCACATACTCCCCTCTATGCATATACTCCCATTTATTAAAAAAATATGCACATACTTCATAAAGTGAATACAGTACGTATACTTGGTCGTCCATACTCCATTTAATCCATACGTGAATAAGGTATATGAGTTATTAGGGAGAGACATACCACATACTCCCTCTCCGATGGGCTAGCAAGGTCAAACCTATGCATGCGGCCGAGAATCTTGCCGTTTGTTATGCTAATTAATTATTTAATTAAACTAGTTAGTTAGTTCACCCACCAATGGTATCTAGCGCATCCACAAACCCAAATCCGATCAATGTAGGAATATCTCAAGGATGATGAACGGTAGATACAAAGGGAGTAACTATACCTGGGTGTAGAAAAGAAGCTTCATATATACATACATACATACATATATATATATATATATATATATATATAGGACGAGTGTTTCATGCACCATGGTGCCTAGGCACCTATATCAATACCCGTTGATTTGCTTTGAGATTCGCAACGTTTGATGTGGGTATCTTCATATACCCTAAAAAAGTATATTTGAGATGTCAAACTCCGAAAAAAAATAAATTCAACTTCAGTTTAATTAGTTTGAACTATTTTTATGGTATATACTCACTGTAGTCGCATTGAATTCAAAAGTAGTTCAAACTAGTTTGAACTGAGTTCAAAACTTACTTAACATAAATATATTAAGGGTATAAAACATTTTCATACTCAAACTCAAAAAATTTATCAATCATACACGTGTATCAGATGTGGGTGCCTAGGCACCATGGTGCCTTACGTAATTTTCCTATATATATATATATATATATATATATATATATATATATATATATATATATAGTAGGCACCGTAGTGCCTGAGCTTCATGATTGAGACTTTCTATCCATGATTGATTCAGCATGCTAAATCAATAATTTTTTCCAAATTGATGTTTTTGAATTAATGAATGTTAACGGATTTGCCTAATATATTATATATTATTACACTTGCACGCATCTAAAAGCAATTCAAAGACAAAGAGGCTTGATGCCTAAAACCATGGTGCGCCATTTTAGCGTCATATATATATATATATATATATATATATATATATATATATATATATATATATATAGTATAAATAACATGGACCACATGGTGCCCAAACTCCATGATTAAAACCTTCTATCCATGATTAAGACTTTCCATCTATGATTGAGACTTTCTATCCATGATTAAGACTTTTCATCCTGATATATTATATATCATTGCACTTGCACGCATCTAAAAGTAATCTAAAGGCAGAGAGACCTGGTGTCCAGACACCATGATGCCCTATTTCAGCGTCCTCTATACACACACATACATACATACATATAATTCCATTCCAATGCGGGTTGCTCCTCTAAATTACATAGAGCTCTTGTTGAATTAATTAATAGATCTATCGGTTGACGTCGATTGATACTCATGATGTTTGTGGTGTGTGTGTGTGTGTTTTGCACCCTTTTGGAGTAACCACATGCAGGTAGCAGAACGTGCGGTGTGGAGGCAGCAGACGCAAATTGCTACCCCGCCAGCCGTCTGGGCGATTGCGATCCAAGGTCACAAAGCTACCCTAGAATGTGCTACCCGGCGGCTAGTCTGTCCAATTGTTCTAGCCATGGAAAAAGTGGAGTGCTACTACCAAACAGTCGACGAGTGCAGGCAATACTGCATAACTTAATTATATTCCTATGGCTCTCTTATATTTTCTTCATTTATCTGTTTTCCATTCTCGTGTTCCAAACATGAGTGGGAAAGTTATATCCACTTTTGTTAGTCTGTTTGGTGGAAGGAGCTGGGAAAAATAAATGGGTAAATTGCAGGAGAGAAAGGGGAGAAGGAGATGAATAGAAGAGGAGAGGTGCGATGAGATAGGGATGGGTGTTGTAGCTCGTTAGTGGGGCTCGTTGGCTCGGTTCAAAATTGCTTCAATTATACTTGTTAATTGGTTAAACATTAAAATAAGTTGATTTCAAATGAATTTGAATTTTGCTCTAGCTCGGTTCGGCTCAGCTCGTTAGCTCATTTCTAAAAATACTTTTAAATTATATATAAAATGATATTAAATCAAACTATGTCAATTTTAGGAAAAGCTCGATAAGACGAGGAGTTGCTTGATATCCACCCCTCTGTTGTCTTATGGGTATGTTGCTCAGTTGAGATAAAAGAATTGAATTCTTATAACTTGTGCCTGTTTGGTTAAAAATGCAACCTACCTTTCCTAAGT
Organism: Dendrocalamus sinicus; assembly: GCA_036346575.1. Taxonomy (NCBI): domain Eukaryota; kingdom Viridiplantae; phylum Streptophyta; class Magnoliopsida; order Poales; family Poaceae; genus Dendrocalamus; species Dendrocalamus sinicus. Next base: position 23,858,131 of record CM070653.1, on the reverse strand, counting down.
GTCGTATTGTGCTAGTCCGTGTCAGCGGCTCCGCGGTAGTTCTCCGCGCGCCCGTTTTGGCACTGGCTGATGGCCCGTGTCCGTCCGTCCACCCGCAAGTGCGCGCTGCCGGCGCGTCTGGGTGGAGACTGGATAAGTCGTGCACCTGCCGCAGAAACCGAGCGGTGGCGTGGGCCGCATTGACGTTCTTGTACAGGCCCGTTCGGCCAGTATCTGTCAAGGCTGCCTTCGCGGCCAGCTCGGTGCCAAATTGTGTAGGTGGCGGATGGCTGGTGGCAGGTTGGCAATAGGCCGCTCAGTACTGGAGCCCGCCGCCCTCTATGGGCTGTGCTAGGCTACCATAAAAAACCACTAGTGCACTCGATTCAAGTTTTGCTTACCTGACATGAAGTTTCGTTTTGGTATGAAATATTGAGGCCTACTTAAGGAATGCAGTTTCTCCGAATATACAATCTTAGGAAGATGGATAGAAGGTAACTGAAACTTTACATCTTATTTGTTCCCAATGAACAAACATTGGTCAGTGATAAAAACACACCAATTATGTTTTAGATCGTGGCAATTTCTGTAACTCATATTTTGTGACAAACCATGGCCTAAATTATCAGGCCCTGATCAATTCGGCTTAAGCTTCTGACTTCCGGCTTATTTTTCACTATTCATAAATTTCATCTTTTTCTGAATTTTTGGTTTTTTATGCTTTTTTGCCGGTTCTTTTTTTTTCCCGTATTTGTTTGTATTATACGTAATAGGCCAACATATTTTTTAAGTTTTTTAAATTTAATTATGCTAAATAAGCCTCTGTCAACTACAATATTTTTTTCAGCCAGTTACAGTGCTTTCAGCCATAAGCCATCAAAAAAAGCCCAACTGATCACCACCTAACTTTTGGCCAAATTATGTGTTGTACGTGTGTTATTTGTGGGAATACCATATATATAGACACTTGATAAGAAATTAATGAAATAATCTTTAAAAAGCTAAATAATATACTTTTGTGTGGTATATGATTGTGTGGAGTATAAGATCCTCACCCTGTTCAAACATGCAAGATCAACAAAGCTGCCCACACACCATCTCCATCTATGTACCGTGTGCCTGATTTGCTCATCTCGCAGACTAACAAAGCTATACACGGTGATTTGCTCATCTCACAGGATAATTTAGAAGTGGCCAAGGAGCTACTTATATTCATGGCTAGAAGCCTATGATCTAGTCGGCAACTGTGGGGAATTGGGCCAAAGAGAGGCGGAATCTGCAATGTTATGGTTTGGGATTAATTAAGGGATAGGAGGTAGGATACAGACATTAAGGTTTTGGGATCGAAGGATTGAAGGGAGGAGACAACAATTCAGGGTTAGGGCTTGGGATTAAGTGTAGAAGGGAGGAGACAAGACCAGGTAAATAGATGGCGTGTGATCTTTCTTGCTTTCGTTTTTTGTTTCTTGTTGTTTCCTTGCAGCTTGCCATGGTGGGGAGGATGACAGTAGCCCACATTGCAGTACACGGAGGGAGCAAGGAGCGGAGGCAGCAAGGGAGCAGCGCATGGAGGGAGCAGGGAGTTGAGGTAGCAAGCAGTAGCAATGGGGATGGAGATGAGGATGGGGGAAAGACTAAGGCTCATGCCTCTCTTGGCTTACCTTATATAGGGTGGTGTGGGCTGGCCGGCTCGGGTTGGGCTAGCCCATCCACCTCTCTTCTCTCCTTCCTCTTTTTCTGGTATTACAATAGCAAAGAGAGGTGCTAGCACTGACGAGGGTGGGGGTAGGAGGGCAGGTGGCAGTAGTGATGATGTCAGCTCAGGTGTAGGCGACGGTGGTAGGCTCACGAGGTGATAGAGGCCTCGATGATGGTGAGCGCGGCAAGGAGCACATGAGTATGGGATGAGGGGGTCCTAGGTTGTTCTTTGACATTGCTGGATAAATTAGGCCTAGGTTGTTCGACACCACAAGTTTTCCTCTGGTGGCGCAAGGGCTTCTTCGCCTCAAGTTGTTCAGCGCAAGAAACCCTCATTCGGTGGCATAGAGCTCAACCATCCATAGCAAAGGATTTTGGTGGCACACCACTTGCTTACCAGGCATTTGCAATCGCAGCCATTGACCGATTGGAGGATGAGATGAAATGTATCCTCCCCCTCACTTGGTGTCTCGTCACTAGTACAAACACGGGTTGCACTGCACCGTCGGGTGGAAGCTGTGGTACAATCCTCTTTCTTATAGAAACATTGCAATTGATTCTCAATTCTACAGAGGGATTGATGCCGAATTTTTTTTTCTAATCATGCAAATGGGAGATTCTTTTGATTTAGGCTTCCTCGTCCAAAATCAATAAAAAAAATTGCATATCTAGGGGTGGTTGATTGGGACTACCCGTGGATATTCTTGTATTTTTTTTTCATTCATTTGTTTTCCATTCTCACATTCCAAACATGAGTGGGAAAGTTATATCCTCTTTTGTTAGTATGTTTGGTGGAAGGAGCTAGGAAAAATAAACGAGGAAATTGCAGGAGAGAAGGGAAGAAGGAGATGAATTGAAGAGGAGAGGTGCAAAGAGATAGGGACGGGTGTTGTCTTATAAGTGTGTTGCTCAGTTGAGATAAAAAAGAGTTGAATTCTTGTAACTTGTGCCTGCTTGGTTAAAAATGCAACCTAACTTTCCTAAGTGTGTGTATACACACACACACTACATAATAGCTGCAAAAATGTGCACACTCTTATCTCAATCGGCATTTTTTGTGGGTTTATGTATCAAATATTTTTCATATATATGTGAATTATGCCAATTATTAAAAAACCCCGGATAGTACACCGGATTGCTCTAGTACCAGAGCGTTCAACACCAAACACAAAACCGAAATATGCATGGCAATAGAATTAACAAGTATGCGTTTGAGCCCTGTCTCTATTTTTATTCTGGCTTCGCTACTGGGGAGAATAACTGAAGAAAGGATATCATCTCTCACGCCTAGGATGGTGGTGGTAACCACATATACCAAGAATTGGGAATTAGCTAAAGAGTAGCAACAACATCAACTGGAGGATCCTGAAATCATGCAGGTGTACGCTGACTTTGAATGCATAAACGATCTAAACATTGATGAGTAGTTAGTATATACGTATGTTGTTATAGCCAATATCTGTAAAGGCTGCCTTCGCGGCCGGCCCGTTGCCAAATTGTGTGTAGGTGGCGGATGGTTGCTGGCAGACTGCATGGCAGGTTGGCAACAGGCCACTCAGTACTGGAGCCCGCCGCCCTCTATGGGCTGTGCTAGGCTATAGTAAGAAACCACTAGTTCACTCGATTCAAGTTTTGCTTACCTGACATGAAGTTTTGTTTTGGTATGAAATATCGAGGCCCTACTTAAAGAATGCAGTTTCTCCGGATATACAATCTTAGGAAGATGGATAGAAGGTAACTGGAACTTTACATCTTATTTGTTCCCAATGAACAAACATTGGTCAGTGATAAAAACACACCAATTATGTTTTAGATCGTGGCAATTTCTGTAACTCATATTTTGTGACAAACCATGGCCTAAATTATCAGGCCCTGATCAATTCGGCTTAAGCTTCTGGCTTCCGACTTATTTTTCACTATTCACAAATTTCATCTTTTTCTGAATTTTTGGTTTTTTGTGCTTTTTTGCCGGTTCTTTTTTCCCGTATTTGTTTGTATTATACGTAATAGGCTAACATATTTTTTAAGTTTTTAAAATTTAATTATGCTAAATAAGCCTCTGTCAACTACAGTATTTTTTTTCAGCCAGCTACAGTGCTTTCAGCCATAAGCCATCAAAAAAAGCCCAACTGATCACCACCTAACTTTTGGCCAAATTATGTGCACCATCATTATGAATGACATCATTTTGATAGTCTTGATCGGATGGTTGAACAAAGCAATATTTGAACACCATTGTGTTAAAGTACTACAGCCCAAATGACGTTGCAGCTTTGTTGAGCAGCCACAGATTCCAAGAGAATCCACTACTCTCATAAACAAAGTTCCAATCCGTGATAAGAAAAAAAGGTCACCGGAAGTACTAGGTTTGTTCAGTGTGGTCTTTTTAGTACCACCTCGCTTGTTCACTCTGCGAAACATCGACTTAAATACCCAACCGAACGGCTCTATCACGCCGAGCTCAGTTGCGGGGGGCTTGTAACCCATGTGGGGGCAATGAGGTGGTGTGGATGTTCGGTACTCACTCTGGTTCTGGGCTCGTGTGTGCAACCTGCTGGCCTGCCCGTTCCAAGTTGGGTAGTGGGCGGAGGGGCTTTGGCGAAGGCCTTGGCCTCTTTGTCCCTGAAGTCGCAGGCATAGCGTGAGGCTGGCTTTTCACAGAGCAGCGATTACTGCCCGCTTCCAACGGTGGAAGGATAACAGACTGCTGCACCATGAGCTCGCTCTGGCCCAGAGTACTACTGCTACAGACCACCATCTTTTTTTGGGACTAGGGCCATGTCACAGTATTTTTCTCATCTCGCAGACTGCTTCAACCAGAGCCATTAAAGGCAACCGACAGACTGCTTCAACCAAAGCCATTAAAGGCAACCGATAGACACGGGAAAGAGCTCGAGCATACGTGGTTGCTTGAAAAGAGAGTGCTCTCTGATATTCATGGCTTGAATCTTATTCGGTGGCAAAAGTGAGGAATCGGGCCAAACAAAGGCAAAATCTACAAGGTTATGATTTGGGATTAGAATGCAGGAGATGAAAGTTCGAGTTAGGGTTTTAGGATTAGGGGATTGAAGGGAGTAGACGAGAGTTCAGGGTTAGGGCCATGTCACAGTATTTTTCTCATCTCGCAGACCGCTTCAACCAGAGCCATTAAAGGCAACCGATAGACACGGGAAAGAGCTCGAGCATACGTGGTTGCTTGAAAAGAGAGTGCTCTCTGATATTCATGGCTTGAATCTTATTCGGTGGCAAAAGTGAGGAATCGGGCCAAACAAAGGCAAAATCTACAAGGTTATGATTTGGGATTAGAATGCAGGAGATGAAAGTTCGAGTTAGGGTTTTAGGATTAGGGGATTGAAGGGAGTAGACGAGAGTTCAGGGTTAGGGTCTGGGATGGAGGTAGAAGGGAGGAGACGAGAGTGGGTAATTAGGCGAAGAAAGATCAAGAGTGGGTAATTAGGCGAAGTATGATCTTTCTTGCTTTCCTCTTTTTGCTAGCTTGGTACAATGGTATTGATGTCTCCTTGTGCATCTATACTATTAGGTTGCCCCGTGGCCAGTGGTAGCAATGGACATGAAACTATATGTAGTGTGAGCGCAGAAGGTGAGAGCAAACCACAGAGGGCGTGCGGCTTTGCTAATGTGGCAAGGTTTTAATTTCTGCCCGTAGACAAAGGAGTACGGATACAATTAGAGTGGATATGATTGGATTTTATTTATTCTATATCTTATTTCATTTTTTTTTTCTCAAAATCAGAGTCGGACACGAATAGTGTTGGATACGAAAACGAATATGGATAATCTCGGTCATGAATACAGAGCGAATATATGTTGTTCAGAGTATAATTGGTTTTGGTAACAAATATTTAGTCGAATATCGCGCAAAAACTGAACCCATATGTGCCTCACATAAAAGGATCAATCAATCGTACTACATATCTAAAATACAACTCATTAGAAATTTAACAAGCAAATTTGACTACATCAATTAAGTTCAAAAGTATTTTTTAAATTCCTTATGTTCAAAAGTATCTGCCTAATTTGTTTAAATTTTTTGAGTTTATTTGCTATTTTTCTTGGTTTATTTGAATTTCCTATATTTTAAAAATAAAAAACTAATTTCAATATTAAAAAAGCCTCGCGGGTCGATTTCTCTCTCCAACCCACTCTAGGCAAGTTAGAAGCTACTCATGTACACATGGGCTCATGGCTTTGCTTATTGGGGCATGACGCATTTGACCTAAAGGTTACCGGATATCTGGGACAAGTTTACTGGATAATATTGATTAATTTTTAGATAGTTCTGAATCCGATAAATACTTAATTCTGAATTTGATCTTATATCTGGGAAAACTTATCTAGTTCTGAATCCGAAAACCAAAAAAATAGCTGGATATCCTTTTTTTCTCTGAATGCTTTCGGTCGGACGGATAATTGGAAACTATTCACTTCGTTTGTACCCCTACAAATGAGCAGACGAGTTGTGAAAAACCCCAAAATTTCAAACCAGAATTTTTTCTTTGATTTTTGCTGGATTTTGGGTGATTTTCTGGAAACTTTCCCTTTTGGGAAAGTCTCCCCTCGCGCCGCTTTCCCTTTTCGGCAATCCGTCTTCCCGCTCCTGGCGCCCGCCTGCTTCCCGCCTCCTCTTTCTCCCGCGCCCGCTTCCTCCTTTTTCCCGCTGGCGCCTCCTCTCCTTGCCGCCTCCTCGCGCGGACGCCGAGCCGCTGTTGCTCCTCGCACCGCGCCGCCTCCTCCTCGCTCCTCCTCCCGCTAACGCCTCCTCCTCCCGCCTTCTCTTGGCGCGCGCGCTGCTGCGCGCGCGCGCCGCCGCCTGCGCGCGGCCAAGCGCTCTGTTCCTCCGCGCCGCGCGCGCCGCCAAGCCGCGCCCGACAACCTCGCCCAAACCCGTGGACGCCCTCGCGCCGCGCCGCCGCCTCAGTGCCGACCCCACCCGCCGCCCCGCCTCCTTCCTCTCCTGCGCGTGGGCGCGCCTCCGCCATACCCAGCTGCTCACTGCTCCTCCCTCTCTCTCGCCGCCGCCATCACTTGCCCTCGCAGACTGCAAGTCCACCCCCATTTCGCGGAGGAGACACTCCCACCAGCCTCCTGTCCCTCTGTTGACTCCTGCGCGCTCGTTGCCTTCTACCCGAAGGAACTCCTCCTCCGCCCGGGCATAAAACCCCACCCCGCCTCCTCGCGCTCCTTTGCTCCCAAGCCATCCCCACCGCTTCCATTCTCATCCCACCACTCCCTAGTGTCTCCGGAGCTGCCGATTGGATCCTCTTCGCCCGAGCGCCGCGCGCTCTCCCGGCGCTAGCGACCCGTAAACCGGTTCTCCTCTCCCTTTCTCCATCTACCAATTCATCTGTCCCGAGCACCTCCACGGCCCCTGGCGCTTTGGCAAACTCCACGGCCCGGTCATGAGCTTGGAAGCCAGTGCCCGAAGCTCACCGCCGCCAAGCAGCTCTCCGTGGCGGCCTCCTGGTAAAACCCGGTGATCTCGCGCCATTGTGAGCCCTCGGGTCCCGTCTGTAACCGCCCCGTTTGAACCATTTCACCGCCGGCAACCCTCCGCCACCAAAAGGCCGAACCTTCCCTTCTCCTCCCGCTCTCCTTTGATCCTCACTCTCCCAAGCCCCAAAATGGAATCCCCACGTCAATCCGCGCCGCCGTGTCCTTGGTCGCCGCCGACGAGCTCCCTAGCGCCAGTGCCGCCGTCGTCACCGCTGCCTGCCTCGGGTGCATCAGAGCGCCGGAGGTTGAAGACGATCCTCCCGCGACGTGGCTCTTTCCCGCCCGTCCATCTCGCTCGTAATATCTAACCTCGGCCGTTTGATCCGGTCGTACCGCCGCCGCCGCGCGCGTTTCCCTACCGTCCGATCTCCCCACCACCGCATCTCGCCGTCTGTTTCCCGCCATCCCGCCCGCCGCTTGCCGCGCGTGTCGACCATCCGCCGAGGAGGAGCGCGCGTTGGGCTCGACCGTCGGCCGCTCGCGCTTGGGCGCGTCGCGCGCGCGCCGCGCGGGCCGCTCTCCCGCACGGGCTGCACCGTCGCAAGGAGGCCGGCCCACATCGCTCATCCGATTTTCCTCGGTTTATTGAATTCTAAAATTCAGAAAATCCAAATAAATCCTAGAAAATCACGAAAATCCTAAAATTTCCCAAATTTCACCACCTTGCTCGAGAAAAATGTCCTGAATCCATTTGTGACCTCCTTTCCACCAAAATCATCCCAGAAAAATTCCTAAAATTTCCATTTGGAGAGTTTATGCATTTTATTTCATTTTTAATTAGTTTAATTTTTCCTCGCTTGATTAGTCTCAAGCTGGATTTAATTATTTTATGTGTTTGCGCTAGTGTCGAAGATCCCGAAAGTTCAAGTGCGATCGCAGGATCTAGACGTTTCTTCGCTCGAGCTAGTGAGATCATCCGGATTGACTGCAAGTCTCAAATCCTTTGATCATGTTGCAACCCATGTTATTTAATTATGTTATTATGTTATTTGCATTGAGCTAATTGTGAAATGTTACTTCAAGTAAAATAAAATGTTTAGAATGACATGTTATGTAGTTAAACCTACCATCGACAAATGCCTTGTTAAATTTGTTGCCATGCCTTTGTAACCCTAGAAATAATTATCTGTTAATCTAGATAATCTGTAAGATATTATTATCACTCAAAAGTCTTATACTAATAAGGTCGTGGCAATGAGCCAACAGAATTTATAAAACCCGACTCTAAGGTAGGGTGGTATGGGACACCGTATCTTAGAGCGAGAGTGCCAAGTGCACAAGGTAGGGTAAGGGGGTTTGTGGTGCATCGCAAGATGATTATTCACCCATCTCTTACCCTAGGATTGAAGGAAGGGGTTTGTGGTGCATCGCAAGATGATTATTCACCCAACTCTTACCCTAGGTTGGGTCGCGGGCTGTAAGGTTGCGGGCCATGTGAAAATATAAGGATCAAACCCTTACGCGAGCAAATGTCATAGTGATCGCTCAACCACATGTGTTGACTTGTCAACCCTGGTTTAGTACCGCTCAACTTAAGTGAAACCCGCATTAGGTCCCTACAACTCGGGCAGGGTGTGCGGGATTATTACCTATCGTGAATTGTATACCAAGAGTTGAGCAATGAAAGACCGGTTCCTTAACTCAGTCATGAGGGTTAAGGGTGCGTGTGGGTAAAGCTGAGCAAACTCTGCAGAGTCAAATAAATGGTATTCGAATACGCCGTGCTCCTGTTATTGGAGCCGTGTCACTTGGGTGATTCCAAAGAATGCTTAAGTAGTTTTGTACATGTTTTAACTTGATTAGTTGGTTAATGAACTCTTCATGAAAAACTCTGAGATCTTAAGAAGTAGTTTTGAGTCCATTTTATAAAATGTTTGCAAATAAACTGCATCCACTCAAAGTTAATAAACCAAATATATTTCCCCTCCTTTGATGTTCCGTACATGTAGTAGGTTAGGATCCCTTTGGGATTTGCTGAGCCGGTTGTTTGGCTCACGGTTTGCTTAATCTATTCTTTAGAGGATCAAGACGAAGGTGAAGGTCTCCCCGTCGAGGACGTCCCTGAGGGTCTCTTCTTCGACGAGGACCCGTGGCTTTAGGTCTTCGCCGCGCTCAAGCGGATTCTGGAAGTCTTTCGTAATGTAAATATGCTTTGGGCTTGCACGCCCCGCTGTCAAAAGCTGGATGTTATTCCATATGTGAAATATATGCTGGACTTTGGTTGTAAGCATGCAATGGTATACTCTTGCGCGACGTTCCATAACTGTTCATGCGTGAATAGTTACGGAATGCCGTGTCCGTACGCGCCCCTGGAAACGGGGGCGTTACAAGAAGTTGTATCAGAGCAGGCTCTTGACCGTAGGTTAAGACCTAAGGCAAACTAGGAAGCGATTTTATCGCAAAACTTAATTTAAGCCATAAAAAGGGTTTACGAAAAACATAAGTATTATTGCTGTCTTCTCCTCTCTTGTTGCTACCTTATCTATCTTAGTTTTCTTCTGCTTAAGTTTTGCTTTTGCAAAATGTTTATTGCCCCTCTTGTCTAGCTTCAAAATTTCGCTCCTCGGCAGCTGGAGGAGTAGCCGTCGTTCGCTAGACTAGACTGACCCTGAGTTGTAGTAGTACTTTTGTAATGTAAAGCAGGTGTAATCATGAACCCTAAGTGGTTTGTGTACCACTTGCATATTGTAAATCTATATTTATTATTCTTGTATGTTGTTTGCTTAATTATCAGTAATCCCCCTGTGTTCAAAGCTTTCTCCGTCCCTTTCGCTCTTGTTCTTACCTTTTTCACCTATACTTACCTTGAAAATTCGATGTCTTACTTATCCTCTTGATTGCCAAAGCATTGCAAAGTGACTTCAATTTCCCAATCAACAGATGGATCCGGCAGAGCGAGTGGTCGACCAACAGCGTGGTGCACCGCCACAGATCAGCGACACTCGCCAGGTGTGATAGCAATGTTGGAGCAGAATCGTTACGTGGAGAACAGAACATCTTACAAGTGTTAGACCAAAGATGCCGACTTCTTGAACGGATAGCGGCGGATCTCCGAATTCAAGATGAAAGCAATGTTCCTCGGGATGGTGCACCAATTTCCACCGATGGGCGGACTTTATGAAAACACGCCCACTGTCTTTTTCACCTCACCACCCCATAGTAGCCGAGGATTGGCTCGTGGACGTGGAAAGGAAACTTGACAATCTGCTCGATGTGATGATAAAGAAAAGGTGTTGTATGCATCCCATCGATTCTGATATTGCGCCGCAAAGAACATGGTGGATCAACTATCAACACACACCGCAGTAACGTAGAGATTAGTTGGGAAGAGTTTTCCAATGCCTTTCGCAAGGCTCATATACCGATGGCATCATGGAGGCTAAGCGCGGAATTCCTAGCGCTTAAACAAGGTGGACGACACCATAGAATACTTACATCAATTTAACCACCTATCCAGATTTGCTCCGGAGGATGTTGACAGCGAGGATAAGAAAATGAGCAAGTTTCGAGCAGGACTGCAACAGTCATTGAAGTTCCATATCTCATCCATGAAGTTCAAAGACTCGCACGATATGGTGAATACGATCGATTACTTGTAAGAGACTAGAGGCGAAATGGAAGATTACAGAAGCGCAAGGCGGTGCACAAGTCTCGCCTTCTTCGCATAGTGCCCAAAGCAAAACCTCGGATCATTCTCATTCCGATCCCAACCCTCACGTCAGTTTGTGAAGCTACCGAAGAACCAGTCTGGACAATCTCAACAGTGCAGTTCTCCCTTACCACCCACCACCAAGTGCCCCACCTGCGGTGGCAAGCATCCTGCTAGCACCGTCCACGAAGCGACGGATGCATGCTTTCATTGTGGAGAGATCGACACTATAAGCATCGGTGTCCCAGAGGAGTTTGAAATCGATGCACTAAACTCCAATTCCAAAACCAGCGGCAGGAAACAAAGTCACAGCCGAGCTCGCACCCCGAAGGAGGCTCTCTGCAGATCAAAGCGGATGGACCTCAATCACCGGCAGCACCGCGAACTTTACATCTGCAGCAGTAGCAAAGGTCATACGGCACCCACGCTTTACGCAAGAGTAAATCATGTGTCCGCAGAAGATGCAATGAAGCTAGTGATATCATTGCGGTATGTTCCCAATCAACGCCATACCGCATTGATTTTATTTGACCACGTGCAACACATTCGCTTATTTCAAAGAGTTTTGCTTCAAGAAATCAGTTTCTTCATTTCATTGCCAAGACCTTATGTGGTTGAAACCCACGGAGTTAGAATGAAGTCCTCGGTGGTTGTGCGGGACTTAATATAAATCAAGGGGTAGATTTTAGAACAGATTTATCAGATTAGACATGTCAGGGCTAGATGCCATTTTGGGCATGAACTGGTTAGCCAAGAATAAAGGCAAGGTAGATTGTAAGATCAAAACAGTATCCTTGGTTAAGCCTGAAGGTCAGAAAGTGATAGTAGAGACAGACCGAGAGGTATTGAAGGATGCAAAAAGACGCATGATCAACATGATAACAGCCCCACCTGAGCAAGTGCCAGTAGTACAAGAGTACCCTGATGTGTTTCCGAAAGAATTGCCAGGCAGACCCCTGACCGACAAGTAGAACTTGCCATAGAATTGATTTCAGGCACAAAACCAATTGCCAAGCATCAGTGCAGAATATCAGCCAGTGAGTTGAAAGAGCTAAAGAAGCAATTAGATGAATTACAAGAAAAAGGAATTCATACGACCGGGTGTTTCACCTTGGTCGGCCCCAGTTTTATTTGTGAAGAAGAGCACAAAGAGCATTTGCACATGACATTAACTAGATTGAGAGAACATCAGCTGTATGCCAAGTTCGATAAATGCAGCTTTTGGCTAAAAGAAGTTGCTTTCTTGGGTCATATTATATCGGAAGATGGAGTCAAGGTTGATCCAGAAAAGATCGCAGCAGTTATAGAATGGAAACAACCCAAGACAGTGACAGGCATGAGAAGCTTTCTTGGATTGGCGGGATATTATCGTCGATTCATAGAAGGGCTCTCGAAAATTTCTCGTCCACTCACTCAGCTGCTGAAGAAGGACAAGCCCTTCACATGGACAGATGCTTGTAAAGAGAGTTTTCAGCTGTTGAAGACCAAGTTGACAACGACGCCAGTCTTGATTTTGCCCAATCCAGAGAAGGAATTTCAAATTTACTGCGATGCCTCGAAGCAAGGTTTGGGATGTGTGCTTATGCAAGACGGAAAAGTTGTTGCCTATGCTTCAAGGCAGTTAAAGCCACATGAAGGGAATTACCCCACATACGATTTAAAACTAGCAGCCGTGGTGCATGCACTCAAAATTTGGCAGCACTACCTGCTAGGAAATCGTTGTGAGATATTCTCGGGTCACAAGAGCTTGAAGTATCTGTTTACACGACCAGAGTTGAATATGAGACAACGAAGATGGCTGGAATTAAAGATTATGATATTGAGCTTCAATATCACTCGGGCAAGACTAATGTGGTGCCGATGTCCTTAGCCGTAAGGCTCACCCAAGCAAAGCCAGCATGACAGAGTACCCACCAGCGTTGCAAAAGGATATGCTACGACTGAATTTGGGGATTACAGAACAAGGCAGTATGGCAGCATTAGAGCTTCAACCATTATTGACAGATCAGATTAAAGCAGCACAAGATGAAGATGAAGAGATTCAAAACTGAAAAGGATATTCAAGAAGAAAATTCATCAAAGTATGCGATAGACGAGCATGGAATCCTTACTTTCCGTGGTCGCTATTGCATACCCGGCAAGAAGGAATTAAGAGAATTGATCCTATCCGAAGCTCATTCGTCACAATTCTCAATCCATCCAGGAAGGACTAAAGTGTACCAAGATTTGAAGAAGAAATATTGGTGAAACCAGATGAAGAAAGAAGTGGCAGAGTATGTAGCTAAATGTGATGTCTACCAGCAGATCAAGATAGACCACCAAAAACCATCGGGATTGTTGCGCCTTTGCCAATACCCGAATGGAAGTGGGATAGCATTGGAATGGACTTCATTACTGGACTTCCCAAGACTCGAGAAGGATATGATGCTATTTGGGTCATTGTTGATAGATTGACTAAATTAGCTCATTTCCTCCCGATCAAGCAAACCTACGGAAGGACAAGCTTGTTGAGTTATATTTGACAAGAATTGTGACACTGCATGGAGTTCCGAAGAAGATTGTGTCAGATCGAGGAGCACAGTTTACATCCAAGTTCTGGGAGAAATTGCATGAAGCTATGAGCACCGATTTGAATTTCAGTTCAGCATATCACCCATGCACAAATGGATGACAGAGAGAACCAACCAGATTTTGGAAGATATGTTGAGAGCTTGTGCAATAGTATATGGTGCAGCATGGAACACTTGCCTACCCTTCGCTCAGTTCTCATATAACAACAGCTATCAAGCCAGCATCCAAATGGCCCCGTTTGAAGCCCTTTATGGCAGAAAATGCAGGACCCCACTGAATTGGACAGAAACAGAGAACGACAACTCATTGGACCTCAGATTGCTCAAGACGCAGCACATGTCGAATTATCGAGATAGACTCAAGATTGCCCAAGACCGACGAAGAGCTATGCGACAACCGCAGAAGGACTTGAGCTTTGAAGTCGGAGATTTCGTCTATATCAAAGTCACCCCATTCAAGATAGTCAAAGGTTTCGTGTCAAGGGCAAACTAGCACCCAGATATGTGGGACCGTTCCAAATTATCGGAAGAGTTGGAGAGGTAGCTTATCAAGTGCAACTGCCGCCCAACTTATCAAGAATACACAACGTTTTCCACGTATCCCAACTTCAGAAATGTCTGCGCCAACCGATAGATGAAGTGCCCTTGTCAGATATTGAATTGCAGGATGATTGCACATATACTAAAGAACCACTACAAATACTTGAAACGTCGAGAGGCAAATCGAAACAAGAATGTCATATTTTACAGAGTACAGTGGAAGAATCACACAGCGGATGAGTCCACTTGGGAACGAGAATCAGACTTGCAGCGAGTTTTTCCCAACTTACTCCCTGGACCAAGTTAATCTCGGGGTCGAGATTCTTTTAAGGGGGTAGGTTGAAAACCCCAAAATTTCAAACCAGAATTTTTCTTTGATTTTTGCTGGATTTTGGGTGATTTTCTGAAACTTTCCTTTGGGAAAGTCTCCTCGCCGCTTTCCCTTTTCGGCAATCCGTCTTCCCGCCTCCCTGCGCCCGCCTGCTTCCCGCCTCCTCTTTCTCCGCGCCCAGCGCTTCCTCCTTTTTCCCGCGCCTCCTCTCCTTGCCGCCTCCTCCCGCGGACGCCCGAGCCGCGTTGCTCCTCTGCACCGCGCCGCCTCCTCCTCGCTCCTCCTCCCGCTAACGCCTCCTCCTCCTCGCCTTCTCTTGACGCCTGCGCGCGCGCGCGCGCTCGCTCGCCTGCGCGCGCGGCGCGCTCTGGTTCCTCGCGCGCGCGCGCGCCGCTTAGCGCCGCTCCGACAACCCTCGCCCAAACCCGTGGGCGCCCTCGCGCCGCGCCGCCGCCTCTGTGCCGACCCCACCCGCCGCCCCGCCTCCTTCCTCTCTGCGCGTGGACGCCGCCTCGCCATACCCCGCCGCCACCGCTCCGTCCTCTCTGTCGCGTCGCCATCACTTGCCCCCGCAGACTGCAAGGCCACCCCCATTTCGCGGAGGAGACACTCCCACCAGCCTCCTGTCCCTCTGCTGACTCCTCGCCGCGCTGTTGCCTTCTACCCGAAGGAACTCCTCCTCCGCCCGGGCATAAAACCCCACCCCGCTCCTCGCGCTCCTTTGCTCCCAAGCCATCCCCACCGCTTCCATTCTCATCCCACCACTCCCTAGTGTCTCCGGAGCTGCCGATTGGATCCTCTTCGCCCGAGCGCCGCCGCGCTCTCCCGGCGCTAGCGACCCGTAAACCGGTTCTCCCTCTCCTTTCTCCATCTACCAATTCATCTGTCCCGAGCACCTCCACGGCCCCTGGCGCTTTGGCAAACTCCCGGCCCGGTCATGAGCTTGGGAAGCCAGGGCCCGGCTCACCGCCGCCAAGCAGCTCTCCGTGGCCGCCTCCTGGTAAAACCCACTGATCTGCGCCGCCATTGTGAGCCCTCGGTCCCCGTCCGTAAACCGCCCCGTTTGAACCATTTCACCGCCGGCAACCCTCCGCCACCAAAAGGCCGAACCTTCCCCTTCTCCTCCCGCTCTCCTTTGATCCTCACTCTCCCAAGCCCCAAAATGGAATCCCCACGTCAATCCGCGCCGCGGTGTCCTTGGTCGCCGCCGACGAGCTCCTAGCGCCCGTGCCGCCGTCGTCACCGCTGCCCCGCCTCGGGTGCACTCAGAGCGCCGGAGGTTGAAGACGATCCTCCCCGCGACGTGGCTCTTTCCCGCCCGCCCATCTCGCTCGTAATATCTAACCTCGGCCGCTTGATCCGGCCGTGCCGCCGCCGCCGCGCGCTTTCCCTACCGTCCGATCTCCCACCACCGCATCTCGCCCGTCTGTTTCCCGCCATCCCGCCCGCTCGCCCTTGCCGCGTGTCGGCCATCCGCCGAGGAGGAGCGCGCGCGCGTTGGGCTCACCGTCGGCCGTCTCGCGCTTGGGCGCGTCGCGCCGCGCGGCGCGGCGCTCTCCCGCACGGGCTGCACTGCCGCAAGGAGGCCGGCCGTCATCGTTCATCCGATTTTCCTCGGTTTATTGAATTCTAAAATTCCAGAAAATCCAAATAAATCCTAGAAAATCACAGAAAATCCTAAAATTTCCCAAATTTCACCACCTTGCTCGAAAAAATGTCCTGAATCCATTTGTGACCTCCTTTCCACCAAAATCATCCCAGAAAAATTCCTAAAATTTCCATTTGGAGAGTTTATGCATTTTATTTCATTTTTTAATTAGTTTAATTTTTCCTCGCTTGATTAGTCTCAAGCTGGATTTAATTATTTTATGTGTTTGCGCTAGTGTCGAAGATCCCGAAAGTTCAAGTGCAGTCGCAGGATCTAGACGTTTCTTCGTTCGAGCTAATGAGATCATCCGGATTGACTGGCAAGTCTCAAATCCTTTGATCATGTTGCAACCCATGTTATTTAATTATGTTATTATGTTATTTGCATTGAGCTAATTGTGAAATGTTACTTCAAGTAAAATAAAATGTTTAGAATGACATGTTATGTAGTTAAACCTACCACTGACAAATGCCTTGTTAAATTTGTTGCCATGCCTTTGTAACCCTAGAAATAATTATCTCATTAATCTAGATAATCGTAAGATATTATTATCACTCAAAAGTCTTATACTAATAAGGTCGTGGCAGCGAGCCAACAGAATTTGTAAAACCCGACTCTAAGGTAGGGTGGTATGGGACACCGTATCTTAGAGCGGAGAGTGCCAGCGTGCACAAGGTAGGGTAAGGGGGGGTTTGTTGTGCATCGCAAGATGATTATTCACCCATCTCTTACCCTAGGATTGAAGGAAGGGGGGTTTGTGGTGCATCGCAAGATGATTATTCACCCAACTCTTACCCTAGGTTGGGTCGCGGCCCGTAAGGTTGCGGGCCATGTGAAAATATAAGGATCAAATCCTTACGCTGAGCAAATGTCATAGTGATCGCTCAACCACATGTGTTGACTTGTCAACCCTGGTTTAGTACCTGCTCAACTTAAGTGAAACCCCGCATTAGGTCCCTACAACTCGGGCCCGAGGGTGTGCGGGATTATTACCTATCGTGAATTGTATACCAAGAGTTGAGCAATGAAAGACCTGCCTTAACTCACCATGAGGGTTAAGGGTGCGTGTGGGTAAAGCTGAGCAAACTCTGCAGAGTCAAATAAATGGTATTCGAATACGCCGTGCTCCCGGTTATTGGAGCTGTGTCACTTGGGTGATTCCAGCATCGAAGCTTAAGTAGTTTTGTACATGTTTTAACTTGATTAGTTGGTTAATGAACTCTTCATGAAAAACTCCTGAGATCTTAAGAAGTAGTTTTGAGTCCATTTTATAAAATGTTTGCAAATAAAACTGCATCCACTCAAAGTTAATAAACCAAATATATTTCCCCTCCTTTGATGTTCCGTACATGTAGTAGGTTAGGATCCCTTTGGGATTTGCTGAGCCGGTTGTTTGGCTCACGGTTTGCTTAATCTATTCTTTAGAGGATCAAGACGAAGGTGAAGGTCTCCCCGTCGAGGACGTCCCTGAGGGTCTCTTCTTCGACGAGGACCCGTGGCTTTAGGTCTTCGCCGCGCTCAAGCGGATTCTGGAAGTCTTTCGTAATGTAAATATGCTTTGGGCTTGCACGCCCCGCTGTCAAAAGCTGGATGTTATTCCATATGTGAAATATATGCTGGACTTTGGTTGTAAGCATGCAATGGTATACTCTTGCGCGACGTTCCATAACTGTTCATGCGTGAATAGTTACGGAATGCCGTGTCCGTACGCGCCCCTGGAAACGGGGGCGTTACAAGTTGGATGCAGCACATCACCGTTTAATTCCTCCCTCGATCCAGTGCTGCTTTCGCACGTCTGCATTTTTGAAAGTAATTGTGGAGTAACTAGGCTTGTTTCTATGCGTGACAATTCCACATTTGGTCATAAATATGTATAACAGTAGTGGCGTCATTTACGTAGCGATTAGCGTTTTTTGTAGCCAGTGCAAGAAAAATAAGCATCTTAGTATTGAAGTGTCTCCTACGTCTTCTATCAAGATATACCCCCATGTTGCAGGTTTGTATATTATATATATATATATATATATATATATATATATATATATAGTATAAATAACACCTAGTCTCCCTACCTTTGGATTGCTTTTAGATGCGTGCTAGTGTGATTGAGACTTTCCATCCATGATTAAGACTTTCCTTCCATGATTGATTTAGCATGCCTAATATATTACATACCATACATACCATTGCTCTAGCACGTATCTAAAAGCAATCTAACGGCAGGGAGCCTAGGTGTCTGGGCACCTAGGTGTCCCATTTCAGCGTCATATATATATATATATATATTTCTCCAGTTTGTATGCATTTTGCCGGAAACATCTATATATTCCTTGGAATGCAAAGCATATATAGAAGTTGTTATATATTGTTAGTTTGTACAGTGTGTGACAGAAATGTGTGTGCATAGGAGCGTGGAAATACCATTTATAAACTCGTGTGTGCCTTCACGCGTGTGTCGTGTTGTATGTGGAAAGACCATTTAGACATATGTGTGTGGCATATGTTTGGTATGTCTGGGAAGGCCATATATGTACAAAATCAATGGTCAGGTAAATGTAGTTGTTCATGCATTCTTGTTGCTATATCTCGGCTTGTGAGTACCTTCTGTACTCATCCCTATTAGTATCCCTCCCTTGTAGATTCCAATTAATGGGAGACTTGTAGGACAACTCACCGATGAAATAAGAAGAAGAAGAAGAAGAAGGAGGAGGAGGAGGATATGTTCCCAAAAACTTAGTATAGTATTAAGCATTTAAATAACCTGTTAGTAAATAGATTTGAAGTAAAAAATTATTAAACAACATTTATATGGTGTGATTAGCCTTGTAAAGGCTTGTAATTGTTCCTATTTAATAAATTGTTTACCATGCTCTCGTATGTGCTACCCTGATGTGAGACATTACCTTGTAAAATTAGTATTTATAGAGTAATGGTTCCAAGACTAGGTACACTATCGAAGGTTAGGTGTGCCGGGTCACTACAGGGGGTGTGTGTGTTATATGATTGTGTGGAGCAGAAGGGCATGTGCAATGTTACTAAGAAGTCGAGGCTAATAAGTTTTTGGCCTTTTCAAATCTAGAGCCAAACATTGTAGGGGGCAAGTCTAACAAAAAATTAAGGAGCCAGAGCAAGTCAAGGGGTCAAGTCCAGCAGATAAAATAGAGGCACATAGGCCCACCTATCAAGCTTGGAAGCTCATAGCCATGGACGACCTCGATCACTGTCATGGTCAACCTCATCACCTCTGCCTTCACCCGCACTAGTGTTGACCTCAACGTCATCATATTGGGGCTAACCTCACCGTTTACTGGGCCCATCATCAACGAGATGGGTGGTAGTAGAGGTCACCGCTTCTTGATCCAGGGTTGTTTTCATAGACTCACAATCACGCCTCAAGATTGGTCAGTAGCCACGAAATCCATAGCCCCTACCGTCGGCTGAAGCTTCTAGATCTATCGTTGAGCTCACAGTTGTGGTTAACTTGCTATCATGGTTAGGGTTTGACGACGACATTGAGAGGGAAAGGAGTTTTTTCCTTTTAGTTAAAGCTACAGTAGATCTTACCGTTGGAGATAAAAGTATGTGTTGAGCATTAAAAATAAATAAGATAATCTTAGCACCCGAAAAAATATGCAAAACTTAGGGCCTGTTTGTTTCGGATTCTAGGCAAGCTAGCTACTTCTAGTAGCCAAAAGCTCTCCCAAACAGTCCAACTTTTGGGCTAGCTACTGAGAATCTGAAAATCTGGGAAGGCACAATTGTACTGGGACCGAGTAGCTGCAATAGCCGAGCTTCTCACAGATTCTGCAGGCTAATGCCACTTAAAGTTGAAGTTATTTACCCGCAAATGCCACTGGATAAAACTCACCCCCCTCCCCAGATCCCCCGCGCCCCCTCCTACCCCTCCTCCCCCACGCCTCCCCCCTCCCCGCTGCCGCCCACCCCGGCGCCCCCTTCCCAGATCCCCCCCGGTGCATCCCTTCGCCCCTCGCCGCCCCGTCGCCCCCTCCCCCGCCGCCGCTCCCCTCGTACCCCTCCTTCCCCGCCGCCAAATCGGGATGGCAGTCGTCGGAGCTCAGGAATCGGCAGGTAGTCGCAAAATCTGGAGCTCAGGGGGCAACAAATTCGGAGGCAAGCAAATCGTGATGCAAAAGTAAAAGGGGAGGCAGAGCAAAATCTGGAAACAAAACTGGAACGTAGAATAATTAGGAAAGCTCGTATTCATGGGTGTGGTAGAGAAACACAATTTTGTGCGTCCGCGACCCGTTAAAGCATTCACGAATCTGAATGCAATCGGATGGCAGTGAGAGTGGGTGTAATTATACCTAGGAGTAAATAGTATTTTTCCTATATATATATATATATATATATATATATATATATATATATATATATATATATATATATATATAGCAAAAAAGATATAGATAAGGATCTTGGTTTTGTGACTGTTTGCTTACATTGTGCCACAATGGAAAAGCTTTTGAGGACGAGAATGATGAAAACGGGCACCCTAGTCAAGGGAACTGGTAAAGGGGGTTGAGAGGAGCATGTGGGAGTGACCGGCGACGACGGAGGCTGCTGGATTTGGCGAAATCGATGGCAGCGGCAAGTGGTTTGGAATGTGAGAGAAATGAGAAAGGAGAAGGTGACATTGAGAGGGGAAGGAGCTTTTTCCTTTTAGTTAAAGCTACAGTAGATCCTACCGTTGGAGACAAAAGTATGTGCTGAATATTAAAAATAAAAAAGATAATCTTGGCACCCGAAAAATATGCAAAACTTAGTTGTCCTCACATTATGTATGCCCTAGGATCCTTGTCCCGCTAAAAACACCCTAGATCAGCACCGCGGCCCTGCACACCATCTCCATCCGCGTGCCTTATGGAACGGCTTACGTCCGCCCACAAAAATCTCCACCAGAAAAGATCAGAAGCCTCGGGAACACGTGCCCACCTCCTCTCACTGACACCCGTCTAGGAGTCGGCAGCCGAGCCGCCCCCCATACTCCCCGCTGCAAAAAAACTACCAGCCGCGAAGACCAAGCGCCGTGAGCTACCAGCTCGGTTCGACGCGTCTCGCTCCTCGTAGCCTCTATTCGCCTCCGCCTCCGCCTCCGAGATCCGGCCCCCATGGCGAGGAACCCGGGCTGCAACGTATACATAGGTGAGATCTCCCCCCTCTACCCTCCGTTTCGAGGCCCGATTCGCTCGGTGGTGATTCATGCGGTTTTCCCCCAATGTTTCGTGGCCTTTTTGGTGGTTTGGCTGATTGGCTCGGAGTTGAGGGGAATTTGTGGTGATTTTGTGTGGTAGGTTCATAAAGTCGGCGTTTTTGTGCTTTTGCTCTGATCGGTGGCTGGTGTTGCTTCTGCCCCCAAATTGGGATGTCTCGAACCTGCTGACGGTCGATTCGATTCGATTCGATTAATTACTGAAGTTTGCGCCGCATGCAATGTTTTGGGACTTGGTCCTGTGCTCTGTTGGTAGAAACAGTAGCAATTGTTGTTTGGCACGGGGCAATTCCATGAGTTTTGCAGTGAAATTTGGCACTGAATTGAATAAAAGTGCAAGTTGGAGTTAGGGTTTCGGGTTATCCTCCTGTGGTTCTTGTACTACGCAGATGATTCCGTGTTTAGATGTTGTAAACCAGGATTTTACCCCCCTTACTTTTCATTTACCCTCCTAGTTTATTTAGCAAGTCAATCGCTTGAGCGTGTTTAGACGGTGATTGCGTCTGTTGTTGTTGCATTCTCCTAGTCTCCCGAACTCGGAATAGTAACAATTCATGGCACGAGGTTTCCTTGTATATTAGCTGATTAAGGGGGTGTTTGGGACTGCTCCACTCCACGTTTTTCAGCTCCGCTCTATGTTTTTTAGCCAAACAGGTTCAGTTCCACGCACTCTGTTCGACGAAAAAAAGGTGGAGTTGTGAGAGCACCTAAAGGGGTGCTCCACAAACTCTAGGTTTTTTGTGGAGCTGCTCCACGGTAGAATTCGTGGAGCAGAGTTTGTGGAGCAGTCCCAAACACCCCCTAATTAACTTAACTAACATGCTAATATCCTTGTGCGAAAAGCATTTCTTGGTGTTCTGTGCGCTTTGTTCATTGCTGGCAGTTGGGAATTTGTAAGGATGGATAGAGTGAAAATAATCGTAAAGCTAATTGTACAAAACCAAATATTATAGCAAATTGAACCTGCGTAATTCTAACATGGTCACATGCGTCATCTAGGGATTTAGATGTTAGAACAATAGAGATGTGAAAGCTATGCCCATGATGGAATCATGTTACGCATCATGGGACCAGCTATAGAATGCCTTTTGCCCCCAGCCCCCAAGCTTAATAGTTCACAACTCCACGTTATCAAAGTAGTTCACCACAAACTTTCACAAATTATGGTTTATATATTTTTTTTACGAAGTTAGCAAATGAATATGCTTTCGGGCGAGGGGGTTCAGGGATCAGCTAAGCAAATTAATTGAATGTTGGGCTTGAGCTCCATTCGTTTTTGAGTTGAGCTCAATTATTTAAGGGCGAGTGAGGTAAGGAATATGAGAAAAGTCGCTAGCAAGTCAGGCTCCATTGTTCTGTTCTTTGTTTGCCTAGTAGGTGTTCTCAGCTTGTTGGTTGCTTAATTTGGTAGTATAGCTGCTCTATGGACTTCCTCAGCAACATTGTGCATAGCTTCATGCATATATTAACTCTTCTTATTCGGATTTGTGTCATGGGTGATGCCTGATTGTGTTGTAGTGCACTAGTGCTGATGTTTTACAATGACTGTTCTTATGTCACTTTGCCTCTAGTTTTTTTGCATGCCTAGATATAACAAAGCACTCACTGTATTGTATCAATTCTTCAACTGTATTTTTCTCAAATAGGTAACTTGGATGAAAAGGTTTCTGAGAGGGTGTTATATGAGATTCTTATTCAGGTAGGTCATGTAGTAGACCTACACATACCCCGTGACAAGGAAACTAGTCGCTCCAAAGGTTATGCTTTTGCTGAGTACGAAACAGAGGAGATTGCCCAGTATGCTGTTAGGCTATTTTCTGGCCTTGTTCGGCTTCATAATAGAACACTTAAATTTGCGGTGCGTTTCTTTCGCTCCCTATTTATATAACTGATTTTAGTATAGTAGGATTGTACTGTGTTATTCTTATGGTATGGTCTGTTACGCACTGCGATGCTGTGTGTGACTGGTTGATGACTATCTTGCCCCAACCCTATATAGTTGACTAGTTTAGGTTCTTGCTGTTACTAGATTTGTATATTTATATAAGTAGTAGCAAAAGACTGAACACTGAAATTATACCCTTTTTTGACAGATTTCCGGGCAAGACAAGCCCTCTTCAAATGGCAATATTCCTGTAACGCCTAAAATGAACCCTATACCACTACCAAAGCCACCTCAACTAATGAGGTCTAGTGATACTCCCATGTCACAACATACAGTGGTAAATGGTAGGATTGCAGGCTATGGTGTTTCTCCAAATCATTCTTATGATTTCCACTCTCGAGGTGAGAGGATTTCCTTTGTCCTCTGAAATATGAGACATTTTCTGTGAATTTCGTACTAAATCTTATTATTACCTTTTTTTGTCCAGCATCAAGTGGGGTAGTAGCTAGTAGAGGATTAAGTGATGGTACATATGAGTATAGTAGACGTGTATTTGGTTCTGTTCTGAATGATGTCAGCCGTCGAGCTGCCAGGCAACCAATTCCATACCCGTCCTACTAGCATATTGAGCTTCAATGAATGTAACATGGTATGCTGACAGATTAGGCCAGTGAAGCCATATGCTTGTCTTTTTGGTGGTTTGGTGGTTCTGTTGTTTTCTACATTGTAGTCAGACTTGTCCCTGCTTGTTAGTCCGTGTCATGTCCTAGTGATAGGATCTCGTCTCCACTAATGTGGCTGTACCAAGAATTACTTTTAGTTACAGGAATGTGGTGGCAAGTGGCAACTTGTTCTCAATTGCTGTTTTAATATTTAAGCTAGTGTGTCAGCTGTTGCTTTTGTGTGCCAGCAGGGCCAGGTTTGCGTTTGGGTATGTTTTTGTGGAGGATTATGTGTTTCTCATCTCAGTTAGATCTGTATTACGTTGAGACTTCAGAAAGGGTTGTTATTGTCTACTGGTTACAGAACAAACGCAGGATATCTACCCTGAACTTTAAAGTTATTTATGAATATTTGTTTCAGATATGACTTGTTTGCTTGTGCAGTATTTGTATGGCAGCCACAGGTATCATTATCACTGAGGATCCAACATTAGCCACCTCTTGGCTTTCGAGTGATCGAGTTGTACGTTTTCTATTTGTTGGCAGCTGAAGTGCAACCGCTGTGATCTTCTGGTATAGCTTACTCATCTTGTTGGCTGTGTGGGGAAAGTTGTTGCTGCTGGATTTCTCCACCGGTAGCATTTAGAATATCTGTTGAAGATGGTACATTTGCCGAGTTAGAAATCTGTTGGTGAACCCGTTTGACCCCATCTAGAATTCAAGATGGGACTAATTGCTACCTGTGACGCATCAGGTTGGCCTTGGAAGCTTCGTGCTTGTTGGCCGTGACCTCGTGTGCGGTCAGTTTGACAAAAAAAAAAAAGATTCAAGGTGAGTAATTTTGAAGGTGAAAGTTTAGTGTGATCCTTTGGAGTTGCACAAATGCAAGTTGGACAAATGAAGTTGTCGGTCCCGTAAGCGCAAGGCACTCAAGCAGGGTGTCTGGAGATAGATAAGAGCCGTACACGACCTGCTGACATATTTTTTTAGCTATTTTGCTGGTTCTTTTTTTTCGTATTCGTTTGCATTGTCCGTAATGAGCTAGCATTTTTTTCTTTCTATTTTTAAATTTTTTAAATTTAATTATAACAAATAAGACACTTTCAGCTACAGTGAAATTTCAGCCGCTACAATATACTTTTAGTCTAAGCCACAGCTTTTCAACCCAACCGAGCGGGGCCAAAGAGTCCACCGTTTCTCGAGTCGTTTTT
This sequence comes from Dendrocalamus sinicus, assembly GCA_036346575.1. Taxonomy (NCBI): domain Eukaryota; kingdom Viridiplantae; phylum Streptophyta; class Magnoliopsida; order Poales; family Poaceae; genus Dendrocalamus; species Dendrocalamus sinicus. The sequence goes on along the minus strand of CM070653.1, from coordinate 23,833,214 downwards.
AAAACCATTAAAGATGTCAGCTGGTCCTATTAGCTTGGGTTGCTTGCTTATAGATGAACTATTACTGTTAATGTATAATTTACTCTGCTGTATTTTCCAGTGCAAAAGCAAATGTCTGGAAGTGGCAGATTTTGAAAGCCAGCTCGTTTGAACCTTTGTGTCATTCTCAAGCGGCTGGCAATCCAGCCCAGGGGCCAGGGCGTCACTGCGTGCAGAATTGAAACGTAAATTGGTTACGGACGCGCCTGCCTGCAATGCTTCGTGCAGAGTGGGCCAAGAAATTAGAATTTCACCGAAATGAATTTCGGCCCGAAAATGTTTCCAATACTGCCAACACGCCTCTGCCACCGCTGCTTCCTTCGAACAGTAAGAAACCCAACTAGCGGAACAACGCATTTAGATGCAGAATCAGACAATACATAACTTGATGTATCAATTAGTACATGGTTAAATAGCAGATCAGTAACAAGCTGTTGCAAACACAAAAATGCTGCGGTGAACTTTTCTTCAGGGCATCAACGATCGATGCCGAAGAGCTGCATTCTGTTTAATTTTATCATCATAAGCTCATCACTCACACTGCCAGCATGAGCCTCCTCACAGAAAGGGCCTTGCCAACTGAACCGGTTCGCCATGCAGGGAGCTAGGATAGATAGCTGGCGTTTTCGGCATCGATCCAAGTAAGCGCTGCATCTCCCTCCCTTGGCTCCTTCCCACGGAGAGGCAGCGTTTCAATTCAGTAGGTGCTCAAACTGGCCGCGCGTTCTTGAACAAAACCACCTACAATTAGAGCACCTGCAAAACAATGATGGTTTGTATTATGCAGCTAAAGTTAACCCGAAAATTAGTGCATTCATATATATTTTTTCCCTGAGGTGAAGTGAAATGCGTTGTTCTTGCGGGTGCGTGATTGTTCATTTCAACTGAATTCAGGCACTGACGGAGAGGCAGCCGCAGCGCGCGAGGCCAATGTCGGGGAAGGCCGTCGTCGTGCTGTGCGCCGCGAGCTTCTTCGTCGGGCTTCTGCTCAGTGGACGGATGACGATTCTGACCTCGTCGTCGGGCAACGATGGTGCCGGGTCTTCCTCCGGGCACGGCTCCAGGATCTCTCTTTTCTCAGACGACTGCGAACACAGGAGTGTAAGTGTTAGCTAGGACACACTCGATTAAAATTCTTTACTGGACACCCGTACAGCACCATATCGTCAATCTTTCAAGGATACTAATCATCTTGGTAAGCTTTTTTTTGTTTGCCTTTTGCTTTCAGAAGCTAGAGGAGAGCAATCCGAACGATATCATGAACGAGGTGTCAAGAACTCACCAAGCAATCCAGTAAGTTTTTGTTTTGTCCCAAATGCAATAGTGTATGTACGTACCGTTTCTTGTCTTTGAATGTTCCCTGCATGGTGTATACGAGTGTACGTAGGTCCCTGGACAAGTCAGTGTCGTCGTTGGAGATGGAGCTGGCGGTGGAGCGCGCCAAGAAGAACGGCGGCCTCGGCGCGGCCGTGCCATCCAAGGGTCTCCCCAAGGCGTCCGTCGTGATCGGCATCAACACGGCCTTCAGCAGCAAGAAGCGGCGCGACTCGCTCCGCGACACCTGGGTCCCCAGGGGTAACTAACAAGCAGTACTAACCCTCAGATAACGATGTATATATAGCTCTCGATCAAAAGCGTTTTGATTGGATTTTGGTGCTTGGTTACGACGTAGGAGATAAGCTGAGGCGGCTGGAGAAGGAGAAGGGGATCGTGGTCCGGTTCGTGATCGGGCACAGCGCGACGCCGGGCGGGGCGCTGGACCGCGCCATCGACGTGGAGGAGGCGGAGACGAGGGACTTCATGCGCCTCGACCACGTGGAGGGCTACCACGAGCTGTCGTCCAAGACCAGGATCTACTTCACCACCGCCGTCGCCACCTGGGACGCCGACTTCTACGTTAAGGTCGACGACGACGTCCATGTCAACCTAGGTATATGCGCCCGTAGACGGGTGCAATACAAGCGAGTCTACAGTCTTCACGTTCGGATACAGAACCTACGTGGCTCATCATGTGGTCGTCGTGCAGGGATGCTTACGAGCAGGCTCGCCAAGTACAGAACGAGGCCGAGGGTCTACGTGGGCTGCATGAAGTCCGGCCCGGTTCTGTCACAGAAGTAAGCACGAAACTAATCTTCTGATCTCTCTGTATAACGACACGAGAATACTGCGTTTCGATCTGCCGATTAATTCGGGCAAATGGGTTGCCATTTTGATCTCTTGCCTTGCCGTGCATGGCAGGGGTGTGAAGTACCACGAGCCGGAGTACTGGAAGTTCGGCGACGAGGGGAACAAGTACTTTCGCCACGCCACAGGCCAGATCTACGCCATCTCCAAGGACCTCGCCTCCTACATCTCCATCAACCAGTAAGCATATACGACGCATGCTCGTATCGTTTCATCTGCACTTGCTCTGCCACTGCTGACTGACCTGTGTATGTGCAAAAAATCCTGCAGGCCGATACTGCATCGGTTCGCCAACGAGGACGTGTCGCTCGGGGCGTGGCTGCTCGGGCTCGAGGTTGAGCACGTCGACGACCGGAGCCTGTGCTGCGCGACGCCTCCGGGTACGTACACACGCGCGCAACCCGTCGCAGCAACCAAGTTGATCAGATACATGTTTCTGCGCTGCGCGCAGGAGCAATTTGTAACGGATGATTTAAGGGCTGCTGCTTTTCTCTCATTTGTTGTAGACTGCGAGTGGAAGAAGCAGGCCGGGAGCGTGTGCGCCGCGTCCTTCGACTGGTCGTGCAGCGGCATCTGCAAGCCGGTCGACAGGATGAGGGCGATCCACAGCGCGTGCGGCGAGGGCGACGGAGCCGTCTGGAACTTCGCCGCATGATCGATCGATCAAAAAGTATATGAAGACCAGCTTTACATTGTTTATTTTTCATCTGTTTTGTGAGATTGACAAACCACTAGAAACCTACCAGCGTTTTGGTAACTGAGCGATGCATGTGGTAGTCGAATATTAGTACAGCTGGTGGTTGTAGCATGTGCTTACCGGGGCAGAAAATTTTGGCCCTATTTTTTTCAGCTTTTAAAAGTTGTTTTTTGGTTTTTTTTATAATAACAAGTTTTTAAACGGAGTATTTTTTAAGATAAAGTCTACTAGTTAATTATAGTACATATTTTACTGACTTTATTTATATCGGCAAAAATCGTATGTGAGTTTCTGTTACTCTATAATCTCTCGTATAAACAGATCAAAAATCACAAACCGCAACCAAAAAAGAACAGGCCCTCTGCCGGGAAGACCCCAACTTCCAACACTAAAGTCCATCTTAGATTATTTGTGCCATATGAAAACATCTATCTTAAAGCAGCAAAAATATCCGTGTCTCCATCCCCACCTACCTCCTCCTTTCACCGACAATGTACATAAAATTTTAAGTTCAAATTCATTTTATGTTAAGAGCAGCAAAAAAGATAAAAATTCTGATAAATTTGAACTCTTAGCATTTGTTATATTTTTCTCTTTTTTTGTTACCGTTAACATATAATAAATTTAAAATTCAAATTTTATGTACAGTGAAAGCAAGTTAAAAAAAAGTATATGTAAAATTTTTCCCAGAATTTTTTTTGTAACTTTTTAGTTGATATACACTGTGAGTGCACCCCAAACTTAAGTGTATAGAATATATTGCATCTTTCCCTGTCTCCCTCCTCCCCAACCTCCCACCGTGCTGCCATTGCTGCCACAATCACAGTTGCTGGTGACCTCACATTCAGTCGTCAAATTCATCGGTCGGCCAGCAACTCCCACACCGCGTCACCTTCGCACATTCTAGGCCCCCTCTCACCAGTCCCCACACATCCATTTGGAATAAGCCAGCTACCCAAGATGCATATCTTGGGGTGAAAATAGATCGCATACGGATTGTATAATGCTTAAACCATATTCGCATCCATATTTTTTTCTCGAATTCGAATATGAATCAAACAAATGTTGGATACAAATACGGATCAAACAAATGTCAGCTAAAATTTGAATCGAATATTTACTCAATTCGGTCGGATTCAGATATCCTCATAACTTATGTTGTTTGAAGATATTAACGACATTTTATCCTAGTACAATCACGCATTATCATTTTAATTCATTTACTTCACCTAAAGAAACACGAATTCACGTTCAATTAATTAGTCATATTATAATAAAATATGCATATTGCTTCATTGAATACGAATACCAATATGGATAGTTCCAATAAATTAATATTTCGAATGGTAAAAGTTCATACCATATTCACATCCATATTTTTATGCGAATTCAAATACAAATATGAATATGATAGAAATTGTTAATTGAATACAGTAACCAGATAGTTCGTATCCATTTTTCACCCCTATGCATATCAATGTATCGTAACTGATCTTTAATCTGTTGCTTGAAGAATTGCAGTAAGCCAAGGTCAAAACTAGCACGCACTCATCCATCCATGATTGCCTTTTGTAATTGATTAACAAAAGTGTTATCTGTCGGATTTAACTAGTGCAGTGGCAAGAAAATAGAGCAAGAGCAGAGTAGAAACACAGTATTGGTGCTCTCATTACAATTAACTCCTCACTTGAGCTTACAAAAAAGCTGTTATAAAATAACATACATTTCATTATATAGATTTCACTAACTGATTTAGACTCGACCGACTCTAATTAAAAATTTTACTGCAGCTCACGTGCATCTAAGTAAGTGTGCCGGCTCTTGCTCATTACTTAGTCCATTTGACTACTACTACTTTTTAAACCAACTCAACAATAGTATTCTACAGGTACAACTCAGTTTGCAATTTGTTAACTAGTTAGTATCAAACTTTGACACGCCACTAACAAACTAGAAACTTCAACCAACAGCTTGTAGTAGCCAAGCATGCCAACTTAATGTCGGTTCATGCAATTGACTCAAAACAAGATTACAACAACATTCACTCACTTAATCTTGTTGCTTATTCTTCACATCTTGTAACCCAATTTTCTAGTGCATTTCCAGAAACTTCACACATTCAAGTAGCTTGGTTAATATGCCGGCGAGCTGACCATTTGCCTTCGTATATTCTAGCATTATCTTGCCAGTCTCAACATACTCACAGACGAAGTGATAACGTGTGTCAATATGCTTACTCCTATCATGATGAACAAGATCCTTGCAATGGGAAATCGCAAAATTATTGTCCACCATCAATGTGACATTACTTGATCCTTTGTTCTTCATGTCACATACTAATAAACTGAGCCAGATGCCTTGATATGCAACTATTGTAGTGGCAATTTATTCAGCCTCACATGATGACAATGCTACAACCTTCTGCTTCTATGATACCCAAGTAATCAAGCTACAACTCTCATAATACTCTTTCTATCATCAACATCTCTGGCTAGGTCACTATCGTTGTACCCGACCAGCTGCAGTTGTCTCTCTCCTCTCCTTTCATAGTGACAACCAAAACTCAAAGTGCCACTTGCATACCTTAGTATGTGCTTCATAGCTACCATGTGCTGTGTCATGGGAGTTTTCATGTAGCGACTCACAATTCCCATAGTATAGGCTATATTCGGCCTTTTATTTACTAGATATCTCAAGCCACCAACAATGCTTCTATAAAGTGTTGCATCAATAGGAGGATTAGTGCTCATCTTACTCAATTTCAATCTTACTTCTGTGGGAATTTAATTAGGATTGCACCCACTCATGCCATACTTCTCAAGATCCTAGCTGCATAACTGGTTGACATAAGGAAATTCTAGTTGGAGTTTGCTCCACTTCAATACCGAGATAGGACGAGTGTTTCATGCACCATGGTGCCTAGGCACCTATATCAATACCCGTTGATTTGCTTTGAGATTCGCAACGTTTGATGTGGGTATCTTCATATACCCTAAAAAAGTATATTTGAGATGTCAAACTCCGAAAAAAAATAAATTCAACTTCAGTTTAATTAGTTTGAACTATTTTTATGGTATATACTCACTGTAGTCGCATTGAATTCAAAAGTAGTTCAAACTAGTTTGAACTGAGTTCAAAACTTACTTAACATAAATATATTAAGGGTATAAAACATTTTCATACTCAAACTCAAAAAAATTATCAATCATACACGTGTATCAGATGTGGGTGCCTAGGCACCATGGTGCCTTACGTAATTTTCCTATATATATATATATATATATATATATATATATATATATATATATATATATATATATATATATATATATATAACAGAACAAGTAGTGCCTGAGCTTCATGATTGAGACTTTCTATCCATGATTGATTCAGCATGCTAAATCAATAATTTTTTCCAAATTGATGTTTTTGAATTAATGAATGTTAACGGATTTGCCTAATATATTATATATTATTACACTTGCACGCATCTAAAAGCAATTCAAAGACAAAGAGGCTTGATGCCTAAAAACCATGGTGCGCCATTTTAGCGTCATATATATATATATATATATATATATATATATATATATATATATATATATATATATATATATATAGTATAAATAACATGGACACCATGGTGCCCAAACTCCATGATTAAAACCTTCTATCCATGATTAAGACTTTCCATCTATGATTGAGACTTTCTATCCATGATTAAGACTTTTCATCCTGATATATTATATATCATTGCACTTGCACGCATCTAAAAGTAATCTAAAGGCAGAGAGACCTGGTGTCCAGACACCATGATGCCCTATTTCAGCGTCCTCTATACACACATACATACATACATATAATTCCATTCCAATGCGGGTTGCTCCTCTAAATTACATAGAGCTCTTGTTGAATTAATTAATAGATCTATCGGTTGACGTCGATTGATACTCATGATGTTTGTGGTGTGTGTGTGTGTGTTTGCACCCTTTGGAGTAACCACATGCGGTAGCGAGCGTGCGGTGTGGAGGCGTGAGACGCAAATTGCTACCCGCCCGGCCGTGCAGGCGATTGCGATCCAAGGTCACAAAGCTACCCTAGAATGTGCTACCCGGCGGCTAGTCTGTCCAATTGTTCTAGCCATGGAAAAAGTGGAGTGCTACTACCAAACAGTCGACGAGTGCAGGCAATACTGCATAACTTAATTATATTCCTATGGCTCTCTTATATTTTCTTCATTTATCTGTTTTCCATTCTCGTGTTCCAAACATGAGTGGGAAAGTTATATCCACTTTTGTTAGTCTGTTTGGTGGAAGGAGCTGGGAAAAATAAATGGGTAAATTGCAGGAGAGAAAGGGGAGAAGGAGATGAATAGAAGAGGAGAGGTGCGATGACATAAGGAAATTCTAGTTGGAGTTTGCTCCACTTCAATACCGAGATAGTAGGTCAATAATCTCCATCTTGAATTTGTTAATTTGTTTAGGATTTGATCCTATGATAACTAAATCATCAACATACACACCAACGAGTAGGCTTGATTCTCTATGGTTTCTCTTGTACACTGCATATTCAAGTCGACTTCTTTTGAACCCAAGTGACACTAATATCTTGTCCAATTTGGTATACCACGCTCTTGGCACCTTCTTAAGCCCATAAAGCACCTCTTTAACTTCAATACCTTGTGCTCGTTGTCTATCTCAACAAACCCAGGCGACCAGATTACATACATTTCTTCCTCAAGATCACCATTGAGAAATATCGATTTTAACATCCATATGATACACTTCCCAGCCCTCTTGTGCTGCCAATGCAATGCAGAGCCTTACTATCTCAAGTCTCACCACTGGGGCAACAACTTTCTCAAAATCCACTCCGTGACATTGGACATAGCCTTTTCCTACAAGTCTTGCTTTATGCTTTACTATTGCACCTTGTGGATCTTTTTTTACTTTGTATAACCACTTTAAACCAATTGCCTTGTGACCACATGGTAGATTAGCCAGCTCCCATGTGCTACTTTCTTGAATGGATCCTATTTCTTCATTCATTGCACATCACCAGCATTCCTCCTCAGCCTCTTCATAGTTCATTGGTTCTTCAGAAGTCAACGAGCACAAACTGGCATAGTCCAGCTCCTCTTCACTCGTGGCATAATAGATCTCCTGGAGAGAGCAGAAATGATGTGGCCCTTCTGAATATGATGTTGATGAGGACACAATGGAGCCTTCAATGATTGTCATCGATGATGAGCTTGGTCATGGTATTCTTGACACCTCCACAGCATGACCAGTACTCGTGCCACCACTCGGGCTACTTGGCGCTGTACTAGGTAGTCCAGCGACAATACACTTTTAGTGCCTTTAGCTGGTACATCACTTGCATGATCATGAAGATCAATATCATAGAACATGAAAAACACATCATTATGTCTTAATGAATCAGGAACTTGTCCAGGACTTGCCTCCCACTCCCATTGCTTCTCCTCACCAAAGATCACATCATGATTGATGTGTAGCTTCTTTTTCTTGGGATCATACACACGATATGTCTTAGACTTCGGTTCATATCTAAGGAATGCCATAGGAGTACTCTGATCAGCCAATTTCTTAAGGTGGGCCTTGGTTGTTCTTATATATCTCAAACAACCAAAAGTTTGAAGATGTGTTACCTTCGTCTTCTTCTTGGACCAAGCTTCATACGAGGTCATTTCGTATAAGCTTCGCGTTGGCGCGTGATTTAGAAGGTATATAGCAGTTGACACCGCTTCTCCCTAGAACGCTCTAGGCATGTTCCTGCTTTTCAGCAAACTTCTTGCTATGGCCACCATTGTTTGTTTGTGATGCTTCACAACTCTATTTTGCTGTGTGAGTATGATGCCATGAGATGTCGCTGCAGTCCCAGCTCGTCGCAATAGTGTGTGAACTCATCTAACGTGAATTCACCGCCATGGTTTGTCCTCAAGACCTTCACCTTGTGGCCAACCTCCATCTCGGCTAATGCCTTCACTTTTTTAAACATGTGTAGGGCCTCATCCTTCGTCTTGAGTAATCGTATCCACATATATATGCTATGATCATCAACTAACAACAAATAATGCCATTACCTCCTAGAGTTGTCGGCATTATAGGGCCTCAGAAGTCTCCATGTAGCACTCGAGCAGCTTGCTTGCCTGGTACATCGAGTTGACAGAAAATGGTGTGCGGCACTGCTTGCCCGCCATACATCCCTCACACAGTTGATCAACATGGTTGATTTCTAGCATTCCTTCAACCATACCTTGCGTGAGAGATCCCTCGTGCATGAAAGTTTAGATGACCGTATCGTGCATGTCACAGGCACTCCTCTTAATAATTTGCTAGAAGACAAACTGGTTGTGCATGGTTGAGATTTAGCACATACAACTGATTTCGTGATCTCCTCACTTTGTCCAACAACCTTTATTTCCCTATTGAAGATGTGCAGGTACCCATCTTCCATAACGGTTTTGCAACTATGTTCATCAAGTTGGCCGAAACTCAAGATATTGCTACACAACCGAGGGATATAACATACATCTATCAATAGCTTATGATCCTTGGTTTGAGTCTGAAACATGACAAAGCCATGACCACATGTATCCACAACCGAGCCATCACTGAACCTCATCGAGTCATGTATCTTGTCGTCCAATTTAGTGAACATCTCTCTATACCAAGTCATGTAATTACTGGCCCTGATGTCGAGATACCACATCTTGTTTTAGTAATCTTCTCCAACTCCGAGCTTTGGGTTCACCTTCTCCTTATTGAGCAACACATGCTCATACTTGTTCTTAGAGGATCGCACAAGCTCATATGTTTTCACTGTCAAGAGAGCAGGCTCATCGTCGTTGTGCTTTTTTGCAAAGTGCGCCCTCTACACCTTCCTCAAGTGGCACTCGGAAGCAAAGTGAACATACTCTTTACAGTTGTAGCATCGCACTTTTGCTTTGTCAAGCCTATAGTTCTTATTATGGGAAACGTTGCTGCGCTCAACGTTGCTACCCCCACGACTTGTTTGTGACCACGACCACACCCACGGCTGTATCCACTTCTACCATCCTTCCACTTTGAACCTCTGGAAGATCCCGCACCTTCTTTCTTCCTAGACTTGGCCTGCCATTTGGCACAGGTCAGTAGCACGTGGTTGTCCTCCGTGCCGGCGTAACCTCAAATTCACTCCTCACGCGTCTTAAGTTGACTGAACAACTCCTCGGCCGACATCTTCTTCAAGTTCTTGAATTGCTCCAATATGGAAGTAATTTGTAGAAACTTTGGTGTCACCACACATAACACCTTCTCCACCACGTAGGAGTCCTTAATTTTCTCTCCAAGTATGCGCATCTTGTTGATCACCGTGGTGATTTTCATAGCAAAATAATCCACAGGCTACCCCCCCCCCCCGACGCATTTGGAGCCCATCAAACTCAATCTTGAGGGTATAGAGCTTTGCCCTTGTTACACGATCGGGCCCACGTACATGGACTTTAATGCAGCTGCTGTAGGGGTGGCCCCCACCTAAACCCAGCAGGCCTGGTAGGAGGTTATAAGGTCCAGAATGGGCCATGTGTAACGACATAAGTGCCCCTGGAAAGGATACTCAAATGTAAGGGTATAATTATGAAAACACTCCCCATGTATATATATAGAATATGGGCCATGGGGAGGACCCAGGCCATCACTCATCTCCCTCACTCTCCACTACCATCTCTCTCTCTGTTTGGTCTGTAACCACAACAGTTGGCGCCGTCCGTGGGGAGGACAGGAGTAAGCCTGAAGTTCAAAGGAGGATGGCACCGGAAAAGGCTTCGTCGACGGCGGCGAAGGGAAAGAAGACGGTTGGGGCGAAGCGTCGCGTGAGCTCGGGGCTTGGCGTCGGTATCGCGAGCGCGGGTGGCGCGTGGCGCGCGCGTCGAGGCGTCGGCGCTCGCGCTGCGACGACTAACCCGCCATCGGCACCGCGACGACCAACCCCGCCCGTCGGCACGCGGCGGCCGACCCCGCCGTCGGCACGCGACGGCCGACCCGCCGTCGGCACCGCGACGATCAACCCCGCCATCGGCACTGCGACGACCAATCCCGAGGTGACCGTACCCGCGCCGACCGCCGCGGGGTGCATCGTGGTCCCGCTGCGGCGCGATGAAGCGCGCTGCGGCGGCCCTCAACGCGTTCCAGCGGGACCTAGGGGACCTTCGCGGGGCTGTCCGTGACATGGAAGAGGCTCGAAGTCAGCAGGCCGCGCCAGTGGCCACGCCAGAGCCCGCGCCGGAAAGGGTGGACAGCCGCGACGCCCCCACATCCAACCGTGTGCCGCTGCGACGCGTCGATTTAGAGTCCCCGCTTTCGGCAGGACTGCAGTAGGCGGCGTGGCTCGAAGACTTCAAGTTCCCCAGGGTCATCGAGCCATACAAAGGTGATACGGATCCCCGCGAGTTCGTGCGCGTGTACGAAACCGCGATCGAGGCCGCGGGCGGAGATGATACCACAAAGGCGAAGGGGCTCCCCCTCGCGCTGCAAGGAGTGGCACTTTCTTGGTTTTTTACCATAGAGCAAAACTCCATCTATGCGTGGGAGCAGCTCCGCCATCGCCTTCACAACAACTTCCAAGGAAGCTATGTCGAGCGAGTCGATGCGGGCCAGCTCTTCGCCGTGGCGAAACCCTCGGAAAAGCTCGGGACTACTTCAGCGTTTGCGAAGATACGCTGCGGATCAAGGATGTTAATGAGACAACCGTCATTAACGCGGCCATCTGAGGCCTTCGTCCGGGCTCCTTGGCGAATACAATGCACGTAAGCCTATCAAGGCGGTCGCCGAGCTCTTCGACAAGATGGAGGGTATGCGCGGCCGAGGAAGATGCGCGGAGACGCGAAGCTTCCACCCTCGATCTTGCTCAAGCGGCGCACTCGACATACGACGAGGGTGGGCGGCGACCCTCGAGCGAGGCTCGCGGTGACGGCCCGGGAGGACCCCAGCACAACGGCCGGGAGCCGGAAGGCTCTCCAAAGAGCAGACGCAAGCCCCGGCGTCACCAGCGCAAACCACAAAAGGCCCGCCATACCTTCGTCATCGAGAATGCCCTTCGAGGACGCGGCGGCTTCGGCGCGATGGCGACCGGCGGGCAAGAGCAACTCTATTACGGCAAATGGTGCGAGGTACACGGTTATGGTCATCACTATACGAAGACGTGCACCGCGGTCGTGGAGTTGCGACGGGCGATGGCCGCATCTCGGGACTCGCCCCTTCGGCTCCCTGCCGAGGTCCAGGAGCGGCATCCGAGGGGCAGCCCCTCGCAAGCTTCAGCCAAGGAGGACGCACGGTGCCGCGCCGTCAACGTCATCACCGGAGGCTCCTTATCAGGGGCCCCCTTGGAGCAGCCGCAATCGTGGCTGACGCCCCGCAACATCACCTTCACCATGAATGACGCCAGGGGCGTGGAGTTCCCTCATCAAGATCCTTTGGTCATCCGGGCCCACATCGCGGGTTGCGACGTCGGGCGCATCCTTGTCGACGGGGGAGCTCTGCGAACATCCTGTTCACAGGGGCCCTCGATCGTATGGGAACCCACCGGTCGCATGGAGCGGCGGGAGCTCGCTTCGAGGCATCGGAGGTCAACCGCTGCGAGCCATAGGGCGGTGTCCCTCCCGTTACGCTCCGCCAGAGAGTAACATCCGGACCACCATGTCATCTTCGACGTTGTGGACGCCGCACACCCGTATAACGTCATATTGGGACGCCCGCCATCAACTCCTTGAGCGGTCCCGCACCACGCCTTCTTATGTATGAAGCTCCGGGCGAAGGTGTCATCACCGTCTTGGCGACCAAGACCTTGCCAGCGCATTGAAGTCGGCGGCCGGATCCGCATCGCCGGTGCACGCCCTACGGGCGTGCTTGGTAGCCGCGCCTCCGCCCGGTGGGCGCCTAAGCCTCGGCCGGGGCGGAGTCAAAGGGTGCCGCTCGAGCGAGAGGCGGTTGTCTCTATTGGTGAGGGGCTCCCCCCGGAGGTCGAGCAAGATTTACTCCAAGTGCTTCGAAACAACACCGACCTCTTTGCATGGTCACCGGAAGATATCAAGGGCGTGGACCGCGCAGTAATCGAGCACCGCTTGGCGGTCCTCCTCGACGCCAAGCCGGTCAAGTAGAAGCTTCGCCGCATGTCCATGGATCGGCAGCAGGCGGCCAAGGAGGAGGTGGCAAAGCTTCTTCGAGCCGGGGTCATCCGCGAGGTCCACCACCCAGAGTGGCTCGCCAACCCAGTATTGGTCAAGAAGGCTAGTGGGGCCTGGCGCTTGTGCATCGACTTTACGGCACTCAACAAGATGTGCCCAAAGGACAATTACCCTTTGCCGCTATCGATCAATTGGTCGACGCTACCGTGGGGTGCGAGCTAATGAGTTTCTTAGATGCCTACTCCGGCTATCAGCAGGTATACATGGTGGAAGACGACGAGAGCAAGACTAGCTTCATCACACCAGTCGGCACCTTCTGCTTCATCAGGATGCCCTTTGGCTTGAAGAACGCGGGCGCTACCTTTACCCGCCTCGTCGCCATTGCCCTGGCCGCCCAGCTCAGGAGGAATGTCGAGGCCTACGTCGATGATGTGGTAGTCAAAACCCGGCAGCTCGCTTTGCATGGCCGGGACCTCCAGGAGACCTTCGACAACCTCAGGAAAGCCGGCATCAAGCTCAACCCCGACAAGTGCGTCTTCGGCGTGCAGGCGGGCAAACTTCTGGGCTTCCTCGTGTCCGGGCGGGGCATCCAGGTGAACCCTGATAAGGTCGACGCTATCTTGGGTATGGAGCCACCCAAGACGATGAGGGAAGTCCATAGGCTGGCGGGCTGCATGGCAGCCTTGAGCCGCTTCCTTTCCAGGGCGACGGAGAGATGTTTGCCATTTTTTTAAGACACTCCGCGGGTGCGACGGATTTCGTTGGGATGGTGACTGTGCGGAGGCCTTCAACGCGCTCAAGAAACACCTGGCGAGTCTCCCACTCTGTCGCCCGGCACGAGGCTCCTCTGCTCTATCGGCGCGTCGACCACGGTGATCGATCCGTCCTCGTCCTAGAGGGGGGCGCCGTACAACGGCCTGTATACTTCATCTCCGAAGCCCTTCAAGGCGCCAAGACGAGATATACAGAGCTTGAAAGCTTACGCGTTGGTCATGACCTCCAGGAAGCTCCGGCATTATTTTTTGGCCCATCCAACCACAGTGCCTTCCTCGTTCCCGCTGGCGGAGATGCTGCACAACAAGGAATCCACAGGGCGCATCGACAAGTGGGCGGCCGAGCTCGCCCCGTTCTCCCTGACATACGCCTCAAGGACAGCAATCAAATCTCAAGTTCTCGCCGACTTCCTTGTGGAGTGGACTCTGTCGGCCCAGCCTGCCCAACAGCATAACGACCCGGTTTGGACACTCACCATCGACGGAGCCTACGGCGTTGTGGGCGCGGGCGTAGGCGCGGTAATCATCATGCCCGAGGGGCAGCGCCTGCTATACTCGGCACGCCTTGCCTTTCCAGCTACCAATAACACAGCTGAATATGAGGCGCTGCTCTTCGGCCTGGCAAAGCTCAAGGCGATCAGCGCCGGCGGTGCTCGCCGTCTGAGACTTGCGTTTGGTGGCGAGCCACGTTGACAAGTCCTATCAAGCCAAGGACCACGAGGCCGCCAAGTACCTCGCCGCGGTTAGGGCAAGGGAAAGGCACTTCTTGGGCATCACAGTCAAGGCCATCACTCGCGCGAAAAATGAGTAAGCCGACGCCCTCACAAAGGCGGCCAGCCAACAACTGCCACCCCCTGATGGGGCATTTTATGAAGTACTATCGCAGGCGGCCATCGCACAGGACAACCGGGGCCGCCTCGTTCACCACATCGTCCAGCCAGGCGTGGCGAGCCCATCTTCAACTTCTGCGGGCATCGCGGCCGGAGGACCCACGAGCTCGGTGGGCAACACCGCGCCAGGTCCTTCTAGGTGTTCGAATGGATACTTTACAAGAAGGGGGTCTGCGCACCGCTCCTGCGCTGCCTCTCGGGCCAAGAAGGGAAGAACCTCCTTGTGGAGATCCACGCGGGCATGTGCGGGTCCCATCTGGTGCCGAGGTCATTGGTCGGCAAGGCATTCAGGCAGGGTTTCTACTAGCCGACTGCCATCACTGATGCCCAGGACCTCGTGCGTCGGTGTCAGGGGTGCCAGTGGATGGCACGGATCATCCGCAGACCCCCGACGACCCTCAACCCCATTCCCCCGGTGTGGCCGCTGGCGCGCTGGGGTGTCGACATAGTAGGACCACTTCCACGAGCCCCAGGAGACCTGCGATTTGTGGTAGTCGCCCTGGAATATTTTTCCAGATGGCTGGAGGTAGTGGCCCTGGCTAAAATAACCTCGGCGGCCATGCAGCGTTTCCTCTGGCAAAACATCATATGTCGCTTCGGCGTGCCCAAGGAGCTCACCGTGGACAACGGCCTGCAGTTCGACACCACCCTCTTCAAAGAATTCTGCGAAGGCATGGGCATCACACTTCGGTTCGCCTCAGTCGGGCACCCCCAGTCCAACGGAGCGGTTGAGAGGGCGAACGGCGCCATTTCCGCCGCCATCAAAAAGCGCTTGGTCGGGTGGCCGAAGGGCAACTGGCCAAGCGAGCTTCACAGCGTCCTCTAGTCCCTTCGCACAATGGTAACACGTCCAACGGGGTTCACGCCTTTCAAGCTTCTTTTCGGCGATGAAGCAGTGACGCCCGAGGAAATCAAGGCTAGTTCGCGGAGGGTCCTCGTCCAGGCGCCTGACGAGGACCGCCGCGTGTCCTTGGATCTCCTCGACGGAGCGCGGGCAAGTGCAGCTCAACACGTTGAAAAGTACGCACGGTAGACAGTGCGTACCCGGGACCGGTCCATATACCCGCAAGGCTTCAAGCCTGGAGATCTCGTCCTCAGAACGGCGCTCCATGCGGAGACCGTCGGCAAGCTGGAGTCCAAGTGGGAAGATCCATTCATCGTGACGGAGGCATTGCAAAAGGGAGCATACCGCCTCACCACGCTCGAGGGACAGACTCTCCGCCACACGTGGAACGCGGACAAGTTACGGCGATATTACGCCTAGAGGCAGGACAAAAGTTATAGCGGTATCTGCCCCCTATTGTATGATGCTCGCCCGCGCAAACGGGAGTTCAATAAAACTCGCTGTTCGCACAAAGTACCATTGTCTGGCCGCAATATGCAGAGGACTATAAACAAGACGTAGCGTCGAGGTCCGCCTCCGCACGCGAGAGTCCACGGACTATAAATAAGACGTAGCGTCGAGGTCCGCCCCCGCACGCACCAGTCTACGGACTCTAAATAAGACGTAGCGTCGAGGTCCGCCTCCGCACGCACCAGTCTACAGACTCTAAATAAGACGTAGCGTCGAGGTCCACCTCCGCACGCGAGAGTCCACGGACTATAAATAAGATGTAGCGTCGAGGTTCGCCTCCGCACGCGACAGTCTACGGACTATAAATAAGGCGTCATTGGCCCAACACACAACTTACAACAGTAAGAATAAATAGTGCATCGTCCCATTGCAAAAATATGAGGTCAAATGATTACAGGTATGGGCGCGCAAGTGCGAACCCCCCCCCTCTCTGCCTGATATGATCAACACCTCAGTCTTCGCGCGGCGCCGAGGGGCCCGTGCCGCCGCCATGGCCTCGGGAAACTTCTTCGAGCCAACGGAGGAAGTCCTCCCCGCGCAGCATTTGTCTTCGCAACCTCGCCGCATCCTCCCCAACACGACTCCAGATCCGCCGGTGGAAGTTCGGAGGCTAGGCTCGATGGAGCGAATAACGTCGGCGGCGCCCGGCGCCAAGAAGATCCAGGTGAGGGTTCGCGAGCTCTGCATGTGCCTACACCCACGGGTGTGAAGCATGCCGAGGGCAAGGCACGCGCCAAGATAGCCGCAGTGCTCCCCAAAGGTCTTGGCGCTGCGAAGCGCGACGCCCGCCCCTCCTCGATCAGCCCAAGCGTCTCCATTAGGTCCTCTGGCCCGTGGGTGGCGTCGGGCACGTCAACGCACAGATCGCGGAGGGCGGTTCGAACTCCATTGCCCCCAGTGGCGTGGGCGCGCTCGTCCAAGGCGCGGGTCTTCCCTGCAAGAGTCTCGGCCAGCTGGGTCTTCTCCCCCTCCAAGGCGGCAATCTGCCGCAGGAAGGAGGCGCGTTCCTCTGCAGCGGCGCGTTTGGCTTCCTCGGCCTCGGCTTGTATGGATGACAAGGCACAATCCAGCGCGCGGAGCTCTTCGTCCTTTGTCGCGTGAGCGTCATCCGCTTCACGAAGCCTGGCTTCTAGGGCCCTCCGCTCCCGGATACGGGCCTCGTCTAGCGCGTCGCTGATGACAAGCATCTGAAAGCAGCAATGAAAGTCACCAACCGCCCGGTAGCACCATACAAAACACACGGCGCACGTACTCACCCTTATTTCCGAGGCCCGCAGCGCCAGCGCTAGGTGGTCACCCTCGCATGATGACAACATCCGCCGGTCAAGGCTGCCGCTGGTGCGTTCTACGGCCACGGTGAGAGCACGGAGTATCTCCAGCCGCGGGAGGTAGTCGGACAAGCGGGTTCGGACCCCACCGCGTCGAGGGCTGTGGAGGCTTCGGCCGCTTCGACAGTGGCAGATGCCGGCGCGACACCCTGCACAAGGTTTTGGACTTCGCGCACTCCCCCGTTGCTCGATCCTTCACCTCGACCGGGAGACCTCGTCTCGCCTGATGCTGACGGAATGAGCGAGCAGATCGGAGAGAGTTCCGCGAAGTCGAGCGGAGAGAGGGAGCCACGCTTACCTTCTACACCCCTCACTACGGTAGAAGGTGGTGTCTGCTCGCCACCGATCGGGCGTGGCGCCTCGGTGGTGGTGCGAGGCCCCCTCGGCGACATCGGGTGCCACAATTCCAAGCATGGGGCCTGCAACGTTGTAGCGACCCTTCGGAGGCGGGAGAGACTGCATCCGAGGACGTTTCGGCTGAGGAACCGAGGGCGATTCCTCCGTGACATTAGCGGCCGCAGCTCCTACTCCACCTTCGGTCTCCGCCGCGCCGGACGTGTCCCTGGTAGTAGCAGCACCATCGGCCACGGCCCTCTCGTCAGGCGTAACGTTCCTTTCCGGGTTGGCGGGCTCCGGCCTAGTGAAGGCCGTGCCCGTACACCCAGTAGCGTCTCCAGATAGTGCGGCCGGGGGAATCGAGGCGGCGCGCCCCGCCGAACTGGTCCGGCCGGGCGCGTCACCACGAACTGATACCGAGGTGGCAGGCAGGCTGGGTATGGCAGCCTCGGAGCGAGCCCGGCGCCGCGAAGACGAGGCATCTGCACGGCCGCCACCACCATGATGACCCGAAGTCCCCACGGGAGTCTCCGCTGGTATCGGGCGTTCCGGCACAGCAATACCCAAAACCTCGCATGTGCGGTTCACCCGCCCTTGCTTCGCCATTTGGGTCGCGGCCTCGCATAGCTTGTGCTCCTCGAGTGTGTATGGGCCGAGGAACACCTCAGTCGCGCACTCCGCGTCTTCTAGCCGAGCCACTGCACAAAAGACAGCAGGGCGATCACGTGAGAACAAGTGCGGATACGTCAAGAGATGCCTGCTGCACTCTAAACAACTTACAAGGGGCGGAGGGCAGAAGCAGGCGGGACACTGGCGGGCAGATCCCGTCCGCTCGGTCATTACCCCGGCCCGTGTATTTCCACCGGGAGGACAGTGGCGCCACCCCGTACATCGTGAACTATTCGGCCAGGTCGCGCATACTTAGCCGTGGCGGCGCGGCAAGCCTTCGAGTCTCTGCGTCGTCGACCTCGGCTTCATGCTTGGCGAGTATTGAGCGAGATGGGCCCGCCTCGGCATAGCATGCCACTCGGGCGATCACGTGGTAATAAAACCACCACCGCGTCGGCCGGACTCCCACTTCCCGAGGCGGCGGCGCGAACGGCGTCGTGCGGGGCGATCGCGGCCACGAAGTCCACGCCGCCAAAATTGGAGATAGCTCCATCTCCGGCCTTCTTGGGGCGGCAGACAAGCGTCGTGCGGGGTGGCGAACAGGCTCGTGGCTGGGACGCCGCCTTCTGTCGCGTCGCCCATGTGAAGACGACCAGCGGACTATTGCGCTCGGCGTCACCGCGCTAACTCCAACCCATAGGTCCGCAAGACTTCGCCACAAACATCTTTGAGGGCATGCGAAGCGGCGTCAAAGAACGCGGCGAAAATGATCGTCTCGTCTCCGGGGCTTGGCTCCGTTTCGTTGCGACGGGTGGCGAGCCCCATCCCGATCCTCGATCTTCCCGTCACGAACAAGCCGCTGCAGCATCTCCTCAGTCACGCGGCTCTTTCCCAGCACGCGGGAACAGCGGCCCCCCGAGTATTCCATGGCGTCCCATCGCGTCGCCGCTGACGCGCCCCGCAGAACCACTTGTAATCCCGAAGGAAGGACGATTGTCCCAACTAGGCGAGGAGCCGCTGGGAGGGCGAGACGCGTCGCCATGGCTGGCCATTGTCTTCTGAAGGTAGGGCAAAAGAAACCAAGGCAGGAAGTCGCGCTACTACCGGCACGGAATAAACCAGAACTAAGCGGCAAGCGGGACAAAGTGCTCCCATCGCGGTGAGGGCACCTTATAAAGCCCGCTCGCCTCCCCCACGGCCAGAAAGCGCAGTTAGGTCAGAACCCCAGCGGTTCGACTACGCACGACCTGGAAAAAAGAACCGTCGGTACCTGGAGGGGCGCGCCTGGTAGGTGGCCAGGCAGCGCACAACCCCACCGAGCGCTTGACACGCGTCCCGCTTCCCTGGGGAAGCAGCGAACATCTGCGAGCACGCAACCGCTCACATCCCACGACGCGCCAGTTGCAAGCCGCCGCGTGCCCCACCCACGCGAGCGCAGCATCGCGCGACACCGCCCTCGACAGCGAGGCGGCGTCGGCATGATTCCAGCCGTCATTTAAAGCGCACTATCAAGCCGCGAGGCCGTGGCAGCTGTGAAGCGCGGGAAAGTCGGCGGTGCAGCACCCGCCTTCACCACTGCATCACCCACGATTCTGGCCCCGCCCCCAACATGGACCCCGAGCCTCGCCCCGACAGCTTCGGCTACGCTCGCGGGGCGAGCGCGCGCGCTACCCGGCTAGGCGCCCGGCTCGCGCCACCCGTTCGAGGGTAGGGGCGGAGCGCGCGCGTCTACTGCCGGCTGGCGCCCGGCTCGCGCCACCCGTTCAAAGGTAGGGGCGGAGCGCGCGCGTCTACCGGCTAGGCGCCACTCGCTGCCACCCGTTCGAAGGGTAGGGGACGGAGCGCGTCGTCTACTTTGGCTAGGCGCCAGCTCCGCCACCCGTTCGAATGGTAGGGAACGGAGCGCGCGCGTCTACTTCGGCTAGGCGCCAGCTCCGCTGCCACCCGTTCGAAGGTAGGGGCGGAGCGCGCGCGTCTACTTCAGCTAGACGCCCGGCTCGCGCCACCCGTTCGAGGGTAGGGGCGGCGCGCGCGTCTGCCCGGCTAGGCGCCCGGCTCGCGCCACCGTTCAAGGGTAGGGGCGGAACGCGCGTCTGCCGGCTAGGCGCCCGGCTCGCGCCACCCGTTCAAAGCGTGAGGGAGCGAACGCGCGCGTCTGCCGGCTGGCGCCAGGCTCGCGCCACTGCTCAAGGGTAGGAGGCGAACGCGCGCGTCTTCGCGGCTGGCGCCCGGCTCCGCCGCCACCCGTTCGAAGGTAGGGGCGGGCGCGCGCGTCTGCCGGCTACGGCCAGCCACCGGACAAGTCGGAAAAGTTCACGAGCCGCGAGGACGGAGGGGGCCAAAGGACTCGGCAACATGGCCGGCCTGTGAAGCCCTTCTCCATGAGAGGCTCTGTTGTAGGGTGGCCCCACCTAAACCAGCGAGTTCGGTAGGAGGTTATAAGGTCCAGAATGGGCCATGTGTAACGACATAAGTGCCCCTGGAAAGGATACTCAAATGTAAAGGTATAATTGTGAAAACACTCCCCATGTATATATATAGAATACGGGCCATGGGGAGGACCCAGGCCATCACTCATCTCCCTCACTCTCCACTACCATCTCTCTCTCTCTGTTTGGTCTGTAACCACAACACAGGCCATACATCTTTGGCCATCCTCTTCTCCGAGAGAAGTGTTTCCTCACTCACCCCTTAATAGATGGCTGCAAGCGCCATCTTGTCATGCCGGCTATTGATCTCTCCCTCGATTTTGACTGCATTCCACACGCCTTGCGCTTCCATGTAGATGTGCATATTGATTGACCACGCTGCATAGTTTCAGGATTATCACTAGTGGGTACTGTAGAGACACCAAACTCTCCTTCCTGGCTACCCCGACATCGTGCATCACCGGTGCCGCTCTTCACTGTCATCTACAACATCACCAAGACTCTGATACCAATGTTAGATTTAACTAGTAGGGTGAAAGCAACTAGATCCCCTAAAATTATTTTGGTAATTAATGACAATGTGTGCATATGGGACTAACATGTTTATCAAGTGTTTGAAAGGTTTAGTCCTGGAATTTGCTTAATGACTTGGAGATGCATGATCAGGATTGACGAGAAGATCACAATGACCTGAAACTAAGGTAAAGTAGCCTAGGATCTTATTTAATTTTACCAATCTTTGGAGATTGGGTGGAAGACCATATTTTTAGGCTAGACATCGTACTATTAAAAGGGATCATAACCAATAGCTTGAAAGCATTTCCTTATGCCATTGGATCAACTAAGGATCATGCATGCATTTGAATTTAAACTCCAAATCCAACTATGTAGTCACAGAAAAATCGATAGTTCTAGAGGTTACATGGCAGTACTACCATATTGTGGTATGACCGGGAGAAAGTTCAGTACTTCCACCAAGAGAGAATATTAAAGCCATGATCATCATCTTCTATATCTTCAGCAAGGTACTTATCTAATTTAGATTTGCCACCACCTCCACTACAAACTTTCATTCTCTTATTATATAAAGACCTCATAAAATTTGTAGATGCATTTGAATGCTCAGTACCACTAGTATTTTTTGTATCTAATATTACTTATCTATCACCTTGATTTTCATCCGGAGAGCACATCTTCTTGAATTCTTCAAAAAGACCTACGAATGCCCTATTTACTTTATCCCAGATCTTTGCACCTTTAATATGCCCATAAGTCGAGGTAATCGCGTACTTAAAGAAATCAAATTGCTTAGTCCTTGCACAAACATTAAAAAAACAAAGTGAGTGATCATTGGTTAATAAAAACATCCATCCATCGACTCAGATTAAGAATTACTTGTACCTAGGATCAGAATTGCAGCAATAAAAATTAAGTTGTTCATCTTCTCAGGATCCCCCCAATATTTATCAAAATTTTCCTTCGTCTTAATAGACATGTGTTTGAAGGTAGTGTCATCACCATCATCACGTTGACTCCAATCAAACAACAAATAATTTATACCAGCAATATCTTCGAAGAAAGTGTTGGAAGTAATATACTGAGTGCCAAAAACTTTTTTGTGAGGTCAAAGAAATGTTTCAAGAAGTCTTTGAAATCTTTCGCATATACCCAATCATCATATGTTGGAACCCCATCCACACCCAACTCAGCCTTATAGGAAGGGTCCTGAAGTTCAAGCCGCTTAAATGCCTTCTCAAAACCCACGGCAGTCTCTAACATAAGATAAGTCGAGTTCCATCTAGTGCACACATCGAGAGACACCAAACCTTTTTCTTCAATCTTACTTATTTGCACACACTTTTTAAAGGTATTCATTCTTGAAGTGAAGCTTCTCATATATTTGATAGCATTACGAATACGGGAAATAGCAGGAGCCATTGTCTTTAACCCATCTTGAATCACAAGATTAATAATGTGAGCTACGCATCTCATGTGAAGATGATTACCTTTCACAAATGTACCACCACAATTTTTCAAAGCATTCCTCATGTAGCCTATAACTCTATCATTTGAACTAGCATTATCTATCATAATAGTGCACACATTCTCAATGCCCCACTCAAGCAAGCGTTTATCTAGTTCTTTTCCAATATCTTCCCTTTATGATTGTCTACCAAACAAAAGTTAAAGATTTGTTTGTTAAGTCGCCAATTGCTATCAATGTAATGTGCAGTGAGAACCATGTAGTTTTGAAGGGTTGAAGAAGTCCATGTGTCGGTTGTGAGGCTAACTGTTTGACAAGAATCCTTCAAAAGAATTTTTAACTTTCTTTTCTCATCTTCATAAAGGCGAAGAATGTCTCTATACATTGTTGTCCTAGATGGTGGGTTGAACCGAGGACAAGCTTTCGACATAAAGTCCCTAAAACCTTCATGTTCTAAGAAGATAAAAGGTAACTCATCAACTATTATCATGCGAGTAAATGATGCCCTAACCTCTTTTGCATTGTATTGCCAAGGTGCTATGCAACTACTTTGGCCATCTACACTACGTTGGAAGCTTAATTCAGTTTGACTGTTGATCCTAGCAAGATGCTTCTTACAAACTAGTGAGGAGGTACCATTTTTTGTGAATCACAAGCAAGGATCCGAGAACAATACCTGCATTTAGCCTTATTCCGGTCATTTGGTAGTCGTGTGTAATGGTTCCATATATCTGATCTGGGATTCATTTGTTTCTTTCCATCTTGAGCTTCATTGGGACCAACAGCTTCATCGCTGCCCACATTCATACCATACCCATTGACCCAGCAGCAGCAACATGAATATTTGCAATATCATCTGACTCAGACATCTAATAATCCAAAAATGCAAAGATAAATAACCATTAACCAATGCAATAACCATTAACCAATGCAAGTATGCAACAACATTACAAGTTCACAACAGACTAGGCAACTAGCAATCTGGCATTCTACCAATTAATATTTGCCAAATGAAACAGAGAGAAAGGAATTATTTCGCAAGATCATATTTACTTCGTAACTCCAGCGTCTTGGAATAGGGAGCCCCGAGGAGTCTTGGAAGTTGGGACTTAGGAGGAGGCCGGTGTCCGGGCCTGGGAGGCTGGGTCTCAACTGAGTGCAGGAGCACCGACGGAGGCGAGCACGAGCTGACGAGCCGCCGGCGAGCTGGGGCTGGGAAGCACCGGAGGTCGGATTACTCTACTGGAGCATTTAGAATTTTAGATCTAGTGGTGAATAGAGAACAGGATAAGACTTGGTAGTCGACGACTCGACAGCGCCGTCAGTGGCTCCACGCGGGGCTTGGCGCCGGCGTCTTGGGAGAAGGAGCCCCGACGAGTCTTGGGAGAGGGAGCCCCGACGAGTCTGCGAGCACCGAAGGAGGCGGAGCACCGGAGCCCGAGCGGCTGCCGGCCAGGACTAGGGGAGCACCGGAGGTCGGAGGCTCGGAGCACCGAGTGCCTAGGGTTTGAAGATGAGAGGAACAGAGAGAGTGAGAGATGCACACGCTGCGGAATTGCGGATCTAGCGAGGCGAGTGGCGACTGCGCGTCTGCGGCTAGGGTTGAAGGCGTCTGCCACGTGCGTCAGGCCGTCGGGCCATCGGTGCCTGGTGGGCCGAGACGCCGAGTTTGAGTTGGACTAACTCGGTATATTCGATAACTTCGGTTTTCACTCGGTTTATATCGGAAATATCGAATAAATGAGATAACACCTTTTCAGATACCGAACCGAATAGCGAATACCGGTCAAACCAAGTTGATCGGTTCGGTTCGATTTTTTTAGTTCGGTGTAAAAATGCACAATCCTAGCATTCGTGATATAGGCCCGCTCATTTTCTGCCTTCTATCTTTTTAAATTCGTATTCTTTAACTTTTTAGTTATTTAGGTTTTTTATCTTTTCTTTTTTTTCTCTTATTTATTTGCATTATCCGTGATGATATAATTTTTATCTTTTTATTTTTTTTAAATTTAATTACATAAAAAACTAATATCAATTATAGTATATTTTCAACTACTACAGTGGAAAAAGCCAGAAGCTTGGCCTTATAAGCACCACCATAAGCTGCAATTTAGAATCTTTTGCGAGTACAGTTTCGATCAACATTCTTTGCCAAGTGCACGCATCTGATTGGCCTCCTTTTCAGGTTATAGGTTATGCCATTTCTCAAATAAACAAATTGGACGGTTTCTTTGCCGTCGTTTCGAAGCGGCTTAGTGAGACAACCTTTTTAAAATAGTTTGTCGACTTATCAATATTCATTTTGTTCATACAAATACTCATACTAGGATAAAAAAAATTATAAACTATAGATATAAACTATAAGTTATAGTCGAATAGAATCCATCTGAATATGAAATGGCTATTCTACGCGTGCGTAGCATACTACTGTGTGGACAATTTTATGGTGACCTTATCCACGCCACGTTTCCTTTCCTCCTACTCCAATGCTTCCCCTACTCTTCAATCAAATCACCTTCTACAACACCATGTCGATGATGGAATTCTATCGTCGCTGCGACCTTATCCTTCCCCTCTCGTTGTAGCCACTGCTGTTGCCTCCATCAAGTCGCACCACTGAAACTCTAGCTTACTGGATGTTAATATTAATGGTTGGTTTCTTTTAGGTTTATTATTTGTGGTTTTTTATTTTTACTATAGTAACTAATTTTTAAGCAGAACATTTTTTTAAGACAAGATTTATAAGTCAATTATAGTAGATATTGTACTGACTTCAACCATATTGAGCAAAATCGCATATAATTATCTCTCTTCATACTCTCTCATAAATAACAAAAATTCAAAATCATAAACCAAAAATCATAAACTACAGCTTTAAAAAAATCACCCATTGTCAGCAAAATCGACGCAACTGGCCGGTAGAGGTTGCTATCACGTTGCTCTCCAACGGCCGCTGCCACTTGGATTTTGGGGGTAAAAGTTTGAATTTCAAGTTGATTTTTTTTCAAATTAGAAGTATTGAAAATCAAACTGAAAGCTCGACTTCGTGCTTTCCCTAGTTAAAAGATTTTTCAAATGCGGTTGGAAGTTGTTCAAACTCAGTTGGAAATTATATTTTCTGATTTTTCTCAAAACAAACCAGTTGAAAGGTTTGATTTGGAGTTGAAAGCTGCAGGAAAGGGGAAAAGGAAAACTGCACGGTGCACGCTACCGTAGAAGGAATACGAGTTTGTACACTAGGGGTGTGTTTGGTTGCCTGCATCCCCTTCATCCTGGATGGGTGGATCCGTATAATCTGAGAAAGAGCTGTTTGGTTGCTGTATGAGCGGATACACCTGTATGAGCGGATGCAAAAATACGCCCTCATCTGGATGGGTGGATACGCTCAAAATGAGCTTCACTAGCCATCTGGATGAGTGGATCGATGTATCTTATGCGGTCCCACGTGTTAGCCTCTCGGGTTTGGTAGAATGCATCCGCTCATGCAGCAACCAAACAAAGATCTCGCTTTTTGTATCCGCTCATACAGCCTCACCAAACATCTTCTTTTTCTGAAATACGATTCCACTCAGCCTGCATCCACTCATCCAAGATATACGATGCAACCTTCATCCACGAACCAAACACACCCTAGGTGATGTTCGTGTTCCAGCGTACGGTCATGCATTAGGCATCCCCTATAAACAATGGTACAAACCTTGCAATACTTACAAGCGCGATCTCCAAGTTTCGAACTTTATGATCCAAAAATATGATAACGATCCTAACGATACAAAAAACTACTAGAAGCATGAATCTAGACCTAGTAACCTTAGCCCTCACCTTTAAATCTTCTAAATAGTACTTCCCGCGGTGAATGTGACACGTGAGAACAATTTTTGGTATGCTATTTTGAATTACGGTTAATAGATTTTATTTATGTTTTTTAAAAAGACAGCGAATATTGAAAGGCATCGACACAATCAATGAACATGATTTTAACTTTAGAAAATCATTTACAAAATCCACTCCAATTATCCCATTACTTTTCATTCTTGAAGAAACTAAAAAACAAAAGGGAGTGTATAGACATCACCCGAATATTTCTTCCTAATTATCATCTAAATTTGTAACCTTTAGATTAGAGATTAAGGGTCCTTGTTTTTGAAGAGATGAGGTTTTTTCAAGGGAGAGAGGGTAGAATTCAAGGGAAGGGGAAAGAATTTATGGTCATTAGATCTCTAATCCAATGATCCTAAATCTAGATGATAGTTAAGAAGAAAATATCTGGATAACATTTAACAAAACGCAAAACAAAGAGAACGTCAGATTTACTTCTCACTTTCTCAGCCTGGACAACATTTCAACATGAACAGCAAAAACAACTAACACGGCCGCGTATATCCATCCATCTATTTACATCTCAAGCGCTTAGCTAACTCACCACTCACTGCCTCACACTGCTGCGAAACCACACGGCCTGGCCCCGGCGCACGGATGGCCGTCAGCCTCATTCCCATATCGTCGTGGCCTTCTTGGGCGTGTGCATCTCGCTGTACGGCGGCCCGCCCCTCGTGACCGGCCGACCCGACCGGACAGCCGGCAACATCGGCGCCAAGTAGTTGCCACCCCGCACGTAGCCACGCGTGTCGTACCTCCCAGCAACGCCGGCGTGGTGTAGCACGGGCGCCGGCGCCGGCGGGTACTGGTGGTGTTGGTGGTAGTAGGGGTGGCAGTTTCCCTGCAAGAAGAGGTGACCGGCGCCTGCGTATCCCGGCGAGCTGCTCATGTATCCGGCTAAGCCGCCACCTTCCGCGGCGTGCTGATGGAAATGCTGCGGTGCGGCGTCCAGGCTGCCAAGATTCGGCGTGCTCCGGACACGTTGCATCCCCAACCCAAAGACGGTGTGCTCGGAGCCCAAGGCGTTGGCGCGCGGGGAGTTGCCCGCTGAGACGGCGCCGTGCGGCTGGGGAGGGTACGGCGGGCTCCCGTTGGGCGTGGCGGGCACGGTGGCCACGTAGCGCTCCGCCTGGAAGTGGTGATGGTGGTGATGGTGCTGCTGGTGGCGCGCGTAGCTGGTGTGACGGGAAGAGGAGACGGTGGCGGCCGCCGACGGGAGGGACGCGGGCTGCGACGCGAAGACGTAGACGCGGAAGCGCGGCGAAGCAGAGGGCGACCGCTTCGCCTCGAGTCGGTCGTACTCGTCGAGCATGTGGACCAGGTCCTCGTCGCAGGTGACGGAGACGAGCACGTCGAGGTCCTTGGCGAGGAGCTGGTACTTGATGGCCATCACCTCCGTCTTGAACATCTCCTCCACCTTCTTCTTCATATCTGCGCAAGGAGGAAAAAGATTTTTGACCGCGGCATCAAAGCAGCAAGATGCACACGCATCAAGACGGCGCGAGCACGTACCACAGAAGGGGATCGAGCGGGCCACGGCGAGGACGCGGGTCTCGCCGCCGACGT
The DNA here is from genome assembly GCA_036346575.1 of Dendrocalamus sinicus. Classification (NCBI taxonomy): domain Eukaryota; kingdom Viridiplantae; phylum Streptophyta; class Magnoliopsida; order Poales; family Poaceae; genus Dendrocalamus; species Dendrocalamus sinicus. The sequence continues at coordinate 23,804,963 of CM070653.1, read as the reverse complement.
ACTTGAGGGTGCCATCGTATGGGCGGGGCACGATGCGACCGCCGAAGCTGCAGAGGATCTTGATGCGGCCGCCGTCTCCTCCTCCACCACCGCCGCCGCCGCTGGAGACGCTGGTCGGGGAAAGATGCACGTCCTCGTCGGTCGTCGCGCCCTCGGACTCCGCGGCGGTCGTCGTCGGCGCCACCATCGCGTCTTCCATCTCAGGCACGAGCCGCCCGTGCATATATTCTCACTCGGAGGCAGCCAGATGCGGAGCACGCAAAGAATTGCTGAGTGCTGCACTATGCACCTGCGCAAGAATTGCAATGTTTTACATGTCACATTCGATCAATGTGCACAACCTTACCATCTCCTATCACCTACGTCGAATTGTCAAAAGATGAATTCCAAAAGCAACGCGTTAGCCATTGTACACCACAATATGACCTGTAAATTTCACTTTGTTTCCGCGTCGCTGGCTCAACGAAACCGCATCACACGCATCACACCCAGGCAATTCTACAGTATGAACCCATTTCTTCGGAACACATTGCCCATATGCGAAGAGATTAACACTCGAATGGTCAAAGAAGCATTCTTTAGGAAAAAGACTCCGAAAACTACTGCCACTTTCCCATCAAACGTGCAGACATGAAAATGTCCTATGAGTTCAACAGAGATGTCTAGGCTGGCAGAGCAATCAATCACGCTCAATAAGTTAGCGACAGCACATGACATGCCGGCCTTGCAAGTTACGGCCATCCTTGTATCCTACCGCGACGCCATTATCTTCTCGAGACCAAGAAAACAACCCAAAAAAGTTGCAGTTTTTTCTACAGAGCAAAGAATCAAACCTATCAACGCACGGGACTCAAGGAACCGCCGGACGGAGAATGAACTAAAAGTTTCCAAACCAAAACTGCGAAAACAAAACACCACATAAACAAACCCATCATCAGATTCAGATAGGAGGAAACGGGGGGAAGAAAGGGGAGGAAGGAACCGAATCGGACTCGCCAGAACGAACGGAAGGGAGAAATTTCCAATCCAACCAACCAGGTGGCCAAAGGACGGCGGACGGACGGAAACCACCAAGAAATTTACTCGCCTGGACGGAAACCACCAAGAAATTTACTCGCCTGGGATCGATCGATCGAATCGAATCAAACTAACCAACGACGAGTGGGGGCGACGGCGAGCGAACCACCCACCCACCCGCCAAGAAAACCTACAGATTCCCGTTCGGGGAGGAAAAGAGGACTGACCGATCTTCTTCTTCTTCTTCCTCTTCCCTCTGGGAAGAAGGAACCGGGGGGAGCGTAGATGGATAGGGGCGCTGCGGATCTAGGGCGGACCGGTGCCTGGATTCGAGGAGCTATTCCTGGGATTTTGGACGCGGGCCGCTAACTTGCCTCGTCCTCCCACTTCTGCTCCGGTTCTGCCGGCCTATCGGTTTATAAAACGAGCCGCCGGGTCGCCAACTCCCCACTCATCGGGCGCGATTTGTATTCGCGTCGCGTCTCACATGCTTTCGTGCGTCTTTTGCTTGTGATTCCTGGCCCTCGCGCCTGTGCCGAACTGACGACACGGCGTGCCGCTGTTACCGCGTGTCTTTGGCCGGACGGCGCCGTAACGTATCGAAGTATCGTGCATGCGCGCGTCGATTGATACCGCTGCTCTGATTCTCCAAGGACTAGCGTAACTCTGGCCTTAGCGCACGTTTCAGCAGCGGATGTTGGAGCGTTGGACCGTAGACTTACATTGGTTCCTCCATAGTGGTTTTTTTCTATAGCTGATAGATAATAATAATTGATAACAATAACTGATAAATAATAGTGACTGACTAATGGTGATATATTACATAAGAAAAATGGTGCAACGAAAGACACTACAACATTCGAATCGCCATACAACTTATGAAATTGTGATACAATAAAATATAAAGTACGTTACAATAAGTAAAAATGTATATTGTAGTGACTAATAAATAGTAGTAGCGGGTAAAAATAATTTATAGAAGTTAGAATGTCGTATTAGTTTCGATTTAAAAATACTGGAAGCAAGATTCAATATAGACAAGCGTTGATCTCGTCTGCGCCCTTCAGGAGAGGGCACAGCCGTTCCATCCAGCGTGCTATAGAACTGTTTGGACTTGGCCGTTAGTGAAGCGTCGATGCTGCTTCGAACCGTACTCGGCGCCTCTTCGCGAAACTTGCCGGATCTGCGAGTTTAGAGTTTTGAGGCGTGCCTCCCCTTTTCGGCGGCGTAGTCAGCAGTAGACTAGAGAAGTTGTCAACTGCCTTTTGTTTCATGGCACTTGGCAGTGGCTTATCTGCCGCCGCAGCCGCACGTCACCTTCTTACCATCCCTTGCCATAGTCAACTCTGCTCTCACGTACGTCTTCTCCTTGATGCTCATTGGTGATTGGTTGTAGGCGCCGGTTTCGCTCTACCCATTGCCTAGGGCACACCCTCTGCATGTGCGTTTTAGGCACATGCCAGGATTTTGCCCAAATACATTTGGAAACTGGATGGGCCTGGTCTCATTAGATCCCAATAAAAGGCCCTGTTTCTTTTTTACTTTTAGTTTCCGCTGTTAGCTTTTGGTTTGTTCGGAAGTCAAATAGGCAAACATGAAAATAGGACAGTCTCTTAAAACGGATTCTTCAAACAACTTTCTGAACTTAAAATTGTATGTGCTATCCGTGTTATTGTCTTCATCGTTTGTTGCCGTATCGAAAAACGTAACCAAAAGTTAATAAGCTATCAACCACAGTCAAAAATCATAATACACGACCCAAAATAATACCTCTAAAGATTGTTCCACAGATTGGGCTGGGCCATGGGTTGTTCTGAAGCCCGGCTTGACCCTATAATCTCCAGGTCAGGCCCTGAAGTGACAGGCCTCATTCCACCCTGCGACTGCGGACAACACCCACAGCCGCCGCGCCCGCCCGATTGAAAAGGTCGCGCACGAACACCCACGAGTCCATATGACTGAGGTCTCCGATAACGGACGAGGGCATCCAAGACCAGCAACGCCCATGCAACACGGCCGAGGCCCACATGCCCAAGCTCTCTGCTCGCTCATCTCAGTTAGGCATGGCGCACGTTCGAGCACGCGCCGCGCCGGCGCGGTAAGATCCGTAAGATCACCCGGTTTTCCTCCTCCTTAACCCGAATCAACGAAACAGAACCCAAGAAACATCAGCATAAACACAGCAATAACCGAGAGATCAACTTGACACACAGGTACGGAAAGTCCGAAACGTTTGCTTATAATTTCCTTACAGCAGGAGCAGCTCGCGAGATTACAATCACAGCCGGAGAAGCTTCTTGCATGCCTTCAAGATGTTACCCCTCTTCTTCCTCCTCCTCCCCTTGGCCTCCTCCTCCTTCTCTGCACCTTCCTCTCGCTGCTCTTTCTTCTTCTCCTCGTCGCCGCGCTCCTCGCCCACATTGCCGTCGCCACGGTCGTCGCAGTCCCCGTCCATGTCGTGGATCCTCCAGTAGTACCCGTCCCCCACGCCGGGAGTTGCCGGGTGCCTCCTCATGGAGAAGGCCCTCCTCAGCGCGCCGGGCAGGCTACCGTGCAGGCCGGCGGCGCCGCGCCTGCTCCTCTCGCCGGACCTGCAGAGCCTCTGGGAGCCGGTCGAGAAGGTCCTGGCCAGGGTCACCGCCCCGATGGCCAGCCCTTCCCACGCATTTGTCTCCTTGGTGTTGGTCAGCTCCAGCGATCGCCTGGCTCGGGCGCCATTGGCCGCCATTGGAGGGGAGGACGAGGACGAGGCGAGGTTGGAGTAGCCATTCATCTCGAATGGTTAATGAAACCTTGAGCTTCTTGGTTGGATCTGGGTTCTTGACGCCTGTCTAGCAGCGGAGCTGTTTCGATTTGTAGGTTTGCAAATGGAGCTGCTGAAAGTCCGTGTGCGTGCTGAGATTTGTAGGACAAAATCATGGACAATTGAGTAGATGAACCCTGTGGAAGCATCCAAGATTTGGCCAGAAATTTTTATTCACCTCTTGTCTCCTTGTCTCTCTAATCCAAGATGCACGTACTTCTATACCACTTGGTGAAGGATTTGTTATGGGGTAACTTATGTTAAGTAGTATGGTTAACGAGTTTAAGTTATATTGTTTTTCAGCTCGTTGGTTTAGTTTGGTCTGGTAATTGGTCGGTGCCCCCGCCCCCGGGGGGGGGTTAATTATGGGTGGATTCTTCAAGTGTCAGGTCAGGTCCTCAGTTTATTATTTGTGGATTAGAGAGATGCCTGTTGGAAGATGAAACAGATTACTCTATTCTAGTGGTTTTATATTTGCATGGCCACATGATTATGGTAGTTTAATAGGTCTATGTTCGTGTGTCTTTGACTCCAGGCTGCAACTGAGAGTTCCGTGCAACGGCACTAGGCTTTAGGCCACGTTAGACTATGCCGATCAGGCATAGTCACCCTATCGTGCCATGCCAGCACCACTCGCCTCCGACGAGCCCCATCATGGCCTAGAGTATGCTGGGCTATAGTCGGCCCGTGTTAGCATGGACACGGCACACGACGCTTGTCTGCCACCACACGCCACTCGATTGTCGCCATCGCTTGCCCACCTTGGACTCGTACTGGCGACGTAGAGTTGGAGGTGGCGTTGACATTGAGGACGAGTGGCGGGCGATGGATAGCGACGGGATCTGGACCCGGGCGGCAGATCCAAAGGCCGGTGGTGCCAATAGGCGAGCTTCGATGGTGGAGGATGAGGATGAGGGAGCTAAGGAGATGCGGCTCTGGGGATGGAGGAGGAAGGCGAGGGGCGGTCCGTAGACTCCCATCCTCCCACACGCTCTACCTTGGGCGTAGGGGTGGAAACGAGCCGAGCTAAGCTCGGTCTGGCTCGGGTGAACAGTAGGCTCGGCTCGGCTCGTTTCCGAAACGAGCTACGCGAGGGGCTCAGCTCGGCTTGAAATGAGGCTCGAGCTGGCTCGCGAGCCTGAACGAGCCAAAATGGCTCGGAGTTAACAGAGGCACAACAGAGCAGGCACATTCACCGAACGAGCCAAAATGGCTTGAAGTTAACCAAACGAGCCAAAATGGCTTGAAGTTAACCAAACAAGCCAAAATGGCTTGAACTTAGCCAAACGAGCCAAAATGACTTGAATTTAGCCAAACAAGCCAAAATGGCTTGAACTTAGCCAAACGAGCCAAAATGGCTTGAACTTAATCAAACAAGCCAAAATGGCTTGGAGGAGGTCGCACGGATGGAAGGACGTCGCCCTCGCGCGTGGGGACGATGGAGCTTGGGGAAGGACGGCAGCCGCCTGCCGGGCGCGTGGGGAAGGACGGAGATCGGGCGCGGGGGGACAGATGGCGGCCGCGCGCGGGTGGAAGGACGGCGATTGCTCGCGGGGGAAAGACAGCGACCGCGCGTGGGGGAAGGACAGCGGGTGCACGCGGGGGAAAGACGGCGTCGGCGGCCGAGCGTGGGGGAAGGACGGCGATCGGCCGATCGCCACGGTGGCCGCGCGAGCGACTGGGTTAGCGTTAGGGTTGGCCCGACCAAGTGACCGCACTCGCTTTCGAAATCGATCGATCGCACATTCGCACCGCACTCGCTTTCGACTGGGCGACTGGGCCGACCAGGCAACTGGGGACTGCGCTGCTCCTACTCGTGGCCCAGCTCGCACGAGCCAACGAGCAGCTCGCGAGCGGCTCGAGCTCGGCTCGTTTTTTCCCCGAGCTACAGACCGGGCTTGGCTCGGCTTGAAACTTCTCGAGCCTGAGCCGAGCCGGCTCGAGCTCGTTACGAGTCGAGCCGGCTCGCGAGCTTCAAGCCAATTGTCCAGCCCTAGTTGGGCGCCGCCGCCGCTTACCCGCCTCAGAGGAAGGCGAGGCCACAAGGAAAAGAACAGGAGAGGAGAGAAAAAGAAAGGACGCACCGACGTAGGAAAAGAAAAGGAGAGGAGAGAAAAGTGGAAAAAAGAAAAAGAGGAGAAAAAAGGGAGGGAAAGGGGCAAACGAAAAAAAAGAGGAGCAGAAAGGGGGGAAAGAAGGAAAAGGATGAATTTTAAGTAATTGTGTGAAAATATAGACACGTAAATATTTAGATAAAATGTGAATTTTTCTCAAAATTTTACTGATACAATGTTACTGCCTCATTAATAACCTTATGTCTCAGAATGGGGTTCCCCCTTACATGCATACATACTAACTACTCTCCGATGTCAAGATCGTTCATGTGTTCCAGATCAACGTAAACTTGCACAATCTCAAGATTCTTTTATTGATGTTGTTGTCGCTTTTTTGCCAATTCCTAATCCTTGACGCAAGTGATTGCCTCCACCATCTTGGACATGAGGAACGACCTCCCTTACTCAATTATTCTACCTACCATACTGAATGTCAGTTCCAAAGAGACGGTGGACACCAAAACCAGTAGAACATTCAGTGTGAAATGGCACAACACAAGAAATATCCGCTTGTTGTTCTTCTATCACTCGAGCAAGTTTATCTTGCCTCTACCAGAAAGGTTAGTATTTGTGGTTGTAAAATTATGCTCCAAGTAGTTGTTTTGCTCTAAAATATAATTCAACTTTGGGATACCTAAGACTAGGAGGATGAAAAACTAGACTTACCCTTTAGCTTCTTCCACAAGTGAGCTGTCAAGTTTGTTTTGGCTTGTTGCGCCTACTATGAGGCCTCAGATCTTACATAGCTACCCATCTTGTCATGATAAAAGCAATAAGCTTTGCAATAATTAAGCTTCAAGTACCCCGCCCCTCCACCTGTACGAGTAGTTAATTAAGCTTTGCAATAATTATAAATTATGATCTCTAACATTTAGCCATCTCGAATTTGTGGCTCTAGGTCATGTGCTTCCAGCATGGCACCCTTCGTCTAGCGGTACCGATGCCTAGCTCGAACCCACCAATGTTGCCAATTATGGATGGGGAAGAGAAGTTTGACATCCCCATTGGCTCTGGACTGCCTTGGTACTCCTCGTTGCCCTCTGTGCCATCCATATAATGGTCCCCCATACCATAGCCTTTCATACTTGAGGAGAGCTGATGAGCACTAATGGGAGTCAGAGTTAGAAGAGGACAAGGGGAGCAGTGGAGGGAGCATCCATAGCTGCGCCCCGTTGCTGCCTTTGTGCTGCAACTGCTCGATAGCATATTGCTATCGAGCATGGCCGCTCCTGTCGCCGCCTTCGTACTGCGACTCCTCGATAGCATACCACTATAAGCTTTCTATTGTACATGCTATTGAGACTACTGAGTAGATAAAAGGGAGAAGAGAAGCTTGGTGCTTTGGTGGTGAAGAAATGAGTGGATGAGGTAGGTTTACAGCCATGGAGGAGGAGAACGTTGTATCTGCCTGTTATTTCTTAGCCTCCATCACTCCTCTACCTTCTTCATTTGTTCTATCTTGTCATTACAATGGGTAGGCCACCGTTACAAAAGCTACTTCTTGGCCATTGCTTCTCTCCCTCCCCGCCCATTTCTTATCTGCTCCATCTTGTTACTGGTAGCATGCTAGCTACTAGCAAATAATTCAACCCACCGCCTCTCTCATTTTCCCTCTTCGCCTCCTTGACTGCCTCTCCCTCACCCCACCCCCTCCCCCATTGTCTCTCCTCCTGTCCCCCAGATCACCCGTCTCCTCCACTGCCTCTCCCCACCCCACCCACCTCCCCCACCTCGTGTGTGACCTAGATCTAAGTTGGCAATGTGCATGTGGGGACATGGCTGCCAAATCGGCGGCGAGGGTGGGGCTAAGGTGGGCTGTGGGGGAGGGATGAGTGGACGGCGATGGTTTGGTGCCCTCCCCTGTCCTTGACAATGATGATAGTGGTGGCACGATAACAACATCCATGGCCTTGGTCTCCTTCCCCTCTCAATGGCATCGATGGTGGCAGCACGACGACGATGACCACAATGAGGTACCTGCTCTCCTTCAGTGCGACGCAATGGATCCTCTCCTCTATCTCCAACGCCCACGTCGATGTCATTGCTTGCACGACACCGCGTGACGTCAGCTTCAAGCCTTCTCAACGTGGAGGGTATCCTTGCGTCGCCCGCACCCGGATTTGGCATGACAGGGGATGGCGGTGCACAGTGGCCTTGGTGCGGTAGGGCATGGCGAGGAGGCTGGAGATGAGGATGCCGACGACAACGAGCCCATGGACACATGGTAACAAGGACAATGACGATGGTGTTAGACTTCTGACAAGGTATGGGTACTATCTCCCTCCTCCACTCCAGCTATTTCCATAGTCCACCGTTCCCCGGCGTCCACACGCCCAATCATGTGTCGCCTCCGTGCTACCCGCCCTGCCGTGCCACATTCGTACCGTGCCGACCTGAGCATGGCCCAATTGGTCGAATCGTGCCGTGCCACCCAACAGACCCACATTCTAGGCCTAGCATGGCCCGCCATTCTTGCCATGCTGAGTTGGCCCAAAACTTGTCATGACGTGCTTGAACCAAGCCATACCAGCCATGACATGGGCTGGCCAGAAAAACCCGACCTAATTTCCACCCCTGCAGTGCTGAAGTCAGGATTCACATGCCGATAATGTTACCCTCGTTGAGAATCGGGGGGAAAACATGTACTTTCAATCATGTCAGTGAGCAGGAACGGTGGGCAAAGACATGCAACATCTCGTGAAGACGAATCATCTGCAGAGTGGAAATATATAGGAGCACGTAATGCAGCCTGTCGGCCAGTCAGGATGCTCCATTACCATTGGTGTAATTTGTTCGAGGCTTTGGTTAGATGTAATGTAAGTGCAATTTACCGCACAGTCCGGCTTTGGTGTGCTTGATTCGAGTTTGTTTGCTAACCACGAATGTGACAGCAAGTACAGTTTAGCCCCACGCTCTGTAGCCATGCTTGAAAAGCAGAACACAGGTGTTTTGCGGTGTTTTACAGCCGAGCTTTGGCACGTCCACGGCGCAGGCCCCAAAAGATGATGCATCCAAACGACTTGAAATTTGAAAAGGCGAATCTTTCAGACCAGAAGAATGGCCTTCTCATCTCAAGCAGATGACGAACAAGAAGAAGAATGGCTTTCGCATAGAGAAGACATGCATTGCCCATCTACGACTTGAGCATCAGGCAATCAGATCATCAACGCAACACTTCGTCATGCGCATACCAACTTCTCCCAGCATTTTTTACATCTTAATTACCCTTTATACACTCAAACAGGACACCACGTATCCATGTCAAAGAGAGTCATGGGGGCACGAAGGAATGGAGATGGTCATGGGGAGGCCAACGCACCCCTTCCCTGCGGCAAGGAAGGAGAGGCGCCGGCTGCGCCAGGAACGTCGGATACGGCTGTCCCGGCATCAGCACCGTCAGATCCGCGGTCAGCACTGGTTCCATCTGCAAAGCGAAAACCGACGAGTCTTTCAGGTCGCACATCTTGCAACGTAGCCAGCAACGTACGTAGATATGTAAATGTTACTGACACGAGCGTGACAGGACGTGCACATGTTGTTTCTACTGGCAAGACGCATGTGCACGACCACAGAGTGTGACAAACAGTGGCGTTCCTACGCCAGAATCTCACCTTGGGCGAATGCCGGACCTTGTCCGGCGAGCCGTCGTCGTGCGGGTGCCGGCCGGAGCGGGACGACTGGCCGTGGCCGTCGTCGTCGCCGTCGCCGTCGTGGGAGCCCCGGGAGGAGGCCCTGCCTGGCTTGATGAGGTGCTCGAAGATGGCCATGAGGAGGAACATGGAGATGAGGATGGCGGTCGCCGTGAAGCCGAAGGAGATGGCGCTGGCGTTCGTGGAGGTGCCGAGGTCCTTCATGGAGGAGACGGCCGCGGCTTCGTCGCTGACGTCGCCTGCCGCCGGCTCTGACGGGGTGGCGTCCCCCATCCACGGCCGTGGCCTCTGTCCCGCAAAGCCACTCATGGCTAGCTGCTGCTCGCTCGCGCAGTTCTTGGCTGTGCCAATTTGCGAAGCTTCTCTGTGCTCGCCTAGGCAGAGGGAATGCAGGCATCAAATACGGTTGAGTTCCTCCTTACCTAACCATGCGCGTGTGACGCTTGTGAAGAGATATCACGTTCTACATGTGAAGAGCTAGAGAGAAAAAAAAATGAAAAATGCAGCATGATTCGTTCCTTCCATTCATTTGTTTTTCGTAAGCAAAAGTGGTTGGATAGACATTGTGCTGTGGCAATCTGAACCAGAACGTGAAATTCAGTAACTTTTAGCATTTTCTCAGCTTCTCCTGTTTCCTGTGTCTCATCGAGAATAAAGCTGAAAAGCATGCATAAAGGGAAAGGAAAGAGCAGAGAAACAGAAGTACTGTCTGAAATCCGAGTAACTACTCATTCCTGAACCCAGGAGTCAGGAGTATCTAACTCGCAGGCAAAAGAAACTCACCTTTAGCACTAGTACTGCCCTTCAGCAGCCAAGAAGCAGCAATTGCCTACTTGCCGGCGCCTCACCTAATGTGTGAGCCAGGTGGTGTTTGCCAAATGCCAAAAACCTACAAGATGAGCAATAGCTTGGGCTGTCTCTACTTAAAGGGAGGGACTGGCACAATCAAAAGCGAGATTTCACTTGGGCAATGGTGGTGGTGTGGCCGTGTGGAGTGGTAAAGAGGGAAGGAGGAAAAGGAAAAGGTGGAAGAACAAAAAGAGTGTGGGGGATAGGCTGCCACCTTCTACAGAAAAAACAAGAGATGATAAAGAGATTTCAACAGTTTGATGGGAAGACAAGGCTGCAAGAATGGTGCAAAAAAATAACCCCAGAATCATGTTTGGGCACCTCAAAAGAGTGGTTCCTCACTCCATGCACACCCTATAGTAACCCACATGATCCTAAGACCATTGTGTAGTTGTAGGATAGGGGAAGAAAGGAGGAGGAAATGATTAAAACGGCCCAACCAGCAAAGCTAAAGAATGAAAAAGGCAGAAAAAGCAGCACATAAAAAGAATGGAACTCTGGCCTTGTGCAGGATCCAATCAGATATTGAGTCAAGTGTGAAGAAAATAATGGTGAATGTCAGGTCGCTCAGGTCATTGGCAGTGTACAGCTCCTGCTAAAAGGATTCTACATCATTAACTATTGTCCGAGTCTAGAAAATACCGTTTTGTCTGCAAAATCAACTTAATGGCCTGATCAATATGGCTTCAGTTTCTGGCTTCAGCTTATTTTTGCACTATTTATAAATTTCGTTTTTTTCGGAACTTTTGACTTTTTTTGAGTTTTTTTACCGGTTCTTTTTTTCCTCGTATTTGTTTACATTATACGTGATGGGCTAATATGTTTTTTCTATTTTTAAATTTTTTTAAATTTAATTATGGTAAATAAGCTTCTGTCAGCTACAGTGCTTTTTTCAGCCAGCTAAAGTGTTTTCAGCCATAAGCCATGAGGCTTTCAGCCGAACCGATCACCACCATAACCTTCAACTTGGTGGTGTTCAGTTTAACGATGACTTATAGATTTTTTTTATTGTAGTTAATATATTTTTCACTACAATTAATAATTGTTTATTTGATATAATTAAATTTAAAAATTAAAAATAGAAAAAATAAGTTAACACATTATGAACAATGCGAAATAATACGAGAACAGTGTATGTAGATGATCTGAATATCATCGGGACAATAAAAGACATAAAAGAAGTAAGTTCTTACCTCGAGTCAGAATTTGAAATAAAAGATTTGGGTAAAATCAAATACTGCTTAGGCCTACAACTTGAGCATGTTCCTAAAGAAATATTAGTACATCAGTCAGCATACACCCAGAAGGTGTTAGAAAGGTTCGGCTTTGAGAAGGCATACCCATCAAAAATACCAATAATCGAGAGGTCTTTACAGTAAGAAAAAGATCCATACCGACCTAGGAAGACGGGGAGAAAGTCCTGAGACCGGAAGTCCCATACTTAAGTGCAGTAGGAGCACTTACATATTTAGCAAACTGCACTAGATCAGATATTGCATTTGCCGCAAACCTGTTCACAATGCATAGTGCAAAACCTACCAAAAGGCATTGGCATGGAACAAAAGACATCTTCCGATACCTCCAAAGAAGCAAGGATCTTGGATTGTTCTACAGAAAAAAAATTAAGATTTGAACTTAATTGGCTATGCAGATGCTGGGTACCTATGAGACCCGCATACCGCAATACCACAAACAGGCTATGTATTCATGTGTGGTGGACCTGGAATTTCCTGAAAATCGTCTAAGTAAAGTCATGTAACGATTTCGACAAACCACTCAGAAATTTTAGCACTGTATGAGGCCGCAAGTGAATGTGCTTGTCTCCGATGAATGATTCACCACATCAAGCAGTCATGTGGGATAAATATTATACAAGCTCCAAATTTTTTTATGCTCATGAACTGTAAAAGATGGACGAAATTAAAATACTTCATACTAAATCATGTGAGAATCTGACAGATTTATTCACAAAATCACTCTCTGCATCTAATTTTGAAAGATGCGTACAAGGAATTGGAATGATAAGACTTAGAGAAGTGTAAAATTCAGGGGGGATTTTCTCAAGCCCGTTATTAAACCTTGATCATGAAGATCGAGTACCCAAAGAATAATTCATAAAGATTGAACGAAATTGGGTAGATTGTATTCTTTTTCTCTTGACGAGTTTTCCTAAAGTTTCTCGATCAAGGTTTTTAATAAGACAATTCGTGTAACGCAGAATAACATGTATCATATACTTTTTCTCTAAATTTTTCTTACTGGGTTTTTATGGAGTTTTAATGAGGTATGAATATGTCAGATTAGTGACCAATGAGGAGTGTTAGGAAACCTGGGTCTAGACTTGAAGTCTTGGCCCATAGTGGCTATTTTGTATACGAAATCAGAAAGAAAGGAATAAAGAAAGACCAGGAGTTCTCTCTACCTCTCTGTGTTTCAATCTACTATTTTCTGTCTTCTGTGATTGATCTTATTTTGCATAAGCAGAGAAATCGATGGACTGGTCGTCAACGACGGTTCCTCAACAAAATTATCCAAATCTGCACGCGCTACAGCACCCTGTGATACTGTTCATGTGTACCTAATACAGTACCATATAGACACTATTTATGTGTTACAGTATCGTAGAGTGTTCACGCCAGTGGCGGACCCAGGATTTGAATCCAGGGTATACCTAACTAAAAAATTATTATCCAGCAAACCCCAACCACTTCACTACGCAATTTTGCAAACAAGCACGAATTTGCACACCTGCAACAACAAAGAAGAAGAACAATCCTAGGCTTAAACCAACTCCAACCACTACCCCAGTATCCCCAATCGCCATCGGACTTGTTCAACCAACCCCACACACGAACAAAGATCGAAACACCCAATCCCATCACATCAATATGCCTGAGAGGTGTTACGGAAAAGGAAGGAAACAAGAAGAAGAGAGAGAAGGAATCGCACCAGAGACGAAGAGGTTGGAGGAGGGGTCGGCCTTCGGGGGCGGGGTCGGTGCCTTCGGCGGCGCGAAGGCCAGGTTGCGGTCGCCGGTGTCCGCTTGCTCTGCTCCTCGGCTCTTCCTGCGGTCGCGGCCTGCGGAGGCGGAGGCAGAGGCGAAGGCGCCGAGGCGAAGGCCGAGGCCGAGGCGGAGGGAGCCTGGTGGAGGTGGAGGCGCCGAGGAGAAGGCCGAGGCGGAGGCGGAGGGAGCCTGGCTGAGGCGGAGGCGGAGGCGGACTGGCGGAGGCGGATGGGCGCCGGCGGAGCGGGTAGTCATGGGCCTATATGGACTACCCGCTGGGCCCGCCCCTGGTTCACGCTATAGTGCCTCGTACTGCTCATGCCCTACGGCTTGTTGGGATCGTACACCGTAACACTTTTGCACTAACGGCATAAATTTGCCTAGTTGGCTACCAAATTAGCATGGTCTCTCACGCATCTCTCCCCCCTTGACTCCTCACCCTCTTCAGTAGATCCTCTCGCCTCCACCTTCGCTTTTCGCCGGCGTTGGCGATAGGAGGCGACAAATGGTGGGCCGTGGAGACCGAGGAACCGGTCAGCGACGAGCAGACGTCTGGCGATGAGTCTCCCGATATATGCATGTTCGACCATGGCGGCTCCATCGAATCCTGATCCACAATGGCGGCGGAGGTCTCAATCCTAGTTGCAAACTTGCAATCCTAGCGGCGGTGGCTCCCGAATCAGATCCACGGCAATGGCGAGCTATACGTGCTCCATGGCAACTGACCATGCTGCAGAAGAAGACAAATGGCAGCGACCACGGGGAGTGCTCAGAGGAAGCCGGCGACAACGGCAGGCTCGGAGTGGTCGGTGTGGTAGCAGGTATGACTGGCGATAGTGACCATGGAGACACGCAGGGTTTGTCAACGTCTTTGGGTTTCTTGACGGTGGAATGGTGGGATGATTCCAGCGACGATGTGCACTCCGTTGTACAAGCTTCTCTCCCTCTGTATATCTGATCTAGACATAAACTGGTCAGTGGCAGACCCAGGATTTTTAGGCTGGAGGTACAAAGTTAAGAATCTATGGAGTATATATATAAGATAGAGAATTTTAATACACATAATATATATATATCTCATATAGTTAACCAAATAAACAATCACTCATAAGCAATAAATGCAATTTCCAATATAAATTTGATTGACTTAATTTGTAGTGAACACTGAATAGAGTACATGAAACAACATCAATGCAAAACTGACCTGGATGGCATTGGCAATGTATTAAGTATAAAATGACATTGTAGAATACTAGAATACCAACCTTGTGTGCAGGGGCGGCATGGCCGTCGGGAGCGCCGCCACCATTGAAGCTGGAATAGGGGAGGAGCTGCCGCCACCGCCTGGCCGTGGGGACTTCTTCGCCGCCGTCGATGCAGTGTCGGGCCTGTCGGCCATTGGGTGTGGGCCGTGGGCACCCGGCGCCGCGCCGCCGCCGGTAGCCGTTCGCCACATCACCGGAGACGAGCTGACGAGGAGGGGGCGAGCCCGGAGACGAGCTGACGAGGAGGGCTGGAGGGGCGAGCGGCGAGCCCGCGCCGAGCGGCGCAGCGCGACCGCTGCGGGCTCGTGGGTCAGGCGAGTTCGGGACTTGGGGTCTTGGCGATTGGCGGCTCCCGCTCCGCGGCTGTGCAAGAGAAGAGAGTCAGATAGATGGAGAGCAAGACAGGAGGCGGCATGAGAGGAGAGACTGAGGCAGCCAGGCAGAGGGAGGAGGCTACGATTAGGGTTAGGTTAGGAAATGCCAATTGGACCTTTTGGCTAGTGGGCTGAATTTGCTAAATGCTAATCTAGCTTTTTTTCTATATATATGAATTATATATTATATATAGTTGATTTTTTACAAAAAATTTTGAGGGTACAACTGTACCCCATGTCCCACTGTGCGTCCGCCCCTGTTGGTACTAGTTTTGACAGATAAATGCCATGCATGATCTAATTATCAGTATCACTGCAAGAGCAGATGAAAAGAAACGAAACGAATCGCTTTAAGCATCTCTATGAGTCAGTGCCACTGGCTTATCAGCTCCAGTATGATGCCTAAGTATGTGTACAATGCAAGTTAGGCTCTCTGGTGCACAGAGGGACAGGAGCCCGGTTGCCCCAACATGTCAACTATTCAATTAAAAGCCAATGTCTGAGGAAGCGTATGGTACCCCAGGTCCCAACTCCTAACCACATTCAACTAACCCGCTCGTTTTAACAATGGCTTCTAGCTTTTAATTTATTATTTTTTAATTTTTTTGTCTTTTAAATTTTTTGGGTTTTTTTGTCTTTTTTTCTTGTATTTCTTAGCATTGTTCATGATGGGCTAATCTGTTTTTTCTATTTTTAAAATTTTTCAAACTTAATTACAGTAAATAAAACATCGTCAGCTACAGTAAAAAAATCATAAGCCATCATGGAAATGACAACACCTAGGTCCGAGGAAGTAAGTGTATGGTACCCCAGGTCCCCAACTCCTAACCAGCATTCAACTAAAATTCATATATACAAAACTATGCTATGCAGTTTGATATCATTTCTCCCGGGTACCCTCAAGTCTTGGTCTTCATGGTTCAGTTCCAAAGCTGAACTGAAAAGTGAGATACTCGGAGCCCATGCTGCACAAATCCCACACATTGAGGTGCGTCAAAATCTCACTTAGGATCATCTTAGGAAACAGCAGATCCGCCAAAAAGCTGTGTGTCAATTGTCAGTGGACTAGCTAATCTATATTCTTCCACTTTTCGGCATGGTATATCGTGGTAATCATCAGTATATCTACAAATGACTGCGTTGTGTCTACTAGTAAAATGAGTATAGGACCCTATATCTTATTACCACACTTGGGTTATGGTAAGTTTTTTTTAATCACAAGTACAATAGAAACATACTCACAGGCACACACACATAACTTTTCACACATACGCACTCGCAAACACCTACGTGTGTGTTCAATGCACACACCAAGACAGAGCGGAGCTCTCAAAACCTCAGAGAGTATGAGCACACATATTAACTACTGAAAGTATCCATACACATATGTCCTCTGAGAAATACTGTTTAAATGAACAGTATCCAAAGAGTTTTGTTCAAATAAACATTACCCGTAAAATAAGACACAGGTTGGCAGCCCAAGCAGGCGAGCTGCACGTCGGAAGCCTCACCATCGGAGCAATGCTTGGTCCTCGGTGATGGTAAGTTGGTAACTGATGATTAGGCATCCATGAAACTACTTCCTTATCATAACATTCTTTTTTCCGTACGAACTTGTTTTGTCCTGTCTCCTCTCCCTGAACAACATCTAAGGCTATCTAGATAAAATAAGGGAAGGCTATTGTAATTTCATAATCCTGCCTCTAAAGCGAGTAATTGGAAAGATAAATAAAGTGCAGTTTCCACTAAAATCTTAGCACGCCATGCTTTAGCCTTGAGCCCTCGAGAGCACTGGCTGCCGAGGACAAGAGCATCAATGAGGGCCATATACTCCTTGTCCGTGCACGATTAGTTTACAAAACTCAAGAACATACGCTTCCATACATCTGTAGTCTCCAGGATTGATGCCGACAATAAAAAAGGTAAATATTTCTTGAAACCAAATACAAAGTAAAAGGGGAAAAAGTAAAAACAAAAAAAAAACAAAATTAAAAAGACTTCTAGCTTCTAAAAGTCGGAAGCCAGAAGCCTAGCCCGGATTGTACTGGGCCGCGATGGAAAAGAAGGTACTCCCTGTATGAGATGGGATTAGCAATGATCATCGAAGGCAAGGCATAACAGAACGACGTGCTAGGTAAAAGCCTGGACCAGATGGAGCCAGAGGAATTAAAGAATGGGGATTGCCACACGGAGAGCAGAGATTTAGGTGCAGACAGGAGGATTAGACCGGATCGGTTGGGCGTTGAATCGTTTCTGAATTCTGTAAACCCTATCATATCAAACTGAAGATGATTATATCTAATATCTATATTGCTATCTAGGACGTGAAAAGAAGAACCGGGGAAGAGAGGATGCTGCGTTCTCCGAAGACCGCACATGCATGTGGCGGGCCTCGCGTGTCCTCTTCCCCACACCGTGTAGAAAAAAGAGATGGAACAAAAAGAACATGAAAGTGAAAGGATGGATAGTAATGTACGTGCATGAAATAATTTAGCAAAAAAATCCACCCTACATGAACAGGTCTTCACTGAAGTCCTATATTTCGTCTCAAAACGCAACTGGACCAGGTCTCTGAATAAGTGAATATGCAGGAATAGGATAAAGGCTGTGCTTTCAGAGGACACATGACGAATAAAAAAACTCTCGACGTGAGAGAGTTTTTTTATTCGTCGTTATGATCGAGTGGTCAAGGAGACGGATTCGAAATCTGTTGGGTTTTCACTTTTGCCCGCGCATGTTCGAATCCTGTTGTTGACGTCCTCTTTCTTTGGCCTTTTTTTATATACGGGGAACTCGGTGCCGTCAGTGTGTAATGGAATCAGATGCAGTCGAATATCGTTTAATCTATGGTCCCGCTCGGTTGGGTTGAAAAACTGTGGTTTATAGTTAAAATTATACTATAGCGGTTGAAATTTTACTGTAGCTAAAGGTGGCTTATTTGATGTAATTAAATTTAAAAAATTAAAAATAGAAAAAATATGTTAGATCATCACGGACAATACAAACGAATATGGGGAAAAAACCGGCAAAAAAGCTCAAAAAAGCCAAAAGTTCAGAAAAAGACGAAATTTATGAATAGTGGAAAATAAACCAGAAGCTAAAGCCGAAATATCTTATTTAATATTTTTTTCTTTGAGATGAATATAAATAATGCTAGGCAGTTAGTCCTTGGTAGCCCAGTACATCGGAAAGAAACCAACAGACGCCGGACCGGTGTGTATATACTTACGAATATCATTCCATCATGATCGTCCGAATAGAGTATGAAGACATGGAAGAGCCGTAGTTTGAGCCTGAACAGTACTTTTTAGACCAACCAACTTGTGAGCTATGCAAGTCGATACTTTGATTATGTTGAATTTACATTTAATGCAAATTACATTGATTTTAACTTATCAAATTACATGTTTTAATTTATTATGTAAATTTATATTCACATTAATATTTTAGTTACTTGCCCATTAATAACAGCACTACTATGTCGCACCCCCTTGACATTTGACAAATAATACTTGTCACCGTAGAAATTATGGTAAGCATACTAGTATAAGTTGTATCTAACCACCATACTTAGTTTTGCTTAGATACTATGGGGGTATGAACTTGTCCTGACATCATTTCAAATATGAACATTTGATTTGAGCAGTCATTGGGGAGAAGTGATTGGTATGTTGAATTAAAATATTTTATGCTCCCAAAACTCTCAAACTTATTTTATACCTAGGCGGATGGTAAGAGATGTTAGTACGGATGTAGCACGAGAATGTGTGATTTGTGGTAGAAACCGCCCAACTAACCTCAAGAACTTAATGTTGTAACCATTTTTTAGTGTAAAATAGTGCAACCATAAGTCTATAATGTGTATGATATGGCTAAATAATTTGCATCGACTCGGAGAGGTTGTGCCAAAAAAGTTGAACACGAGTCGTATCGCTGGATATAAACCACCGTGCGGTGCAAGAGTGGGCCTCTAGAGCATGCGTGGTGTGGGGAGCTCAGGGGGTTCAGGGTTGTGGGAAACTTCACCACCTTGGACATTACAGGGAAGATCTGGATTTTAGATGTTAACATGCTTAGGGGCCGCAGATGAGGACAGACCAGAAGTAGAAATTAATATAAACATATAGATAGTTACTTAGTACTGAGCTAAAGTCTGACATGAAATGACAGGCTTTAGCCCATATCTGAGTCAGGTGGACTAGCTCAGTATGACCTATGTCCCACCACTGAGCCCGTCTGTCCGTGTGGTGCTGTGCCGGTCCGTGGCAGCGGCACTGCGGCAGCGCTGCACGCGCGCGTTTTGGCACTGGCTGATGGCCTGTGTCCATCCGTCCACCCGCAGGTGCGCGCGGCCGTCGCGTCCCAAGTGGCGGAAATGGGTGGAGACGGGATAAGTCGTGCGCCTGCCGCAGAAACCGAGCGGTGGCGTGGGCCGCGTCGACGTTCTTGTACAGGCCCGTTCGGCCAGTATCTGTAAAGGCTGCCTTCGCGGTCGACCCGGTGCCAAATTGTGTAGGTGGGGATGGTTGGTGGCAGGTTGGCCTAAATTATCACAGATTAACTTTTGGCCTAATTATGTGCACCATCATGATGAATGACATCATTTTGATAGTCCTGATCGGATGGTTGAACAAAGCAATCTTTGAACACCATTGTGTTAAAAGTACTACAGCCCAAATGACGTTGCAGCTTTGTTGAGCAGCCACAGATTCCAAGAGAAATCCACTGCTCTCATAAACAAAGTTCCAATCCGTGGTAAGAAAAAAAAGGTCACCGGAAACACTAGGTTCGTTCAGTGTGGTCTTTTTAGTACCACCTCGCTTGTTCATGCTGCGAAACATCAGCTTAAATACCCAACGGACCGGTTCTTTCATGCCGAGCTCTGTTGTGCGGGCTTGTAACCCATGTGGGGGCATGTAGGTGGTGTGGATGTTCGGTGCGCACTCTGGTTCTGGGCTTGTGTGTAATCTCTGCTAGCCTGCCCGTTCCAAGTTGGGTAACGGGCGAAGGGGCTTTTGCGAAAAGCCTTGGCCTCACTGTCCCTGAAGTGGCCGGCATAGCGTGAGGCTGGCTTCACAGAGCAACAATCACTGCCCACTTCCAACAGTGGCGCTCTGGGCCAGTGTACTACTGCTACAGACCACCATCTTTTTTTAAGTTTTGGTCGTCCGCGCCTGAACACGAGGTTAATGGACGCACGGCCGCACTGGAAAGCGCGCGCGCAGTTGGGCCAGGACAAGCCTGGGCCAACTGTTGGATAGGCGGTTAGGCCTGGTACATCGAAAAGAAACCATCAGACGCCGGGCCGGCAACGCACGTGCGTGCCGCGCGGCCGTTGTGAAAAAGCCCACGTACGACGCGCTTCGCCGCTCGGTGCGTTTCACTTGCACGCGGCGGCACCTTGGCCCAAGTCTGTTTCGTTTTCGGAAGCCCATGCGCCTGCCCAACTCTCGGTTGCCATCTCGCGTTTCGGGCCCTTCTTGGGTCTCGGCGCTATCGACGAGGGAAACGCACTGTGCGTTGAGTACATGGCATGGAAGTTAGTTAAAAGTAGCACTCTTGATTTCAAGAATACCATATCTAGTCCTCAAACAACAACAATTTTATTTATAGCCTACTCCCTCACCGCGAGATTTCCAGGCGCTGACACATGTTAATCGTGCGGTCGGAAACCGCACGACAGTGAAATCGTGCGGTCTCCGACGGCATGACTACTATTCATCGGGAGATCGTGCGGCCGGGAACTGTACGACCACCGTTCGCTCGAGTCGTGTTGTCCCTGATCGCACGACTTGCATGCATACAGTGTTTTGGTTTAGATGATGCGTGCGTTTGTCTGCTTTTAATGAGGTTTAAAATTATGTTTTTTTATGTGAGGGAAACGCGTGGTGAATTCTCTCGTCTTCTCCTCTTTCTTTTGCAGGGAGCTTCATTTTTTTTTTTACACTTGCATTTTGCAATCTGATATATTTTTCGCCTGTGAAGAGTCGAAGAGAGCACTGAGCACGCGATCCCTGAATGTCGAACGCTCGACAACCTCAGAGCTTACATGCAGAAACCATAATGTCATGAAACCCTCGATTGATTCCAACGAACAACCCAATGGAATCCATTATTGGAGTTTTTCAGGTTTTATGCTCATCATTAGCGAAAAAGAAAGTAGCGCCGTATATATAGTTGGATTATAGTTGGCTGGTTGAGTGGCCATACACATGTGCCCTTTTTGCGCTTTCTTTCTGGTTAGGAAAACACGCGCGCGCACCCACTCTGCACTCGAGCTTACGGGGCCTTCTGTGTAACATCCTATTTTTGGCTATTCAAAATTTTTGAATGAAATTTGCTGATTTGATCCCCTTTCCAAATTTTGGCAAGAACAGAATTTATAATTCAGAATTGAAACTCAAAATGAAATTCAAACTTAGAATTCAAAATCATATCCGAATTCAAATTTCAATTTTAAAAATAAAAAAATCAAATAATTAACTTGGGCCAAGCCCATATTTCTCCCCCTCCTCTCCTTCCCCTGGCACACCCCGACCCACCTGCGCCACACCCACGCACGCACGCTACATCGGCCCATGCCCGCAGCCCGCGCTACCCCGCACCGTGCGCTCGCCACAGTGCCATGCTCCTGTGCCACGCCGCATGCCATGACTGCGCCATCTCCGCGCTACATGCCCATGCGCCCTTGCCTCACGCCACATTGCTCGCACCGTCCGAGCACAGTGCACTGTCATCGTCGCATTCAGCTGCTGCGCCTCCCCCTGTGCTTGCACAATCCCCCGCTGCTCTGCTTAGCTATTCAAGCCGCCGAGCTCTCCTCTCCCTCCCTTACACCGCCAACTCTCCCACTCCCATGCCATGTTTGCGCCAAGCTCAAATTAAGCTCATCGTTGCTGCCTCCGAGGCCCACCGTGCCCCCCATCGTCGCCAAGCCATTCCAATGAACCCCTCCCATTCTCGAGCATGTCGGCAAGTTCGCCTTGCCTTCCTCACCCTGCCCTCTCAAGCAATTTCAATTTCTCTCCTTGTAGCTCACCGGCGCCACCTTTCATAACTCTAGCCGCCTGGTCTACTCGCCAAACCGTTGCACCTCCGCTCGATTCCCTTCGGCCGAAGCTTCCCCGTGATTTTCTCTCCACGTCCTCACCTTCAAGTTCAGTCACTGCCGCCCCTAGCTCGCCGGCTCCATGAAGGCCATCATGTCGCCTCAGGCTCTCGCCGTTGAACCGACTCAAGCCTCGGACCACGCCAACCACTCATGTGAGTCCCTCATGACCCATAGATACCTCCTAGGCCCTTTAGCTCCCCTCGCCGTGCGCCTGAGCCACCACTGACCGTGCCGCCCACCCCTAGGTGCAGCTTGGCCCTGACAACCCATTTTTGGGTTCACTGACGACCAGGCAGCCAGTGGTGAGCACAACAATGCTATTATCCTACTTGGCCATTGGGAGTATTGGTACTCTGTAATTAATTAATTAGAGATGTAATTAATTAGTGATTAGTGACTATCATTAGTTTAGGTTAATTAGTCAATGGCATGTAGGCCTAGATTATTTAAAATCTAATTAGAACTAGTTTAATGTCTTGAGTCACTGACATGCGGGCCCAACACTGTGCTTAGGCCCACCTGTTAGTCACTCTTCCATTTTCTTTAAAGGAAGTAATTCAAAAGGAAATCAGAATCCCGAGAGTTCCACATGTTAGCCTATGTTAACTTTTCTAATAATAAAATAAACTAGGAAGGAAAGTAAAATCCCTAGGCCGACCTGTTAGTGAGAGAGCTCTCTCTCTCTCTCTCTCCTCTGTTTATGTTGGGATTTATCTTTGGGAGGCCTATTCTCATTCATTATAAATCCAAATTAAATAAAACTTTTTTAAATTCATCTAAAATCAAGATCTTTCTAGTAACAGTATAATCACAAAAATTGGAGCTCATTTGGTTTTTTACTTGGAGTTATTTGTATGTTCGTGTATGTATTGACTTTCCATCGTGATCGTCCGAATAGAGATGAAGACCTGGAAGAGCCGTAGTTTGAGCCTGACCAGTACTTTTTAGACCAACCAACTTGTGAGCTAGGTGAGTCAATACTTTGATTATGTTGAATCTACATTAAATGCAAATTACATTGATTTTAAATTATTAAATTACATGCTTTAATTTATTATGTAAATTTATATTCGCATGAATGTTTTAGTTACTTGCCTATTAATAACTGCACTACTATGTCGTACCCCCTTGACATTTGACAAATAATACCTGTCACCTTAGAAATTAATGGTAAGCATACTAGTATAAGTTGTATCTAACCACCATACTTAGCTTTGCTTAGATACTATGTGGTATGAACTTGCCTTGACATCATTTCAAACATGAACATTTGATTTGAGCAGTCATTGGAGAGAAGTGATTGGTATGTTAAATTAAAATATTTTATGCTCCCAAAAACTCTAAAACTTATTTTATGCCTAGACGGATGGTAAGAGATGTTAGTACAGATGTAGCACGAGAATGTGTGATTTGTGGTAGAAACCGCCCAACTAACCCCAAGAACTTAATGTTGTAACCATTTTTCAGTGTAAAATAGTGCAACCATAAGTCTATAATGTGTATGATATGGCTAAATAATTTGTATCAACTCAGAACGGTTGTGCCAAAAAAGTTGAACACAAGTCGTATCGCTGGATATAATCCGCCGTGCGGCGCAAGAGTGGGCCTCTGGAGCGGGTGGATGTAACCCCCCAGCGGTGGAAATCTTAACATGCGTAGCCTTGTTGGGGAGATGCATTGTAAAGGCCTTCTAGTGATATTCTTTATTCACATGTCCAATAAAATATATGAAATATAACAAGTTAATTTTCTTTTATAGATAAAGTGTGCGACCGCTACAGAATGAAAAATGTTCGAACATCCGTACCTATGGTTGTGGGTTGGTATAAGAACTTACTCGAGTTAGTACCTATTTCTAAAACTTTGTAGGTGATATGAAAAACTCGTCAGGTGAATGTAATGCTGGATTGATTTACCCTAGGTAGAAGTAACCCAGTGTTAATAATAGGTGGATGTAATCCCTAGTTCTTTAGTAGTTTAACCCTTACATCAGATAGACAAACTTTGATGATAATTATGTGCACATCTATTATTTAGACTCTTGAAGAATAGTAAGGCATCATTTATCCCTATTTGCTTGCCTATGGCAAGATGTGGTCTCACCTTTTGCTGTCAGTTCCGTTTTGCTTTTTGTAATGTATCCATTTAGTCTAATTGTTTCTTTATGTAAACTTTACTCGATAAGGGTTATTTAAACTTTGATATGCATTATTAATGAATGGTATTTATGCAATATGTAAAATAATCCAATAATTATCTGTGAGCATTATTTACTGATCTAGATAATAGTATGATGAAATTAAAAAGAATTTTGAATTAGTAAAATTCGAGTCCGACATTGTAGGCATTAATTTCGTGCTCTTCTTTATTCGATGTGTCTGGGCCGGTTGAGCTAAACAACGATCAATTTTTGATCGTATCTGAAGAAGAGAGATCTCGCTTTGGGCGTGAATGTTTGTGTCCCTCTCCTGACACGCCCCCAAAATGTCCTTTTCTGCTGCTAAGTTCTAGCAAAAACTAAACTGGGTACGGTTTGTGGCATTGTCAGTCGTGCTGACTAGGAGTTCCTCCGGTTCAGGCTAATGCCCTGTTTTCAATTAGCTGGTACTTTCCTTTCAAACACGTGACTGAGCATCTTCTCGTACTGTTTCTCGCTCGGATCCACTGATTGAAAATGGACAGACCTTGTCATGAAGCCGCAACAGAAATAGAAAGGCGCGCTTACGTGCCGTTCGCTTCACGCATGTTTAATGTGGCTTAGTGCAGTACAATAAAATTTAGTCAGTAGACTATAGCAAATATAATATCAACCAAATCTTACGTGGTAGAGAGAAAAAGGAAGATAGAGAAGGAACCTGGCTACTAAATTACAGCTAGCTATAGCACGTAAAAATATACATTTCACTCTCTTACACGTGGGGCCAAATTGTTATTGTAATAGCTACCTTATTGTATGAACTATTTTTTTGAAGGCTATAGATGAAATGGACAAGTGTTATAGCCACTAGTTGGCTATACTATTGTACTTGCTCTTATAAGCTATAGTTTTCTATTTTTTTAGTAAGCGCTGAAAATACATTTTAGCTACTGTTAATTTTTTAGTAATTAAATTAAAAATAGAAAAAAGTTATATTATCATGGACATTGCAAAGAAATATGGAGGTAAAAAAGAAAAGTCTAAACAACAAAAAAAAAGTGAAATTAAGAAGTCAGAAGATAGATACTGAAGTCGTCTAGAGTAGAGTCTAGATGGTGTTCCTAAACATGGATTGCTAGTTTTTTAAGCTAACCTGTGAGTATCGTTAACTTTAGACGCCCTACAGGAACGGTAACAACCGGAAGCCAATTCATCCTGCTCTGACGGATCATGTGTGGCATCAATCGTTTTGGACCTATTTGAAACATAAGAATTTTCTAAGAAACACTTGAGTTACTGCAAAAATAGAAAAGAAAGGTTAAAGGAGTAAGAAATACTTGTGTTGAGAAATTGTTCAAAATGATTTTTTGCAGTGTCTTCTATAAACAATTTATAAAAATCACCTTCAAAAATTACTTCATTCAAAAATCGACTACTAGAAATCTAAAGCAAGAAAACCAAGTTTAATTCTCTCTCTCCCTCTCGCGCTCAAGGCGCTAATTAGTCCCTGTCCATCCGTCCGTCCGTCCGTCCGTCCTGAACTGAACACCAGGTTAGGCCTACATTACTGATAACACGACATAGTACAAAGAAGCACAAACGAACACGATGGCGGAGCCAGCCGTTGGTGGGAGTCCAAAAAAAACTGGCCACTGGCAGGTAAAGGAGCTCGTTACGGAGCACGGACGACAGCGGGGCGGCTCACCGGTGAGCCAGCCAGCTTGACGAGAATCATGTCATCATCAATGACACCGGTAACCGGTACTACGTGATAAGCGAAGGACACCTAACCTGCCAGAGTTTAGGCGTGCCCGGCCGGCCGGACGGGGCGTACGTAGCACCCGTTCAAAGCCCAGCCGTACACCGGCTGAAATGACCATCCGCAGCCGCATTTTTCGCATGAAACTCAACGGGCGGACGTACGCGCGTGCCGCGGCAACCACACGTGTGCACGAGAGAAGGCGGGTCGGTCGGTCCAAGTCGAGGTGGCGGCCGGGCCGGGGGCAGCAGCAGTAAGCAACCCTCTCGTCTCGTG
The DNA here is from genome assembly GCA_036346575.1 of Dendrocalamus sinicus. Classification (NCBI taxonomy): domain Eukaryota; kingdom Viridiplantae; phylum Streptophyta; class Magnoliopsida; order Poales; family Poaceae; genus Dendrocalamus; species Dendrocalamus sinicus. The sequence continues at coordinate 23,778,604 of CM070653.1, read as the reverse complement.
TCAACCAGGCGTGTTGCACTGTGCGCTGAGTACATGGCATGGAAGCTTAGTTAAAAGTAGCACTCTTGATTTCAAGAATACTAGATCTAGTGCTCAAACAACAATAATTTCATTTATAGCCTACTCCCTCACCGCGAGATTTCCAGACGCTGACACATGTTAATCGTGCGATCGGGTACCGCACGACTGTGAAATCATGCGGTCCCCGACCGCACGTCTACTGTTCATCAGGAGATCGTGCGGCCGGGGACTGTACGACCACCGTTCGCTCGAGTCGTGCTGTCCCTGACCGCACGACTTGCATCCGCACAGTGTTTTGGCTTAGCTGATACGTGCATTTGTCTGCTTGTAATGAGGTTTAAAATTATGTTTTTTATGTGGGGAAGAGTTTACTTAATTGTGCAAATTTTTTGTAATTATAAATATTATGAATTTTTGTGTGGAGTCTGCAGCAATTTTGTAATATAGAAAACGATTAACACGTGTAACGCCTAGAAATCTCGTGGTAGGGGAGGAGGCTATAAATGAAATTGCTATTGTTTAGGAGTTAGATCTGAAATCCTTAAGGTCAACAATGCTATTTTTTACCAAATTTCCCTGGCATGGGCGAACTCACCCGTACTGGACTGGACAGCTCGCCGAGTTCGCGGCGAACCAGCTGGGATGCGCGCCGCGCCGGCGGAGGGGCCGTCGGATCGGCTGGATTTGTCCGTCAAACAGTCCAGGGATAAGGGGAGCTAACGTGTATGTTGAGGCAGGGGCGGGCCCAGCGGGTAGTCCATATAGGCCCAGGACTACCCGCAATTTGGCCCAAAAACTCCCGTGCCCTAAGTCACTCCGACTGGCGCTGTCCCCGACCCCGATTCTCCGCCTCCGCCTCCGCCTATCCGCCACTCCGTCAGGCGCCCATCCGCCTCGCCTCGCCGGCTCCCTCGCCTCGCCTCGCTCCCTCGCCTCGCCCCGCTCCTCGCCTCGCCTCGCCTCGCCGCCGGGCGCCGCTGCTCGTCCTCGTCACGATCCGGCCGCCGACCGCTGCCTCCACCGGGCCGCCTAGATCCAGCCGCCGCCGCCAGATCCGGCTTCCGGCCGGATCCGGCTGATCTGAGCTTCCTACCGCCGGATCGCTCTCCCGATGCGATCCAGCGGATTTGCCGCCGCCGCCGGATCCGCCGCCTCCGCCCCGCCCATGCCTGTCTCGTGGTCGCGCCGCCTCTCGCTCCACTCGCCCGACCGCGCGCCGCCGCCACGCCGGATCCGGCTCCCGACCGCGCCGCAGCCTTTCCGTCGCCGCTCGGCCTCGCGCCCGCTCCGCCGCCTCCGGCCGCCGCCTGCGCCTCGCCTCCGCCCGCTCCTCCGCTCCGCCTCGCCCGGCGCCGCTCCTCCGCCTGCCAGCCGCCAGGGCACGAGGTGGCGCGGCACCGCTGCCGCCGCCACCGGCGGGATCGGGAATTGGGATTGGAAATTTGGAATTGCCGGTGAGCTCCTCTGCCATCTTGCTAGTTCTCATGCAGCTATCTTGCCTGTCTGTTGGAACTAGTTCTCATGCAGCTATCTTGCTAGTGAATTTGATATGTTTATGAAGTTTCTAAGAAAAGAGTAAATTGTGCGAAATTGTGCGATTGCTAGATGGATTGGGGGCATATGCCTGAATAGCTGATGCGCCTTTTTTTGCTTGTATTAGATTATACCATATTAGATAATAATTTTTTAGTTAGGCATACCCTGGATTCAAATCCTGGGTCCGCCACTGTGTTGAGGGGATATAGAATAGGGACCAGAGATCCTGGGTTGATGGCTGAATGCTGCGTATTTGAGTCACTTTGGTCTCTCTCAATGCCAAAATTAGGACTGTGTGGTGTCGCCATAACGATTTAATTGGACATGCATATCCAAACTACACAACCATTATCATCTCGGAATTTCGATAGGTCCACTTTTAATGCGAACAAATAATGACATTCCAACGAATTAAAACCAATCATGTATATACAGGAGCAAATCCTCTAAAACGGTGGTGATCAAAAGAGCTTCAGCTTTTAGCTTTCGGCTTATTTTTCACTATTCATAAATTTTATCTTTTTCTGAACTTTTGGCTTTTTGTTGAGCTTTTTTGCCGGTTCTTTTTTCCCGTATTTGTTTGTATTATACGTAATGGACTAACATGTTTTTTATATTTTTTAATTTTTTTTAAATTTAATTATGCTAAATAAGCCTCTGTCAGCTACAGTGTTTTTTTAGTTAGCTACAGTGCTTTTCAGCCATAAGCCACTAAAAAAAGCCCAAACGATCAATATGTAAATCCTACAAATCAAGCCCTGATTGGATCAACTCCAGAAAGGAATCAATGAAGACATGTTCAGTTACAGGGGCACAGGTGTTCTACGCACAGCTCCTAGCAAGTGAAACCAACAACTAGGTGGTACTACTACCCTCACACGAGGTGCTAATCAGAGTGTTAAGTGTTATTATGCTTTGAAACAACACATGATCTGATCAACATATCCCGTTCTATGACCATTAGAGAAGTACTCCTTGAAAGTATTAATCTGTGTCTGTCATTATCAGTGGTTAACAGGATATTGGAAGTATTAATCTGTGACTGTCATTACCAGTGGTTAGCAGGATAGGTGGACTAGTTAAAACTCCGATCTGCACCTTCGGGTTAATAGTTGACGTATGTGTGGCTTCATGCTTTGCCGCCGTTAGGGAGGGACCGTGCACACTACGCATCCGTCCAGACCAACCTTGTCACGTTTATAATTAATCAATTCAACCGTCTCGGGGAATTCAATTCCCTAGATGGTTAGCCGTGTATTCTGATACGCACATATCGCCAAGCTAAGGCTATTTAATCGATGGAGAGAGGGGGATACAGATGAACCGGACGTGTACGGTGCACCAAACAGCCTTATAGATCGACTCCTCACTCAGGCTCTGCTCATCTCAGAAAGATAAGAGAATTGATCCTAATTGTAACCACCAACTAGTTCATTACAGAAAGGCCATACACATGCAGCAATTTTCCCGGTATGTATCAGCAAATTAACACACAGTCGGGCTTCAACTCGACTTTAATTAATAGATGTAGTTTAGACCTAAAATATATCCCAGTGATTCACTGGAAAATGAGGAAAATGCTATGAGTCTCGAGAATTACTATGATCTCTGTTGCCAGTTTTTTTTTTATTTTTTTAAAAACATCAAGCGGGAAGCTCTTTATTCATTTTCGGAAGTAGAGGCACCGTACTATGTAATATGTATGCTACAAGGTAACTTCGTTTCTAGAAATGTATTTTATTTCTAATAAAAATATGCTGCTACTTAATGCATATGATGTTCTTTTAATCAAGAATTTAGGAGCTGATCACGAAGAAAAATATGTACAATTCAATTCAGCCTCCAGAGACAGCACCGACTTTCAACAAGCATAACATTTACATACGAACTCCGTTTGAACTCCACAAGAACTTGATTGAAAGCTTATCTCGTCCTCTTTTCAACATATCTAACCCCACCTCCAAACTCCATCTGAACGTGCGACAATCTGCAAAATAGTCTAATGCAATCTCTAATTCCGAAACGAGCTGGTGTTGCACCACCTCCACTTAAGCTCATGGGCCTTGTAACCCTAGGGGCATGCACCCAACCTCTGGTTGCGACCCTCTGGTCGTCATCTTCATATAGTCTCATGTGTGCTACGCTTTAGGGTTGTGCTACGCTTTAGGGTTGGATTTTGTTTGTTTAGTTTTTCTATTGTGGAAACTCTTGCTCTTCGCTTCTGTCGACTAGAACAACCGTAAAGAACATCTGCGGGATCCCACCTTTTGAACTCAATCGTATATTTGCAATTCAGATTGCTTGTGCTTTGTTCTTGCTTGTTTTTGGATTGCTTGCAGGAATTGATCCTCGTGATTAGGTCAATTGGGTCTTCGGCATGGTTGATAACGACTTGGTGATTAGTTCAGCGATTGCTTGGTTCGTACGTGTTGCGTTCATAGCCTGAATTGTGAGAGTTGATCATCGTGCAATCGAAATTATCCTTCTCATCGAAAGATCGGGACAACATTAGTTCGTCACAACTTGCTCTAAATGAGCGATTATAGGGGAAATACTATGTGCCCTAATGCGAGTAGATCTTGCCATTGCTCTCTGTCTTGTCTCTTCTCCCAGGGAAGGGTTCAATAGTACTGAAGAGACATCAGTTGTTGGTACGAATAGCCGCCTTCTCTATTCCACTCGTTCGCATGTGTAAACGGTTGATGTCAATGAGAGTAGTCTGACAATTATCAGTGACAGAGAGACTCAGGAAATAACCGCAGGATGGTTGTTGTCAGAGTCACTGGACTGAACGTGGAGTGGTCATGGAAAGGGAACTCACGTGACCTGCTCCTTAACTGCACAAGACATTGCATGAAGGGAGGCCCAAATGTTGAATCATAAAGCTTCTGAGTAGCAGCTAGTCGGGCAAATGAACAATGATTCTCCGGCCATGGGGTACTTGGGATTTGTTATAGCATAAGCTATTACAATATTGGTTTAAGGACTTTGATTACATATTAAAGTGACTCTTTAATGAATTATTTAATCCTCATCAACTAGCCTCCAAAATTCATGTAAAGTTATGACTTAGGATTCTTCAACTGGAACACTAGTCGAGATGTATATTCCAGTCCGGAGATTACTCGACATTAGTCAAGAAAGGTAAAGAAGTCTTTTCACTGAAGTTGAAAAGCCAACGGGAAGAAGAACTGAAAGATTTGTATCTATTAGGCATGGTTCCCATAACTTCTAACTTGGATATGGGAGAGTCCCTATAAACTGAATCGAGGTTCGTACTGTCCTTGCTCCCCAGAAGCCCTTTGTATGTTCTTAAATTTCTCTTCATTTCCTCCATTTTGGTGACTGCAACCCTAGTCCTTTTCCTCCAAACTTTCTTGATCTAAGCCTAAGTCCGTGAAGATGTCTGAGTTCATCTAAGGGTGGCCTAGATTCGAATTGGGCTAAAAAAAGACTTAGAGCTATGGAAGACACAGGATTGATCCCTAATTGAGTTATGATCTCTTGGAGATCGACAGAAGGTGAAGGCTTCCTGTAACATCCTATCCTAAATTTCAAGTGTTCAAAAATATGAAATTTTTAAAACTTTTTCTTTCATAGTGTTGTCATCCGAATTCTTTCTGCAAATTCTATTTGGGCTTTTCCGAATTTCAAGAAAGTGCAAGTAAATAACTAGGAATAAATCTAAAATGCAAGTAATGAGCCTAACAATAATAGATACGGGAATAATTTAATACAATGAATTACAAATTCTAAACTAATTTTAAATTGCACTTAAATCCAAACCAAAATTTAGAATTTTAAACTCAAACCAAGAATCAAATACTCGCATCTAAATAATTGAGCTGAAAATTCAATTTTTGAATTCTAATATCATGCAAAACTAGAAATCAGTAAATCCTAATATAAATTAAAATTTTAAATTAAAAATACAAACTTCAAAATTTTCTTATTTTTCCTCTCCTCTCACTCACTATCTCTTTCTTTCTCTCTTACATGTGAGCCACCCACCTTTTTCTCTCCCTCTCTCTCCCTCCTCACCTTTTCCTCTCCCTCTCTGGCAGCGGGCCCGATCCCCCGTTCTCCCTCTCTCCTTCCTCCTCTCCTCTTTCTTCTTTCTTCGTCCATTTCTTCTCAGCGCTCACTTCTCTCCCGACCAAGCCGGCCCCGCTCCCCCTGTTCATCCGTCACACCCACGTCGCCGTGCCTGCCCCCGCGCCGCCATCACGTCGCCTCCACCGCACATCCCCGTTGCATGGCCTCCCTTCTCTTCTCTCCCTCGCTGCCGGTTCCCTGCTCTGGCTTTAGCCATGTCACCCTCTGTGCTCTTGCGTTGCGCGTCACCCTGCGCCGACCTACTCCCGTCACCTCCATTACATCCCGCTCCGGTCATATTGTGCTTGACCCCCTTCCTCTCCATGTTCTGGTGTCAGACCGCGCCTGCCGTCCGCACGGCCCTGCTGCCTAACTTCCGTCAGCCACAAAGCCCCCACGTCGCCCGGTCGGCTCAGCGCCTATAAAGGTGTAAGCATGCTCTCATCCACCTTGCCTCATCTCTTTCTCACTCCCACCTCAAGAAATTGGCCCTTGGAGCCTCACAGCTTATCGGCCGTCCCATCTTCTTTAGCTTTGGCAAATCGACAATCCACCAATCGAGACCACCTCAGACCAATTGCTCTTGGCCAGAGTGTCTCCGGAGCACCACGGCACCATCCCCGCCGTCAACCGAACCCCTCACGGCATGTACCTCGCGGACACCGCGTGCCTCCTCTGCTCATTGCCATCTCATGCCACCAGACCACCACTGCCACTCCCGAGCCGCGCCAATCCCCAAGGTAGCTTCCTGAGCCCGTCTAGGTGCTTCCCTATTAGTTAATCGAGCTCTTATGCCGTACGCCACTATAACCGCTCCTCCCTTAATCCGCCGCCGCCATGGAAGCCGCCGGCCATCGCCCTGGCCAAATTGGCCGGCGAGGTTCTGTCTATGGGTGGGCGCGGGCGTGAGCAATCCATTTTGCAGGTACTCATGTCCGGCCACCACCTCTGCCGGCGGCGGTCAAGCCAGCACTGAGTGCCGCCGAGTGCTTTATTTTGAGCCCGATCCCAGCGCCCACCTCTTCTAATTTGTCTCCCTAGTCTAGTCACAAACGGGCAGCCACCCTGTTGGTCAGTTGAACCACTCTTAACGCATAGGTCCTAGGTCCTGGGTTCAAATCCTCGGTTTGCACATTTCGATTTTTTTTAACCCATTTCAATTAGGAAAAATTCAGGAAATAAATCAAAAATCTAATATAATTGATTTGGGTTCAAATAAAAAATATATATACATCAAAAATATAGGATTATGTGCATATGAACAATTAAGTAATTAAGGGAAATAATTAGGTGAAGTTTAAATAATTAGTTGGAATGAAAATTAAAACACAAGCTTAATTAGAGGTAGTGGCAAAAATATAATTCTATATTTGTAAACAATAATCAAGTTTGCTAAGGGTAAGTGGCAAACAAAGTGGGACAACCAAATTAGTTTTGTGTTACTAAAATTTGAAGTGTTCCTTTTAATTAGCAATCTTGACCAAAATACAAATTTGATAGAAATAGAAGTGATATAAGAAGCCAGCCAATAATTGTGCAAGAAACTCGGATGACAGTCATAGGCTCTATTAAAACCTAATTCTTGCTATTAACATGCCCTCGGTAACTGAACCTTAGTGGTAGGTTAAATTAATAGTGATCTTTGGCATATAATGGTATATGTACGTAAAACTCAAGCATTACTAAAATTGTGCACGTATGAAGCTAAAATAAAATTCTTTTTATAAATAAAAGGAATTCGCCTGCCTTAAAATGATTTAAAGACTAATTCAGAATATTGTAAGTAAGCATATGTAAAAAGGCCAATAATTTTCTTAAGTCTATCAAGCTAAATATTACTTGGACAATTAAATAATCCTGCGCTTTAACAGATTATTAAGCCAAGCAAGAAAAGTTAATAATTCAAGCAATTGTCCAATAGAACCCTATAAAATACATCTTGAAATGTTAGAAATATAAGCTATAGGATTTATTTGATAAAGTAAAAATGTACACATTATGTGTAGAACTCAAGTCCTAACTCTCAAAATGCTAATATTTGACAAATAAATACTGAATACTTCTGGTGACTCATACACCAGTTCATAGGTCTAACCTGACTCATGAAATTTTCTTGATAAATATATAATAATAAAATAAGATATTAAATTAAAAAATCAAGTTATGGTTTTCCACTATCGGCTATACCCAGCCATCCTTGAATCTAAAGAGGAATATTTTCGTGAATATTCCTTCACTATAAACCTTCCTTAGCACTCGTCTCGACAGATTTTCCTTAGCCATTTACCACTTCGCTCCAATCCCTCTGACTTCGTCAATACTTCCGCGCCCAATCAACCCTACCTCAATCGCCCATTTAATCGTAATAAAGATTAATCAAGTTCAAATTGGATTTATTTGGATCTTTTGAGTTAACTGCCTTTATTTGGATTCAGTTGTTTAGCGTGTAATTAGAATTGGGGTCCTGAAGCATCAACGGATGAAGTGAGACCAAGATCTAGGTGAAGGTGAAGACCAGAAGCTCAAGACCATCGAGTGAGAAAGCTTTGAGTAAATTCAAGACCGTGGTAAACCGCGCAAGGTGAGTCAATACTTTGATCATGTTGAACCTACATTTTCTGCAAATTATTTTTTGTTTAAATTATCAAATTGCATACTGTTATTTCATATACAAATATATGTTTGTTTTAATATTCTAGTTATATGTCCATTACTTGACTTGTTAGTTTTACACCTCCTTTAGAACATTTGAACAATTGAGCCTTGTCACCCTAGCAAAATTATATGGTAACCTTTCAAAAATAAGTCTACAATTATACGCCATGTTTAGTGCTGCTTAGATACTCGGGAGCACCAAAATGCCACAAACATCACTTTCAATAATGAAAAACTGATTTGGGAAGTCATGGGGTGGAAATGACTGATATATTTTGAAATGATTATTTTATGCTCCTCAAAACCCCAATTTGCTTAAATATCTGGGTGGATGGTACGGAGGCTGGTGTGTGGTGCAGTGGAAGCACGGTGTGTGGATTGTTGTAGAATCGTCCAGATAACTCTAAGGACTGAATCTTGTTATACTTCCTATGTAAAACAGTACAACCACAAGTCTGCAAATTGCAACTTAGCTAAGTAAATCTATCGAACCCCAGACTCATCTCACCAGTAGTGGAAAGGAGTGGAATATTGCAAGGGCAAGAGGAGGCCTAAATGGACACCGAGAGGAAGGTAAGGTGCATTGAGTCGGTGCATTCTCAGTGTTCTTGTGCGGCATCCCCTTCACCTTGGCTTTGTTGATTTGGTGTGTCCTGAACGGCAAAAAGTGGCATTATATCTTCGACGACCACGTCTACTCACCACGGCACAGCGGGGTGGTTGGTTTTCGGGGTTAGCACCATTAGGTGTGCCTTGCCTGTTCTTCTCGGTGGCTTCGAGTGCCATCCACACTGTAAGCATTTCGGTTTCTATTTTCCATTACCTGCATAGTGTGTTGTGCTAGTTTATCTATGATTTTTGACTAGTACTAGGAGACTTTGCAAGTAATGCTTCTGGGCTCGGTTCTTTAGCTCAGTGAGGATATCTGTCATGTTATGAAATTAAGTGTGATAATTGATTAGATTTGAGCTATTGTTAATTGCTTCTCATTGTCAATTTGATTAAAAGGGACTAGCTTCTGATTCTTTTTCTGGGTATAATCGGTATTGTTGCTCTATGCTTCAGATTTCCTTACGCTATCTATTCTGTCATTTTGCTAGTAGATTCTAACAGATGTTCATATCCTTAGAGCATTTGAAGGCTAATCTGTTGTATGATTCTTTCACAAGTCTATTTTCTGTTATCTGCGAACTCAAGCTAGTTGCCAGTGAGAAATTAACTGAACTTTTGTGAAGTTTTGTCAAGAGCTCAAAGTCTGAATTTTAGATTATCACATTTAATTAATGAAGTATATTGACGAGTGTCGAGAAGGTCAAAAAATAATCTTGTATAACTTTACATCTGAAAGTAATAATCAATTTAAAACTGAGCTTTATGTTGTTTTAATTGTATTCCTGCTCTATGTATTGAGTTTTATACTCATGTTAACTGTTACCATACTCTATGTTTTAAGCGTATTATGCAGTTTAAATGATATGGTGAATTTACATGTTTTTATATTAATTGTATCGTTTAATTGCTATTGAAAATGCACTCCAGTTATAGTAGTTATTGTTGAAATTAAATATAAATATTTGTTCATACCGTATATTTTACAACAACAAATACGACCGAGTTGGCCGTTTTCCAGCACAAACTAAGTTTTAGCATGGTAGCTGGCCGCCGTTCGCGCGCGCGGCCTGATCGATCGCACGGCAGGACGCCGCTCTAGCCGAAGCTTCCAGCGTTGCACGCGCTGACTACTCAAACCCAACTCAGTCTCGCGTGTTTGTACTATAATCGCATCGGAGTTTGGGCACGTACGCGTGCACGCCGATCCGCGCGCGATCGGTGGACTCACCCAACTAGCGACCAACCCCACCACCGTTCGCCAGCTCAACTGCCGCGCTTGCCGCGCTCATGCTGACATGCATGGCCGCCTACAAGTACAAGGATATGCTTAAGGCACCGCTTATTTTAGTTTAAGTTTTCAAGTTCTAATTTATTTTATTATTATTTATAAAATTTGTTTTTTCTTTTTTTTTTGGCTTTTTTACTGTTTTTTTTCTACATTTATTTGCATTATCTGTGATGGACTAACATATTTTTCTATTTTTATTTTTTTAAAATTTAATTATATCAAATAAGCTATTTTCAGTTACAATACAATTTTAATCTTTTAAATCATGTTTTTTTAAGCCCAAATGAGCTGCATCTAAAATTGGCGCAGGTGGCGTGCCAAGGTGACAAAGTCGCTTGTTCCAGGGACGGGGCTCAATGTCCGATGCATGCATGGTCATGGTATTGCATAGCTGTTGTTGCTTTGCTTTCAATACAAATATTACTACCGGTACGGTACATGGAAGGAGTGGCAGAGCTTGGATATTTTTTGGAGCTCGGACAAACTAAATTATGGTTAACGTTTACTTAAGATAACACTATTTTAATTTTATTAATTGTAGAAAAGTTTCACTATATTTTCGTTGACAAGCCAGGACGGCCGGCGGTGGCTCCCCCACTGCATGGATGGATGCCTTGCCTCGTCTTGCCTGCATGTATTGTATGGGCCCTATGTTCCTTTCAACGAGCTACAGCCACCAAAAAAACCGAATTATTTGACTTACTTATAGCTTTACTAGACTGAACGAAACGAGAACAAATTAAAGCCTAAGGCATGGGTTTGCACACGGCTTGGTGTATGTTGTTACGTAGGACTACCAATTGTATCAGAGCAAAGCTCCCGGTTTCCAGTTGAAATGCATTTCGATCAGATTCTTATTATTTTCAAAAGATGTACTTCTTTTGGCAGTAGCAGGAACAATATATGGTTCTTCCAGGTTGGCCAATCTTGCAGTACAACTATACAATCTATTTTGCTGCCCTGAACAATTACGTCCAAGACATATTCAATCAGCTGGGTACGGAGGTTTGGCCTATCAGAAAGCAGCAGCTGCATCTTGATTGATCATACCCCAAAAGCCGAACCATTCCACTTTGGAAAGAAGAGTTCTTAAGAAGAATCACGCACGTCATGTTGGAAAGGATGAAACTAATAAAGGAGGCTAATCCATACCCCATCGATGTGGCTTTTAATTTAGGGTTGGTGGCTGTTAGATTGTTATACAGTACTATCATCATGGAAGCCAGCCAATTCTCCATCTACTATGTACTGTATCCTTCGATCCAAACTGTCTTTATAAAGCTGAAATCGTGATGGACTAATACAAAGCCTTAGTTAAAGCTACTGCTTTATGTTTTCTTGCAAAGCAAAAGTTTAAGTTAAAGCTGAAACTGTGATTAACCAATGCAAAACCATATTAGTTTTTAGTTTTGAATTATAAATAGTAATAGTTTATAGAAAAATTTATAGAGAGACACTAACGTACGATTTTAGCCGATATAAATAAAGTCACTGTAGTGTATACTACAATCGACTAGTAAATTTCGTCTTGAAAAGACACTCCATTTAAAAATTAGTTACTGTATAAAAATAGTTTTTAAAAGTTAATACGAATAGCCTATAGTACACAGATCAGAAACTAAAGTTTTTCAGTTCGGGCCTAACCTAGATTTTTTTTTAGATCGGCCTAAGCTAGATTTTCGATGACACTGACGAGTCCAGTGTTGCTACGAGTGCAGTCGATTTCTTCGGGGCATGACAGAATTAATTAGTGGACCTGCTTATTGTAACAGTTTCTTTATTTATGGACTTTCTACCAGCTTTTGTTTTTATTTACCTCCTTTTCCGTAATCCTTTCATTGACATGTGCCCACTTTTTAGAATCAGGACGTGAGGATATGATCCCGCTCATTTCAGATTCAGCTTCTGACTTATTTTTCACTATTTATAAATTTTGTCTTTTTTAAGTTTTTATTACGGTTCTTTTTTCCCCATATGCATTTGCGTTGTCCGTGATGAGCTAGCATATTTTTTCTATTTTTAAATTATTTAAATTTAATTACGCCAAATAAACCACCTTCAGCTACAGTGAAATTTCAGTCGCTACAGTGCACTTTCAGTCATAAGCCACAGTTTTTCAGCCCAACCGAACGGGGCTATACAACTCACATTCAAGTACATTTTTTAGAAGTGTACACTATGATATCAATATACTAGATTTTTTCCATTTTAGATATATTTTGCACCCTTTAATTTGTGGAGTTTTGGTTCGGTACATTCACTTATTCTCAGCCGTTCAATATAGCTCATCCAACGGTTCTCATGATCTTAACACCTCCGGTGTCTCTGAGTGGTGTGCAGGAGTGGTGCTAGGTGCAGTTATACCCCTCGTTAATTAACGGCTAGATGCAGTGGAGGTGTTAACACCTCCAACACCTCTACGTGGACCGAACCAATTCTCTAATTTGTGACCATGAAAAATTCCCGGAGAAACTAGTCGTGAATCAGAGAGGAGAATTCATCCTTAGATATGCCCTGCCCACTATGTGTGAATCGATGTCGGTGGGCTATCAGATTTGCTCAATGCACATGTTCATTCTCCCAAAAGCCGTGGCGAATAATGCTATACAGCTTATGTTTCCATCTTAAACCCTCGCCCAAACCAAAAGGAATAAAGCAGCGCAGGACATTGTGGTACACTAGCACTAGGCTTCAGTTCCTCTCTTCTGTCAGGGACATCTTCTCAACATCATTCCAATCAACCCAAACACGACATGATCTAGATATCATTCGATCCATTGTACAAATTCCCAAACTCAATACACAATTACTAACATGTAAGTGCGCAGAGCAATGGATCAAAGGCCTGACAAAATAGCATAATTGCCATTTGCCAACATGTTCTCCTTTCCAAAAACAATATCATCACCATTTCATTGTGAGAAGTGACTCACCAGTAGCACACTACTGCACATCTCTCAAGTTTTGTCTCATAGGTCAGGCTTCCCACATGGTCCCTGTACCCGCAGCTCCCCGGTGCATCACCAAATCTTTGGCTACTCGGATGGATGGACATCTGATGCTAGTGTGACTGCAGGGTCACGCACCACCACCACCACTTGTCCCATTGCAAGTGACAAGGCAATGATTTTGCTGTTGTTCATCAAGGGAAACCACTCATAATGGGAGGAACTGTTCAGCCTACATGTAAAAATCTGTGCAGCTTCTGTAATAGTGCTTCTTTTCTGAGAACTAGCTAGAGATCTGTGCGTTACAACGGAATCATAAAAATAATAAGACGGAACTTACTGCCTAGCCAACTTCACACATCAAATATTGGAGAGCAAGCGACAAAGAGAGAAGGGTGACCAGAATGCGCGAGGAGTGGGGAAAGTGGAGGGGGTGGGCGGTTGTATCCTGAGAGAGAGACGAGTGGTCCAGATCAAATCGGATAGCTGAGAAGAGAGAAGGGAGAATGGACCAACTATCAACTCATACTTTTATAATAGTAAAGATTTCACGACACATGCCGAAATTACCTGACAAGCTATGGTAGTAAAAGTTTCATTTGTACGCGTAGCAGCGCTCTTGCCCTCGCATTTTTGTTTGGAACCACGTCAAAACACACAGCGATCGGGCTTGACACGCGAACACGGTGCTGATGCTGATCTGCACAGCACAGCAGCATCAGCATAAATACGAGTGTACTGTGAGGTCAATGGGCTTGCTAACTCCTGAAAGAACAGTTTCACCAATTGCATTACAGGAAAAATGCCAAGAATAAAGAACCAAGGTAGATGTTGTAAGCACCTGTCTCCTGTGGGGGCAGTGAAGGACAAAAAAGTACGAATCACACAGTAGGGGCACAGTTGTGTGGGACACTGGCATGTACATATCTAGAAGAAATCAATGAACAAACAGCAGGTTGTGGTTGCAAAAGATGCCTGGCCAGCTATACTAAGATAAGATTTGAGTGTGATGTTGTGATATGCGCACAATTAGTATGCCCTCACCGAACAAGAACTGTGAGTTGTGAGCATTTTATAACTGAAGATTTTATGTTCATGTTTTGTACAACTGAAAGTTTGAGCTTGGCTTTGTAGTAACTTGACATGTAATCTTTCTAGGCTTGCATTGGAGTTGTGGTTCTGCCCGCAATTGGTTCTAATGCAATGTTAGGAATATTTTCTGATGTTATGAGCAGAATAAATGGTCGTATCAGCACTCGGTGTGACAATGAAAGGAGGTTATTTATCATTCCTTATTCACCACCATTTTCCTTTTATGGCAAAATCTCAAGCGCGTGGTTATAAAAAAAAAACAACATTACTACGCATGAACGCGATAGGTTTTTCTTTTAAGAAATCTTATAAACTGTCACTGGTTGGCGGATCAGCTCGTCGTTGGATCCCTTATGTTAGCAACAGTGTAAAATTTTCAGAAAAAGAACTTCATGGCATATAACTTTATTTGACAAAAATAAGGAACACTAATGTTCCTTTAGAACACTAGAATTGTTGGTGGTTTTTTTTTTGCCAGAATTGAATTGTTTCTTGTTAAATCCATGCGTTCCAAACAATTGAAGAACAGCTCACTGATCTGGCCCTATAGCAATATTTTTTTTTCAATTTTAGCCCTCGAACATCCGTTTTACAAAAATGACCCCCTCCCCGGGCTCGGAGGGTGCAGCAAGCAACACGTGTCACCTGCCGCACCCCCCTTACTTGACAGGAGCTGGAGACCATGGTAGCCAGCTCGGGCACAGCAAGTCTTGGCGCGGTGGCAGGTGCACGGCTGCCGAGCCACCCTGGCTCGACAGGTGTGCTGCCATGTGGTCCCCACGGCTCCGTAGGTTGGTTGGCTCTGCATGGAAGGGCGTCTGCTTGACTAACCTGTACGGACTCACTATTTGGATGGGCCAATGAAAATATCTCCATCTTGTAAGTAGTGCATATACAATACTGAAAATAAATGTAAGAATGGATCATGTGTAGCTTGACATAGTACCTAAGGCGATCATTCGGTTGGCGTGGGCGTGGATGGTTGTTGTGGTAGTGGTAAACGCAATTGCAGCTCGGGTTAGCCCAGCAGCAATACGGGTGGTAGTCGCTGTCGAGATGCACAACCTCCTCGTTGTTCCTCTCTCTGACCCTCTGCCTGCGAAACTCGCCATTATTGGCCCTCTCAGTCTGGAGCTCCTCGAGCAACTCTTCTAAGCAGATGCATAGTTTTTGGATGTAAATCTAGACAGGTATTAGATACGATTGGTTCACCCATTTGGTAAACTTGCAATGCACTATCTGCAAGCAGGACGAGGTTACAACAAGTGTTCCATGCGTGGAAGTACATATAGATAACGAATCACTTACCATGAAAAGAGGGCAGCCAAAGAATCGATGTTCTAGGTGCACGTGGTTGTCACAAACCTGCACCACTGCGTTGAGGTTGTGGTTGCATTGTGACCAAGGTTCAAGGATATAGGGGTAGTCACGGAGGGGATTTCCATGTGTGTATGACACTGGTTTTGAGCAAAAGATTAGGGCATAGGGGTCAGGGTCTAAGGGACTATAGATGCTCGTCTCTTTAAGGTAAGGATCATGGCCTTGAAACCCAACTCGTGCCTACCATCCCCTCCCACACCTTGAGCTTCCTAGCCTATCCGCCATGCTTCTGTTTGTGTAGTACGGTTCCCTTCAAGACATAAAAAGATCTTTAAGTGTCTGTACTGTCAATGTTCATGCAACATTTGCATTAAAAGTTACAGAAAAGAGTGTGCCAACATTGTAGGAAATACTAGAGTTATAGAGAATGAATGAGTACACAGGTGGTATAAAATTGATAGATCTAGGGGCGGCCGATGAAGTGGGCCTATTAGGGAAGTTTCTCATGGAGTGGTACAGGAAGTTTCTCATGGAGTGGTACACTATCTTGCATAGTCTACACTTGTGTGGCCTTTGCCGCTGGCCACATTGACTGTCATCCACATCATTGTGGATGAGGCGGGACTAATGTCTACCACACCCAAGCTGCTTTAGTATGTTGTTCGGCACTCACTTCACTTCCCCAGCCAAAAGTCCCTATAATGCATGTCTACCTCGTAGGAGTTCAACTCAGTGCTCCAAGTCCCGCATAAATCGTAGATGTCATAGTACTCTAAAATATAATTCCTGGAGGGCTGTCGCCACGCAGCGCATGCGGGCATACACATGGGAGCAATGCTTGTGAAGGAGCATTGGCTTGTTGCATGCACAGGTCATGACTTCACCGACAGTGCATGCATGCTTGCGATAGCCTCTTGCATGGACCATAACGTACTTATCCCTCAAATGGACCTTGAACTTCTTCCTGATGCCATTCATGGTCCAAGCGACGTGTGAACGAGCCTTCGTTATTTTTTGCTCCATGTATGCTTGCCTGACTTTTGAGAGTTGCCTCCCTTCATCTAGGTACTTCTTTGCAATTATAGCTCTGTTAACGAAGTAGTTGACGGTGTGGTTCCAACTCTCATCCACGATTGCAGTGATCGGGAGGGAGCGCAATTCATTTAACACACCGTTGTACACCTTTGATATGTTGGTCATCATAAACTCGTACCTCTACCGTCTGTGTTGTGAAGCAGGAACCATTTCTCCACGTCCGGGGCATGCAAGTTGATCCATTGGTGAACTCACCCGTTGCTATGAGAGCGGCCTGAGCTGCGGCCGGTTCCGCTCTGTGCGACTTCCTCACATGCTTAGAGGTCTCCTTGTCAAGCTCACACCATATTATGTTAAACTTGCATCTTTGGTTCTACATGCACAGTTTCTTGAATTTCTTCATCAACTCTTTGTTGCAGAAACAAGTGTGAAAGTTCACTGCTAGATGCCTCATGCTCCAACAGGACCTCACGTCGTTCTACTGGAAGGGTGGTTGAGCCCCTTGCTGCATGTTAGTCAGCACTGACAGTGGCCCAGCGTTGCGATCCGTGATAAGACAGACGTTGAGCTGGTCTTACATTATTGCTTGCTTCATATTGATTAGAAACCACAGCCAGCTATCGGTGTTCTCATTCTCTATAATAGCATATGCTACTGGGAGAACCTAGTCGTTGCATCGGTGGCCACTGCTGTCAAGACCGTGCCCTTGTACTGGCTAGAGAGAAACATGTCATCCATCATGAGCACTGGATGGCAATACCTAAACCCCTCGATCGCCTGCCGATACGCCTAGAATACCAAGTTAAAGATGAAACAATTGAAGCCCTTCGTAGGGTGTGTCATCTCCACCTTGTTTACATATGTTTTGAGATTGGCTTGGGCAATCTGATACAGCATTCGTGGCACGAATTCGTAAGCCTCCTTGTACATGTCGTACATCCCATGTTGTAGGATCAATAATAACCAACTAGGAGGTGAATAGGAGGTTTTTAAATTATTTTGGCCAAAACATAATTTTAGTAAGAACTTAATTAAAAACTATTTTTGTAAAATTAAGGCATAAATGTTCTAGATTTCACTAAGACACCACAGAAACAATGTCAATACTAGATACAATTCTAACTACATAATTCAATCCAATTAAATTACTAGATATGTAAATACAATTCTAACTACATAATTCAATCCAATTAAATTACTAGATATGTAAATGCAAAAAAATAAAGACAAGAGAGTAAACCATAATGGAGACAATCGATGTTTTTCCTGTGGTATTGAAGTTTTATTAGTCTTCACTAGTCCACGTTGAGATAAGCCTAAATAAATTGGACTGACTCCACGAATTAAACCTAAACATCTCAAGTCCACTAAGGTTGCCAAGCCCTCCAGCTCGGTAGCTGTGCACCTGCCGCGCTAGAGATCTGTCGGGGTTTTCAGCTCCTGCCAAGCAAGGGGGCACGGCAGGTGTCACCTACCGTACCCTCTGAGCCTGAGGAGAAGGTTATTTTTGTAAAAATAGACGTTTGGAGTTTAATTTTTTTTAAAATATTGCTATAGGACTAGATCTGTGAACAGTTCACAATTGAATCCCCGAGCCTCTATCAGATTACATTTTTCTGTGGAGCAAATCGTAAGCACTATGCAGTACAAAAAAGGAACCACCAGGTTTTATGAGAGGAAGCGGAGTGTGTCCCCAAGTCTCTATGAGATTGAGTTGTTAACATGCATTCATGATATGAATAGAACAATCCACCTCCCATGGTGTTGTGCACTATCTTGAAGAAATGTATGGGGGAGTTATACTGCCCTTTTATAAAACATGGCTGGTGCACATCCTACGACTAAAGTTTTAGCATAGAGAAGTTGCATTGTGTTTCTCGTATTGTTTTTTTAGTTCACGATTTATAACTTTTAACTATAATTTATTAATCTAATAAATACTAATTACTAAAATGAATTAAAACCAAAAGCCAGCGAAAAAAAGGCGAAAAAAAGGGACTATCAACCATGTGCTTCTCCTTTTGCCATCGTTTTAATTTCAGCTTTTAGCTTCCGGTTTATTTTTCACTATTTATAAATTTTGTCTTTTTCTGAGCTTTTTGGCTTTTTGTTGAGCTTTTTTGCCGGTTCTTTTTTCCCGTATTTGTTTGTATTATACGTAAAGGGCTAACATATTTTTTATATTTTTAAATTTAATTATATTAAATAAGGCTCTGTCAGCTACAATATTTTTTCAGTCAACTACAGTGTTTTTCAGTCATAAACTATAAAAAAAACCCAAATGATCACCACCGTAGGCTCAGTTTTTCAACCTTAACACCTATCCATATAGATGTCATAAACATTCATCTGAAAAGCTAGTGTCACTAGCATTCGTCATCGCGTCTCAAGGGCAAGAAAAACTCGTCACGACACTAAAAAATTTAGAAGTGCCGTCACTTGCCATCTTGTTGCATGATCTACATGACTACATGGCCTCTTATAAACTACAGTCAAATTAACATTACATACAAAATGCAGTTCCATGGTATATTCCATCAAGGGTGACTGTTACAGCCAGACAATTATAAGCGAATATCTGACTTGTTCTACCTGGGTGCACAGTGCCCGACACGATTTTGAACAATTACCATTTACTCTAGGATTTTACCAAGTGTCGGTGCAATCTCCCAATGTGCTAGCTGCACTCCGTACGTGTACATCGGGTAGGGTTCTTACCCATGGAGATAGGCTAGTACATTGGGCCACGTCTTTTACAACATCAAATCAATGGATTCGTATCTCTTCTTGTCAGTCGAATAGCATGGTGCTGCCGTCCATAGCACCTCGGTCCTCGGCCGTTTGATCGTCGACTAACTAAGTCGGGTGGCCACGGTAACGTTCACTGCAAGTTAAAGTACACGTACACCACATTCGAGGAGGAAAAGAATTGAATTTCTAGTTTGCATTCGTCCTCGACATCTATTCTTTTTGGAGGGCGGTGACCTGTGGGAAGTACAAATCTGAACTGAAGCGGCCTAAGTTAAAAACATATTTCAATTTTCACCTGTTCAAAAAAACACATTTCAATTTTCCGATAAAAAATAGATGTAGAAGACGTTAGAATATGTGTATTTGCGAAATAAAAAAATACAAACAGAACAAAACTAGTCGACAATTGGCATTTATGTTTTGGATTTAATTTCTGCGCACTTGTTTCACTTATTTGCATCATTTGTCCTTTTTAACAACTAGCAAAATAGCCCACGCAATTTTGCTACTAGCCTATTACTTCCTTGCACACGATGGTTATAGACAAATATTGTGAAATGAATGGAGTAATTTGTAATTTATATCCACACAAGCAACTATTAAGATTGGGTGATCAATATGGCTTATGAATAGTGCTTATGGCTTATTTGTCACTATTCATAAATTTCGTCTTTTTCTGAATTTTTGGTTTTTTGTTGAGCTTTTTTGCCGGTTCTTTTTTTTCCCGTATTTGTTTGTATTATACGTAATGGGCTAATATATTTTTTATATTTTTAAATTTTTTTAAATTTAATTATGCTAAATAAGCCTCACATACCATTCTGAAAGTGCTTTTTTCACCATTCACAGATTTTCAGCCATAAGCCACGAGCTTTTCAGCCGAACCGATCACCCCCTAAAGGCAACTCCTGGTGCTAGAATGTAGATGCCACGTAAATCTATAGCTAGTCTTTCAAAATTTTCTACTGTAGCTTCAATTATATCGATCTCTTGCATTGCCTCTGGAATGTTCAACGTACATTTGTTACTTATTAGTCAACGCTTCTTTCTATTATTGCATACAGAGTCCCTAATCTCATTTTCTAATGGACTGATATGTTATACATATACAACTATGTATCGCCCGAATTCTGATGATTCATCAAATTAGTTAAATTATCATCGAATTTGTGCTAATTAAGCTCTCTTTAGCCTGTTGTAAACCCTATGGTAATTACATTGGAAATCTTAAAAGTTCATTGCACCAATTTGAAAACATTACATCTAAAACTTGTTGTTTCTTTTGAAGACTTCGATCTCTTGTGCTATGCTACTTCATGCTCGCTCTATATGTATGTCATAAATCTTGTTTTCCATCTGCATGTGTGCAATTGCATGTGATGCCCCAGGGCTTCTCACTGATCAACGTACATTTGTTACTTGTTAGTAAATGCTTCTTTCTATTATTGTATACAGTCCCTAATATTATTTTTCTCATGGACTGATATGCCGTATATATACAACTATGTATTGCACCGAATTATGATATATAGTTCATCGAATTAGTTAAATTATCATTCAATTAGTGCTAACCATGCTTCCTTTAGCCTATGGTAATTACACGAGAAAGTTAATTGCAACGATTCTAAAAAATTACATATAAAACTTGTCATTTCTTTTGAAGACTTTGATCTCTTGTGCTATGCTACTTCACGCTCACTCTATATATGTGTCATAAATCTTGTTTTTCATTTGCATATGTGCAACTGCATGTGATGCCCTAAGGCTTCTCATAACGAATAGCAATCTGTTGCTCGAGTTTCAATATTCCTAATATCCAAATCAACTTTTGGTCAAACACATACGTAATAAAAATACTTTAGTATAACTATGGCCTCGTTTGGCACAGCTTTAACTCTGAGATCTATGCTGGATCTGTAGTTTGTTGACTAAATTAAAGTGATTTAAATATTTTTATTTAATATATAATATAAATGAAATGAGTCATGTAAATGCACTTAACATGCCTGCAACTCTAGATTCAGGATTTCCTAGAGCCACAGATGACCAATTCTAGGAAATCTACAGATTTTCTAGAGCTAGAGCTCTGCCAAACGGGGCCTATATATACGTGGCAAATTTAAATCCACCTTAACTAAATCCCGGATGAACTAGCTTAATTAAATGATAGCTAATTACCGCAGGGTTTGTCTGTGTGGGTCACGTGAGAGCGCATAAACTTTGTGTGCATACAGTTTTCCCAAGAACTATCCTTTCTTTTAGTTTTTAAATTAAAAAATAACACATTTCTCAAAGTACTAATATGATATCCAATAGCCACTACAGTTCAATTTTTAATTATGGCATTAAGGGGCTAGACGTTTTGTTTTTTTTAAAAAAAATTCTAGCATATTTCTTTTTTAGTTACATCCAAAGACCGATATGGTTCAACTTTAATTATGACCCACCAAATTAGAGATAGGATATTTTTCTTTTTTAGAATTTTTAGAATAATTATCTTTTTTTCTTAGTAAGTTGTAAAACAACTGTTATAAACTTTTATTATACAATTTCCTTTTTTAGAATTTCTAGAATATTTATCCTTTTTCTTAGTAGCGTAAAACCTCTATCAAGAGTTTTTATTATATAATAATAGATGTATGATCCCATAGAACTCTGCTACTAACTGTACAGTTAAAATGTCCAGTGTACATTCCAAGGCATCAAGATAAGCTGAGCACTCCAGCAAACCTCCTAACATACTCCATCATGTATCTATTTGCTTTGATTGAAATTTGAAGTACTTTTTTTAGATTGAAATCTGAAGTACTTGGCATAGGCTCATAATCCCCCCTATTATAGCAGGGGGATTCCCCGCCCCCCCCCCCGCTCGGCCACGTCCCCCGCCCGCGCGCGCTGGCCGCCGCGTGGCGGGGGGATTTCTGTACGGCCAGGAGAGGGATTTTCCTCCTGTTTTCCGGAATTTACGTACAGGTCCTTTTTCTTCGCGAACAGGTCCTTTTTCTCGCGAAAAGGTCCTGACGGGTTTTTTTGCCGCGGATTTTTCTGAAAACCCCCTCCAATTTGCAGAATGGCGCCCCACGGTTTTCTAAATTGCGTACGGGTCCTCATTTCATTACATACGGGTCCTCAATTTTTACGAAAAAACCCTTTAACTTTTTCGAAAATACGCATGTACCCTCGATTTTTTTTAAAAAAAACTCCTCACAAATTATCGCCTCTTTTACTTCGGTGCACACGGTGGCTGGCGCGGCGTGTCGCCGCGCCTATGCTGCTAGTAAACATGATTGAAGGTATCTTTGCGAACCTGGCCTGCATCGGAAAATATTTCAATCAAAACGAGAAAAAGTAGACAAGTGGCGTGCCCCTTTGTAGCGTATGCTCGTGTATGGGTGTCACTGGGGCAAGCGGCTGCCCTAAGATTCATTGGGTTGTAGTTATCTTGTTTACCTTGCTAAAAGCAACATTGTCATGCTTAATAGCAACTAGCAACATAAGCGCGGTGTCACGCCACGCTAACTACCGTGTGGACCGAAGAGGCGGCAATTCGTGAAGTTTTTTTTAAATCGAGGACACGTGCGTAATTTCGAGAAAACCAAATGCCTTTTTCGTAAAAACCAAGGACCTGTAAGAACTTGTACGTAACTAAAATGAGGACCCGTACATAACTTTGGAAATCCGTGGGATGCTATCCTGCAAAAGTGGAGGGTGCTTTCCCGAAAAGACCTGGCAAGGACCTTTTTGCGAAAACGGATGATCTTTATGTAATTTCGGAAAATACAAGGGGTTTTTCACATAAAAGCTGACGTGGCAAGCGCGAGCGTCCCGGAACTCTGCCGGGTATAATATATTGATGATATTTCATTACGATTGATGTAGTAAAATTATCGCTTCATATGTAGTTTTTGGGCTTTCGGTTCCTACATGTTTTTTTTAATGTTACATGTATTTTGAAATTATGGTCGTAACAACTTGTCTTTTAATACCGTATTTGTCCGTTTACATTGAGTTATATTACCAAAAAATCGTAGTATTTTGGATTAACTTTTTGGACGAAACGACTCTTTTGAACGGAACGAGAACGAAAACACATTTGAGATGCTACACATGCATGTCCACCCCGTGTGGGGCTGGGCTATTAGCAAAATTATCGCAAGCCATTACAATGGTAAAATTACTGTGTTGGTGTTTGATTTTCTCTTAATATGATCTAGTCCGAAAGAACTGGCGAGAATTTTCAATGGAGGTATATGAACTGCGAAGTAGCTTCCAACCACTGTTGGATGTATGTAACACGATGACTGTGGCTAACACCTAGCTACTATTGATTCCCACCGAGTACATATTAGAGGAGGGTTATTCATTAAGCTCTCTATAATTTCATTTCGTGAGCTGACAGAGTGACAGGCTATTGCCAAAAGTTGAGTAGCTACCTATGCTCAGAAACCAATAGTGAAATATCTACTATACGGGTATGGATTTTGGTCCCGCTCGGTTGGGCTGAAAAGCTGTAGCTTATGGCTAAAATTACATTGTAGCGGTTGAAAATTCACTGTAGCTGAAAGTGGCTTATTTGACGTAACCAAATTTTAAAAAATTTAAAATAGAATAAACATGCTAGCTCATCACGGACAACGCAAACGAATACGGAAAAAAAGAACCGATAAAAAAACTCAAAAAAGCCAAAAGTTCATAAAAAAGATAAAATTTATTAATAGTAAAAAAATAAGTTAGAAACCAAAAGCTGAAATCGAAATGAACGGCGCCACCCTATAACTGCACCTAACTACCTAAGATAACCCGGTTGGACAAATAAAGAAAAAACTTCAGGTAAAAATATCACCAGCATTTAGAATGCTCAAGCCAAATCCAACCAAGCACCATCATCATCAGGTAAAAACCAATGCTGCGTCCCCTAGCGAGAGCTTCCTCTGACACACACAGGAGAGAAGGGCAGCAGAATCAGAAATCGCCATTGAATACCACTTTGCCGAAAGGCCCACAGTGTCGCAGGGCAACAAGGGCGAGAAAAGGGAAAGGTGTCCCACTCGGCTGTTCGGTTTTTTTTTTTTTGGCTCTGACTTATAATTTATAGATATAATTTATAATTTTTAAACTCTTTATAAAAGAGTGTAAAGTAATAGAAACTCACGTATAATTTTAGCTGATATAAACTACAATTAATTTGTAGACTTTTATATTAAAAAGATATTTTATTTAAAAACTAGTTATTAAAAAAAATTAAAAAATAGTTTTTAAAAGTTAAAACGAAGAGACCCATAGGCTGAGATAGCCTCACTCTCCTTTTCCCTCCACCGCCTTCTGATATCAATATTTCCGGAAGGAATGCATGATCCCATACCTGTAGGCTGTAGCTGCCGTGATTTCGCAATTATAGGAGCATTAAATTGTTTGTCAATTTGGAACGCGTGGTTCCCACGGGAATCTTGCAAGTAAATGAAGGAATTACCACAAGGATCTTTGCTGACAGCAAGGGTCTATTTGGGACGCTGGCAAGAATTCCACAGGAGTTTCACATGGAAACGATTCAATTTCGCAAGAATTTGCAGTGTTCTAGCGTTCCAACCGGGTCTAATTTTTTGAGGAGTTTAATTACAGGCTTCTTATCTGTTATATGAAAAAAAAAACAAATCCTATCATGTTTACTTGGAGCTGGAAACAAATTCGTACCAAACTGGATTAATTGTAGTTAATGTATAACCGCTATTTCTTCTTAGGCCGTAATCTGCATATTCCTTTCTCTTTGCGAGTAAACATAGCGTGCCGCGTACTTTATTTTACACGAGAAATTGCTCGCGCAACGGTGTGTGCTCTTTTTTTTTTTACTTCTCAAGAAGTCTCTCCCTTTTTTCCCTCGTAAAAATCTTTGTGCTCTTAAGGGTTTTGATGATCATCATTCGGATGAAATTAACCCAAAAATCATTCAAATTTCTGATATTTGGATGTGCATGAATATTCATACGCCGCCACCTCTATGTCTTTTTCTCCGACGACCCCTTTTTCTTTTTCTCCGGCAAACCCTTTTTCCTCCTCACCGGCGAGCCCAAGGAGAGAATCTCATCCTCGCACCTAGGGTTCACCATTCCCCCCGCATAGAGGGAGGCCGGGAGGTCGTGGGGTAGGAGAGTGGTGGGCGGTGCTGGAGGACGACGATAGTAGAAGGTACTAACTATTAGATTAGGCAGGGGTAGCACAACGGGGTGGGGTAGGCGGCATGGTGAGGCGAGGTTGGGGGGGGGCACTGTTGGCCGTGGGTGGTGGAGGTGGTGGCAGGGGAGACGCTCGGAGCTGCTCCGACAAGAAAGGAGTTGTGGGAGGGGCTCGTCGTCGACGAGGAAGGGGCGGCATAGGGTGAGAGGGTGCGGAGCTGCTCCAGTGAGAAATGAGCCGTGGGAGGGGCTCGTTGTCGACGACGAGGGGGCGGCGTAGGGTGAGATGCTGTAGGGTTAGAGTGAAATGCAGTGGGGTCGAAGAGATTAGAGTTAGAGTTGATGCACGAATCTCAAAGTAGTTGGGTGATAGTAAATTTAACTAATTTTTAGAAAAAAAATCCGATTAACTATTAGACACTAGACAGACTTAGAAAGAAAACTCTCACCGACTAATGTATCAGTTCTCTCACAGCGCACGGCCCCCTTAAGATTTGGCCTTGACCCGTAGTACACCAGTACGTATACCTAATAATTGGGAGAGGAGGGATTCATCGCCATTGTTGCGCCTCGCGTTCGCCACTGCGCATTCGTGTTACTGCTCCCTGCGTCGGCGTCTCTGTGGGGATACAGACACACAATTCTCTCTCTATATAAAGCTCCTCCTCCTGAGCTCTAGTAGAGTTTTTGCAGAGAGCCAGGGAGGCGCATCACACACGTCTCTTGCCTTCCTCCTTCCCTTCACCGAGTCAGGCTCTCCTGCGCTGATGGTATTGTTGCCTTCTGCCATCCAGGGCTTCTCCTTTCTGTGTTGTTCAGTTGTTCTTGGCCTTTTTAGTTTGGTTATGAGGTGTTCTTGTAGTTGCAGGGGATGGACGATGTGTTCTTGGTTCTTGAGGGTTCTTTGCTCCATTGATGGCACCAGCATTTGCTTGACTCGTTCTGGCTCTCTCTTTTTTTCTTTTTTTTTTTTGCTAGTAGTGGTTTTCGTTTTCTTGGTGATCGACAGTAATTTGGTTTGTTTATTGATTTTTTTGGTTTTCGTAGGCTGGATTGTGTCAGGGTCATGTTTGCGTCGGGTTTCTCAACTCTGCTTTTTCTTCTTCTTCTTCTCTCTCTCGTTAGCGCTCCTCCCTTCCGGTTCTCTCCCCTTTTCATGGTGTGTACGCGTTGCTCACTTCTTCCTCCCATTGTTTCTCCTGTCGTTTCTCTTACTTTATTTTTAGGACGATTTATTTGTTCCGGTGGCCTGCATGTTTTACATGACATTGCCCTGTGCTTGTTGTTGTGATTGCAGATGAGAAGCGGCGCAACGGCGGCGGCGACATCGTGATTTGCTTGAGAGAGAGAGAGAGAGAGAGAGAGAGAGAGAGAGAGAGAGACAAAGACAGAGACAGAGGCACAAGAAACCGATGGGCCCATTGGAGCCGCGCTACCGGCCGGCCGGAGCCGCGTAAGATCTCTCCGCCTCCCTCTCAATCCCAATCTGTTTAATCAAAGTTGTTTTCTTTTTCTCCCATCCGTTCTTTCCTCCTATTTTTCTTCCGTTCCGTGCTGTTCTTGCGTTTCGACTGCGGATGGCATAATCATTCACGCCACGCATAAACGCGCTTTATGCCGCATTCAGATCGATCCATAGATCCAACCAGATGTTTTGGTGGCCTCGTGGAAGGAGACGACGACGACGACGTGTTGTTCTTTCTCCCCTTCCCCTTTATTGCTGGTCATGTAGTGGTTGGCAGTTATGCCTTTTGCAGTCTCACATCAGCGGATTGGAGTGAAGAATTTCCGTGTGTTTCAATCCACCGGTAGTAATCTTTTTTCTGCAAAGTAATCGAGGCCGCATTAGTGCCAATTTTAGCTATCATTAAGTGATCAGTCTTAGTCTGTTATTCGCTTGGTGTTCTTCTCATCTCCCTGCAGTGTTGTTGACCCCGTGGACTGCTCGTTGAATCCCTGGAGATGCATTGGTTTCCAGTGGATTGTGCGTGTGATGTTGTGAAATCCTATGATGCACGGACACGGATATGTCGATACAACGCCCACACCGCGATTCGCCAATTTTTCAAAAATGCTGACACGGCCAACACATCTATACATATTTAAATAATAATCATAATATATACATGTGTATTATTTTCTATTTTTCTATGTGTTTGTCAAACTGAAATAATGTGAAATAATGTAAAAGTGTGAAGTGCAAACTAAGAATATGTACCTCAAAGATGATCCACGCCTCTTCATTCTTCAATCTTCATTAAGTCAACTCATATGTTCAATTGTTCATACTAATACCAGTAATTTAGAATTCCATTAACCTGGGAAAAGAAATAACACGATCAGCAGATTTAACATTTAGACTTGATTCTTGAACAGTCAAAGGCTCAAAGCAATTGAGCAATAACCAACATACTCCAACGAGCAATAACCAACATACTCCAACAGATAATTGATAAATGATAACAAGTAGCCAAGTTCAAACTTCAAACATAGAAACTTAAAACACGTACCGCCAACGGTAGCCAACAGCCCAACATAGGAGGTGTTCAACTTAAGTTACATGACAAACTCAAATTAAAGGCTTATTAAAGAACAACATGAGACTCCTAGACTTATTGCTTATCCTCATCTTCTTCTGGGTTCACCGTAGTAGATTCATTTTTAAAGACACACTCTCTAACTCTGGTTCATCAAGAGAGAGATTAGCAATTTCTAGAATGCCAACACCAGTTAGAGATTCAAAGCTATCTCCTCCCATATCCCATATTCTAGTTGTCATGTCGCACATGTGTTGCATACGTGTTGCATAAGTGTTGAAGCCATGTCGGAAATTAAAATGATTTGTTTTCGCCGGTTAATTGTTTGATATGTTGCCGACACTTATCGACGGAGTGTAGGTGCCGTATCCGTGTTGAACACGGTGTCAGACACCGATACGACAACAAACCCACATGTCGGTGCTACATAGGTGAACTCGGACTCGTTGATAGCCTAACATGGTCGGCGACTGTTGTCCTATGCATGCTATCTCGAGATACCCTTTTGCTGCTAGGCTGACTTGTGCCACTAGTGCTGGATTGGCACGCGTGATGTGTAGGAGATGCTTGCTTTGGCGTGTGCTGCCAACTGGTGATCTCAGCTTCCTTGGATCATCTCATCTCCTGCATAGCAATAGCAGTAGTTGGAGTTAGTCTGAATTTTTCTCATCAAACATTTGTGAGGGTTCATGGATGCTGATTCTAACTTATGCATACCGTAACGGTACCAATCAGCTAATCATGCTCTGGATTTAAATTGATGGAAGGCCTGTGAATTAGGTACAAAGTCACCTTTGTGATTAGTAGTATATAATGATGCTTTCTGTTCCTGAAAGATGTGGCTCATGAATGAAGCAGGAAGGTGGTGAAGTACAAGTCCACACAACTTTTTTTTTCAGATTTTTTCTCTGTGCTGAGGGCTATAGTTTCTTTAGACTTTTTTTTCGATTGGCAAACATCTTTTAGTGTGACTCACTTTCACAGCCAACTATGGGATATACTGCGCTTTCTCCTTTTTAAAAGGATGAATTTTGGATACTTTAAATTGACATTGCTATGTATTTATGTCCATAAATTGTCCGAGCCTGTCAGCATTCCACTTATTTAGATTTATGGCAAGCTCAAAGGATGATGTAATAGCGCTACCTGTATATAAAAATATTACCCAGTCTATCTTGCTGAACATCATTAGGGAAAAGTAGGGGCCTGAAAGCGTTGCTTGTTACTAGTGTGGCTGTTGTGTTCTTGCGGTTGTTTTTAGAGAGACCTTTATGTGAGAATTGTGATTGTGATGCAAATCAAAGTGAAAAGGAAGAAAAGGACATGTTCATATGTATTCAAAAAGGAACTTCAGAACCTCCTTGTGGAATCAGCAACTAACATTTATTTTCATTGCCATTCCAAGCTATGGAAGACCTTTCTGAATTCTATTAGACAAGCATAGTTCTTTGATGTCTGAATTCTTCTGAGAAAGGAGTTGCTGTCTGCATGACTGAGTTTATTACTACCTTCTGCAGTGATGACACAATTAAGAAAAGGACCCCCAAAAGCAAATGTCTCAAAGATGTTGAAAACTTTGAAGTTCTTGTCCTCGAGAAGAACTGTGGTTGCAAGTTCAAATCTTTGCGGTACTTGCTTGTAGCTATCATTTCTGCAACATTTGTTACCCTCCTAACTCCGACATTGTACATACATCAATTACAGTCCAGCTCTCGGTGAGTATAACTTTTTCAAAGAAGTCTCAATGAAATACTTATGATGCAGTAAAATATGACAAATGCCTATATAGACTATGACTATTATCTCATGCGACCATATGCTTTGCAGGTATGTGGATGTCGGCTGGATATGGGACAAAACAACTTCTGATCCACGATATGTATCATCTGTTAATGTACAGTGGGAGGATGTATATACAGCAATAGAAAATATTAATGGTAGTAACCAAAAGCTCAAAGTTGGACTCTTGAATTTTAACAGCACTGAGTATGGCTCTTGGTCACAGTTACTCCCTGAAAGCGATGTTTCCATTATAAGACTTGAACATGCCCAGGACAGCATTACTTGGCAGACACTGTATCCTGAATGGATCGATGAGGAGGAAGAAACTGAAATACCGTCTTGTCCATCACTTCCAGAGCCTAATGTTCAAAGAGGTGCACACTTTGATGTCATTGCTGTTAAACTGCCCTGTACCCAGGTGGGGGGTTGGTCAAGAGATGTTGCACGACTCCATTTGCAGCTCTCAGCCGCAAAACTAGCTGTGACCTCTTCGAGAGGCAACCGGAAGGTCCATGTGCTCGTTGTGACCGATTGCTTCCCGATTCCTAATCTCTTCCCTTGCAAGAACCTTGTGAAACACGAAGGCAATGCTTGGTTGTATAGGCCAGACGTGAAGGCATTAAGGGAAAAGCTCAGGCCTCCAGTTGGATCCTGTGAGCTTGCAATTCCACTCAAAGCAAAAGGTTAGTTACTTTTTAGTTAACGTTGTGCCTAGTGTTTTCCATGTCAATACACCCATTGTTCTATAAAATCAATTAACATGCATATCAAGAGACCTACTAATGCTGCTCTTACTGGCTTTACTTCACTAAAAAAATGCTAGTCAGTAGAACTGTTGTCCGCACATTTAGCATATAATATTGTTAATAAAATGTTTGACACATTCTAAGTGAATCATTTTACTCTCTTTTTTTGTAAACTTGTGTGCCCTTAACAGGGCTTTTTAGTCTACCCTCCAGTAATATGCATGGAGTGGACCTTGTCAGTAGATAACATCTTTTCTTATTGGTACAGCAAGACTTTACTCAGTAGATCGAAGAAGAGAAGCATATGCTACAATACTGCATTCAGCAAGTGAATATGTCTGTGGTGCTATCGCAGCAGCTCAGAGCATTCGACAAGCAGGATCAACTAGGGACCTGGTTATCCTTGTCGACGAGACCATAAGTGATCACCACCGCAAAGGCTTGGAATCTGCAGGCTGGAAGGTCAGAATAATCCAAAGAATTAGGAATCCAAAAGCTGAGCGTGATGCTTACAACGAGTGGAACTACAGTAAGTTCCGGTTATGGCAGCTGACTGACTACGACAAGATAATATTCATAGATGCTGACCTCCTCATCCTGAGGAACATCGACTTCCTGTTTGCAATGCCAGAGATCACTGCGACTGGCAACAATGCGACGCTCTTTAACTCTGGTGTCATGGTCATTGAGCCTTCGAACTGCACATTCCAGCTACTGATGGATCACATCAACGAGGTAACATCGTACAACGGTGGCGATCAAGGGTACCTGAATGAGATATTCACATGGTGGCACCGCATTCCGAAGCACATGAACTTCCTGAAGCACTTCTGGGAGGGCGACAGCGAGGCGGTGAAGGCGAAGAAGACCCAGTTGTTCGGCGCAGATCCACCAATTCTCTATGTCCTTCACTACTTAGGCCTGAAGCCATGGCTGTGCTTCAGGGACTATGACTGCAACTGGAACAACCCTGTGATGCGCGAATTCGCAAGCGATGTCGCGCATGCCCGGTGGTGGAAGGTGCACGACAAGATGCCTCGGAAGCTTCAGTCCTATTGCCTTCTGAGATCAAGGCAGAAGGCCGGGCTGGAATGGGACCGGAGGCAGGCCGAGAAGGCGAACTTCGACGACGGACATTGGCGGCGGAACATTACTGATCCGAGGCTGAAGATCTGCTTCGAGAAGTTCTGCTTCTGGGAGAGCATGCTATGGCACTGGGGCGAGACGAACCGGACGAACAGCAGCCCTGTGCCGGCGACACCAACTGCGAGCTTGTCAAGCTCATGATCTGTAGATAAGTTACGACTTTACGAGAGAATAGCACCATACATGCATAGCAACAGCTTGTGTAGGTAGCTATGCCCTTTCTTTTATCTTTTGGCTTTTGCTTTTAATAAATATAATAATTTCTCTAAACAGCTTCTTAAGCCCACCGACGCCGCTGTATCGGCGTCCTCGCCGTCCATGGTCTCGAAAGCCCAAAATGACAAGGCCAAATACACCCTCTGTTCATGTCATCGCTGGAGCTGTCTTCGCTGCGTTGTTGGCTAACAATTCTTTTGGGTTGGTTCGGCTAATCTGTTACTGGTACATGTAAACTTGAGTACTTTTGCCAGAGAAGAGTCAACGGTACATCAAGACATCAACTCATCAAGTGTACATGAGACTCTGTACGAAGCTTTGGCCAAAACAAGTACTGTACAATATAATTGTGCAGTTACGTTAGTACATGACACGCACATGGAGAGTCAAATCCAGTTTTAACACTGTTTCGCACCGGATTTATATAAATATCAATATACGAGATGTATTGACAAAAATGTTATTTTTGACATCGGCGGGTCGGGCGGCAGCGCCCGAGAGGCGACGTGTGGCGTTGTCGCTCGGCCACCAGGCGGCAGGTAATTAGCCAGCTTAATTACCTGCCTAATTTTTTCCCCGGTTTAGTGTTTGTTTCAATTATTAACTATATCAAATTAGCTCAAAAAATTATGAAAATTAATGTACAGCCTTCGGACACAACGTTCCTCGTAGTATAATTTTTGGGGAATTTTATCCATGACGAATGTTCCTCAAAATTCATACAATTTTTGGGCAAATGGGCTTCAAAAATTACAAAATTTTATGTGAAGCCTCCCGACATAGTAATAGTTATTATGTAATTTTTTGACAATTTTATGCGGTTCAAATTAGGCAGATTAAGTTAATATCAATTTAACCAATAGTAGTATTATACTAGTAGTACGAGGAACTGTTGGCTTAGAAGCCTGTCGCCAGCCCCTTAGACGGCAGGTAATTAGGCTGGTCTAATTATCTACCTAATTATTTTTTGCATTTAGTGTTTGTTTAATTTTTTTAAATATAACAAATGAGCTTAAAAATTACAAAAATTTATTCACAACCTCCCCACACAACGTTCCTCGCAGTGTAATTTTTGGAGAATTTTATCCATGGTGAATGTTGCTCACAAATTCATACAATTTTGATATTTTTACGAGTTTTTACATATAGCAAACGAGTTCCAAAAATTACAAAATTTTATGTGAAGCCTCCCGATGCAGTAATAGTTATTATGTAATGTTTTTGGTACTATTAAAACTAATAGTGCATACATAAATATTTAGAGAAGGCAGTGCGTAAGTCATTGAGGACGCGGCAGTGCTGATTAGTTCCCTCGAAAGACAGGTAATTTTTTATAGCATGCTTTCGACGTTATTTCCGTAGTCATATTTACTGTTATTTAGTTAGTTATAATTAATGTAAATTGTATTATGAAGTAATTATTGATGTTCGCACTAATATTTCGTCTGTCGTATGTACCGGTAGGTATGGCTCTACCGGAGCTTCTGGAACACGCGTATGATGAGAACCATTATTGCCATGCATGAATGACGCATGGATAAAATTTGCAAAAAATTACATAACTATTATTGCATCGGGAGGCTTTACATAAAATTTTGAAATTATTGAAGCTCGTTTGGTATATGTAAAAACTTATAAAAATATAAAAATTGCATGAGCTTTTTTATGAATATTCGTCATGGATAAAATTTCCCTAAAATTATACTACGAGGAAAGTTGTGTTTGAAGTCTGTACATAAATTTTCGTAATTTTTTGAGCTCATTTGATATATTTAAAAATTCAAACAAATACTAAACCGAAAAAATTGGGTAGGTAATTAGGCTGGCTAATTCCTGGGGGCTGGACGACAGGTGCCTGCAGCCGGCGACAGCGCCACGCGTTGCCTTGTGGTCGCTGCCGCCCGCTCCGTCGACGGCAAAAATGACATTTTTGTCGATACATCGCACATACTTCTATTTCTGTAAATACAATGCCAAACAGTGCCAAAACTGACTTTGACGCCACACCTGGATACCCACTGATTACTAGTTGTATAGCACTAAAGCAACTGATTACTAGTGGTATAGCAATGCAACTTTCGCCGCTTTTATCGTTGAAAATAACATATATTTTTATAGCGCATGAAATGAACTGTTAGTACATACAGGTTGAAACAGAATGTTTTTAATAATCTATCATTTATTCTAAATTATAATAATATACCTGTGTTTTTTATAGTAATAGCCATCTGTCGCTCAATAGTTAGGCGACATGGGCTAGTTACTCAACACCTAAGTTGCCAAACGGTTGGACGATATAAAATAATAATATTTTATTAATCCGATTACAAATAATTGTGGGGGAGTAAATGACAATTCTTGTAGGTAATAAATTTAGTAAATCTCATTTGCAGCTTGTTATTTTTTTAAAAAAAGAGCAAACAATTTCGATTAGTCCATTCATTATTTCCGTAGATTCTTAAGGTACGAAATTTGTTAGACTCACAATAACATTTTGTGATCATCATATGTTGTTGTAATGTGATAAATTTCTAAAGAATTTTGTGAGCACGATCGAGATCACAATGATTCGTAAGTACGAAAGTAAGTGATATTGTGATGCACAAGAGAATTTATACACAATTATACCATAGTAACTATGAAGTAAAATATGTACACAATGAATGCATGTACAAGAAGGCCCCTACGCGCTGCCCACCACACCACCTGTAGCGCCTTCTTCATCGTCGCCACGTCCCACCCCCAGTCGGTGCCCACCGGTACGACCTCACTTTGCCTTCCTTAGGGCGGGGTGTCAGCATCTCGACAGGGTGAGGCGGTCAGCAGCCCTGTTGACCCATGCTCCCAATGCCTTGAGGTCGACTCCACCTATGCCTGCGTGGGCACTAGGGCACCGCTGAGCTGCAACCCGGAAAGAACCTCGACAGGTGCAGGCTCACCTGCTCCCTTGACTTTTGTTGGGTCGCCCGTGAGGAATTCGGTCATGTCCACCGGGTGATCCTCGTGAGGAGATAGCTGAACTCTAGGGTGGGCCACAATACCTACAGGACGGATATTGTTTATTCGTGCAATGTATCGATGCGAACAAACCTGAAGAGACGAAACGTACCTTCCACGTGGGCCATGGCATGCATCCAACTGTTGTACCCACCCTGCCCTACACCTGAGGGTACAACATGTGCTACTCTGACATTGCCTGGTACAGGTCTAGGAACAACGATGATGCCGGTGTGTACGGACGTGCCCACCTAGACCCTCCGGCCTGGCCCAGCAGTGACGGTGCCCAGGGGTAGGCACGTGCCCACCCTGACCCTCCAGGCTGGTTAGCCGCTAGCGAGGCATGTGGATGTGGCCCTACGGGGCCTCGTACCTGAGCTGCAGGGAGTAGTGACCTCAGCGTACGCGTCGACGTGGCCACCTCTAGGAGCATCCTGCACGACGTCAAGGCCACGACACACTTGGACGCACTGTGGACCCAATGGATAACCTAAAGTAGCTCATCATGCGCCACCTCTAAACCATGGGTGACCCTGTCCATGATCAACCCTATGTCCCTCACAATCCCAACAGCGATGTTCATCTACAAGAAGTAGAAGAGAGCATCAAACCTATAATTGTGGTAACCATACTCAGACATTTGAAACACGAGAGTGCATACCACGAGGGACAAGTTCCACACCAAGTGTACAGGGTACACGTCGATCAGTGATGGTACATGAGCGTGGGGGAGGATCAATGAGCCTGGTGCATGTCTGTGAAGTATACCAGCGTAGGTACTCATTGTATGAGCTAGGATCGTACGGTGTGGCCTCCTGTACCCACTGCGCCATCTTCGTCGCCCAGCTCGCCCTATTTTCACCCCTCCTGTTATGCCTGCGAAATGTACCACTACAATTAGAAGGCATTGTAATAGAATTCAAAAAAATTTAGGGACATGTGTTGTGTGTAACTCACGCGTGGTCTGAGTCAGGCACCCGACGCCCGAGGGGACTGGAACAACCTGACAGAGGTTGAACTAGCGCATCACCCTATGTGTCACGTAGTTCTCGACAAACACGTCACGCCAGCACAGTGAGGATAGCCAGTATGCCTGGTCACGCCAGCACAGTGAGGATAGCCCCTTGGGAGCATGGACCTTCATCTCTTGAGTTGAGTACGCCTCCTAGCGCACATCGTCAGTGGTGAGGTAGTGAGGTACTTGACGAAGTTGTCGTACACATGGGTGACTTGTAGGTGTGCAAACTGTGTCTGAGCCAGAAGAGTGGTTATAAAGGATGACCCGTAATAGACGTATAGTAAAGATTCATGAGAGTACATACCCATCTATAGCACCAAAGGGACCCTGCGGTCTGCTGATCCATGGTGTCCCCATGGTACTTGTCCGCGCGATGACTTGATCGTGCAAAAATAGCACACCCGCAAGTGCACGGGTTGCCACTGAAATAGCGGCGAGTGTCGTGTTCTCCACAGGGACTAGACTGAGGCTACCGGTGCTCGGCTAAAGCTAGGTCAATCGAAACGGGGGAGAACTAAACCTAAAACGTCTACTGAATAAGCCGAACGAATGAACTACAGAACGAACGCTAGCTCACACGGACGAACCTATGAAATAACTAACAAACTCAAGAACAAGGAACGACGGGACGAACGACCGTACGAATGGACGTCGTACGACCGAACGAACAAAACGACGACACGACAACTAAACGAACGAACACGACTACCGAACGACGATCTAATTAACTACCGACCGCGAGACAGCAAGAGGTAGTCGAGAAGCACGGAGGGAGTCTAGAAGCACGGAGGGAGTCGAGAGAGAAAGAGGGGGAAGACGGTCGACGCTAACTAGTCGACGACGGCAGGGCAAACAAGCACATGACTACGACAAACGCATGCACGACTTCGCTAACGACCAACCGCGCAAAGAAGAGAGGGGGAAGGTCGAGAAGCACAAGGAAGAATGTAGAAGCACTAGGAGGGAATCTAGACAGCAAGGAAAGGGAGACGGGCGTCAGCTAGCTAAATCGCGCTCACAAACCTAAGGATCTCCACAGATACTAACACTGACAACTAACACAACCCACAAGCTAACATAACAATCTCTACCAATACAAATCACAGATGGCACTATGAAAACACTACTAAACTACTAACAGAACACACATTTCACAATTATCACAGCATATATCACAATGATAAAAACATAGCACAATAACATCTCCACTGATCTCATGCTCACATCACAGATTATCATCCACAATGCAAATGGTAATTAACATTTAACAGAGTAATAGAAATGAAGAACTGAAGAAATAAGAGGAAGAAATCAGACAACCGAGAAAGAAGATGGTGAAGTAGATGACGGGAGGCCGAGGCCGGTGGAGACGTCGGTCGATGGAGAGGTAGCAGAGGAGTCGCCGTCGATTGGGCCGCAGTGGAGTGGAGCCGAGGAGGGGGTGAAGAAGTTGCCGTCGGTGTTGGCGCACGGAGGAAGCAGTGGAGGCGATGTGGTGGGTGGCCGTCGGCGCAGAAGGGCACAGGGGTACCGGCCGGAGAGGGGATCTGGAGGGGCGGCGCCGTGGAGTAGCAGATGTGGCGGCCGGAGGATCTGAGGATGGTGGCGCGCCGGATGCGGAGAAGAAGGGGGGCGGCGCTCGGGTGGAGAGGAGAGAGATAAGGACGGACGGAGAAGGCGCTGGAGGGGAGGCGAAAAGAGGAGGTGCAGTGGAGATGTGGTGGAGGAGAGGAAGAGGCGCTTGGGTGGAGAAGAAGAGGTGGATTCGGAGGCGGCGCACGGTGGCGATGGAGGTGCGGTGGGGGAACACGGGAGAAGGTGGCGGCGCGGGGGTTTGAGGAGGCAGAGAAGGGCGGCCGCCGGCGAGATGGCCCGGCCTCGCCGGCGCCGTGGCTGGAGAAGATGAGAAGGGGGCGAAGGAAGGGTGGCTGATGGGAGAAGAAGCCAGGCTCGAGCTTCTTGCGGCGGCGGCAGAGGGTTTTGTGGGATTGGGGTTTTAGCACTTTTGCGATTTAGCCCTCCAGGAATTTAGGGTTAACACATTGGTCCTTCTCCCACTGTTTTCTTCTGTTCTGGCCCTCCGGAGCTCCATTTTAGTCGCAGAAAGATCCTACGGATTCGTGTCGATGCGCACATTTGTACGGAGCAGCCGCAGAATGCAAATTTTGTCGTTTATGCGCCTTGATCGCGTCGGCCTGCAGAAAAATCTAGAAAATGTAAAATGGTCCATTTTGAGCAATTAAAATATAGAAAAGCGTGTAAATGATGATAAATGGCCCTAAAATGCGAAAAATAATGGGGCAAAATGATGGGTAAATGTATATAAAAATGACGCATGTCATACCCCCAAGCTTTAAACGTTTACTTGTCCTCAAGTAAATGGCATGAATTATCGAACCCGGACAACAAGTAATCATGGTAAAAGACTAGATAAATGTATGTAATAAGTCAAGAGGCATACAACAATGGAAAATGAGATTATCTAACTCGAGTTTTGAGGACCATCCAAGATGAGAATGAATATCAAGCAAAGATACCAAAGTGATAACTATAGCATTTAACCAAATCGAGTCACACACAAGTGTTGAAATGCACTAAGTGATCACATGTATCCAACCAAAATTGCAAGGCATCGGAACTAGGTATAACATCAAGAATGAGCATAGCAAAGAGTCACGCTAAGGCATATGCTATTTGAGACAAAGAGACTAATACTCGCATGATATTTATGAAAAAGTCCACACTTGAGCCATGATACCTAATTTTTGTTGATTTTTAGCAAATTTAAAACACACATTGGGCACTCGCGCCACTTATTCACACCCTTGGGCAAACATTGCCGCTTATTCACACATTCAAACTTCATTTGGGCAAAAATGCCACTTATTCAGACGTTTGCAAATTAATGTGACAAAGTCACTTATTCAACTCACTCCTTGCAAAACAATTTTTTTCTCTTTTCTTTCTTTTTAAGATTAAGCATCTTTAACCGGTTTTCATTAATGCTAAGTAACACATGTCCCGAGACATGGATACCTAGATAAATCAACCAAGTTATTGGCTCAAGATAGGACTACCCCTTTCACAAAATTTACATTCAAGCAAAGTATCAATATCTAAAATAACATATGCCAAAGCATGAAACTAAGATATGATCATTCAAGAGGTGATGACTAGAACCAATTCAATCCGCAAATGGTTAAAACACATGTGCAACTCGCAATGAATCAAATGCTATAGGATCACAAGGTTTCTAAGCACATCAAGGATAATAAACAATACTCAAGCTCTACAATATGATGCCAAGTGACTTAAGATATACAAGGAACTAGTGACAATATAGCTCAATGAAAATTTCAGCATGACCTTTCTAGATTAATCATAGCATGGGCTCACATGGCAAATATATACAATCAAGCATAACATGAGAGCAATAGTAAAGGCCATATATCATCAACATAAGTGTAATATGAAGCACAAGAATGATCATATATCATCAACTACACAACATTAAGCTCAAATGCTCACAAATATAATACAAACATGCTAGAACATCATCCATACACATACAAGTCCTCCCCCAAGCTTAAATTGAGCAATGAATCAAGAATGTGCTTAAAGGGGTAAGAAACAGCTCACCGGGCGTATATGATGTAGTGGAAGTGACAAATCATCCCATGCTTCTCGCATATATAAGGATGAAGATCTAGCACGGGACCTGAAATAAAAAAGAAAAAGAAAAAAAAGGAGAAACCAACAAAAGCTAACAAAAGGAATGGAAATAAAAAGATAAAGAAATGCTCATTGGATGTAGCGGGAGGAGGGCCAAGGACGGGACATGGAAAAGGCACATGTCCGCCCTCCTCATGAAGCAACATGCCTCGAAATCCACCCGGATCCCAAGGTATGTCGACTCGAGTCAAGTACACTCGTAGTCGATGGTACACAAGCGTAACCCTGAAAGTAAACTCAAAAACATGGCAAGTATGTGTGATAGGGTTGACACCCTCCAAGTCATCAATCGAATATCCAATCATGTAGGTATATCGATAAAGTACATCATGAGGTCTATCAGTGAGATGAGCACAACTAGTAATAGCATATGTCTCGTCTGAGCCAAGGAAATCAAACCTGAGGTGGTCGAGGAAGAGTTTCCATACTACCTGAAGTGTAGGCGAAAGAGAATATATGGTAGTAGAAACCTCCAGAGGGGCGATGTCGACGAAAGAAGTAGCCGGTGGTGGATCAATAGAAATGTGCTCCTCCTCGACATCGGAAGTAGCCCCCTCATCAAGATGTGGAACCTCAGAACTCAAAAGCATATCCATAATGAACTCATCATCATCTGGCACAAAGCTCTCATCATCTATATCTAGCTCATCACAACTCAAGAGTGGATCTACCGCAAACTCATCCTCATAGTCAGGAGTGAAACAATCATCATCAGGAGGTAGGTCCTCATCATCTAGCTCAGTGATCTCTCTCTCGGAGTCAATAGGTGAAGGATCCGACTGAGGTGCCTCTAGGTGTATCTGTAGTGTCTCCAACAACAGGCCCTCGCTAGCAAGATCGTGTAAGACTAGTAGGTCGACACTCATCTCTATCCGTAACTATCTCGTGGTACTAATGGAAGGTCAGAAACGGTAAAGCTATCCACACAAGTAGAACTGGTGCTCATAATCGCCTCAATCTCGCCCCGAATCGCCATCGCACGATCACCACCGGAGGCACAGCCATGAGTTCCTTGCACAATGCATCAAGTCCGCACCGATCTACATGTGAAGGAGGTGGCTCATGAGACGCTCTAAGGACTCGGACATAGGAACTGTAAGCTGGCTCGGTGAAGGAATAGGTGAACTGCTGGCAGGAGGTGTCGGATCCAATGCGAAGCAACTACTCATTCTACTCTCATGATCTCCTATAATCCTAGAAATCCTCTCCTCAAATCTAGACAACTGATCGAGCTCAGGAGTAGGAGTCTGATGCTGAGGTACAGGATAATGCTGGTGTGACCAATGAGAAATATCTTGATCTCCAAAGCTAAAACCCTGCAATGGTGTACTAGAAGAAAATGATGAGACATTAGGGTTGTTGTTTCCATATGACAGACTCGAGTGCTCAGGCCATCCAGGGTGATAAGTGTCAGGGTATGGCTCACTCGGCTGAGAAAAGCTCATCCCGTAACACTCTGGAGTGGACAAATAACCACGCTGGCAATCAGCGGGTGAATGGCCCTGAAAACCACAAGTCTGGCATATAGGAACAACCGGAGAATGGGCGTCTGATAAAGAACTGTACTGATCATACCCGCTCTCTAACACAACTCCTCGCTCTAAAGCATAGCGTTCTAACTGACGAGACAATAGATTTACCTGTTCTTGAAGAGTATCATAAGTAGGGGTGCTCATAAAACCACGAGAATCAGAATAGTAAGCCATATCCTCAATAAGTACCAATATCAATCAACCTACAAGAATGGATACGAAAAAGCGCGAAAGAGAGAAGTGACTAGGGAAAGGGTCAGGGGTAAGCAATATATCACAAATATGAACAATAACGAAAAGAAAGACAAGTCAGCACAAACACAAAACAAGCTAAAGAAAACAAACAACCTAGTCTATAGCCTAGCACTGTCGCTCTAAGCTAATCCCCGGCAACGGCGCCAAAATGACTTGATCGTGCAAAAATAGCACACCCGCAAGTGCACGGGTTGCCACTGAAATAGCGGCGAGTGTCGTGTTCTCCACAGGGACTAGACTGAGGCTACCGGTGCTCGGCTAAAGCTAGGTCAATCGAAACGGGGGAGAACTAAACCTAAAACGTCTACTGAATAAGCCGAACGAATGAACTACAGAACGAACGCTAGCTCACACGGACGAACCTATGAAATAACTAACAAACTCAAGAACAAGGAACGACGGGACGAACGACCGTACGAATGGACGTCGTACGACCGAACGAACAAAACGACGACACGACAACTAAACGAACGAACACGACTACCGAACGACGATCTAATTAACTACCGACCGCGAGAAAGCAAGAGGTAGTCGAGAAGCACTGAGGAGTCTAGAAGCACGGAGGAGTCGAGAGAGAAAGAGGGGGAAGACGGTCGACGCTAACTAGTCGACGACGGCAGGGCAAACAAGCACATGACTACGACAAACGCATGCACGACTTCGCTAACGACCAACCGCGCAAAGAAGAGAGGGGGAAGGTCGAGAAGCACAAGGAAGAATGTAGAAGCACTAGGAGGGAATCTAGACAAAGAAGGAAAGGGAGACGGGCGTCAGCTAGCTAAATCGCGCTCACAAACCTAAGGATCTCCACAGATACTAACACTGACAACTAACACAACCCACAAGCTAACATAACAATCTCTACCAATACAAATCACAGATGGCACTATGAAAACACTACTAAACTACTAACAGAACACACATTTCACAATTATCACAGCATATATCACAATGATAAAAACATAGCACAATAACATCTCCACTGATCTCATGCTCACATCACAGATTATCATCCACAATGCAAATGGTAATTAACATTTAACAGAGTAATAGAAATGAAGAACTGAAGAAATAAGAGGAAGAAATCAGACAACCGAGAAAGAAGATGGTGAAGTAGATGACGGGAGGCCGAGGCCGGTGGAGACGTCGGTCGATGGAGAGGTAGCAGAGGAGTCGCCGTCGATTGGGCCGCAGTGGAGTGGAGCCGAGGAGGGGGTGAAGAAGTTGCCGTCGGTGTTGGCGCACGGAGGAAGCAGTGGAGGCGATGTGGTGGGTGGCCGTCGGCGCAGAAGGGCACAGGTAC
Organism: Dendrocalamus sinicus; assembly: GCA_036346575.1. Lineage (NCBI taxonomy): Eukaryota > Viridiplantae > Streptophyta > Magnoliopsida > Poales > Poaceae > Dendrocalamus > Dendrocalamus sinicus. The sequence goes on along the minus strand of CM070653.1, from coordinate 23,735,817 downwards.
CGCCGAGAGGGGATCTCGGAGGCGCGCCGTGGAGTAGCAGATGTGGCGCCGGAGGATCTGAGGATGGTGGCGCGCGGATGCGGAGAAGAAGGGGCGCGCGGGTGGAGAGGAGAGAGATAAGGACGGACGGAGAAGGCGCTGGAGGGGAGGCGAAAGAGGAGGTGCAGTGGAGATGTGGTGGAGGAGAGGAAGAGGCGCTTGGGTGGAGAAGAAGAGGTGGATTCGAGGCGCGCACGGTGGCGATGGAGGTGCGGTGGGGAACACGGAGAAGGTGGCGCAGGGTTTGAGGAGGCAGAGAAGGGCGGCCGCCGGCGAGATGGCCCGGCCTCGCCGGCGCCGTGGCTGGAGAAGATGAGAAGGGGGCGAAGGAAGGGTGGCGATGGGAGAAGAAGCTGTGCTCGAGCTTCTTGCGGCGGCAGAGGGTTTTGTGGGATTGGGGTTTTAGCACTTTGCGATTTAGCCCTCCAGAATTTAGGTTAACACATTGGTCCTTCTCCCACTGTTTTCTTCTGTTCTGGCCCTCCGGAGCTCCGTTTTAGTCGCAGAAAGATCCTACGGATTCGTGTCGATGCGCACATTTGTACGGAGCAGCCGCAGAATGCAAATTTTGTCGTTTATGCGCCTTGATCGCGTCGGCCTGCAGAAAAATCTAGAAAATGTAAAATGGTCCATTTTGAGCAATTAAAATATAGAAAAGCGTGTAAATGATGATAAATGGTCCTAAAATGCGAAAAATAATGGGGCAAAATGATGGGTAAATGTATATAAAAATGACGCATGTCACGCGATACGGATCGCTTTGAGCAGCATTGGCCGTCCGAGGGAGCAGTACTCAAATGATCACAGTTGCAGCAGAAAGGGGTAGCCTATGAGGACAGAGGTCGGCCTCGTCTTGTAGCAAGCGTCTCACATGCCGCAGTATGTCGCAACAAGTATGGCTGATCCCCAATTGATGTTCACCTCCTCCCCATCTGCGATGGCCCTCACATACCACACGAGATGGGCATCAACTGAGTCACCGTGGCCAGTGGTAAATAGTACCCAACCGAAGAGCCAAAGCAAGTACACTGGTACCTATCGGCCTTCGAGTTCATTCGCTCGGCTTGTGCATAAATGAAAAATTAGAAATTCCAACATATAGCAAGGATAGTGCATCGCTAAACAGGAAAAATTGATACCACACATACCTAGAACTGCAAAAGCCACCGCACGGGTGGGCCATGCTTTTTCACACCGAGAAGATATAGTACGCTGCCACGGCCTCCACCGAAAGAACCCCCTCAAACCTGCCTAGGAGGTCATCATGTCAGTTGGTAGGCTTGTCTGGCAAGGAGGCAGCCTCTCCCGTGATGGGCAGGCTGAGCAACAGCGCAACGTCCTACAAAGTGGGTGTCATCTCCCCGGATGGGAGGTGGAAGGTGTGCATCTTGGGCTGCCACCAATACACCAGTGCTGTCAGCAGCGACCGATTGAATGGGAACCGTTGTGACCGCTCTGGGCCGACCTAGACCTCCCCGTCGTCATCGACCTGACCGCCGCCCTCGTCGGTGGCCTCCACCATCTGTGCAAGAGGAAGAAGGACAGCATCGCTCAACCTATAATGCATGAAGAAGTCAGTACATAGCGAAAATATCGTAAAAAATATGCCACAGTTTGCAGACAAATCTGTCTCTCCAGCATGGATCTAGTCTCCAAACCCGTTAGGGTGCCTGCGTACGGACCACCACCAACTGGGACACCTCGTTCCCAACACGATGGCTCACGTGGTGTTGCGCGTCGTCGTGCCGGTCCAATAGGTCGAAAAGGCCAGTCCGAATCACCAAGATCACGAGCCATACCTGCAATTCAATTGAAGTTAGAAATTATGACACAATTAGTGGTTTGATTATTCATAGTGTAACTCTGAAAATTCTAACAATTTAATTGTATTCTTACATTCATCAACATATATAGCCATATCTACATTTCGATATTAGGGTTTTAGGGTTTATAGTTTCAGGATTTAGGGTTAGGGTATGTGATTAACAAGTTAGGTTGGGGTTAGGGTATAGCCATAGTGGCATTATAAATATTAACAACTAAATTGGCATTAGTTCTACAACTGCACTATTAATAACTACTGGTTGAGTGCCCATGCATTGCTATAAAACAAAAACATTCAACAGACATGGATATGTAGGGGAAACATATGTTTGACAGTTCATGAAATATTAACAAAGGAAAACATTTTATGATGGACCAATTTTTAAGAAACAAAAAAATATTTTTGTAGCCTTCCAATTTTTTATTAAAAGAAGATAGAGCTAAGTCATCACTTCAGTATGTTCATCCTAACTCTTTTAACATGTATGCCTTGTTCTGAAAATGCCAGTTCATAGCATACTCCAAAGGAAACAAAACAAATATAGATAGCAACAACAGTAGCAGCAAAAGAGCCAATAGAACTAGAGGTGCTCAGCATATTATGATATAAATAAACATCATATCATCATCATACGTAGCAATATTCGCTTAATAGGAAACTGTCATTGCCAATACTGAGATTCTGAGTACTTGAGTATATGTGTATATGCATGCATGTGTGAGAGCAGTATATCGCCTCCCACACAAACCAATGGAGAGAGAGAGAGAGGTAGTCCTTGTAAAAGTACTCAGATTTGATAGAATTATCATAGCGAGGTTTGGTCAGATTTAGCACTGTTTGTCACGCGAATACCAAATTTAGCCCCCGAATCACTGTAATTCCATTTTTAGCCCCCTCCCCGAGTGCAGGACTATGCGAGCGTGACACGTGTGCAGTGGTGCAGTCGGGGAGTGCATGACTCAAACCGCGCGGTCAGGGAGCACATGACTAGGGGTGAAAATGGATCGGATAGTTTCTGACCGATCTGGATTAAAATGAATATGAATTGAGCCAAATCAAATTTTCTTCGAATAATTCTCGGATCGGAAACAAATACAGATTTTTTTGTCGGAAATGAATACGAATATAGTAGGTCTGATATCCCGTGAATACGAATATGGATTATCTGGATAATACAGATCCGGATATCCAAGATTTTAGCCCAACATTGTCCAGCTCAAGCCAACCTCTCTCATCTCCCCTGCCATCAGCCCACTAGCAAATATTTATGTTTATTAAAAATAAATTTAGTATTGTTGGTAGATTAAAATTTGTACCAATTAAATTGATGTACTACCATTTAAATCATTCTAATGCAAATTTAAACTCTTAATTAATTTATTAGTCACATGTAAATGGTATAAATCCATTAAGAATTATTTAGGACTTTAGAAAAAATTAACTGCCATTTGAAGATTTAAAATCTGTACAATGGTATGACTATTGTGTATAAAAATATGCTTGTTTGGATTTCATTAATGTTTTGACAAGATAAACTATTCATGTATTTTCATTGATTTTGGATGTATAGTTTAAGGGGTTTTCATGTTCCGATAAATATTCGTGACCGTATTCGTTTCGATTCGTATTCACTCCGTATCTGTATTCGATATTATTTATATTTGTATTTGTATTTGTATCTGTATTCGTATCCGCATCCGATAAAAAATATGAAAACAAATATGGTAGAAGCATTATCCGTCCGTATTCGATCCGTTTGCATCCCTATGCATGACTCAAACCATGGTCGTGAGCGTGGTCGTAAACTATAGCTTACGACCATGCCTTATGACCACGACCACGACTTACGACCACACTCATGAACACGGCTTACGACCACGACCACGGCTTATACGACCACAGCACCTCGACTTCATCTCTGACCACATAGGTCTTCTAGTACTGAGGTCGACTGCAGCTACGACAATCGATCGTCGACCACTGTAGCTACAACCATAGCGTATGACCATGGGCTATGATCACAGCATTCGACCACTGGCTACGTCCATGGGCTACGACCACCGTCTTCGACCACATGCTACGACCATAGGCTACAACCACGAGTTACGACCACTGGCTACGACCACAAGTTACGATCACTAGCTATGACCATTGGCTACGACCACCATCTTCGACCACAAGCTACAACCACAGGCTATGACCATGCGCTACGACCACTGGCTACGACTGTAGTGTTTGACCACACGATACGACCACCATCTATGACTACTGGCTACGACCACAGTCTTTGATCACTGGCTACGACCACAGTCTTTGACCACTGGCTATGACCACACTCTTCGACCACCGTCTTAGACCACTGGCTATGACCACGGTGTTTGACCATAGGCTACGACCGCAGTGTTCAACCGTAGGCTATGACCACTGACTACGATCACTGGCTACGACCGCAGTGTTTGACCATGAGCTACGACCATAGGCTACGACCACGAGCTATGACCACAGGCTATGACCACGAGCTACGACCACGGTGTTCGGCCACAGGCTACGACCACGGACTACGACTACTGGCTATGACCGCAATGTTCATCCACTGGCTACGACTACTGGCTACGACCATAGGATACAACCGCAGTGTTTGACCACTAGCTACGACAGCCGTCTTCAACCACTAGCTATGACCATAGTGTTCGACCACTGGCTACGACCACAGCACCTCGACTGCATCTCCGACCACACAGGTCTTCTAGCACCGAGGTCGATTGTAGCTATGACAATCGACCGTCGACCACTGTAGCTACGACCACTGTGGCTATGACCACAGGCTTCGACCGCGGGCTACAACCACTAGCTACGACCACTAGCTATGACCACCGTCTTCGACCACAGGCTATGATCACAGGCTATGACCACTGGCTACAACCATGGGCTACGACCACTGACTACGACCGCAGTGTTCGACCACTGACCACGACCACCATCTATGACCACAGACTATGACCACTGCCTACAGCCACTGTCTATGATTGCATTTACGATTCTTGAAAATTCAGCACATATAATATTTAAATGAAAAATCATCATCCAACAAGCTTTTTTTTATCTCCAGCAGATGAAGAAATCACTTAGGTTTATGATCCTATCTGCATTACTATTACTAATACTATTTTAGAATTGGTAATCATTTCATTGGTGGGTGATAGCAATCGAGAGTAGCTAATGTCTATACTGTATAGCTATCAGTAGCATAAAACATCTGGTATTGACTAATGCAGTAGGTAAATTATTTCAATTAAGTTGTAACAAGGCTTCCTTTCAACAAAAAAATTGTGATTTGATGGTGGCATGGGGCGAAGACACACTTGACCTCCAAACTGAGTAATTGACTATGTTCCTAAATACACTTTGCTTGAACAAATCATGACTTTCTTCTGATTGGTAATCCAACAAGGTCATGCCAATAATGTATGTATTTAATCACCCCCTCTAGTGCTAGGAAATTATGAAGCCTCACAATACACGAAAGGGATAAAGGGGAAGGTTGTGAGATCGGAGCGGAACTCCACGAAGCAGGCGGGGGAACGTGAAATCAAAGGCCTCACCTTCTTGGCGGCATCACTGTGGCACGGGTGGAGAAGTCGTGCTTGACCGTCCACCCAGTTGAGGTGGACGAGGAGGAGGAGGACAAGGCCAAGAGGAAGTCGACGACAAGGATGACGCCGAGAAGGATGACAGCGGCGAGCACCAACAGGCGCTTCGCTAGTAGCACATTCACAGTGCACGATGGCCCCAACCTGTGGGTGATCCACAACGTGATGCAGGAACGGTAGCGTTGCGGGGCATAGAGATAGAGGCACCAGCAACGGCATCAAGGTGGATCAAGTATAACAGATTTCAAGAACCGACAGCGGAGAGACAAGATGGATAGGGGATGGGGATAGGGGAGACTATGCATCATGGGGAGGGGAGGCAGCTAGAGGAGGAGGTGGCGTCGAGGGGAAGGGGAGCCTAGCCAGGGGAAAACGATGGCGCGGGGGAGGGGAGGCATCGGTGTGAAGGAGAAGGGGACAACTCGGGGGAAGGGGCGGGGCATCGGTTCGGAGGAGGGGACGGCACAGGGGAAGGGATCGTAACTGAAGCTGGAAATGGAGGGGAGGGGCAGTTACGTGGGAGAGATGGTGGTGGGGAGGATGGCGAGACGGATGGTCAAGATCTCATTATTTAGATCAGACGGCTATAGAGAGAGGAAGAACACACCAACGACCACCAACTCGTGCTTTTAAGGAGTAGAGATTAACAATATACGACATACCTGACACAACTACACGTATAACAATTTTAGTTGCTAACCTACCATAGTTTCACAAGTACAACTATTAACAATTAAATTGGCGTTAGTTCTAGAACTATACTATTTACAATTATTAACAATATACAACGTACCAAACATAACTACACATCAAATAATTTTAATTGCTAACCTAGCTTTGTTTCAAAACTACACATCTAATTATTTCAGTTGCTATCCTATCATGTTTCAAAACTAAATGTATAAAGAAATATAGGGGACTCACCGTCGTCGATGCGCAGATCTCTCCTCTCCTCTCCTCCGCCTTCTCTTCCTCCTCTCCTCTCCTCTCCTCCTCCTTTCGTCCTCTCCTCTCTTCTCCACAGCTACTTTGAGAAAATTGATAAAATGCCACTCCTTTGGAGTGGCTTCGATAAAATGCCACTCTCTACATGGCAATTGTTAAAATACCACCTAATATATGATTAACTCTATGATTTGCCCTTTTAGGGGATTTAGCCATTTCTTTTTTCTTTTTTATTTTTTTCCACCAAAATTGTATACAATATTACCCTAATACCCTTCTCAAAATACCACTACTCTCAACCGATCGAGATCTCCAACCGATCCATCTCCTGCTTTTCCAGAGAAAGGGCTCGGAGAGAGGCGAAGGCGTAGGCGCCGCGCGCTGCCGCCGCCGCATGGGACGCCGCCGCCGCCCTCGCCGATACAGTTGCCGCCGCGCGCGCCAAGACGCACGGACGGGCGCCACCGCCGCTCCCGCTCGAGGTCTTGGGCCGCCGCCGCCCGCACGCCTGCCCGGGATTTGCCGCCCGTCCGCACTGGGTCCCGCTGCCGCCGCCGCCACGGGAAGACCCCGCCGCCGCCCGCACTGGGTAATTTCTCAACAATTGCCAGTACAAATCATTTTTTGTTGCATTGCGTAAGTGACAAAATCACATTATTCTATCATGATCTTGCATTTGTTCGTGTGATTAGTAATGCTCGTATGTCTGTCATGATCTTCCTACTGCTGATTAGTAGTATATATGTGCACCAGCAAACCTCTATTCAGTAGGTTTTTTGTTACCATCAATTCATCACATGTGTTCTTAATTCTTTACTATGTCAGAAAGAAGACAATTGGGAGGAGAGAAGCTGGTTGGAACGAATTGACACCATGAGCAAGGACGTGTCCTCAGGGTAAAATCTTCCACTGATATTAGCACATTGTGGTTGCATTGAGTTAGATGGAGCTAACTCGATTTTTTTGTTGGTTCAATTCGTTTAGGTCGGATTCAGAACAACGGTCTAGAGTAGATGCTAAATTGGTTGATTATGCGACAAGTTCAGATTCAGTGGTTTCAGTTGTAGATAAAGAACATCTAGATAGTTGTACAAGTGCACCTTTATTTATTGAGTATGGGTCCATTTCGATAGCGGTTCGAATTGAGCCCAATTCACAACTAATTCAAATTGATCGATAACTTGGAGATCGAGCAAACACAAGATGACGAGGGAAGGATTCAGGTCATGAGTGATGACCAATTGTTTGCTCTTTTAGGCTTGAGGGATGAAGATGAAAGTGCAAAGAACTCCATGCAAGTTGATAGATCTAATAGTGCTATTGAAACAAGTGGTCCTGCGGTTATTGAGGGCACTGAAGGTGCAGTTCTTCCTGTTGATGATGCAATACCGGGTGAACTTGTGATAAGTTATGACAAGAATAACCCTTGTATGGATCTTGGCAGTATGTACCCATCAATGAAGGATTCTAGGTTGGCTGTGAGACAGTTTGCAATTAACAAGGAGTTTGAGCTTGACATAGTGAAATCTGACCAAAGCAGATTTAGGGTAAAATGTGGAGTTGAGGGGTGTCCGTGGAGTCTTGTTAGGCGTAGGCAGAGCGATAAAACTATAATGGTACTAACCTGATATACACTCTTGACATTACGTAATGGTAATAATCGGTTATGATACAGCTTGGCATGGTAGGGAGAGAGCTTTGAAAGAATTGTATGGATGTTGGGAAGAAAGTTTCCAAATGTTGTATAGGTGGAAGGAAGAGGTTCTTAAGAGATCACCTGGTAGTGTTGTGGAAATTGACATCAAAGTAGTTGATGGGAGGGCATACTTTCATAGGTTTTTCTGTGCACTTAGACCTTGCGTTGAGGGGTTTGTGGATGGTTGTAGACCATACCTTAGTGTAGATTCCACTGCACTAAATGGTAGGTGGAATGGACATTTAGCTGTAGCTACATCAATAGATGGGCATAATTGGATGTATCCAGTTGCATTTGGTTTTATAGACTTTGAGACTGAGGACAACTGGGTTTGGTTCATGACACAGCTCCATAAGGCAATAGGGGATCTAGAACCTCTTGCTATTTGTTCAGATGCCTGTAAGGGGTTAGAAAATGCAGTACAAAAGGTGTTTCATCAAGCTGAACAAAGAGAATGCTTTTATCATCTTATGAAAAATTTCCAGAAGAAGTTCCATGGTGACACTTTTGGGAATATGTACCCTACAGCTAGGGCTTATAGGGAGATGGTGTTCCAAAAGCACATGACCCCTATTATTAATGGAGCTCCTGAAGTTTGGAAATATTTGACAACATATCATAAACTGAAGTGGATGAGGTGTGGCTTCAACATAGCAATCAAGTGTGACTATATCACAAACAATATTGCTGAAGTTTTCAATAACTGGATTAGTGGTATCAAGGACTTGCCTGTTGTTGATCTAGCTGATAAGATAAGGGAAATGATAATGGTTCTATGGGATAAGAGAAGGAGGATTGGAGAAAGGCTGCATGGTCGGATCCTTCCCGCTGTAATGCACCAACTAAAGGCAAGGACCAGAGGATTAGGACATTTGAAGGTTGTAACAACGAGCTTACATACCGCAGAGGTGTGGGACAATGGCAAGGATTTTGGTAGGCATGTTGTTGCAGCCACGGCGAAGACATGCACATGTGAGGAGTGGCAGCACACCGGGCAACCTTGTGGGCATGCATTGACTTTTTTAACAACTCAAAAGAATGTGAACTTAGAAGAATATGTTGACGAGTGTTACTCTATAGACAAATTCAAGGCTGCATACAAGAGAGAGATACCAGCAATGCCCGACAAGTCACAATGGCCAGAGGTGGAATTGCCTTTCGATGTGGGTGCACCACTAGGCAAGAGGAGTGTGGGGAGACAGAGGAAATTGAGGATTAAAGGATGTCTTGAGACTGGTGGCAAGAGTAGTGCAAAAAATGACGACAAGAAAAAGAAAATGGTTAGAGGACCAGTTACATGCAAAAGATGTGGTGAGAAGGGTTATAGGCAAGCTAGCTACAAGTGTCCACTGAATGGTACCAAAAAAAGGTAACATTTTTATCTCTATACGACCTTTTAATTTTTCATTGTTGTTATTTATTAATCATTTGCGTATGCTTATTTGTAGGAAAAGGAAGTCTAGAAAGAATAACACAAAGTACCCACCTGAACTTTCTACGCCAATAAGGACAACAGACAGGGATACAATAATGCAGGAAAGCCCGGGAATGGTGACAAGAAGGCAAGTAAATTGTTTGTGTGTGATATATAACTATATTGCTGTCTGTGAGTAACTTAGCTTATGTCCTTATTTGTGCAGGCGCCTTGCAATGCTGTTAGGAGACAAGACATCTACCACTGGAGGAGGAGGAGGAGGCACTATGGGAGAAAGGGCTTGTGGAGGAATAGGAGACACTTTGGGAGCAAGTAGCTCTTCTATCCCCAAGAAGAAAAAAAATGACTCCTAAGAAAAAGAAGACATGATCTATCTCCTGTAGCTATCTAAAAACCAAATGAGATGTGAACTCAATGTTTTGTGGACTCATTTTGTACTGAGATGTGAACTCAATGTTTTATGGCCTTATTTTGTTCTGAGATGTGAACAAAGCTTCTGGTATGTTTACTTTATATTTGTTGCCTGGTTGGATTGGAGAACATATTTGTTACCGTAATTATCAAGTTCTGGTTACAGTAGATATATATCCACTGATGTTATTTGTTGCCTGGTTGGATTGGAGAACATATTTGTTGCCTGGTTATTTGTTATTTCTTTTACCGACACCATGCATGTTCCAATCTTTTGTCATGTCTCACCACCTTGGAGTCTCTTTCCAGCTTGGTATATAAGTAGATATATATCTTTTCTTTACACAGACATCCACTGATGTTATTTCTGTTATGGATGAAATTGGAAGGCAGGTTTGTTCCTCTGCAACTCTTGCTAAATGATAGCTCATTGTTAGCTCATTGTTCTGTGTAGTCTCTCATCCTAAATTATGGTTTCTAAGTTCAGTCTTCCAATCATCAGTTTTGACGGCACAAATGGAGAAACACATTGATCCTCATGCGAGATAAGGAACCAACCTCCATAAATTATTCGAACGGTAGAAGCAACCTCAGGTGATACGTTGGTTTTCAACCAATCACGAACACCAGCATGAACTTCTTGAGCTTGGTCAGGTGTAGCAACTTTTTTCAATAATTTTTGTACCCTTTTGACTGTGAATACTTCAAGCAAAAGAACATTCAGACAATACTCCTTAGTATCCACAATCTGAAATGCTTCTTGCACAATCTGAGTATTACATTTTGCTATTAAGCTCATTAAATCAAAGTATCCAAAACTAAATCAAAGCACATGGCGGCGGCGGCGGCGGCGGTGGGACCCAGTGCGGACGGCGGCAAATCCCCGGGTGGGCGTGCGGGCGACGGCGGCGGCCCAAGACCTCGAGCGGGGCGGCGGCGGCACCCGTGCTCGCGCAGCGGCGGCACCCGTCCGTCGCGCGGGGGGCGGCCCGGCGGCGGGGCGGTGGGCCTTACCGCCGGCGGCGGCGTCCCGTGCCGGTGGCGGAGCGGTGGCGCCCTACGCCCCTTCGCCTCTCTCCGAGCCCTTTCTCTGGAAAAGCAGGAGATGGATCGGTTGGAGATCTCGATCGGTTGAGAGTAGTGGTATTTTGAGAAGGGTATTAGGGTAATTTTGTATACAATTTTGGTGGAAAAAAATAAAAAAACAAAAAAGAAATGGCTAAATCCCCTAAAAGGGCAAATCATAGAATTAATCATATATTAGGTAGTATTTTAACAATTGCCATGTAGAGGGTGGCATTTTATCGAAGCCACTTCAAAGGAGTGGCATTTTATCAATTTTCTCCAGCTACTTTACGGGGAAAACCAATCGCGCCAATGAAGAGCGCTAGGTAGGAAGATCGAGCTAAGTAAAGTCTGTTGGTTGTCCAATGCCAGGAGACATGATCAGCTTGGTCCGGCTGTAGATGAATGCCAACTAGCATCTCTGCAAGCCAAAAAATATCTAGGATGGTAGGAATGCCGAAAGGGGGACTCAGGTCATCGATCCAAACATGGTTTGGCAGAGACTCAGAGACCAAACTCTTAAAGCGACGAGAGGCCCAGACCTTCTCCCAAAGAGATGGAAAGAACGATCTAACGCTCTGCCCACCCAGCCATGCATCCATCCAGAAATGTGTGGTTACTCCATTACCCAGCTAGATCCACACCGAGGCACTGAAGAAACCCTAAATATCATTGTCAAGGGGGGGGGGGGGTCCTGAAGACTAGGCCACATTTTGCTCAGCTGACTGCGTGATAACCACTCCCAGTGCAGACGTAATGCCATCCCTATCAATCTGAGGTTCGGAACTCCAAGGCCTCCAAACTGATACGGTCGGCAAACCATGACCCAATCAGTGACGGAGGACGGAAAAAAAAAAGGTATGGCGAAATACGTCCACACAATTAAATAAAGTAGCAGTCCAAAAGCAGTCGACAGCCTAGGAGAACGTCCAGGTAACATTCGCTACTGTTCTTCTTCCTCTCGCCGCTAGCTGAGAGTTTATTACAGTGAAACTTCATCTTTCTTGATGTGTCCATGGTACAGAGTGATTTGGGGGTAAAAATCGCTGGGAATTCAAGGTATGGCGAGCGCCATACCTTGCCATACTGAGAGCTCCGCCCCTGGACCCAATTCACGAGGCATTTCCCCACTGCCGAAGCAAGCCCTCCTACCCAAAGGAAGTTCCTGCGCCTCTTATCTATTACTTTGATGGCCCAAGCTAGGAGAGCGGTTGATAGCTGCGAAAAAGAGGCCACTGAAGACAGAACGGATTTAACCAGAACCAAGCGGCCAGCTTTGGCAAGAAGGCTAGCCTTCCAAGAAGCTAGGCGACCCGAAAGCTTATCTAGAAGGGGGTCAAGGTCTTGTTGTAATATTTGCGGTATAAGCAAAGATATAAATATAATTCCAATATAATCATATAAGTACACCAATGATATCAATTCATATGTAAAAGATATAACATGTATGAAACCACATGAATTGAACATATCATCCAAGGTATACCACATATTCAAAAATAGAGACTATACTACTCTAAACATGAATATGTATGACAAGGTATAAAGCATGTAACACTTGAGACTATCAATAAACTCAAGTTTAATTGATTGTATGTGCTCTCAAAATGTAGGGTTGCACAAGATAAATCTTGACCGTCCCGCTACTAAATCATATACTCTTCCTTGATTGGTTATGCCAAATAATAAACTCAGTCTTTTAAGCTCTAGATACAAACTCTACAATCTCAAGATTAAAGTATTTTTAGCATGCATGTATTCATATTGCAGAATTCAAAAGAGCAAGACCAACCAGATTAAATTTGCTCAATAATTTTATATTTCAATTTAACAAAATTCTTAACAGATCAACATACGAATATGCTAATTTCTAAAACAGCATGAACCGAAAGTCATAAGCATATATATCAAAACCTAGAGACTGCTTTCCAGAGTCACAGGATAACAATGACAACTATTAGAGCTCAATGACCGATTGAACCAATCTCAGTATAATGATATTTGTTATCATCGAGCAATCAAATATCCCACAAGTAATCTATGTTTCCCAGTGCCAGGTAATGCAGAGAAGATTAACAAACTAGCACAGCCACACACAGTGGCGAAGCTAGAACAAATCGGAGGGGGGTGCGCTTGTCTTGTGAGTGTGGAAATTTGAGTTGCAACCATGGTAAAATTTTGATTATAGTATTGGTTTTTCATTTTTTTTGTGGGTGCATCTGCACCCACAGTCATCAATGTAGCTTCGCCACTGGCCACACAGATTACAAAAGAAAATCACAGAATCACTCACAGGACAGGTGATATTTGAAATCACCAGAAGAACAGGGGCTAGGCATGCTTGCGCATTGTCCCAGAAAACCTATTGCCCTCACACAACCGAGAGAGAGCAGTAGGCACGGAGATACAAAGCCCTCTCGCCGAAGTGATGCCCACACCGGCGAGTCAAGGTAGAGGATCGCCGCACAAGCGTAGGGAGGAGCCGGCCAAGCACCTCACCGGAGCACCAGGGGACCAAAGTAATTAAGCACCACAAGCCAAAACTCAGAGAAAGAAAAAGGGAAGTTCACTGTCATCCTCCCCAACCAAAGAATCGGCCGCAATATATAGCCAAGAGAGAGGGGAGGGGATTAGCACTCGGCGGCGCCACCAACGGCCGGGACCGGGTCTCCCGCACCACCACCACAGCCTCACCTCTCATCCGGATCTGAGGACCGGGTCTTCCGAGAAGAAGAGGAGGAGCGGCGCAACTCACGGGAGAGGGAGAGCGAGCCGCACGGGAGGAGGAGTCGCACGGGAGAGTGGGCCGCCAACCGACCCGCCGAGCCTGCCGCCTTCACCGCGCAGCCTCCCCTGGACCGCCGCCGCTGTCGCCCCTCCAGAGACCCCGCTCGCTCTAGGTCACGGGGAGGCATCGGCCTCCCCCCTTTTGTCTCCCTTCGGCCCACCGACAGGTGGGCCCCTTTTCTTCTCTCTTTTTTTATTTTATTTATCAAATGGAAAATTACCCTTTTGCCCTTGGCATATACAACAGGTCTTGCTTCCGTAGCCACCTGATAGAGAGAGGTAAGCCCAGATATTTGATCAGGAGTTCGGCCGAAGAGATCCGAGAGCAATCAATGCTTCTTGAGTGTCGGACGTCTCCCCCTAATCCTGCTGCCGTGTGACGACCTCGACGATGCCCGCCTTCTTGCAAAGTTCATGAAACCTGATGCTCCCGAGTGGCGATTAAATGAAGCTCGTCGGAGTCGAGCTCCGCCGGCTTCGAAGTGGCGAAGATGTTGGCCATGCTTCTGTAGCGCCGCGGTGCCCCGTGATCGTCGTCGACGTCGGGTTCAGCAGTTGGGGGCGATACGAACTCGATGGCGGGTTCCGGAGTGCGTGGCGAAGCAAGGTCGTTGGGAGCCGCCGTCTCCAAGTGTTCTGGTGTTGATGCCTGGCCTCCCGCCGCCATGCTGGATGGCACAGAGGAGGAAACCACCTCGTAGTGGATGGTGAACGAATCGTCCAAGGAGGCTGCAACGGACTCTCCTGAAGCCGCCCAATCCCACTTCGCCGCTTCATCGAACACGGCGTCACGGGTGACACAAACACGCCGGGACGCTGGGTCGTAAGCGCGATATGCCTTGGCTCCCGGTTCATAGCCAAGGAACACCGTGGCCTTGCTTTGGTCGTCGAGTTTCTTCAAATGCGGTCTCACGTCCTTGACGTAAACAATGCACCCGAACGTCTTGAAGTAATGCACAGTAGGTATTTGACCATGCCATGCCTCATACGGGGTCTTGTTGCGAACACTCTTTGTCGGCGAACGGTTCAAGATGAAGACAGCGGTGGATACCGCCTCGCCCCAGAACTTCCTCGGCATGTCCTTCGTCTTCATCATGTAGCGTGCCATGGCCACAACCGTCTGGTTGCGGCGTTCGACCACGCTGTTCTGCTGAGGGGAGTACGGCGCAGTGAGGTGACGCCCAATCCCCTGCTCGGCGCAGTAGAGGCCGAACTCCACGGAGGTGAATTCACCGCCGCGGTCAGTGCGAAGAACACGCAGCTTGCGGTCGGTCTCAACCTCGACGCCGGCCTTGAAGCGCTTGATAGTTGCAGGAGCATCACTTTTCGCCGCCAGCAGAAAGAGCCACATGTAGCGGGTTAGATCATCGATCAACAACAGAAAGTACCTCTTGCTGCCATGGGTTGCCGGCGTGATGGGCCCGCATAGATAGCCGTGGACGAGATCGAGGCGTTCCGACGCGCGGTACGCCGCCGTGGCGGGGAATGGCGTTCGCTTCTGCTTGCCGATCAGGCAGCTGTCGCAAACCTGATTTATGCGCTCAAGCTCTGGCAGGCCTCGCGCCATCCCGCGCCGAGCGAGCATGCGAAGCGAGTCAAAGTTGAGGTGGCCGAAACGCGCATGCCATGTCCAGGCCTCCTCCTTGCCCCTCTCCGCGAGGCAAATGGGCCGTGCAATGTTGATGTTGAGCACATAGAGACGTCCGGCGCTCCGCTGAACCCGACATAACAGCCGATGTTGAGGGTCGCGCAGTGTGAGGATGCCATTCTCGATCTCCGTCTTGCAGCGAGATTCGTCCAGCTGGCCAAGGCTGACGATGTTGCTGCAAAGGCGCGGGATGTAGTAGACGCCGGTGAGCGCGCATTGATCGCCGTTCTTGCAGGCAAAGAGCACAGTGCCGCACCCCTTGATGCGGACTTGCGAGGCGTTGCCGAACTTGACGGAACCGCGCACGCTGGTGTCGAGTTCAGAGAATGCGTTCCGTGCGCCCATCATATGATTTGATGCGTCGGTGTCCAGGATCCATTCTGGATCGACTGGTTCTCCCACGTCGCGGAGAGTGACAAGGGCGCGCTCCTCGTTTATAACAAGTTCGGCGCCTGCTGGTTCGATGTTGATGGCGGGAGAGAGGTCACGCACTGAGCCATTAACAACGTGGCTCATCTTCACCTCACCGCTGCTCGTTCGGCTTGGAGAAGATTCGCCTGAGCCAACCTCTCATGATCCCGCTTCGCTTTTCGGCAGTCCTTGGCCCAGTGGCCGAGTTTGCCGCAATAACGGCATTTGTCCTTGGAGATGTCGTGGCACGCAGTCTGGGATGTCCCAGACTTTGGTTCCTCGTCCCCCCCATCACGCCCGTGGCTGCGACAGTCGCGTTGGCGTGAGCGTGACGTGTGCCCGCTGTTCGCCTTGGTGTTATACGACGACCATTCCTTCTCCGTGAGTAGAATCTGGTCTCCTTCCTCATCGTCCGACTCTCCACGGTCCTCGACAGCGTGGAGCCAGCCAGTGAGGTCCTCGATGGACAGAGTGCTGAGGTCAACCAAGGTTTCAATTGACAAGGCGATTTGGCGATACCTGTGAGGAATAACACGCAGTATCTTGCGGACCACCTTCTCCTCCGACAACTCCTCCCCAAGGAGGCGAAGGTTGCTGACGACACCCTGGAGCTAGAGACTGAAGTCCTCCACGTGCTCGCCATTTTTGAATCGCATGGACTCAAATGTCTGGCGTAGCTTCTGCGCCTTGGATTCACGCACTCGATCCGCCCCAACCCTCATCGCCTTGAGGGCGCCCTGTGCTTCTTTGGCGTTGTCCTTCTCGCGAGCGGCGGAGCATTTCCGAGGCATCGCGCGCAGATCGCCGAAAGGGCCTGGCGATCTTCCTGGTATGGCACATCACCGGTGTCGACGGCGTCCCACAGGCCTTGAGCCTGCAGGTTGACTCGCATCAACACCGCCCAATCGGAGTAATTTGAGCGTGTGAGCGTGGGGTAGGAGATGGAGCCACTACTCTCCTTCACGACCCGCTGGACAACGAGTTCATGCTGGCCGCCATCACGTCGATGCGGGTGGCGCGTCGGTGGGGACGGCGAGCGTCCACGGCCGTGTCGTTGTGGTGTACGGGAGTGGCCTAAGGCAAGGACGGGGCCGACATTTTGCTCTGATACCAATTGTCAGCCGCCCTTGCAATCTCTCTTGATTTTCTAGCTCTTGCTGCAAATGGATGGATTAGGACAAGGTGAAATAATGTATTTTTGGTGCTGCGTGAACTGCACAGCGTTTTCTATTTCTCTTCTCCTTTTAAAGCAAAAGCAATGAACCAATACAAGAAACGGAAAGAAACTGAAGCATGCACTTCAAGACATCAGTTCATGACGTCCACTACGTGCATGCAGAAACTGCGGCAATGACTCAATCACTCAACACAAAAAACTGAATGCATGCAGAAATTAAAAACTAGCTAACGTAGTAACGTGCGCAGGATTAATGGTCATTGCTAATAGGATGGGCTACAGTAAACTTGGGTGACAACCGATTTCCCCAGTTTACTCGCAGTCTAGACGCATCGCTAAAAAGGTCGAGAAGCTATAGCAGGACTACGAATTCCGGAGCTACTAGGGTGAGGAAAAGCAGTGCATCATCGGTGTAAAAGGAGTATAGGTAAACAAGCTTGGAACTAGGGGTGAGGGCACTCTGGCGGACCGCCCGATCCAGCAGGTTGCGAAGCACGTCCATTGTTAAAGTTGATCCGAATTCGTATTCATCGCCACATGTCAGACGTGGCATGGCAGGTGCATGCACAGATGGTATCAGACGTGGTGTCAATCTGTAGCAACCAACTCTGATTCGGTTTCCTCTCCGTGTGGGACTCTTTTCCCTCACGCTATAAATATGTACCCCGGTAGCCCATAGGAAGAACAAGCACTCCATTGTAAACTCTCCATATTATAGTGATTTGCCTTCGAGCGCCCGTGGTTTTTTCCCGTAAGGGTTTTCCACGTAAAAATTTCGTGTTTCTTGTCTTTATTTTCTGTGCATTATTTGCAACTAGTGGTATCAGAGCTTCAGGAGATTAGAGCACAGAAGATTAAAGAGTAAAGAGATCGAAAAAAATACGCCGAACCGGTGTCCGCGCGTCTCGCGTGTTCGCTCGGGAGATTCGTCGGAAAAATCACCGGCGTCGAGTCCGAGCCGCATCAATCGGCGCCGTCTCCGAAGCTACATCGTTCCCGAGTCGGCCACCAATTCACGCGGGAGACGTCGCAGCAAGAAAAGCAGCCTGTGTCTTCGATCTCCGATCTGGATTCTAATCCGAGGGAATAAAAGGCGGCCACGCGTAGCAAATCAAACAAGAGCACCATCCATCGCGTCAGAAGAAGTTGAATCACAGCAGCGTTCCATCAGGAGAAAAAGCAATCAAAGCAAAAAAAAGGGGCACGAAAATCAAGACAGTGAATCAAAAGAAAAAAAAGGCAAGCAGAGGGCTTCGGCCAAATTTTTTTGTGCATTGATTTTTATTACCTGAAATTGCTACGCGTACCCCAAATCGTACCAGGAGATTTGCTTTGTGAGGTTTTTTGCTAGGTATACCCAAATTTCGTACCAGCAAAATTTGGTTCTCTTCCGCATGGCGACTCTGAAGTATGATCTTCCGCTATTGGATCGCGACACGAGATTTTCTCTATGGCAAGTCAAGATGCGAGCTGTTTTATCACAACTTGATTTGGATGATGCACTTCTGGGGATCGACAAGATGCCAGCTACATTGTCCGCTGATGAGAAGCAACGCAAAGATCGTAAGGCCTTATCTCAAATCCATCTTCATCTATCAAATAATATTTTACAGGAGGTAATGAAGGAGAAAACCGCCGCCGCATTATGGCTGAAGCTGGAGCAGATTTGCATGACCAAGAATCGACCAAAGAAGATGCATCTAAAGCGTGCTTTATTCCCACAAGATGGCGGAGGGTGCCTCGTTGTTGAACCACCCGACACTTTCAAGGAAGTTGTTGCGCACTCGAAGCTATGGAGGTAAAATATGATGATGAAGATTTGGGTCTTATTTTGCTATGCTCTCTCGCTATTCATACTCTACTTTTAGAGATACTATTCTATATAGCCGAGATACTCTCACTCTCAGTGAAGTTTATGAAGCTCTGTATGCTAAGGAAAAGATGAAGCTTATGGTTCCCAATGAAAATTCAAGTACGCATGCAGAAGGTTTGTCTGTCCGCGGCAGGCAAAATGAGAAGGATTCAAATGGCAATTCCAAAGGCAGAAGCAAAAGCAAATATAGAGGCAGATCTAAATCAAGGAACAGAAAGTCATGCAGGTATTGCAAGAAAGATGGTCATGACATATCCGAGTGCTGGAAGTTGCAGAACAAGGAAAAGAGAAAACAATTTCAAGAAGGATCAACAAGAGAATGAACCAAGAGCCACCGTTGTCACCAAAGAAGCTTCTGATGGAGAGGTTCTCATTGCCTTCGCGGTAATTGCAAAGCCGACGATGAATGGATTCTTGATTCAGCCTGTACATTCCACATGAGCCCGAACCGTGAGTGGTTCGCTACTTATGAAGCTACGCCAAGTGGATCAGTGTTAATGGGTGATAATACACCATGCAAGGTTGCAGGCATTGGTTCTATCCAGATCAAGATGTTTGATGGCACCATCAGAACTTTGTCAGATGTTCGTCATATTCCAAATTTGAAGAGAAATCTTATCGCGTTGAGTACTCTTGATGCTAAAGGGTACAAGTATTCAGGTGGAGGTGGAGTTCTAAAAGTCACCAAAGGTTCTCTTGTTGTGATGAAGGGTGATATGAAAGCTGCCAACTTATATCATCTACAAGGCACTACAATTTCAGGTAATGCTACTGTTGCCTCAAATAAATTATCTGATTCAGATGCTACTAATCTTTGGCATATGCGCCTGGGGCATATGAGTGAAGCTGGAATGATGGAATTATGCAAAAGAGGATTTCTTGATGGTCAAAACATCGATAAGTTGAAGTTTTGTGAACATTGTGTCTTCGGCAAGCAAAAGAGAGTGTAATTCAATACTGCGACTCACTCTACAAAAGGTATATTGGATTATGTTCACTCTGATTTGTGGGGAGAATCCCGCGTTCCGTCGCTTGGAGGTGCAAGCTATATGTTGACCATCATTGATGATTACTCAAGAAAAGTTTGGGCATATTTTGTCAAGCACAAATCAGATGTATTCAAAACATTCAAGGAGTGGAAGATTATGATTGAAAGATAAACTGGTAAGCATGTCAAGAAGCTGCGTACTAACAATGGTTTGGAGTTCTGTTCTGGAGAATTTGAAGCTTTATGTAAGTCAGAAGGTATTGTGAGACATTATACCGTTCCAGGCTCTCCTCAACAAAACGGTGTAGCCGAACGCATGAACAGAACCATCATGGAGAAGGTACGTTGCATGTTATCAAATTCTGGATTATCTAAGAGTTTTTGGGCTGAAGCCGCTTCCACTGCTTGTTATCTAATTAATCGATCACCAAATTTGGCTATTGATAAGAAGACTCCAATTGAGGTATGGTCTGGCTCTCCAGCAAATTATTCAAATTTAAGAATATTTGGTTGTCCTGCTTATGCTCATGTTAACAATGGTAAATTAGAGCCTAGAGCGATTAAGTGCATTTTCCTTGGTCATAAACGGTGTGAAAGGATATAAATTGTGGAATCTCAAACTAGAAAGGTGGTTATTAGCGTAAGTGTTACTTTTGATGAGTCCGCTATGTTGCATGATAAACCATCTACCGATGTTCCGTTGAGAAGCAATCAAACGTGCAGGTGGAGCATGTTATTGATTCAGGATCTACACCAAAAGTTGACAAGGAAAATATTTCAGAAGCACCTATTGTTGAGCCACCAACACATCGTTCCATTGCAGTTGATAGACAGAGGAGGAACATTCAGCCTCCTAAGAGATATATTGAAGAAGCTAATATTGCAGCTTATTGTTTAAATGTGGCAGAAGAAATTGAAGGTACTGCAGAACCTTCATCTTATTCAGAGGCTATCTGTTCTAGTGATTTAGAAAGATGGATGACTGCCATGAATGATGAGATGGAATCTCTTGACAAGAATGGCACTTGGGAGCTGGTCAAGTTGCCAATTGAGAAGAAGCCTATTTGCTGCAAATGGATCTTCAAGAAGAAAGAAGGAGTTTCACCAACCGAAGAGGTTAGGTACAAAGCAAGGCTAGTTGCAAAAGGATACAGCCAAATTCCAGACAAGGCTGAAATTTCAAAGTTGAAGGCACAATTAAATAGTGAATTTGATATGAAAGATCTCGGTGTAGCAAAGAAGATTCTTGGTATGGAAATCATTAGAGACAGACAGTTTGGCAAATTATATCTAAGTCAAAAGGGATATATTGATAAAGTTCTTCATCGTTTCAACATGCATAAGGCCAAACCTGTGAGTACTCCCTTAGCTGCACATTTCAGACTTTCTCTAGCGTCATGTCCACAATTAAATGATGAAATTGAGTACATGTCTAAAGTTCCATATGCGAGTGCAGTTGGTTCACTTATGTATGCCATGGTATGTTCTCGCCCCGATTTATCTCAATCATTAAGTGTGGTTAGTAGATACATGGCTAATCCTGGAAAAGAGCATTGGAAAACAGTTCAATGGATTTTCAGATATTTGCGGGGCACATCTAATGCTTGTTTACAATTTGGGAAGTCTAGAGATGGACTTGTTGGTTATGTGGATTCTGATTTTGCTGGAGATTTGGATAAAAGAAGATCTCTCACTGGTTATGTGTTCACTATTGGAGGGTGTGCCGTTAGCTGGAAAGCAAGTTTACAAGCTACGGTTGCCTTGTCTACTACGTGTTGAGTATATGGCTATTTCAAGCTTGCAAAGAAGCCATTTGGCTAAGAGGCTTATACACTGAGCTTTGTGGAAGTACATCTTGCACTACAATATTTTGTGATAGTCAGAGTACTATTTGCCTTACAAAAGATCAAATGTTCCATGAGAGAATAAAGCACATTGATATCAGGTATCACTACATTCGAGGTGTCATTGCTCAAGGTGATATTAAAGTCAGCAAGATAAGTACTCATGATAATCCAGCTGATATGTTGACAAAGCCAGTTCCTACATCTAAGTTTGAGCTATGCTCAGACTTAGTTGGTATTTCTCATTAGTCCTTTGGACTTTCGGCGCTCGAGGTATGGGTGATAATTTTATTGGATGAGTCTATCATATTCTACGACTACTGGAGGGAATTCGGCTCAAGGTGGAGATTGTTAAAGTTGATCCGAATTCGTATTCATCGCCACATGTCAGACGTGGCATGGCAGGTGCATGCACAGATGGTATCAGACGTGGTGTCAATCTGTAGCAACCAACTCTGATTCGGTTTCCTCTCCGTGTGGGACTCTTTTCCCTCACGCTATAAATATGTACCCCGGTAGCCCATAGGAAGAACAAGCACTCCATTGTAAACTCTCCATATTATAGTGATTTGCCTTCGAGCGCCCGTGGTTTTTTCCCGTAAGGGTTTTCCACGTAAAAATTTCGTGTTTCTTGTCTCTATTTTCTGTGCATTATTTGCAACATCCATGACTAGAACAAACAATAGGGGGAAAGGGGGTCCCCTTGCCGCAGGCCATGACAATGCCAAAGCTTAATTCCAAGAACCCCACTGAGGAGAATACGACTTGATGCTGTTGAGAGGAGGATGGAAATCCAATCGCACCATCTTTGTAAAACTTTGAGCAAGAAAGTCCACGCCAGACTATCGAAAGCCTTTGCTATATCAAGCTTGAGAAGGACTTTGACCTCCCTTGATGCCCGGAGGGCATGGACTACGTCATAGACAAAGCAAAAATTGTCGTGCATCGCTCGGCCTTTGATGAAGGCGCTTTGACTCGTGTACCAGACTGTCCAAATGAGGTTGAAGATGCAAAGGTAGCACCTTTGAAATGATCTTGGCGAAGCTGTGCAAAAGGCTAATCAGCCTGAAGTCTGATGGATGAAACACGCCTGATTTCTTGGGCAAGAGAATGGTGAGGGAAGAGTTAAGCCACTTAAAGCATCGCCGATCGGTGTTAAAGAAAGCGTGGATAGCCAGCATGAAGTTAGATTTGATGATGGTCTAGGCTGATGTAAAGAAAGCACTGGTAAAGCCATCTGGCCCTGGGGACTTGTCCTCTGGCATAGAACGAATTGCGTCCCAAACCTTCTTTTTCGAGATTGGGCTAGAAACGCCTTGCAAATTTGCTTGACTGACCTCTATAGCAGACAGGTTGATGGATCTGGTCGGCGGGACATCCGAGCCCATTGACGCACCAAAAAAGGAGTGAAGCATATCTGCCATGGAGTCGTGATCTTAAGAGGAAGTTCCACCCATGGAAAGGGAGGCTATCCTGCTTTTATTGTTCTGGAATTTTGCATGGAGGTTGAAGAATTTGGAATTAGCGTTGCTGTCCTTTAATCAAAGCATCTTGGCTCGTTTTCGCATAAGTGAGCGCTGCAAGGAGCATAGAGCCAAGAACATAATTTTGAGAAATTTCCTGAAAGTGGCTTCAGCCTCGGACAGGGAATGAGATTCCTGTGCCTTATCTAAGAGAGCAATCACTACCGAATCCATGAGGATTTGGAGTCAAATATTTCCAAATTTTTCTGATTCCAGCACTGGAGTTCCCTCACGGTATTCTTGAGGAGGCAGTCAAGGCTAGCAAGAGGTATGTTGAGGCGCGTAGGGCTCACCCACCCTTTCTTCATGACATCCTAGAAATCCAGAGAGGTAATCGAATGATTCTCGAAAATGAAATGACCTCCAACGCGGATTGGATGTGTTAGATTTAATCTTGACTTAGAGTCCTAGTCGCAATTGAGTTCGATTTTGTGTGTAATTCGAGTTGAAGTAGTGTCCAATTCGAAGTCCTAATGCGTGTGTTAGTAGGAGTTATAAGCATATAAATTGAGAGACTTGTAACCAGTTTATGCATTGCAATATTTGCGAGAAATAAAGATTAGAATTCAAGGGCTAGATTTGTAACAATTGGTATCAGAGCTAAACCTTGAGTTCTTCTGCTGCTGCCCCCGGGGGTGATCTTTGCTCCCGGGGGCGGCCACCGTTGCGCGCCGTCGCCAGCCTCGGGTCGACCGACCCTGTCGTCACCAGATCGGCGTCGAGCTCGTGATATGCACAGTCTAAAATCAGGAGGGAGACGCGCGGCTGAAGAAACACAATCCGCGCAAATTCCCGACGGAAAGCAGAGCAAACTCAAATCAGTACGTGACAAAGGAAAAGTTTCTTTGTTGGCTGTGGTCGTTGATCCAAAGAAGAAAAGGCAGAACCATCAGAAGAAAGGAGAGAGATTTTTCCAATCTCCAAGTTAGAGTTGCAGGTGGCGTCCGAGATCAACCAAGTTCGTTTTTTTGTTTCCGTGTCGGAGACAAACAGCAGGCAATAAAAGTCACCACGCGAGCGGCAATTATAACACAGAGCAACAGAGCAAAGGTTCAAGAAAAAAGAGAAAAGAAAAACAACCATTTTTTCTCCGTTTTCTCTCGGTCCAAGAGACTTCAAAGTAGCCGGAGTTTTTTGATCTGTGCCCAAGATCATGTTGCGTACTTCGGGAAGCGGTGTCGCCGGCGACGAGGCATCATCCGGTGCGATGGCGAAGGAGAGTTCCGCTATCTCGCTACATTATCCGATGCTCACGACGAGCAATTATGCAGCATGGACAATCAAGATGAAGGTGTACATGAAGGCTCATGGTGTGTGAGATGCGATCGAGAACAGCAACGTCGATATGCGCAAAGATCAAATGGCATTGGCGGCCATCTACCAGGGCATCCCAGAGGAGACGCTCTTTCTACTGGCCGAAAAGGAAATGGCCAAAGCCGCGTGGGAGGCGTTGAAAGCGATGCATCTTGGCGCAGATCGTGTGAAGGAAGCAAAGTCATAGAGCAATTTGGAGACCTAAAAGCAATAACCATGGAGGAGGTCATCGGTCATCTTAAGGCGTATGAGGAACGCATCCATGACACTAGCAACAAAGGTGAAGGACAGCTCTTGTTGACTCGCGCCGAGTGGGAGGCTCAATCATCGAAGCGTGAAGGCAAGAACACTTCCAGGGGTGATGGCCAAGGCCGTAAAGGTCGAAGGTTTGATAAGGCAAAAGTGAGGTGTTATAACTGCAATGATTATGGACACTTTGCTTCAGAATGCCAAAAGCCGAAGACGAAGAAAGCGTTTGTTGCCGAAGCGCTCAGCGAAGATGAAGTGCTCTGAAGATGAGTTGAGTCATGGACGTTTGAGATGTGTCGCCGTCCAAACTCAAACAAGATGGAAAGAAGTTAGAAAGTCAAGATTAAGGGGGAGATTGTTAGATTTAATCTTGACTTAGAGTCCTAGTCGCAATTGAGTTCGATTTCGTGTGTAATTCGAGTTGAAGTAGTGTCCAATTCGAAGTCCTAATGCGTGTGTTAGTAGGAGTTATAAGCATATAAATTGAGAGGCTTGTAACCAGTTTATGCATTGCAATATTTGCGAGAAATAAAGATTAGAATTCAAGGGCTAGATTTGTAACAGGATGTAATACCCCAAATTTGCGAAGAGTAAATAAAAGAGGGTAGTTTTGCCGTCAGACCCATCGGCGTTTAGAGTGCCGAATATGTATCGCTCGCAGAGGTTCCCAGACCGCCCCGGGGTAGTTGGCACCGTCTAGAGAGCCGTATAATTAGCGCTCTCAGAGGTTCCCGAACCACCCAGGGACAGTCGACACCGTCTCGTGTTTCGGGTGTTCATCATCGGGCGAAAAATTCTATTCTCACCTTTTACCGACTTACCGCTACAGTAGAAACCCCAAAAACCCCTTGGACCAAAATGCCCTTGGGCAGTCAATTGTATGAGAGAGGAATGGGAGGGCATGCCGGTCATTTCACAATTGCAAAGGCAGCCCAACCATGCTCTTAAGAGCCATCACATTTCAGCAAGCCCTCGTGTCTTCCCTCATTTTCTCTCCACCAGGTAAGAGTAAAGCCACTCCCCACTCCTCACTGCCAAGGCCGAGAGCCCCCAAAACACAAGTACATCTCCAAGCTCACCACAGAAAGGAGAAGAGGGAGCCCGAAGAGGAGGAGCAAGGGAGAAGCCAGCCATGACGGCAAGGGGAAGGTAGGAGCAAGGGCGGCGACAGTAAGACGACGCCGTCGACAACAACCCAGGGAAGTCCACAGCCGCCAGGAACCCGAGCCAAGTGAGGTGAGCATCCCCAATCATGCGTATGGTAGAGGAATAGCAAGCAAAAATAGAAGGAGTTACCGAAACCTCCCCGTATAGGAGAGTGGCCGGTCGGTGAAGAACCGTGGCCGGCGAGCTCAAGTCCAATAGGGGGTGAGGCCGGGCACCGACCTGCGCTCGCGTAGGGGGTCGGCGGCTTGAGGCCGGCAAGCCGAAGGAGAGGCGTAGGGGAGGCGGTGCTGTAGGGGAGCGGCGGAGGGGCCGGCCGGTGGTGAGCCCGAGGCCAGCGGGCCGAGCCCGCCCGCGCGCCAGAGAGAGAGAGAGAGGGGAGAAGTAGGCCGTGGGGGTGGGCGGCGGAGGGGCTGCCGGCGACACCAAGTCCGGCCACGTGCGCAGCCGCGCCGCCCTAGGCCGATTAGGTGAGGAGCAAGCCGCTCGGCTGCGCGATGAGAGAGGAGGCGGGGCAGGCAGAGGGTCCGCCGGCGGGGAGATAGGGGCCGGCGGTGCCGAGCCGGCCATGCGCGCCGCCGCGCCGCCCTGGGCGAGTCCGGCGAGGGGAGGAGGCCATTCGGCCGGGTGGAGTAAGAGGAGAGAGAGGGTGTTAGGTGAGGGGGAAAAAGAAGAGGAAGGGGCCGGCTGGGTAAGAAGGAAAGAGAGAAGGAAAGAAAAGAAAAGAGAAAGAAAGAAAGAAAAGGAAGAAAAGGAAGAAAGAAAGAAAAAAGAGAGAAGAAAGAAAAGAAAAGAGGAGAAAAAGAAAAGCGAAAAAAAAGAAATGGGTTCGGCACCTGCGCGACAGGTCCCTCAAAACCCGGGCGTTTACGCCAGAGATCGAGATTTGCGCTTAGAGTTGTTGTTCTCCGTTTAAGCTTTGGATTTTTGTTTTGCCGTTGAGTCGGGTTGACATGTACACAGGTGGAGGTCCTTGGTCGGAGCCGTCCACGCGTCATCCCCGAGGCTAACCAGGCAAGTGCATTGTAAAGCGGTGAATCCAGGTAGTGATTTCGGTTAAATTGAATGATGATGCACTGCTTACCGTGTTGGGGTAAGTCTACTATTTCCGGACGACGCATTGCTTACCATGTTAGGGTAAGTTTACCTTTTCCGGGTGCATATTGAGACAAGATGAATGATGAACGTTGAGACATGCCATGTTGATATGCATAAATGAACTTGCATTGCATGCATGTCATGAAAAGAGAGAGTTGGTCCACGTTGAGTGGATGCTCCACAGGAGTGGAGTTGGGTCCCCGTATGAGAGTTACGGGCTACTGTGGTCCCCGTATGAAAAAGGACGAGCATGTGATCCCCGCATGAAATAGGGCGGGCCTGGGTGAGCATCGACGGGTGCTCGCTCTACTATACCGGTATAGGCTAAAGAGTTAAGAAAGAAGTGCATGAGCATGTGCATGGGCATATGCATAATGATCGGTTGATGAGAACCTAAAGAGATAAGAGAAATGTGCATGTGCATGATGAATAGTTCATCGGAACGTAAAGTGGTTAAATGGAAAAGTGGTTAATGAGATTGGAATGATTATGGTCTAATGAATGAACCTGTTATTTGCTGTTTTGCTTTGTACTTGCTGAGTCGGTGGACTCACCTTTGCTTTGTTGATGTTTTTATGTGACCGTTGAAGATGTCGTGTACGGGCGGGAGTAGCACATGAATAATCGGCACGAACCAGCAGCACTCTTTGTATCACCTTTTATCAGTGTACTTTAGCTTTTACTAGACTAGAGTAATCGTTAAAAATGCTATGTTGTATCTGAACGCAGCAGTATAAATAAATTTAATGTTGGCTTAAATTCCTTTAGTGTTGATAAAATGGTAAGTGTATGCAGAGGTGGTAGCATCTTGACGTAGAGAGTGGGTGGGATGTTACATTGGAAGAGCTGTATTTAGAGTAGAGATGCGTGGTCCGAGCACGCAGAGTGAATCACCGAGAGGAAATAGCCCAGGAAGATGCCCCGCTCATTGCTCCACGCCGACCGTGTAAATGAATGTCTCTAAGAATAAGATCATTGACAAAGCGCTGGAAATGACCCATGTTGCGCCGATCAATGAAGCGGTTATTCTTGTCGCTAGCATTGAGGAGCATGTTAAAATCACCCGCCACACACCACGGGCCATTGCATGCTACATGGACGGAGCGAAGCTCCTGAAGAAAGGCCACCTTGTCCTCAAAGCTCTGTGGTCCATAAACCACGGTGAGCCACCATGGCGAATGTTGTCTGACAAAGGAGACCTGCAAGGAGACTGAGTGGACTCCAACGGACACATTTGAGGCAGCAACCTTGGGTGAGCAGCACGCAACAAGAATACCACCCCGAGTCTCTGACGCCAGTAAGTAAGCAAACGACTTGAATCTGCTTCCTAACATAGACAGAATTACAGACTCGTCAACCACCACGAGTTTAGTTTCCTAAAGTCATACAATGGATCAACAAGGCTTTTAGATGGACCCAATATACTAGAGTCACAATTTGATCCTGAAAAAAGTAAGAAGGTTTAAGGTTTAGCAGTTTACTATAGTAAACATATTTAGAACTCAGGATTCTCAGTGAACTACGCAGGCATGTCTCCCCCTTCAAAATAAGACATCGGGTGGGTTCTTTTGGGTTGTGGCTTATGGTTTGTTGCTGTGTTTTTTGAATTCTTGTTTGCTCACGAGAGGCAGTATGCACAGAAAAATAGTCGTATGTGATTTTGGCCGGTACAGTTGAACTCAGTACACTTTTTACTACAACTGACATTTAAACCCTACCTCGAAAAACACACCATTTTTAAAAAAAAAATTGTAACTATAATACATAAGCATAAGCCCATCGAACCCGCCCATACTATCATTATAAAGAATTTGTCAATTTGATATAATGAAATGCAAGGAGCAATTTTGAATCAAAATGTTTGGATGCAGATAAAGATTTTAATATCTAAATTTTATATGTCAGATAAAAGGTTTTTTTTGTCGGAATTCATACATTGGCCAACCATAAATGATCTGTGTATTTATTTTCCAATAATTACAAACGTTTTCCAGAACAATTTTCACACATTTGCTTACAATTAAACTGCATGCATAATACACAACATCTATATATTCACTTCCAATTATACTTATAAAGCAGTAAATCATAGCAGGCTGTACACAAGAGAAAGCTCTCTGCGTATGTTATAAAACATACCTCCAATGGGATTGCTCATATGTGTGAAAGAAGACATTTGTTCGGTTTAAATCAACTCTTTGTTCCACCCACAAAGCCCAAGTCTCGAATGCCATCCTGAAAGCAGCATCGATGGATGTACCAAGTTTAAGATAGCAACCCCTGTTGGGAAGACCAAGTCAGAAAAAAAAACTATGATAAATTTTTAAGCTGGCTTTAAGTCACATTAGTAAAATAATTATGAATATGTAGCATTTAAAGGGTAAAAAGGCTACATCAATTTTCACTCGATGCTCGAACAAGGAAACAGTAAATTGGGTAAATTTTGTCATGATCTTAGTCAAATATGGCAAAATCAATATGTACCCACTGTTCTCGGAACTGCGAACACATCACTAATTTAAAAAGAAAAGGGAAACATGTCTAATGTGTTGAATATGCTGATTTATATCCTAACCTACTAGGACTTAGAGAGGTGTGCTATAAGGATCAGGGGCGGACCCACCCTTCGGGCGAGCTCGGGCGGCCGCCCGAGCTCCGTCCCGGCCGGCGGCCCTTCCTCGCTCGGATGAGTATCGAGTACAAAACAAAAGTATGTTCAGTAAAATCATGGATGAGTATCCTGATAGGCCATATGGCAATGGGTGCATAACATAAAAGGGGCCCAAAGAAACTAATCAAGAATATTCTCCTAAAAAAGTGCTACAATTCACGTTTATGCCAACTTTCATGATCGCTGCTACTTCAGTGCTACCATTTATGCAATATGCACCAGGTATATACCTGTGGAATGCATTGTAAGCATTGATTTGCTAGTACAGTTCGCCTTCATGACTCCAATAGTTTAGTCATATTCCAGATGAATAGAGGCATTTGCATGGTCAAAAAATTTCCACAATGTTGTCTTTCCCCAGTTTATCTATAATTCAAATATGGATGCATCTGTAATATAGAATCTGTCCCGACTATCAGAATGTTCTGCAGTCACGCCAAAACGCTCCATCAATCTCAATGCCATTTCAACATAAGGAATGGTGATTAGTTTATCAATGATTTAAATCTCCACAGATGTTATGTTTACTGGATAAGCTCAAATGCTCAACTTCTTCAATTGTATAGGGAAGTTTTGAAAATCTTGAGAAGGTGCACAACTCAGAAGTGAAGGTAATGACAGGCGTGTCCTTCAAATGTGCAGAGGATGGTTCTGGGTTACCAATACCATTTTTACGTTGGACTGAAATTATCTATTGTACTTTTCTCACAAAGGAAAGTCCCATTTTCCCACATAAAGAGGAGAAAAATTCATGGATAGTAGAGATGAATAATTAGCAACCCAGTTTATAAATAATGCTATAGCTTGCACTGATTTATGTGAAGCCAATCTTGTGAACTGGCATATCGTTTTATTTAAGATTTGGCTACCTCAACCGATCTCCTTTTATTGCATCTTTTATGTTCTATTATCAAATTGTGATATTACTGATTCATCTATCTTTTATAATTAACTGGTTGTTTCTTTTACGGCTCATCTATAACTTCATTAGTGGGGTATTGTTTAATATCCTACCATTATCTACACATGTTTGGATTCAAATCGTAGTTATTACTTCCATTTTGTATCATATACTCTTATTAGTGTGATTGCAATGTAGTTTGATCATGGATTGTTTGTTTTTGGCTAATACTATTTGCTTCACGCTTACAAGTTCGCCCTAACTATATTTTATTCCTGGGTCCGCCACTGATAAGGATTCCTAGATGAATCCTAATTGGATTGGGATTTCTACTTCTTTTTTTTTTTGAGTAGGATTCTTAATTCACTTTGGAGGAGAAATAGGGAGACTACATAAAATCATGAGGTGTGTTTATAGAGAACTCAAGCCACAAACCAGCTCATCCAAAGCAAGAGGCATATCAAAGGATTAGAGACCAGTTATTCTTTAGCACTAGATTCTTGTATAAGGCAAGAATCCGATAGTCTTAAAACGTTCAAAAGGATTGTGTAAGAACAGCAATCCATTGTACTCTTTTGAAGTCGTGCTTAAAAAATTTATAGTTGGCTTCGCAAAATGTTTCTCTCTTGTCGTGGTTATTCATCGTTGTTATTTTGGTTCTTTCTACAAGATTCATCTACTTCATTCTTGATACCGTGTATGTTTGTACTGTATCTTATAAACTCTGATCTGATATAAGGCTAGGCATAAAGAGAAATATCAGAATATAACATAATGGAAGGCACGTAACGTCGGCAAATAGAACATACTGAATTGTTGGGTTTTTCACATTGTCAATTCAACAATGCAATCATGTATGTTCGTGCTTAACCACTAATTGGATGTCGCGGCCTATAGAGAAACATCTGCATGCAAGTATGAGATAACATGGAGAACCTAGAACACAGGAGTTTCTTGGATCCTGAGAAAAAAAAATCGAAATAGCACATCACAAGATCTGCAAGGCATTCTCATTTTTTTCTTAATTTATGGTCCCTAGTGCTTTCTGTTATTGTTTAAGTGTTCACACATGAGCATACGCATTTGATTCATAAAAAGGATGATTAGAAACGAGAAGCTATCAAGCTTCCCCTTCACCAATTGTGAGGCTGGCTTAGAAGCTTAGAAATATTCACCATCAGTGATACCATCAAAACGGAGACAGTGTTGCCTATTCCTCTGATGTCTTTTGTCAGAACAAAAAGACGCAGTTTAACAACAGGTGGGATTCAAAGCACCACTTTCATTTTAAGGATAAAAAAATTCCACAATAATCTTAAAAAGAAAAAATTTAAAAAATCTCACATTAATCAAAAAAAATAGAAGCATCTCCACCACTCACTTTAGTGGGATCAGATTATAACGGTGCAGATTAATCGTATATGTATATTAGAGTTGTACAGTAAATACAATTGTATTTTAATTATAGGCAGTAAAGTTGTATACCAAATAGTACTATATCATAATATCTAACCATACAATTGCGCTAGTAAATTTGCTAGTTCAACCTGTGAACGTAAAATGCAATTCTAAGAAAATATAAGCAAAAGAAGAACTTACAGAACTGAAAATACAGATATATGATGCTTAGAAGTAAAAGAGCATATCAAACAAACCTTATATAAACAATTTGGTGGGAGTCCACCAATTCCCGGTGTTGACTTAAATGACACAAAATGTCAATCTAAATGATCTGTCCGCATAAAAACGGATTTAATGACTTATTGTACATTGCACCTGTCTATATATTTTTTGAAAGATCCTCTTATTTATATTAATAACTCATAGATAAAGTACATAAGTACTTAACTTTTTCATGGAAGATTCTATATGAACGACATATTACCATCTAATTCCTTGAGTCGGTGAATGCGATAGACTTCTTTATTTTCCTCATCGGAGACTCTGGAGCTTGCAACTGTATTATGATTACCGATGATCCACACACACACACACACACATATATATATATATATATATACACACACACACACACACACACACACACACACACACACACACACTCTTTTTCTAATTCCGGAAGTAGTTACTCCATATATCATATCTCACAAAATGGATGGTATGTACGTGTAGTATACGAGTATATAAGACCATCTAGATGGTATGTACATTTTTTAGAGATGGTATATATATATATATATATATATATATTTAGATATAGTCCTTTTTACGCGTGTGTGTAAATACACTAAAAATTATAGACTCCCTTACAATTGTTTTTGTAGTTCACATTAAAATATCTTATAATTAATATATGAGTATACTTAAAGCAATAAAAAGGATGTCAAGTTTATTTAGATGGTATATCAGAGGTGAGAATATCTATACCTAGTAGTGGAATGTATTTTTTCTATAGGTATATATATGGCCTATGTCTTAGTGGTAGACTGGTAGTGTTGTTCATGGGGAAAAAAAGAGAGGAGATTACACCCCCACTCGGCCTGTATCTGGCGTAGACGTTACTGGAAGTCTGGAACAACCAGATAAATTTTTTTCAAGAAACTAAAGAAAAACAAACATTTCACTAGTCCATTTATTTCGACTTCTGCACAAACCATCCAATAGCCCACAGGCCAGCCCAGATCTCTACCGAATCTAGCCCAAATATTACATAGCAGCCTAATAGCTAACGGAAGTCCAGCCCAATATCTTTAGCACCCAACATTGCGACAACAGACCTACACAAGCGTCCCGACCCCGCTCACCAGAGACGCGCAGCCGCCCACCCCCAACACCGGTACAACAAAAGAAAAGAAATCGCGTCGCAACCACGCAATCGAGGGAATTTACGCATAGAACCCCAAACTTGTCTCTTCCAAAAAAAATCCTCCTCCTCAGCTAACACAGGGAAGTGAGAGCCATAGTTGCCAATTCTATTCTGCCAGCCATTTTGATTCGCATCTTATTATAGAATATACCAGTACTGATCCATACTGTATACCATTCAGGATTATATATATATATATATATATATATATATATATATATATATATATATATATATATATATACACACACACAGGGAGCTGCAGAATTGGATATGGGGAGGGGTAACATGGACAACAAATAGAGTAGATCCAATGAACCATACTGGATTTACCGATTCAATAGTCACATATCAGACTATCAAAGTAATATATTTCGCAAATTACAATGCAAAGAAAATTACATCTCTATTAACTTAAACTTAGCTCTATAACTACCAACAAGATCATACGCCTTAATAATATCATCATTACTAATCTTTGCGGTCAATTCCTTTGCAATATAAATTACCAAACAATCTCGTAGAAATCCATCTCCCATTGTACTTCGAAGTCGCGTCTTCGCAAGTTTCATAGCTGAAAAATATCTCTCAGTGATTGCAGTTGAAACCGGAAACCTGTCCACCATAGGATAAGATGAATCTTTATGAGTCTTAACTAGTCCACTTGTTAGATCAGCAAGTGATGGTAATACACTTAGGTCTGGATGGTTGCATACATCAAGTTGAAAATGTGGCAATTGGCACTCCAATTGAGCTCTTTCTTGACTTGAGAAATCAGCAGGATAATATTTTTCCACTAGAGTGCATATATTTGCTATGTCGAAGGTGTCCAACCTTGGATCCAAAGAGGCACAAAGGGACAAAAGCTCTGTCGCTTGAGAACTGAATCGATCTTCTAGCTCAATCAATTGTTGATCGATTGCAACATTAAACACATCTACTTTGTAATGGTGAAAGGTTGTAGTGTTATCATTCTTGTTTCAGGATTTAGTCACATCAACGTACCTGCAAATTGGAAGAAATGATGTAACATTCATACTGAAAATCTGAAATAATTTGGGCAAAAGAACATACTTCTTACTCAGATCTGGGATATCAATCTTGCGCTTCTCACAAAACAATTTGACCTCCTCAAGAAGAGGTTCTCAGCCATTATTTCGCAACTCACCAAGCAACACTTTTGTTGTAGAAACGAAATCCATCGCATTTAAGATATCAATGCTTTTCTTTTGGAGTGTTTGGCACAACACATCAGTGATCTTCATAATCTTTTCCATCAAGTGCAGAATAAACACAAAATCAAATGTGACAATGATTCGTAAGGCACCACTAGCATCTCCCCGAGAATACTTGAACCGAACGATCATTAGCAATGCTGTAGGATCAAACCGCCGCACCAAACATCTTCTTTAAGCTCTGGATTGACTTGTAATGGGAACTCCATCTTGTGTCCCCTGGCCTCTGTAGAGAGGACATCTGATTTGCCCCTCGCCCTGTGTCAAGCTCTCCCAATTCAATTTCACGAGCAATTTCCTCCGCTTGATTCGCTAGCAACTCATCATTGCGCTTAGGAGAAGCACTAACAACATTTATGATGAAATTTGCGTCCTGAAGAAAGTTGTGTACCTCATGTACCTCCCTCGATGCTGCTACAAGGGCCAATTGAAGCAGATGAGCCATGCAATGAATATAATATGCATAAGGGCACTCATTGAGAATTAGAGTTTTCAATCCATTCCACTCCCCTCGCATGTTACTAGCCCCATCATAACATTGACCTCTTATATCTTGTATACTCAAGTCATTACCTGCGAGGACAGCACAAATTGACTCTTTAAATGTCAAAGCAGCAGTATCATGAACATGGATTAGGTCAAGGAAACGCTCCTGTATGAGTCCTTCCTTGCTAACAAATCGGAGGACTATTGCCATTTGCTCTTTTTTAGACTCACCTCGAGCTTCATCAACCATTATGCAAAACTTGCTACTACCAATTTCTTCTCTAATTGATTTATGCACTTTTCAAGCAACTACGCTTAGAATTTCCTTTTGGACATCAGGTGAAGTGTACTTTGCATTTTTTTTGGAGCATTTTCTAACACAACCTCTTTAACCTCCTTGTTATATGAAGCCAAAAGCTTGAGCATTTCAAGAAAATTACCCCTGTTTAAGGAACCAGGAGATTCATCATGGCCTCTAAAGGGACAACCTTGGAATGTCAACCACCTAAATATAGAAATAAAACAAGTTCAGATTAGATAGTGCATCACATATAACTCTAGTCGCAAAAACGAAAAAGATTGTGAGAAGTCCTTCTTATTATTACCTAATGCAATCAATCGTAGTCGCAAGCCTTAGTCTTCCTGCTGCAACCATTATATCTTTTTGTTTAACCATCATAGTGTCAATTTGAGCCATTGTGTTCTTAAGATTATTAAAACACCGAACTGAATAATTGTGAGCTGAGCTGGCATCCCCCATGTGTTTTAGAAGAGAACATTCATTTCCATTATTAACTTTCTTCCAGTTCTGAAACCCCTTGACTGTGATTGCATCTGATCTAGATTTTCCAATTGGCTTCTTGGAAAAAAATAAAACATGGTAGACAATAAGCACGATTTGTGTGAGGTGAATATTCTAGCCAAGTAAATTGCTTGAACCAACTGCTTTGAAATCGTGACGATGAGATAATTCACTGAGTGGGTACTCTGCTAACATAGGTTGATATGGGCCCTCTGAAATATAAAATCTTCGAGCTTCATCTTGTTGATCAACTGGCAATTCTAAGATTTGAACACGTTTACCAAGGTCTTTCTCAAATCTAGTAGCTACAATTGGTTGATGCTCGGCAGCCTCGGCTTCTAATGGTGCAGCAGCAACACTACTCTGATTATTAGGATTTTCCACATCATGTTCATTAGGAGTTTCCACTTCCACGTTAGCACTTGAACCAATAGGCTTAAAAAAACTATGAATTGTCTTTCTCTTCTTCATATCATCTAAAATTGTATAGGGAAACTATGAACCAGCTCAAATTGGAAACCCACTGGATGAAACTTTTGCCTCCAAGCGTCCTACACCTTACTTCTTTGCGGACCTTGATCCTGTCACAGTGCACAAGGAAGTTTGAGCAAAGATACTGTGAGTCAGGAGAGGATCGGATCAAGATCCAGCATATTGAGGATATCCAGATATATAGGAGAGCGAGAACATACTAAAACACAACTTCTCTCGTTTGACCACTGTAGGAAATCAAAGGTCGGGCGTCCTCTGCAATTGTCATTGGTAACCTTTTCAGCCAGGGGAGAAGGACAAATTCATTTGGTATTTTGGTAATGGAAATATGGAATGCCAAATGCCTCACCGTATAGAGATCAGATTACCTGACGGGGACGGCGTTGGCGGAGCTGCGGAGTATGGTTTGCACTTTGCCGGGCGTGGGCGGACGCGGACTCCCCACTCCCAGTTGGCGTCGCTTCGCCTCCTTCCCCCTGAAATATGAAGCGTCACTGACTGCTGGGCTCATTGGGCTGCATCCAGTGGGGGGCTCGGCTGCATCATTGGATCGTTGGGGGGTGCCAGGCCCCCCCGACCCCCCTCTCTCCGCCACTGTAAATACACACACACAATTTCACTTAGAATCTCACTTCAAAATACGTAACCATAGGACAATTCTAGCCAACTCAGCACAAATATTAGTAGTTCGTCACTTAATCATGTAAATTCTGTATCTGTGAATGTGCAACATATTTCACCAGGGAATAATATAATAAGATTTGCATCCAATAGCCGAACTGATACGATCATCGATCAATTGTCCAAATTTTTTTCAAGCCCCCAAATCACAGAAAGCTAAAAAACTATCCGAATACCTATCTTGATTCTTGACCAAATCACAATCACACAACCTGCATTGCCAATTTGATCGAAGAAGCAATTGAAGCGTAGCTACTTACCATAAGTGTAAGCTGTCGCCGGGTTGTACTTGCACCGCACAAGTCGATCCCCATCAGCATACCACAAGATCTTGTCGCTGCGCTGGATCTCCCGCTTGTTGCAACCACACCAAATCCAGCTCAAATCAGTTGGAACACTCGCAACCGCGCCTCAGCACAAATAGATCCGCGCAACCCCTCCTAGATCCCAACTGGAAGTGGATAGTGACGGAGATGCTCTCACGCGGATCGGGGTGTGTCTTCAATGGCGGGCTCGTCCACGCTTGGGAACAACATGAGCACTGGCGCTGGGGCCACGGCAGCAGAGCTTCCCCCTGCGGCCGTGGTTGGTGGGCCTCTATCTGCCGCTGCCCCAGCCGCCGTAGAAATGGGAGGAGATGGAGGAGAGTGACGAGCGGGGGATGAGCCTGTTGTTGAAGTAGGGGCTAGATGAGGGCAGGAAGGTTGGCGGGAAGAGTGCCACGTGGAGAACATGTGAGTTTTCGCTGCGACGAGGACGACGACGGTCGTGATTACATTGCGATGGATCTTACTGAAAGTTTTGCTCCCCACAAGGCGACGTGGGCCACCTAGAGGCTGGAAGCTTAGAACTGTCGAAGCCGACGCCTGCCTGGAGGCTGCAAGGGCTGGGCCTTCACGCACACACACGTGACGTTAAATATGGTCGATACGAAAAATCATGAAATGGACAATTCCGATCATAATGTCCGATATTAAGGTCGGTACCAGATTAAAACTTATGTACGCTATTTTGGGAGTTGGTACCATATATTCGGGTCATTTCGGTCATGGTGTTGATAACTTTGAGCAGAGGACCGGGGAGACTGAAAAATTTTGGGAAAACTTGAGGTCGCGTGCAGGGGAAGCTTCCCCGCGGCTGGAGAGGAAAAACGAACCGCGAGGACCCACAAGTCAGTGTCCCGGCCCAGCACCACACCCCACGTCGCTATAAAGTGCCCCTCCGCTGCAGCGGCGTGGTCTCTTCCCCGGTTCCCCCAAAAACCTCACCTCTTCTCATCGTCCTCCATTGACCGAACGGCGGCGCAAACCTCCTCTCCCCCCACCGGCCTCCCCACCCGTCCTCCTGGCTTCCCTTCCTCCTCCGCGTAAGTCCTCCTCGATCTCTCGAACCCTTATCGTCTGATCGCGCTGATTCGTACGAGTTTACGATGATCTGGGCCGGTTACGGTCGGGATTCGTCGATCCGGGGCTTGATCTGGGTGCGGGCCTGGGTGGAATTGGAGAGATCTCCCGTCGATTTTCCGTGGGGGATTTCCTGATTGGGAATCGGATTGGTTTGGTCTCCAGTCGATCGAGTGTTCCGGTCGGGGTTGCGGACTAGGGCGTGCTCGATCGATTTCGGCGTTGATTTGGGGGCATGTGATCTTGATGGTCTTGGATCTTCTAGGGGCTTACGTAGTTTGAGATTTGGTTGGTGAGAGCATTGGTTTGTGCAGCGTTGACTCAGGTACGGGGATTTTTTGGGTGGTTTGGCATGAACTAGGGGTTTCGTTTGATCTTTGACTTCGGCGGTTTAGAGCCGCTCTGGACCTAGGTTGTTTGGGAAATCTCTCCTTTTTTTTGTCTTGGATTCAAGGGCATGATTACTTTTTTTCCTCCAAGAATCTGAGTATTAAATATCCCAAAATTTACTCAATTTCCTCACCAAAGTTATGCATGTATGCTTGAATTAGATGGTGTATCAGATGCATCTAGCTGCTAATGTGCTAATTAGATATTCTATTCATGTTCCACCATTGTTGGTTGCTTAAGCTGTAGAATTAGCTGTCTATAGGCTATCTTTGTTTGTTGGAACAAGTACTGTCTAGGGCTTATGGACGGTTTTAAGAAAGTAACTGCATATGATCTTGATAAAACATGAACTTGTTTATTCCATATGTGTTTCTGCTGTATAATCATCTTTCCTAATGTTGTTGTAATTTTTTGTGCAGGATTTTGAACCTAATCACTCATGTCTGCTGAAGTCGGCGAGGGATTTCCTTATTTCCTCTCGTGCTACTTCTGGTTCATATATTGCATAAAATTCCGAGATTTCACTTGATACAAGTGGATCATTTGGAGTTTTGTGCTAATACTTCCTACCATGTGAATCAGTTGTAGTTGGTGTAATTGGCAAGACTCAAGTTCTCTCATCTGAGTTCAGAAACATTTGTTGGTTCAGTGTTTGGTCTACTGTTTTCCTTGAGTCTTGCCAAGGATTGTTTCTCATCAATCGTCCTCTCTGCTCTGTCTGTGGTTGGACCAATATCTCTTTTGGTCCCATCAATCTCTTAATCCTCCCTTAAGAATACTTGTCATAACACGAATTGTCTTGCTCTGTGCTTACTTGTCATAACACGAATTGTCTTGCTCTGTGCTCATACTTAAATCTTCTGAAGTCCTCTCCTCTTGTTCCATTCTGTGCTCAAACATTTGAACTTTGAAAGCTGCGCTCTCCTGCCTTCCCTTGGTTAACTCGTTCTCCTGAATTCTCTCATTTGAGCACTGAAACATTTCCCTTCCTGGTCAAACTTGATACCTCCTTGATTACTGGTATTGATAGTTATAATACCTGGTGAAGCATACATTTCTGCTTGTGTCTTCACGCTGAGAGCTCTCCGTTGTCTTCTTGGTACTGAAGGCAAGACATACACTACAGTGATGGCTCAAACTTGCCTGCCACCTGGCTTTCGATTCCATCCAACAGATGTTGAGCTTGTTTCCTACTACTTAAAAAGGAAGATTATGGGGAAGAAACTTCTTGTTGAAGCTATTTCAGAGGTTGAGCTGTACAAATTTGTTCCCTGGGATCTTCCTGGTAATTTTTATACAATGCTGTTTTTAACTTTAATTAATAGAATAATTGACACTCAAAACGAAATTTTAAGTAATCAAACGAGCTAGAGATAATTTGCTCTCATTTTAGGTAAAATCTAACTCATTTCTGTGCACTGATCTTCTGTTTTTGTGTGCAGATAAATCCTGTCTTCGAAGCAAAGATCTTGAATGGTTCTTCTTTTGCCCTCGTGACAAGAAATATCCTAATGGGTGTAGGAAAAACCGTGGCACACCAAATGGTTACTGGAAAACCAGTGGAAAAGATAGAACAATTAAGCTTAACTCTCACATTGTTGGGTCTAAGAAAACATTGATTTTTCATGAAGGCAAGGCACCTAAAGGCAACAGGACTGATTGGGTGATGTATGAATACAGAATGGAAGATGATGATTTGGTTTCTGCTGGTTTCTCAAAGGTAATTCTGTTTACCACTAATGCTTACTAGATTAGAGTAAGGTCTCACTACAACACAGTTGACATATGTGGTGAAAATCTAACAAATGTTTCCTATTCCATATGTCGTGTGCATCGGTATGTGGTTGTGGCAGATGCACACAACCCACTCATACACCACACACACACACGCGCGCGTCCTCTACACACGCTAGGGAATTAATTGGAGGCTCAACGGCCTCTGTATCGTGGGTACGCGCTATCCCACTTAACGCACACGCGTGTGTGTACCTTAATTATTAAACAATGAGGCTCACCGGCTTCGACGCTGAGATCAAACCTGGGTGGGCAGCACGCTCACCTGGCGATGCTAACCAACCGAACCGCAGCTGGTCCTCTGTTCAATAGATGACACTTGATGAGTAGTGTGTCATATGGAAGTCATCATTCTTATGTTAGAGCAGCTCTTTTGAAATACTTTTGTATAAAAAACGATAGGTAATAGTGGAATATGTTTTGAATTAATTTTTGCCTTTTTACCTGGTGGCATAATTTATCCATGATATAACCATTCCTTGTTACGTGCTATGGGAGGTATTTTACTTAACTGATTGTCCTCGGTTTGTTTTGAACATTCAGGATGCTTATGTGCTCTGCAAAATTTTTAAGAAAAGTGGCCTTGGTCCAAGGATTGGGGAGCAATATGGGGCCCCATTTAATGAAGACGAATGGGAAAATGCAGATGCTGAAACTTCTATGTTTCCTTTGATGTCCTCTTCAGAGTTAGTGAATTCTGCTGAGGGTCCACATGTTCAACATGCTGGTACTGCTAGAGCTGTTGAGCAACCACCTGTGCATCATTCGTCTGCTGCTTGTGCTCAGAAGGAATCATCATCTGAGCATGTTGCTGCTGCTACTTCTGTTGAGGACCTTGGTTATGTTACTGCTGATTGCACTCTCCAGGAATTGCCTTGTCAGCAGTCTGTTAAATCTTCTGGAGATGGGGTGGTTTCTGGAAACAACCGTTCTAATGAGGTCAATAATATGTACAATCCTCCTGAAATTGATGGATTTTTATTGGAGGAACTGTCCAGGTTTCTGCATGATTCTCCTCATCGTGACAGTTATGTTGGAGAGGTAGTTATAGCTTGTTCATTTCTTAGTTTCTTACTTGATTAATTCTTCTCTGGGCTAACTATCTTTCATGCTTGTTGCAGCATTCTGGTCTCCCTCCAATGTCTGAAGCTGAGGCTCAAGCTCTTGAAGAAAACACTTGTGATCTCTACAATGAATTGGCAGGGCTTGCTGGGTTAGATGGTGTGCCAAATGTTGATGGCTTTGGTGCTAGCGATGTGGATGTTACTGACCACACTTTCCATCCCACATACTCTGAACTTGCCAACAGTGATGATTATATAGAGCTGAACTATCTCCTCTCCTATGAACTGCCTGTGCCAAGCAACCAGTTTTGGCAGTATCCCTTGGATCAGTCCACATACGATGGACACTACCATGATGGTTCTACTCTATCTGCTGCTTTTGCAGCAAGTGACTCACTTCCAACAATGCCTGGCATTGTCGATGATCCGCCTACTGTTGCC
The DNA here is from genome assembly GCA_036346575.1 of Dendrocalamus sinicus. Taxonomy (NCBI): domain Eukaryota; kingdom Viridiplantae; phylum Streptophyta; class Magnoliopsida; order Poales; family Poaceae; genus Dendrocalamus; species Dendrocalamus sinicus. The sequence continues at coordinate 23,693,488 of CM070653.1, read as the reverse complement.
AATAACGATGGCTTCGCCACAGATTTTCTTGACACCAACTATCCAGACCCAACCATGCAGTACCCATTCTCTTAATTGGTCTACAATTCTCAGAGGTACAAATTCTGCTATCTTTGTGCTTGTTGACCTTGTTCAAACTTTCTGTCAAGCTGATCTGATTGTTCTAACCTTGAGTCTGATACCAGTACAACGCTTCATGAAATCTTCAATGGCGTAAAGGCGTGGCGCAGCGGATGCGTTTCATACTCATGGCGTGTCTACCGCTCTTCTGGATCTAGCCAAACTGGGCTGGTATTCTCTTTCATATATTGAAGTGCTCGAACTGGTTGCTGCGTGCTCCCCATAGGCAAACTGTGTTCGTCTGGTCTGAAGGTTGGCATGCATCCATCTGGATGGCGAAGCCATAATCCATCATCTTTATCTTCTGAAGTAATTGCCAAGGCCGCCGGTTCCCTGCCGAGGACCAAATATTACACGGCTTGTACGCCTACTCTTTGTCGTATAAGTTATTTGCGTGTATTTGATTGCCGTCCAATAATGTTTTATCGTCAAACAAGTGTGTATTAGGTATTTAACTGGATTTGGATCATTATTATATGGGTATGCCTAGTACCGTAAAAAAAAGCACTTAGTGCTCTCTGCTCTCACCTCTCTGTTTATTGCCTTATCCCAAGTGCTTCTAGAGTACTAATGCTGTTTTGGGTGCAGGTTGGCATTTCAAAATCTTGTGCGAGGTGACAATTGGCAACGAATTTGTTGCTAGATTGCGGCCCATCCATATCTAGCTGTGGATAACGATGATTATTTTGCGCTTTGTTACCGCTTGTCTATTGCTTTCGAAATTTTGATGTAAAATTGACTACCTGATCTCCAAACTTTTTCCCGACCCTGTTAACACAATTGACATCAAAAGAATTTTCTTTGAAAAAAATTGGAACAACATTTGGCAGCAATTATCTATCTAAGTTGTCCGATGGTATCATGCGTATTGCAACCCCCAGTGGGCATTATCTGCTTCTGCTGTGTTGGCCGCTGCTCTAGCATCGCTAAGGCCCCTGCCCTTGCATGCCATTCTTGCCATACTGCTGCCACCACATCTGCTCCTCCATCAGAAGCTGCTGCTTCGTCCGCATGTCAGACATTTGCACGTACGTCGGCGGCGGCACCACCATTGACGCCGCGAAAGGGTCGACACCTGCTGAGGCGCTGCTGGTTCCCGGAGGCGCGGGCAATGCGAGCATCGGCGCCCCGGGTGGCCGCAGCGCCACGCTGCTCGCGCTACCGGAGAAAGTCTGCGCGTTCGCCGCCGTTGCGTTGGCCGTCGCGTGGCTGTACATCCCGTCGAGCACCATCATGTTGAGGCCGCCCCCGAGCTCGGCGCGCTGGGTCGCGAGCGCGCTCGCCGACTGGACCAGCGCCGTCTCCCAGTCCGCCGACGAGTGGTCGAACGCGTCGCATTTCGGCGCCGAGCTGATTGGGTTGCCGTCAAACAGCGCCAGTGCCAGCTGCTGCCCGTGCTCCTCACAGGACATGGCGTCCCCCTTCAAGTTCAAGAAGTCAGCCTCGTCGTCGGCTGCGATAAGCGGAGCCTCCGGCTCAGCATGCACCGTCTCGCCGGCATTGTGCTCCTCATTCACCGCAACCGGCGGCCCCTCGGGCGCCGGAAGGGCCTTGGTGGTGTTCATGTCGTACTCCTCAACGGGGTGCTCCTCCGGGCTGGGTGGCTCCGGCGACGGCGGCTTCTGCTGCGCCGCCGCATCTCGCTTGTCGCGGATGAACTCGTCCATGAGCTCCAGCTTCTTCTGCGTGATGACCTCCACCTCCGGGACGTCGGACGGGCGGCATACGTAGGCGGCCTTGCACCATGAGTAGAAAGCTTCGATCTCGTCGATCTGCTTGGCGAGGCCGCAGAAGACGCCGTGCACGTGCTCACAGTCCGCGGTCTCCATCTCTGGGAACTGCTCGATGAGCGCGGCCATTACCTCCGTGAGCTCGCAGTATAGCTGCACGCTCTCCTTCACCAACGGGTACAGCGACACCGCCACCACCCGGTTCGTCTTCGCCGCGCCTGCGACGGTGAGCATTCGGTCGTTTCATGTCAATGCATTATGCATGCGCGGCGATGACATGTTTCAAGAACGTAAGAAAAGAATTAATGCGTGGGCTCACCTACGGGGCGGCAAGCGATGAACCGGTCGAGGAGGTGCTGCAGCTGGTGTACCTTGGCGAGGAGCTGCTCCAGCGTCATCTCGCTCGTCGGCGTGTCCCTCGGCACGAGCGCCAACGCCTTGTCAGCTTCGGCATCCGGCGCGCCCTCGTGTCCCTTGCTGAAGCCGTCGTAGCTGAATCTGTTTCCGGGGGACTGGTACAGCTCATCGCGGAGCGGCTTGGCCCGTCGTTCCGCGCCGTCGGCACCGCCCTGCCTGGCCTGCATCCGGAACTCGAGGCGGTCGTCGAGGTAGGCGGCGTAGGTGCGGACCAACGCGGAGAAGTCCCACGCGTCGGAGCGGGAGCGGTCGCAGAAGTCGGACATGTTGAGCATGCGCGTGCCGCGTCGCGTGGCGTAGAACACCTCATTCTCGAACGACGGGTCGCCGTCGGCGAGGAGGCGGTGCACGAGCACCAGCGTCTTGAGTGCGACAGCCCAGCTCCGGGTGCGCCCGAGCCGGCGCGACAGCGACGCCACGCAGTCGCCGACGTAAGCGCGGGAGTAGCTCGTGAGCGAGATGATCTCCCGGATGTGGCTCTCGTCGGCGGGGAAGCTCTCGCTGTGCCTGGTGGCCTTGACGATGGCCACGTCGAGCTCCGACGCCGTCGGGCTGCCTCTGCCCACCTTGGCCAGACCGATGCTCGTCTGGTCCTTCACCGCGCCCAGCGCCTTGCGGAGCTTGCTTGGCGCCATTGTTCGTCCGGCCGGGGGAGCTTGGTCGGTTCTTGCGCTTGTGTTGAGTCGTCGCCCGCGCGATGATAAAAATGGAGATAGGGGAGTGTGGCGCTTGTTTGAGGGGAGACGCGGATGGTGATGGGAACGCGCGGGCGAGGGAAGCGGGTGGCGGAGAGGAGAGCCGAGGAAGGAGGAGGCCATGGACGGTGTAGAGAGGCTTTGACATGAACTTTGACGCAAGGGATGGTTCGTCTACCTGTCTTGCTCGGTTCAACGAAAGTCTAAACCTACGAGACAAATGGGCTTCTCATACATAGGATTAATTCAGCCCAGATACTTCTGGTGTGCTTGACAGCATCTATGGGCCTTAATTAGAAGAATAGCTGCTGCAATGCATCATTTTTTGTGAGGCCATGCAAATGCACTGCAATAATGCATCCAAGTTCTAGGGAGAGAAGTGGTAGTTTCATCTCCTTCTGCACCTGTCGTTCAATGGTGTCATAACAAGCAAGAACACGAGCCAAGGTGTTGTTGTCATTCTTCCATTTAGTAACACGAGAGATGTGCTCATGATCAAACTAATACTAATGTAATGATCACTGATTGATTGCGTAACCTCTTCTGACAGTAAACAATCACAGAATGGAAGGGCTACACAGCGATCGCAACTCTACGTTTTAGGGGGTGTTTGGGACTGCTCCACAAACTCTGCTCCACAAACTCCACCGTGGAGCAGCTCCACAAAAAACCTGGAGTTTGTGGAGTACCCCTTTAGGTGCTCTCACAACTCTACCTTTTTTTTTCCTCGAACAGAGTGCGTGGAGCTGAACCTGTTTGGCTAAAAAACGTGGAGCGGAGCTGAAAAACGTGGAGTGGAGCAGTCCCAAACACCCCCTTAGTCTCTTGCGGAATACAAGCAGTGCGTAACATGACACCTGTGTAGCATATATACGCGAGCACAATCCATCGCCAACTTGCCGTCTTCTTCCATCGTCTCGATCGCCTGTTCCCTTTCAATCCAAACGATGACTAAACCAGGAAACGCACGAAAGACTTGCACATCTATACTCTTGTCACGGTGGAGTCAATCGGGGGGAGCGCACAACAACTACTTCGATGAAAGGCCCCAACGGCTCCACAATGGGGTTGGTGTACAACCAAGGTGATCAAGGCAATTTTTCTTGAAATCCCTTACCGAAGTTATCATTTCCTAAGTTTGATGAGGGACAATCCAAGGATTTGGAGGGACAAATGCTTGGATTACTTCAGGATGTTCAATATCGCCAAGGCTCTTTGGGTTACTTCGGCTACCATGCACATGGAGGGAAATGCTCCAGCAGCTTTGTCAGCACAAGTTCACTAGGATGTTTAGGACCGAATGAAAGGGAACAAGTTCAAGCCTATAGAAGGTCGTGAGGGACAAGAGGTGTCAAAACTGACCAACTACGACACACTAACAAGCTTGGTTAGAGTAAATTATGGAAGGTGCAACAGTTGAAGGAATACCTTCGTACAAACAGTCTTTGCTATCAATGCGGTGAGAAATACGAACCGGGTCATCAGCTTCAATTTAAGAAACGAGGTCAAGCACAGGTGTAGGCAATGGTATAGTAGTTGAGGAGTCGAAGGAATGGCTCTCAGATGAAGTCTTGGACATGCTGGAATTAGCAGACATGGAAGGCGGCGAGCTGTATAAACTGTCATTAAATGCCATTGCAGGGACATAAGAGGTGGAGACCATATGTATCTGAGCTTTGGTATGGAATTAGGTGATGCTAATCCTTATTGATTTGGGCAGCTCGCATAGCTTTGTTAACGCAAGATTTTTGCAAAGAGTGGGTTATGTTTTAACCGAGACGAAACCGGTGCAAGTAAGGGTGGCGAATAGGGATATTATGCAATGTGACCAATGGGTCGAAGGGACGGAGTGGTGAACACAAGGACTAACATTTAAGACAAACATGTGAGTCATGGGATTGGGTGCCTACGATGCCATCCTCGGCATGGATTAGCTTAAGGCCAATAGCCTAATGAATTGTCACTGGGAGAACAAAACCATTGCCTTTGATTACGATGGTCATGGAATTTAGTTACAAGGAGTTAGATCACCTCAAGGCAAAGAGCTTCAGGAGCTACCACTTGAGCAATGCATCAAGTGGCAGAAAGGCAACGAAATTTGGGCAATGGCTATTGTCGGCGTTTTAATACCAATCTTACGTATGGTTTGTTTGGATTTGAGGAAACTCTAGAAAACTCAGACTATGAACGTGCAGAGTAGAGATACAAGAATTTTTATACAGGTTCAGGTCTTCTCCTGGGAGAATAATAACCCTACGTCCTATGTGGCTATTGCTCAGAGAAATTGATTACAACTATGAGTAATGCAAAATGCCTAGCACTATCTCTTGATCTAATGTCCTTTTTCTACCTCCCTCTGGACCTTTATATAGTTGACAAAACAACGGCCGTTGTCTTGCACCAAAAGACGTCTCAACACTTCGGGAGATAACCGTCTGGTAAAAGTTATTATCAAAGAGATGTTGTGGCCCGTTCATTGTGCATCGGTTGTTATCAAAAAGAGAACATGTGCGGTTGTTAGGAATAAGCGCACATTCTAACCGCCTTGTCAGACAAACTCATGATGTAGCAGGTCATCATAGACAAGCCAGTTGGAGACAAATTGGTCACAGGAAGATCTACGATCACGTGGTCAGAGAAGAACTTACGACTATTGAATGTCGTGGAAGTACTTACGACTAGATGGTCGTAGAAGGACTTACGACTAAAGAGTGGTCGTAGAAAGACTTACGATTACCCTGAGAAATCTCTCCCTTATCGATAAGGGGTATACTCGAAGAATATAATGACATAATAATTAAAGGATTATTATGTGCTTGTCAGCTGTGATTGAGGAAAAATTCGAAGATAACTTGCCCGAGGTGCAGCCAGAAATTATGGAAATACTGCAGTAGTATGAGGATGTTTTTAGGGAACCGAAAGGTATATGATAGCACTAGCGGTCCCGATCTTTCGATGAGAGTGGTAAATTCGATTGGGGAAGGGGATGACGTTGACGACCCGACTACAACCATCCAAGGACGTTGCGCCTTAGCGATTGATACACCAACTCCAGAGGTTGTTCGTGACCTTGTCGGCGCACAATCAACCAAACCACGAGGGTAATTGTTCCTGCAAGCAATCGAAGAACAGGCAAGAACAAGATGAACAGCAACTCAATTGTAAATAAACGATGTAGGATTCAATCTGAAACAGAAAGACGGTGGGGTTCCGAAGACAAGTATTCGGGCGGTCTAGCCGACACGCGCGAGTACAAGGCGAAGTAGCAAAAGCTAACTTAGTCTATCAAAACTCAAACCCTAGAAGAGGGTGCGGCTGCCTATTTAAGGGACACGGAAGGTGAAGGGTCGGCCAAAAACACAAGGAAGCCGAATAGGACTCGAATTACAAGGCCCAAGGCCCACTTTGACTCGGACTGAAAAAGTGATGTAAATTGTTTTTCAGTTTTTGACCGACTCGGATGGAATTTGGAGGTGAGGCCAGATCCATCTGAAAGTAGACTTCAAGAGCTTTCCAATGAGTACTCACGGGCCCCGAGAAACCTTCTGGATCAAAAGTTATGGCCGTTTGAAGTAGACGTTGTCAACAAGGCTGAATCCGAGTCAAACTCCTGAACAGGACTTGGTTTGCGCTTGACGGTTCCACTTCTATACTTGAGCTCATGTGGTTCTTCCCCATGGTTCCTAAGGACAATTAAATCATCACAAGAATTAAGTAGTATTCCATTCTTTGAAACATTTGTATGCAAACTTAGGAATGCATTCACCTGATGGTTAAGTTGACGTGCTCGCGCTCTAGTCATTGGTCCTTGTATCATAATTTTAGGTTGATGTGGAGTCGGCATGGTTGTATGCATGGAAAGGATGTCCTCATCATCCTCCCCTTCTTGCATTTGAGTCGTCCGCGACTCAAGCTCATCTTCTTCTCCCAAGTATGGCTTCAAATCTGCAATGTTAAAGGTGGGACTAACCCCAAAATCTGCAGGCAACTCAAGTTTATATGCATTGTCATTAATATTTTCCAACACTTTGAAAGGACCATCAGCTCTAGGCATCAACTTAGACCTCCTCAATTCAGGAAATCTTTCTTTTCTCAAATGCAACCAAACTAAATCACCCGGTTGAAAAGTTAAATGCCTCCTTCCTTTACTACTAGCAAGTTTATTTTTAGCATTCATGCGTTCAATATTTTCTTTGGTTGTCTCATGCATTTTCAACATCAAGTCAGCACGCTGTTTAGCATCAAAATTTAACTTCTCCGAAGATGGAAGTGGTAGCAAATCAATAGGAGCACGAGGCACAAAGCCATAGACAATCTCAAAAGGGCACAACTTTACGATTATAAGCAAATTCAATATGAGGCAAGCATTCTTCCCATATTTTAATGTTCTTTTTCAAAACAGCCCTAAGCATGGTAGATAAAGTTCTATTCACAACTTCAGTTTGCCCATCAGTTTGGGGATGACATGTAGTCGAAAATAACAGCTTAGTCCCCAATTTAGCCCATAAAGTTCTCCAAAAATGGCTAAGGAATTTAGTGTCACGATCGGAAACTATTGTATTTGGCACACCATGCAAACGAACAACTTCACGAAAGAACAAATCAGCAATGTTGGTAGCATCATCATTTTTATGATATGGTATGAAGTGTGCCATCTTAGAAAATCTATCCACGACAACAAATATGCTATCCCTCCCCTTCTTTGTCCTAGGCAGTCCTAAAACAAAGTCCATAGAAATATCTTCCCAAGGCACACTAGGAACAGGTAGAGGCATATACAAACCGTGAGGATTAAGTCGTGACTTAGCCTTTTGACATGTAGTGCAGCGAGCAACAAAACGTTCCACATCACGTCTCATCTTTGGCCAAAAGAAATGACTAGTAAGTATGTCTTCCGTCTTCTTCACTCCAAAATGCCTCATCAGCCCACCTCCATGCGCTTCCTGTAACAACAACAAACGAACGGAGCTAGCTGCAATGCATAGTTTGTTAGCTCTAAACACAAATCCATCATTTAGAACAAATTTATTCCACGTTTTTCTCTCTTTGCAATTCAGCAACACATTTTTAAAATCTTCATCATGAACATAATGCTCCTTAATTGTTTCCAATCCAAAAGTTTTGAAGTCAAGTTGTGAGAGCATGGTATATCTCCTAGACAATGCATCAGCAATAACATTCTCCTTTCACTTTTTGTGTTTTATGACATAAGGAAAAGACTCTATGAATTCAACCCACTTTGCATGCCTACGGTTCAATTTTTCTTGACTTCTAATATGCTTTAATGACTCATGATCAGAATGAATGACAAATTCTTTGGGCCATAAATAATGTTGCCATGTTTCTAAAGTTCGAACTAGAGCATATAATTCCTTTTCATAAGTAGAATAGTTCAAACTAGGCCCACTCAATTTTTACTAAAGTATGCCACAGGTTTACCTTCTTGCAATAGCACACCACCCAATCCAATTCCAGTAGCATCACATTCTAGCTCAAAAGTCTTACTAAAATCTGGAAGTTGGAGTAATGGTGCATGTGTTAACTCATCTTTCAATGTGTTGAAGGTGTCTTCTGTGCATTCCCAAGTAAACGGCACCCCTTTTAGTGAGCTCATTCAATGGCGCGCGATGGTGCTGAAACCCTTCACAAAACGACGATAGAATCCAGCAAGTCCTAGAAAACTTCGCACTGCGTGACCGTTTTAGAGTCGGCCAACTCTGTATTGCCTCAACCTTGGCTTGATCAACTTCAATCCCTCGTGGAGTAACAACATAGCCAAGAAAGAGACTCGATCCGTGCAAAATGTGCACTTCTCAAGGTTACCAAATAAACGTGCGTTACGTAAAGCATCAAAACAGCACGTAAATGACAAATGTGTTCCTCTAGTGATCTGCTATATATCAATATATCATCAAAATAGACCACTACAAATTTACCAATGAAAGTACGCAAAACCTCGTTCATTAATCTCATGAATGTGCTAGGTGCATTAGTTAAACCAAATGGCATCACTAACCACTCATACAAACCGAACTTAGTTTTAAATGTTGTTTTCCATTCATCTCCTAATTTCATGCGAATTTGGTGGTACCCACTACGCAAATCAACTTTAGAGAAGACAATAGAGCCACTTAATTCATCAAGCATATCATCTAACCTAGAAATAGGGTGACGATATCTAATGGTAATGTTATTGATCGCTCTACAGTCCACACATATACGCCATGATCCATCTTTCTTAGGCACTAAAATTACCGGAGCAGCACAAGGACTAAGAGACTCACGCACATAACCTTTATCAAGCAATTCTTGAACTTGACGATTGGTCCTGTATGGCGCACGATTGGGCAAAGATGCCCCGGGAATCAAATCAATCTGGTGCTCAATCCTCGTGACCGGTGGTAGCCCCGTGGCACGTCCTTTGGAAAGACATCCATGTACTCCTGCAAAGATTAGTAACAGCAGGAGGCACGAAGAAGGTACCTCCTCGAATGAAAATAAAGCTTGTTTGCAAAGTAAGGCATAGCAAATGTAAGTACTAGCATCCAGCTCATTCACATCAGACTTAGTAGCAAGAAAACATGCACCTTTCAATTTAATCTCATTTTTCATCTCATGAACAGATTTAGAGTTTTTCTTTTTATGTTGCTCAAGTTCGCTTGCAACAATATGATTTTCACTCCTATTATGCTCCTGATTTTTCTTTCTACTAGCTCTAGCAATCTCATCTTTGAAAATAGCTTCAGGAGACATAGGATGTAACACAATTTTCTTGTCATGATGCACAAAAGAATATTGGTTTGTCTTACCATGATGCAGTGAATCTTTATCATATTGCCACAGTGCGCTAACAAAGATAGAGCATGCTTGCATAGGAACAACATCGCATTCTACAACATCATGATAAGAACCAATAGCGAAATTTACTCTCACCATTTGTGTTACCTTCACCTTGCCACTGTTATTAAACCATTGAATGTAGTAAGGTTGTGGGTGAGGTTTGGTGTTCAACGCAAGCTTCTCCACCATATCGGAGCTCGCCAAGTTATTGTAGCTCCCTCCATCAATGATCACACGGCATGAGCGTTTCTTCACGATACACTTTGTTTGGAAAAGGATGTGCCGCTGATTTTGCTCCGTCCTCTCCATTTGTGCACTTAACACACGCTGCACAATGAGGCTCTCATAGCGCTCTTCATCTTCAACACCAATGTGCTCTTCTTCTTGCTCCTTTCCACTATCTGCATGGTCAGCTGCAAGCATAGCATATGTATTCTCATCTAAATCACTAGCAGAAGAATACTCACCATCATCTCTCACAATCAAAATGCGCTTGCTTAGGCATTCACTCCGCACATGGCCATACCCCTTGCATTGATGACATTGGATATCCCTCGTTCGTCCCGTAGATGCAATGGATGAAGAGCTCTTTGCATGTACTTGGACTGTCCCCTTTGTTGCCTCGGATGCCCGAGATGCTGAGTTTGATGATGAAAACTGTGGCTTGCTGTTGGAGGAAGAAGGTGCAGTCGGTTGGCTTGATGGTGCAGCAGATGCACGTTGAGACCAAATGGTACCACGACTTGCAGAAACGTTAGTCCTCGTGCTCGCGCGTCGTCCCTGTACTTCTCTTTCAGCTTTACAAGCAAGATGAAATAAATGAGTGATAGAATTATATTCCTTGTAAGCTAAAATGTCCTGAATTTCACGGTCCAAACCACCCATAAACCTAGCCATAGCAACCTCCTCAGTTTCCTTTAAGTCACAACGCAGCATTCCTGTTTGCAAATCTTGAAAATAGTCCTCTACGCTTTTACTACCTTGCCTCAATTGTTGCAACTTATGTAACAAATCACGTGCATAATATGAAGGAACAAATCTAGCTCGCATGATTCGTTTTAATGCATCCCAAGTTTGTGGTATGGCTAAAGGATTTTTCTTACAATATTCACTCTACCAAATAGACGCAAAGTCAGTAAACTCACTAGTAGCAGCCCTAACCCTTTTGTTTTCAGGGAATGTATGACAAGCAAATTTCGATCAACACCAATTCCCAAGTGATATAAGCATCGTGGTTATATTTTCCATCAAAAGGTGGCATAGTGAACTTAATCTTACCAAGTGATTCATCATTGTCACGCACTCATTCCGACGAGGTTGACGATGATGGTGAGCGTCCTCATCATCATCGATCTCAGTATTAGCCGCATATTCGTCTCCACCATTTTCGTCCACCCTGCTGCCCAAGACACCAATGTTGGCACGAGTACGCTGAGTTGGTGCAGCGGAAGATGCACGGCCCATCTCATCAAGACGTCTCAAAATCTCAGCAAGTGAGGTGTTGACAGTGCCAACGGAAGCCTCCAATGTTGCAAGTGTAGTGTTGGTGTCGATCTGCGCGGCCTCTAATTGACCAAGGCGTTCATTAGTGACCCGTACATCCTCATCAAGTCCTTCAGTGTGCAGCTTCATTTGGCGCTCAAAGTGTTGTATGATTCCCCTAGTCCGAGGGGAATGTGGCGCTGCCCTCAGGTCCACTGGTTCTCCTGACATTGTTAGAAGAACACAAGAAACAATCAACAAGAGAGAAAAAAATAATAAAATTGCAAGTTATGCCCTCTCAACTACTGGGATGTGGTTAAATCAAGTCGCACACTCTCAACCTGTTCTGTCAAGCTCTTACAAGTTCTTACCACAGCGAGCAGGAGGTGATGGCAGCCGACAAGACAAGACAATATCTTCTGGAAATTGGGTGTACCGTTGCCTCGGTCGCTAGTCCCTGTGAGGTGGTAGCCAAATCTGTGGAGCTATAGGTGCGCTGAGAGAGAACAAATGATAACTAGAACCACATTAGTCAAACCAAGTTGAATAATCACTCAACGACGGCACCGTGCTGGTTCTAGGCTAGACTGTACTAGAGATGCGAGCCTAGAACACAAACGAAAACACACCGTGCAGAAAGAAACTAGATGATGTTGCACATGGAGTTCGGGAGCTCGAAAAAGGATGCCGTCTTCGCAGGGAACCTTAGAATCACGTGTAGAAGGGCTCTGTCAATTTTGAGTGAATTATGAGAAACTTGAATTTTTCTCGGTTTGCTAGCCCGTTTTGAGGCCCTAAACGATGTTTTTTGGGGTCGAAGTTGCCGCGTGTGTGCCTCGAGGCATACGCGGATCTGAAATCTCCAGTTTTTCCAGACTTCTTTTTTTTTGCTCTATCTTCTGATTTCCTTTCCAACGGATCAAGAATCGCCTCAATCGGATGTCGTATGCAAAACTTAGCTATTTCTCTCTCCTCTTTCTTTTTTTTTTGCCGCGGCTCTTTCTAAGTGCGGCTGCCTGTTCCTTCTTTTCTCTCTCTGTTTTTTTCACACACGACGCGGTTGAATCCGAATTTGTGTCCTACTCCGAGACCAACTAGGGCAAAGCCTCCCTAGAAACCGAGTTCGGATCTAACTGCAACGGTGATACCAAGACGTGAACAGAACTCGAAACTCTAAAGGAGCTAGACACTAAGACCAGCAAAGGACACGACGATGCAACCGAAGACTCAACAAACAAAGACTATGCAGCAATAGAGTAAGGCTCAAGTTGTTTCGGATTTTGGGAAATAGATCTACTATTTTTTGGTTTTCTGGACTGTAGGTAAAAAAAAGTTGCAAAGACTAAATAAGATCTCTTACCGATTAACCTTGAGCTCTGATACCAACTGATAGCACTAGCGGTCCCGATCTTTCGATGAGAGTGGTAGATTTGATTGGGGAAGGGGATGACGTTGACGACCCGACTACAACCATCCAAGGACGTTGCGCCTTAGCGATCGATACACCAACTCCAGAGGTTGTTCGTGACTTTGTTGGCGCACAATCAATCAAACCACGAGGGTAATTGTTCCTGCAAGCAATCGAAGAACAGGCAAGAATAAGATGAACAGCAACTCAATTGCAAATAAACGATGTAGGATTCAATCTGAAACAGAAAGACGGTGGGGTTCCGAAGACAAGTATTCGGGCGGTCTAGCCGACACGCGCGAGTACAAGGCGAAGTAGCAAAAGCTAACTTAGTCTATCAAAACCCAAACCCTAGAAGAGGGTGCGGCTGCCTATTTAAGGGACACGAAAGGTGAAGGGTCAGCCAAAACACAAGGAAGCCGAATAGGACTCGAATTACAAGGCCCAAGGCCCACTTTGACTCGGACTGAAAAAGTGATATGAATTGTTTTTCAGTTACTGACCGACTCGGATGGAATTTGGAGGTGAGGCCAGATCCATCTGAAAGTAGACTTCAATAGCTTTCCAATGAGTACTCACGGGCCCCGAGAAACCTTCTGGATCAAAAGTTATGGCCGTTTGAAGTAGACGTTGTCAACAAGGCTGAATCCGAGTCAAACTCCTGAACAGGACTTGGTTTGCGCTTGACGGTTCCACTTCTATACTTGAGCTCATGTGGTTCTTCCCCATGGTTCCTAAGGACAATTAAATCATCACAAGAATTAAGTAGTATTCCATTCTTTGAAACATTTGTATGCAAACTTAGGAATGCATTCACCTGATGGTTAAGTTGACGTGCTCGCGCTCTAGTCATTGGTCCTTGTATCATAATTTCAGGTTGATGTGGAGTCGGCATGGTTGTATGCATGGAAAGGATGTCCTCATCATCCTCCCCTTCTTGCATTTGAGTCGTCCGCGACTCAAGCTCATCTTCTTCTCCCAAGTATGGCTTCAAATCTGCAATGTTAAAGGTGGGACTAACCCCAAAATCTGCAGCAACTCAAGTTTATATGCATTGTCATTAATATTTTCCAACACTTTGAAAGGACCATCAGCTCTAGGCATCAACTTAGACCTCCTCAATTCAGGAAATCTTTCTTTTCTCAAATGCAACCAAACTAAATCACCCGGTTGAAAAGTTAAATGCCTCCTTCCTTTACTACCAGCAAGTTTATTTTTAGCATTCATGCGTTCAATATTTTCTTTGGTTGTCTCATGCATTTTCAACATCAAGTCAAGACCATGTTTTTAGCATCAAAATTTAACTTCTCCAAGATGGAAGTGGTAGCAAATCAATAGGAGCACGAGGCACAAAGCCATAGACAATCTCAAAAGGGCACAACTTTACGATTATAAGCAAATTCAATATGAGGCAAGCATTCTTCCCATATTTTAATGTTCTTTTTCAAAACAGCCCTAAGCATGGTAGATAAAGTTCTATTCACAACTTCAGTTTGCCCATCAGTTTGGGGATGACATGTAGTCGAAAATAACAGCTTAGTCCCCAATTTAGCCCATAAAGTTCTCCAAAAATGGCTAAGGAATTTAGTGTCACGATCGGAAACTATTGTATTTGGCACACCATGCAAACGAACAACTTCACGAAAGAACAAATCAGCAATGTTGGTAGCATCATCATTTTTATGATATGGTATGAAGTGTGCCATCTTAGAAAATCTATCCACGACAACAAATATGCTATCCCTCCCCTTCTTTGTCCTAGGCAGTCCTAAAACAAAGTCCATAGAAATATCTTCCCAAGGCACACTAGGAACAGGTAGAGGCATATACAAACCGTGAGGATTAAGTCGTGACTTAGCCTTTTGACATGTAGTGCAGCGAGCAACAAAACGTTCCACATCACGTCTCATCTTTGGCCAAAAGAAATGACTAGTAAGTATGTCTTCCGTCTTCTTCACTCCAAAATGCCTCATCAGCCCACCTCCATGCGCTTCCTGTAACAACAACAAACGAACGGAGCTAGCTGCAATGCATAGTTTGTTAGCTCTAAACACAAATCCATCATTTAGAACAAATTTATTCCACGTTTTTCTCTCTTTGCAATTCAGCAACACATTTTTAAAATCTTCATCATGAACATAATGCTCCTTAATTGTTTCCAATCCAAAAGTTTTGAAGTCAAGTTGTGAGAGCATGGTATATCTCCTAGACAATGCATCAGCAATAACATTCTCCTTTCACTTTTTGTGTTTTATGACATAAGGAAAAGACTCTATGAATTCAACCCACTTTGCATGCCTACGGTTCAATTTTTCTTGACTTCTAATATGCTTTAATGACTCATGATCAGAATGAATGACAAATTCTTTGGGCCATAAATAATGTTGCCATGTTTCTAAAGTTCGAACTAGAGCATATAATTCCTTTTCATAAGTAGAATAGTTCAAACTAGGCCCACTCAATTTTTACTAAAGTATGCCACAGGTTTACCTTCTTGCAATAGCACACCACCCAATCCAATTCCAGTAGCATCACATTCTAGCTCAAAAGTCTTACTAAAATCTGGAAGTTGGAGTAATGGTGCATGTGTTAACTCATCTTTCAATGTGTTGAAGGTGTCTTCCTGTGCATTCCCCCAAGTAAACGGCACCCCTTTTTAGTGAGCTCATTCAATGGCGCGGCGATGGTGCTGAAACCCTTCACAAAACGACGATAGAATCCAGCAAGTCCTAGAAAACTTCGCACCTGCGTGACCGTTTTAGGAGTCGGCCAACTCTGTATTGCCTCAACCTTGGCTTGATCAACTTCAATCCCCTGTGGAGTAACAACATAGCCAAGAAAAGAGACTCGATCCGTGCAAAATGTGCACTTCTCAAGGTTACCAAATAAACGTGCGTTACGTAAAGCATCAAAAACAGCACGTAAATGACAAATGTGTTCCTCTAGTGATCTGCTATATATCAATATATCATCAAAATAGACCACTACAAATTTACCAATGAAAGTACGCAAAACCTCGTTCATTAATCTCATGAATGTGCTAGGTGCATTAGTTAAACCAAATGGCATCACTAACCACTCATACAAACCGAACTTAGTTTTAAATGTTGTTTTCCATTCATCTCCTAATTTCATGCGAATTTGGTGGTACCCACTACGCAAATCAACTTTAGAGAAGACAATAGAGCCACTTAATTCATCAAGCATATCATCTAACCTAGAAATAGGGTGACGATATCTAATGGTAATGTTATTGATCGCTCTACAGTCCACACATATACGCCATGATCCATCTTTCTTAGGCACTAAAATTACCGAGCAGCACAAGGACTAAGAGACTCACGCACATAACCTTTATCAAGCAATTCTTGAACTTGACGATTGGTCCCAGATGGCGCACGATTGGGCAAAGATGCCCGGAATCAAATCAACTGTGCTCAATCCTCGCGACCGGTGGTAGCCCCGTGGCACGTCCTTTGGAAAGACATCCATGTACTCCTGCAAAGATTAGTAACAGCAGGAGGCACGGAAGAAGGTACCTCCTCGAATGAAAATAAAGCTTGTTTGCAAAGTAAGGCATAGCAAATGAAGTACTAGCATCCAGCTCATTCACATCGACTTAGTAGCAAGAAAACATGCACCTTTCAATTTAATCTCATTTTTCATCTCATGAACAGATTTAGAGTTTTTCTTTTATGTTGCTCAAGTTCGCTTGCAACAATATGATTTTCACTCCTATTATGCTCCTGATTTTTCTTTCTACTAGCTCTAGCAATCTCATCTTTGAAAATAGCTTCAGAGACATAGGATGTAACACAATTTTCTTGTCATGATGCACAAAAGAATATTGGTTTGTCTTACCATGATGCAGTGAATCTTTATCATATTGCCACGGTCATTTAACAAAGATAGAGCATGCTTGCATAGGAACAACATCGCATTCTACAACATCATGATAAGAACCAATAGCGAAATTTACTCTCACCATTTGTGTTACCTTCACCTTGCCACTGTTATTAAACCATTGAATGTAGTAAGGTTGTGGGTGAGGTTTGGTGTTCAACGCAAGCTTCTCCACCATATCGGAGCTCGCCAAGTTATTGTAGCTCCTCCATCAATGATCACACGGCATGAGCGTTTCTTCACGATACACTTTGTTTGGAAAAGGATGTGCCGCTGATTTTGCTCCGTCCTCTCCATTTGTGCACTTAACACACGCTGCACAATGAGGCTCTCATAGCGCTCTTCATCTTCAACACCAATGTGCTCTTCTTCTTGCTCCTTTCCACTATCTGCATGGTCAGCTGCAAGCATAGCATATGTATTCTCATCTAAATCACTAGCAGAAGAATACTCACCATCATCTCTCACAATCAAAATGCGCTTGCTTAGGCATTCACTCCGCACATGGCCATACCCCTTGCATTGATGACATTGGATATCCCTCGTTCGTCCCGTAGATGCAATGGATGAAGAGCTCTTTGCATGTACTTGGACTGTCCCCTTTGTTGCCTCGGATGCCCGAGATGCTGAGTTTGATGATGAAAACTGTGGCTTGCTGTTGGAGGAAGAAGGTGCAGTCGGTTGGCTTGATGGTGCAGCAGATGCACGTTGAGACCAAATGGTACCACGACTTGCAGAAACGTTAGTCCTCGTGCTCGCGCGTCGTCCCTGTACTTCTCTTTCAGCTTTACAAGCAAGATGAAATAAATGAGTGATAGAATTATATTCCTTGTAAGCTAAAATGTCCTGAATTTCATGGTCCAAACCACCCATAAACCTAGCCATAGCAACCTCCTCAGTTTCCTTTAAGTCACAACGCAGCATTCCTGTTTGCAAATCTTGAAAATACTCCTCTACGCTTTTACTACCTTGCCTCAATTGTTGCAACTTATGTAACAAATCATGTGCATAATATGAAGGAACAAATCTAGCTCGCATGATTCGTTTTAATGCATCCCAAGTTTGTGGTATGGCTAAAGGATTTTTCTTACAATATTCACTCTACCAAATAGACGCAAAGTCAGTAAACTCACTAGTAGCAGCCCTAACCCTTTTGTTTTCAGGGAATGTATGACAAGCAAATTTCTGATCAACAGCCAATTCCCAAGTGATATAAGCATCAGGGTTATATTTTCCATCAAAAGGTGGCATAGTGAACTTAATCTTACCAAGTGATTCATCATTGTCACGTACCTCATTCCGACGAGGTTGACGATGATGGTGAGCGTCCTCATCATCATCGATCTCAGTATTAGCCGCATATTCGTCTCCACCATTTTCGTCCACCCTGCTGCCCAAGACACCAATGTTGGCACGAGTACGCTGAGTTGGTGCAGCGGAAGATGCACGGCCCATCTCATCAAGACGTCTCAAAATCTCAGCAAGTGAGGTGTTGACAGTGCCAACGGAAGCCTCCAATGTTGCAAGTGTAGTGTTGGTGTCGATCTGCGCGGCCTCTAATTGACCAAGGCGTTCATTAGTGACCCGTACATCCTCATCAAGTCCTTCAGCAGCTTCATTTGGCGCTCAAAGTGTTGTATGATTCCCTAGTCCGAGGGGAATGTGGCGCTGCCCTCAGGTCCACTGGTTCTCCTGACATTGTTAGAAGAACACAAGAAACAATCAACAAGAGAGAAAAAAATAATAAAATTGCAAGTTATGCCCTCTCAACTACTGGGATGTGGTTAAATCAAGTCGCACACTCTCAACCTGTTCACAAGCTCTTACAAGTTCTTACCACAATGAGCGGAGGTGATGGCAGCCGACAAGACAAGACAATATCTTCTGAAATTGGGTGTACCGTTGCCTCTGGCCGCTAGTCCCCGTGAGGTGGTAGCCAAATCTGTGGAGCTATAGGTGCGCTGAGAGAGAACAAATGATAACTAGAACCACATTAGTCAAACCAAGTTGAATAATCACTCAACGACGGCACCGTGCTGGTCCTAGGCTAGACCGTACTAGAGATGCGAGCCTAGAACACAAACGAAAACACACCGTGCAGAAAGAAACTAGATGATGTTGCACATGGAGTTCGGGAGCTCGAAAAAGGATGCCGTCTTCGCAGGGAACCTTAGAATCACGTGTAGAAGGGCTCTATCAATTTTGAGTGAATTATGAGAAACTTGAATTTTTCTCGGTTTGCTAGCCCGTTTTGAGGCCCTAAACGATGTTTTTTTGGGGTCGAAGTTGCCGCGTGTGTGCCTGGAGGCATACGCGGATCTGAAATCTCCAGTTTTTCCAGACTTCTTTTTTTTGCTCTATCTTCTGATTTCCTTTCCAACGGATCAAGAATCGCCTCAATCGGAGGTCGTATGCAAAACTTAGCTATTTCTCTCTCCTCTTTCTTTTTTTTTGCCGCGGCTCTTTCTAAGTGCGGCTGCTGTTTCTTTTTTCTCTCTTTTTTTCACACACGACGGTTGAATCCGAATTTGTGTCCTACTCCGAGACCAACTAGGGCAAAGCCTCCCTAGAAACCGAGTTCGGATCTAACTGCAACGGTGATACCAAGACGTGAACAGAACTCGAAACTCTAAAGGAGCTAGACACTAAGACCAGCAAAGGACACGACGATGCAACCGAAGACTCAACAAACAAAGACTATGCAGCAATAGAGTAAGGCTCAAGTTGTTTGGATTTTGGGAAATAGATCTACTATTTTTGGTTTTCTGGATCAGAGGTAAAAAAAGTTGCAAAGACTAAATAAGATCTCTTACCGATTAACCTTGAGCTCTGATACCAACTGATAGCACTAGCGGCCCCGATCTTTCGATGAGAGTGGTAGATTTGATTGGGGAAGGGGATGACGTTGACGACCCGACTACAACCATCCAAGGACGTTGCGCCTTAGCGATCGATACACCAACTCCAGAGGTTGTTCGTGACTTTGTTGGCGCACAATCAATCAAACCACGAGGTAATTGTTCCTGCAAGCAATCGAAGAACAGGCAAGAATAAGATGAACAGCAACTCAATTGCAAATAAACGATGTAGGATTCAATCTGAAACAGAAAGACGGTGGGGTTCCGAAGACAAGTATTCGGGCGGTCTAGCCGACACGCGCGAGTACAAGGCGAAGTAGCAAAAGCTAACTTAGTCTATCAAAACCCAAACCCTAGAAGAGGGTGCGGCTGCCTATTTAAGGGACACGAAAGGTGAAGGGTCAGCCAAAACACAAGGAAGCCGAATAGGACTCGAATTACAAGGCCCAAGGCCCACTTTGACTCGGACTGAAAAAGTGATATGAATTGTTTTTCAGTTTCTGACTGACTCGGATGGAATTTGGAGGTGAGGCCAGATCCATCTGAAAGTAGACTTCAAGGGCTTTCCAATGAGTACTCACGGGCCCCGAGAAACCTTCTGGATCAAAAGTTATGGCCGTTTGAAGTAGACGTTGTCAACAAGGCCGAATCCGAGTCAAACTCCTGAACAGGACTTGGTTTGCGCTTGACGGTTCCACTTCTATACTTGAGCTCATGTGGTTCTTCCCCATGGTTCCTAAGGACAATTAAATCATCACAAGAATTAAGTAGTATTCCATTCTTTGAAACATTTGTATGCAAACTTAGGAACGCATTCACCTGATGGTTAAGTTGACGTGCTCGCGCTCTAGTCATTGGTCCTTGTAGCATAATTTCAGTTTGATGTGGAGTCGGCATGGTTCTATGCATGGAAAGGATGTCCTCATCAGTATACCTCCTCATGAGTACGATCATTCTATTCCTTTAATACCAATCCCAACACTTGTGAATGCTAGACCATATCATTACTCGCTATTACATAAGGATGAGATTAAACGCAAGTTGCGAAAATATTATTAGAAGGGATGATTACGCATAGTGTGAGCCCTTTTGCTTCTCCTGTTCTTTTGGTGCAACAAAAAGATGGTCGTGGTGATTCTGTGTCGATTATCATCGATTAAACAAGCTCTCCATCAAAAATAAATTTCCAATGCCTATCATAGATGAGTTGTTGGATGAATTGGCCAGCATGAAGTATTTCTCCAAACTGGACTTCAGAGCAGGATATCATCATATCTAAATGAAAGAAGAGGATGAGGAGAAAACAACATTAAAGACACATCATGGCCATTATCAATTCCGAGTGATGCCTTTTGGACTCACCAACACGCTGGTGACCTTTTAATGTGTCATGAATGTAGTGTTGAGTCCATAATTGTGCAAATTTGTCTTGGTATGCATGGATGACATTTTGATTTACAATACTACACTACCTCAACATGCAACACACTTAAGGTTAGTTCTTGAACAACTAAGAAGGCATAAATTCCTGGTCAAAAGATCCAAATGTTCATTTGCCCAGCAGTAACTAGAGTACTTGGGGCAATTATTTCAGATCAAAGGGTAGCAACTGATCCTCGAAAACTCAAGCCATGATAGCTTGGCCAAGGCCGACTAATGTAATGACCTTTGGGCCTTTTTGGGATTGACGGGATATTATCAAAAATTTGTCCGCAACTATGGAGTGATAGCTAAACCCTTGACTAATCTTTTGAAGAAGAAAGCATTTACTTGGAATACTCAACAGAGGAGGCTTTTCTCAATTTAAAGCAAGCTATATTATCCACCCAAGTGTTGTTACTACCTGATTTTAGCAAGCCATTTGTGGTGGAGATAGATGCTTGCAATGGGGTATTGGAGCAGTGTTGATGCAAAATGAGCACCCAGTAGCATTCCTCAGCAAAGCACTTGGAGTAGTCCACTAACATCTATCCATCTATCAAAAAGAGTTCTTAGCGCTAATTATAGAAGAGGAGCACGAGCAACCTTACTTACAATGAGGTCAATTCATTATCTATACCGATCACCGTAGCTTGTGTTATTTGGAGGAGCAAGAATCGCAGTCCTAGATGCAATATAAGGCAATGACACGGCTCATAGGGCTCCAATTTAAGATTGTGTAACGCAAAGGGAAGGAGATGTCACAGCAGATGCAATCGCCTAGAATTGGATATCTCATGGCATTATAAGCAAGCTCAAGTTCGACCAATGTGGATTCAAGAAGCTCTCAACTCTTATGTGATGACATTGATGCCCATACTAAGTTAACACGATCGCTATCCACAACCCCGATTCAAATAGCTATGAATTGTTTCAAGGTCTAATCAGAATAAAAGGCGATCTGGATCGGTGTGAATTTGGCTTTGCAAACTAAACTAATAGATGCATTCCATGCGAAAGCGATAGGTGGTCTTCAGGATGCAAGCCACTTATCAAAGATTAAAGCGGCTGTTTTGTTGGGAAGCCATGAAACAAGCTATGGAAAGTTTTGTTAAGCAGTGTGGAATCTGTCAACAAGCAAAGAGTGAATGCACAAAACAAACCTAGCTTCTTCAACAACCCTGCCTATTCTTGATGAAGCATGGTGTGATCTGACCATAGACTTCATAGAAGGACTTCCAAAATCTGAAGGATATAACATAATTATGATGATTGTAGACAGGTTTTCAAAATATGCCCATTTCATTCCTCTTCGACACCCATTCACTGCATTGAAAGTGGCCAAACTATTTCTGGACAATGTAGTCAATGTACATGGTGTGCCAACTTCTATTGTCTCAAACTGGGATAAAGTCTTCACTAGCAACTTTTGGAAGGAGTTGTTCAAGCTCATGAAACCAAATTGTAATATAGCACTGCATACCATCCGCAAACGGATGGGCAAAGTGAGCGGGTTAATCAGTGTTTGAAGATGTATCTTAGGTGTGCTGTACATGATTCTCCAATGAAGTGGAAGCATTGGCTATCACTAGCAAAATTTTGGTATAATACTAACTTCCATACAACGTTGGGTTCTTCTCCTTTCAAAGTCCTATACGACTATGAACCAAATTATGGTGCCCTGGCATATATTACACAGATGACATAGCAACCTATAGTAGATACGTTGAAAGAACAACAAACTCACACTGAGGTAATCTGACAACACCTAATGAATGCACAGAACCATATGAAATTGTAGGCAGACAAACACCACCAAGAGCGAGAATTCCAAGTAGGGGAAATGGTATTATTAAAACTTCAACCATATGCTTAGAGTTCTTTGGTGAATCATCTAAATCCAAAACTAGCCTTCAAATTATGGTCCTTTCTTAGTACTAGAGAGAATTGGATATAATGCTTACCGTTTGGAGTTACCAACAGAGAGGCAGATACACCTAGTCTTTCATGTTTCTCAGCTAAAGGCTTTCGTCCCTAATTACTCACCAGTGTTCAAGGAATTGCCCAAGGTGGTTGAGTTAGATGTATCATCTCTAGAACCCGAAGTAGTGTTGGAACACCAGCTAGCCAAGAAAGGCAACATCACCATTCCTCAAGGATTGATCAATTGGTTAGGTATTCCTCCGGAAGCAGCTACTTGGGAAGATCTCAATTTCTTGTGCAGACTTTTTCCAGGAGCAACTGCTTGGGGTCAAGCAAATTCTGCAGGGGTGGGATAATGTCACAGTGGAGTCAATCTCAACTAAGGGTGCAATCGGGTCGAATTCGGACGGATATTGTTTATGCCATATTTTAATCCATATTTTCCTTTAGATTTGGAGTCAAATACAGTAAGGCCATATACAAATATGAGTTCGAATTATTCAGAGTTTCAGATATGGTACCATCGGGACGGACACATGACGGTTTCGGATCGAAAATGGATAATATAAGTGGATAGTATATGCATACATAAAGAAATATACATTGAACCATACCACCATCACTTCAAACCTTTAATTAACAATAAATTCATCTAGATTACTTAAGTACGATAGACGATATAACATAAGTTCAACATAAGCAATAAATTCATACATAAGTTTGAAAACCGATAAATTCATATATTAGTTTAAAAACCAATAAATTTATACGCAAATTCAACACAAGCAGGAGGATTGATGGCTACTTGCTAGAGTGGTTGGACTCTGGAGTTAGGTAAGGACTTTATTAAAATCTAGGCAGATTGGTGTCAATGATGGTTAATGGGCTAGGCAGGTTAGGATACTAACTAGCTTGTTGGATATTCAGTCAGATAGTATCCTGTTTACCTTTTACTAATGCTATTTGGTTGGATTTTAGCTCTCCCATTTTCACTACCGTATCCGGCAACAGCTATCCGGTACCGACATGATTCAGTACCAAATGCTAAATTACCTTCCCATATTCGATACCGACCAAATTCAGTACCAGATCAGTCAGGATTAATCCGTACTGTTTGCAGCCCTAATCTCAACTGAAGATGCAGGTCCACGTGATTGTGAGGAGCCAACCACAGCAAGAGATGGGAGGTCCACCTGACAGCGAGCGCCTAGAAGAGGAAGAATACAGGTGTGTGGTGACGTCCGGGTAGGACCCATCTGCAAGTGTGTGAAGGCTAAAACAACATATGGAACTACTCGCAGATTGGAGAGAGACACTCAACTGTGTGTTTGGATAACATAAGAAACTTTCTGTTCTTCCTCTGTTCTTCGCTTTTCTCTTTATTTTTCCTGGATCGGATGAGTCCTCACGTCACGGCAATCGCCGATTGGCCAAGGGATATAACAACGTAACTCCCCCCCCCCCCCCAGAAATTTCGATATTTGACACTGAATACGTGCGCCTCTCAACTTTTAACCCCCAATTCGCACGCCTTTGGAAATTTAACCCTATCACTGCGAATTCTTTTGATTCAAGGGATTCTCCTCATTTTCTCTCCTTTTATATTTTGACACTTGTCACTGCGAAAATGAAGAGAATCCCTTGAATCAAAAGAATTCGCAGACAGGTTAAATTTCCAAAGCGTCAAATTGGGGTTAAAAGTTGAGAGGCGCACGTATTCAAAGGTCAAATATCAAATTTCTCCCCTTCCTCTCTCTCTTTGACTCGTGTTAGGAATCAAATGCATTCATGCAACAGCAAAGTTCCAAAGTTGCATTCCTCTACTTCAAGCGATATACTCCGGCCTTGACCCCTCTTAGTGTGAAACTGTGAGCTTAGCTATCACACTATCAGATCCTGCGAGCGTCCAAGCGAGCAAGAGATGACACGAAGCGCCACGTCGCTGTCGGCCTGCTTGCCTCTAACCTACGTAAGTATGTGACGCGGCTACTTAACTAATAGATATAGATGCATGCCTATTTAGACATGCATGTACATGGTTAGGGTTAGAGCCCTTTCTTGCAAGGCAATGTCGAACTCCAATAAAGTTGAGAGATCTAGTGCAATGCTGGCCACTGGATCAGCCCTTCGAATCAGGGTGCATTTATGTATCTTACATTCATCAGCAGTTAATTAGCTTGTTCATCGCCATGAAGGGAAGGGAAGCAACCGGCGTTAGCTTTGAAAATTTTCGCTCGGTCAAAGGCCTACATGGCTCGATTCTGGCTGATTCATGCGTGTACCAAGTGATGCGTGCAGATGTACTCGTCAATTAGTATTCTCTTTGATATCGAAATAAAGAAATAGTACTCTGTTATTGATGCAAAATTGAGTTACTATAAAGCATCTTTTAATAAACACTCCTGGGGCGTTTCCGGTAATTTCCCATCTTCATATAACAAAAGTTAATAGTCGTTTTGCAATTGCTAAGAAAAATAAATATGCTAAACGTTCAAAAAACATCCAGCCTTTGATTAGATGGGACCTAATTAAATCTGAACTATAATGACCATTAGATATTATTATTTAAAAAGAAAAATATGTTAACAATTCTTGAAAAATAAAACACCTAATCCTTAATCTAGTAGGCCTAATTAAAGTTGAACTATAGGAGCCAGTGGATTGGTACTATCAATTTAGTAAGTTGTGTGAACTTATGACTGATTGAAGTGTCATGATAAAAATTGGTGAGTATTTTCTTAGCTTTAAGGGCTAGAAATTCATGCAATAACATGAAAAAAATTTCTAGAAATTTTCTCATTAATCAAGAGTAAATAATAAGAATATACACCGTTTAGTGGGGGGATTTTAATTTATCTATTTTCAAATATAAATACATGTATTGTAGCACATATGACTGCAATTACGTAGGATTTCAGCTAGAGAGCTAACACAAGTGCTAGAGAGATGCCAGGAACACAGATATGTATATAGCAAGAAGACGTGTATGGTGACTCGACACATCGGACCAACAACGCGTAACAATGAGGAACTGATCAAACCACAAGGTGCGTGTGCACATTGATCATAGCAAGCATGTCACATAGGATGATGGCCAGTATTAGTATGCATCTACACATCCTAGGATCACATAATTGATCAATACAAATTATGGTGCCCAACTGCAACATTGCAAGCCCAAAGATGAAGACGACGATTTCATAACACTAATCAAGTTGAGACAATTAAGGAAGCTCTTGGGAAGGTGCAGTTTTATGCATGTGTCCACAAGCCATGCAATTGGAGTAGTGAATATCGTGCACAAGGGCTCCTCTACAGAAACTGAAGCGAGCATGTTTAGGTTACAGATCAACGATTGCGTTAAAAATCTTCGTATTAAAAAGGGAGAAATTTCGATAGTTGACACTGAATACGTGCGCCTCTCAACTTTTAACCCCCAATTCGCACGCCTTTGGAAATTTAACCCTGTCACTGCGAATTCTTTTGATTCAAGGGATTCTCCTCATTTTCTCTCCTTTTATATTTTGACACTTGTCACTGCGAAAATGAAGAGAATCCCTTGAATCAAAAGAATTCGCAGTGATGTGGTTAAATTTCCAAAGCGCAAATTGGGGGTAAAAGTTGAGAGGCGCACGTATTCAGTGTCAAATATCGAAATTTCTCATTAAAAAGGTGATGTATTTATAAAAATTATTATACTTTTTTGGAGTCACATAATAATGTTAATATTTCTCTCCGTAGTCAACCGTAAGACACAAGTTTAACCATTAGTTTTTCCATAATAAAATTATATAAAAATTAGGATATGGACATTTTAGTTATAAACTTGTAGCCAATACTATATGCATATTGTTTCCACTGGACTAAATAGATATTTGAAAAGACATAAATTATCAAAATAAAAAAGTATTGATTGTGCTAGCTCTTCCCATCGCAATAAGATTTGTGACCATAAGAGCAATAATATCCTCAAACAATGTGCTTATACATAATCCACTGTCACGTAGAAAAACATCCCAATTAAAAACATGTTTATTAAAATTCTAATATGTATTTAAAATAGGTATAGAAATATAAACAGAAGACAAATAGAACTAGCCACACAACTGCACGGACCACTTGTCTAGCTAGTTGTATGAATTTTCGATAAACAAGTCAAGTAGTCTCATGCTCAACATCTGTTGGTCTTTCGTAATGTTAGTATTCATGCTGTAATCGATCATCTAGTGAAGGGAAAAAAATTCATGTAGATATCATTTTACTGTAGACACTTATGTTGTAAAGGAGAAAAGGACAAGAGAACCATTTACTTAAGCTTTAACCTAACTCGGCAAACTTAAGCCCCGGAATAATCCTTCGGTTACAACAGCTATACGCAATTTAACTTGGGAACATATAGTATGCACTCATCCTTATAGTGTATTTATTGTACACTCAAACTAAAAAAGTCGTAAAAAATTCAAAAAATTTCTAGATATACTTTATGGTTTACTCTATCTATGTATAAAATTTCAAGTTCAAATTTGTTCTATATCAATTTTTTTATTTTTATACTTTTAATATACAATGAATTTAAACTTGAAATTTTATACATAGGTGGAATAAATCATAAAGTACATCTAAAAATCTTTTAAATTTTTATGACCTTTTTAATTTAAATATACGATAAATACATCATAAAAGTGAGTACATACCGTATATTTCCATTTAACTTAGCCGCAATTACAATCTCCCACTTGTAGGCTAGATCTAAGGAGAACCACAGTTCAGAACTACTCAAATCGATCATGCGGTACCTCATTTCCCGTCAAAGAATTAACAAAGATGTGTAGTCATGTCAGTAGATCGAGAGCACCTTGCGATCTCGAATTCTCGATGACCCAAGAAAAGAAAATTTTGCACGCCAGAGATGCCATATCACTATCTAATCATATCAACCGATGATCACCGGATAAAAGACGCACCCAGGAATTTTGCCACAATGGGCGCCGAAAGCTCCAGAGAATTCTGGCAGGAAAGAACTGCAGCCTCAGTTCAACGATGAAACTTGTATGAGGTCCTCAACTTATATATGGCTAGATAGATGGCCTGTGTCATTTAGATTGTACATTATAGGTTTTGGTTATAATTTATTAGTCTAATTAATAGTAATTATTGAGAGAAGTTAAAAGTAACTTAAAAGTGAAAAGAACAGGCTTCTAACCTGCATCAAAATGCATCGATCCAATAGAATGCTGAAAATACACCAACATTTGGAACAAAAGAGCACATATTGGGGTGAAAAACCTGTATATCTTCACCTTTAATTTTTGGCATGTAGCAGAGACACCAAGGTAGATGCCAAAATTGTTGCCCAAAACAAAACTTTCTGCGTGCAAGGATCGCCTGTCACGTAGCCGCAGGCCGAACCCCAATTTCTTGTCGGCTACGCCCTTTCCACGTCCTCACGAGTCACGGCCTCTCGTCTTACTCCGCGGCCGAATGTGTCCGGAATCTCTTGATGCAGCTACCCGCCGTGTCCCAGTAGGAAGCAATGATCGATGCGGGTATTTGGGAGGATGATGTATTCGTTTAATTATTTGCATGTGAAAGATCATGTGAGAAGATTCTATTTGATGTTATGATGAATTATTGTAATATTTTCAGAGTGGTTATTCGAATTTACAAAAGACTGCTTTTTGGTTGGGCTGTTTGCTGGAATATTCAGGTTAAAATGTCTGACTGCCTTGTTTGGGTGGTCTGACCGGTAGGCTTCGAACACAAACGGTAGTCGGAGGCGTGGATCACGATCGATAGTCGATAGTTTGAACAGCCTTGTGTTGGGCGGTCCGAGCGGTAGATCGACCACGGCAAAATAACCACGGATTGTGATATAAAAACATAGAGTTTTGACTATTATTTTTATGTGACATGATTTATTGCTTCACATCTTGCCATATTTTGTGTTAGTTTGTTAGATTTATAATGTTTTTCTATGTGTAGCTCAGCTTTTGCCATATAAGATCTATTAAATGTGAAAACTTGAAATAAATCACGTCTTGTTGGATCTTGTGACTAGTTTTATTTTAGTGATCCTCTTATGATTCATCCATGTCAAATAAGCTGAGTCTTGAATCTAAATTAAGCTTTATATTGAGCTATGCTAATTTTTCATTGAAGCACAAGTTAGTATTAGCTCTTTGTCCTTGAACTAAGTCTAGAAAATGCAAAATGATATCTCTTATATGAAAAACTGATCTCATCAATTATTTCTCATGAGATGCCTAGCCATTGAACTAGTATTAGATCGAGGACGCCACTAGAGAGGGTGAATAGACAGTCTAAATTTCCTTTTTCAAATAATTATCAATTTATATTTGGCTAAACTAAGTATAAGATGCGAAGCTTAACTCAAATTTGTTTAGCACAAATATCGCCTAAATTAATTATGTTCACCTAAATGCATCAATACTCTAAGGCTTATAACAAGGTTTGCAATTTTAGGATGACAAGCAATCAATTTAATTCTATGAGTGTAAATTGCTTGAATGTAAATTGAGCACAAGAAAACAAATCACAATTGACATGGTCGCTTTTACCGTGGTGATCGAGACTTGCCGATCTCCCTAGTCCACGTTGAGGTTAGCCCAAACAAATTGAACATATTCCACGAATTAAGCGAAACACTTTAATCCACTAATGGTAGTTCTTTTCCATTGTGTAAGTGAGCTTCAACCTTTACAACTTTGTCGGGTCTTCTCACAACCTTCTTTAAGAAGATTACCGCACACGATGCCTCCAACGTTGTCAGCGGTTGATAAACTCCAAGAGTAATAAGTCAAATCCTCGCTTGACTCTCACCACGCGCAACAAATGCACAAACTCGAGTGGACACGCAATCCACCTCTAGATACAACACATGCAATCTAGAGCATTCCTCCTTGCTCACATGGTGCAACACATGCACAATTGATAGGAGGACCTCACACTAGCTCAAAGGAGTGTCAAAGGATGCGATGTGCACTCTCCAACCAGCCACAAGGTATATATAACCCACACCTCGAAACTAGTCTGTTGGGACAGAAAATCAAGATTTCTGGAAGTACCGCGGCTTACGACCAGCTTATGATCCTCTCGCAACGGTAAAAACTAGTCTTGCAGGCAAATTCGTAGTTCCAACGTGCAAAGTCCGGTACTCACGATTATCGAAGTATCACAAAGACTCGTGTGGAACTACCGATTTCTGGGGACGAAGACTCCACACACGTGTCTCTCTAGAAAAAACATATCGCTACACAAGCCGGCCGTTCCGCAAATCGAAGTACCGCTCACACAAAGCCGATAGTACCGCCGCTGATTGGGCCACTCACATAGAGCTAGTCAAAGTACCGATCATCGACTACACCGGTCCTCGACCACATCGGATGGTTCGACAACTCGGTCTCCGACCACATTGTCCGTTCGACCGCATAGGTCTCCTGATTACGCCGGCCTCCGACCACGCTGGTCTTCGACCACGTTGTCCGGATCGACCACACAGGTCTCCGACTACGCTGGTCTATGACCATGCTGGTCTTCGACCACGTTGTCTGAATCGATCACACATGTTTTCGATTATGTTGGTCTCAACCACACTGGCTTCGGTCACCCAGATCTTGATCACGTTGTTTGACCATGCTAGTTTTGACCACGTTGGTTTGACCACGCCGATTTCGACCATGCTGGTTTTGATCACACAGATCTCGATCACGTCGGTTCCGACTATGCCGGTTGGACTATGCCGCTTTGACCACATTGGTTTTGATTACACGAGATCTTGACCACGCTCGGTTCCGACCACGTTGGTTTCAACCACTTCAATCTTCAATCACACAGTCATCAACCACGCCGATCTTCGACCTCATTAGTTCGACTACGTTCGCTTCGACTATACCGGTTTTCACCACATTGATCTTCGACCACACAAGTCTTCAACCACATTGATTCGACCACAATGATTCTCGACCACACAGTCTTCCGACCACCAATAGATATGGTAGTTCCATGATTACAATGCCGACGCCCGACTAGTCAGAATACCACGTAATACACTACGATAGTTCTAATTTCCCGAGAAGTGCATATATTTTAATAGATTTTGCAAAACATATTTGCAAACTATAATATCACTCACACAAGGATTATCCATGATTTTCAATAAGTTGCAAAACACATTTGCACACTTTTAGAATCATGACACAATATGTGAGTTTTAACCATTTGCAAAATACATTTGCAAATATAAGGCTCATACTACAAAGAATGAAAACATGGACTTTAAATACTTGAAAATACATTTACAATGTATAGTCCCATGTTATAAGGATTCAACACATGAGCCACAACAATTTGTAAAATACATTCGCAAATACAAATCTCATGCTAAGAAGAGTTAGAGCAAGTGAGGTTGAGCTATCAACACATGATGAGATTCAAGCTACTAGACATGACCCCTCTTAATAGTACGGCAACCTATACTAGCAACACAGTCTTTCAACCAAATATCAAG
Organism: Dendrocalamus sinicus; assembly: GCA_036346575.1. Lineage (NCBI taxonomy): Eukaryota > Viridiplantae > Streptophyta > Magnoliopsida > Poales > Poaceae > Dendrocalamus > Dendrocalamus sinicus. Next base: position 23,662,166 of record CM070653.1, on the reverse strand, counting down.
ACCGATAAAAAATTAGGAACACATTCTTAGTTCTAGCTAGCCATACCTTTGCCTTAAGGCATAACCTTGACATGTATTAACTCATAATGCATATTTTACTTCAAATCCATCAACACATGATGGATCTTTACTTGACTTGATGATCAACACATGATCATCACCTCTTGGACATGCATCAATACATGAAGTCATCCCAAGTTTTCTCACTTGTGGAACCTAACATATTCATCCAACTCATGTGAAAGCATCTAGGCCCCTAAACATGGATTGGGTAATTAATAAATGTATGTGAATATGGACTGACATGTTTATTAAGTGTTTAAGAAGGTTTAGTCCCTAAAATGAAGACAAAACGCATGCTAAGGATCAACATGAAGATCAAAGTGGCTCAAGGCAAAGGTATATGTAGAGTAGGATCCTCTTTTTAGCTTTACCAGTCTTAGAAGAAAGATGGAAGACCTGATAATAAACTAAATATCGTACCATAAAGAGGGATCATGGCAAGTAGCTTGATAACATATTCTTGTGCCATTTGGATCAATCTAGGATCATGCATTCCTTGAAAAGCATATATGATAGCCAAATCGTGTTCATCTCGAAAATGCAAGTATCGGAGATTCAACGGCGGAATTACCATAGAGTGGCGATCGCAGCCTCAAACGGTACTTCCGGCGCTTGGAAGCACTGAAAAACCGAGCAGAACCTTTGTTTTCCAGAGAGCATCCTCGGAATCGATCGGTGCTCTGTCCGAACAACCAGAAGTACTTGCGTGCAAATCGCGGTACTTCTGCTTCCCGGAAGCTCCGGCAAAACCTAGCAAAGCCTTTTTTTCCAGAGAGCACCCTCGGGATGATCTTGAGTCTGCGGCAAATGAAAGTACTGAGATTTTCAACAGTGACACTACTGAAAAGCGGTAGTATCATAGCCTTAAATGATACTTCCAGAGCACGGAAGCTCCGAATAAGCCGAGCAGAACCTTTTTTCTAGAGAGCGCCAATGGCTTCGGATCAAACGGAAGTACCGTGCCGACTTCTCGGAACTTTCGGTTAATGGAACTACTGGTTTTTCAATGGAGGTAGTTCCACGTTGACTTTCAACGGCTAGATCAGAAGCTCTGACATAGCCGTTACTACCATGTCAGAACAAGTGCGGAAGTATCGGCCATTGGCCTGCGGTACTTCCGCTCGCCCTGAATTTATTTGGAATTTTCTTGTAACGACTAGTTTTGGTTGGTAAGGGTATAAATACCCACTCACCGGCTCAAGGACAGTAAGAATACACTCTATTGAACATCTTTGAGCATTGAGCATTCACTCCGCACCTCTTTTTCTCATTGTGCATTTATTTGATGTGGTTGAGCCAAACATGTGCACTGCATCTTTAAAATGATCCTTTGTCACTTGATTGTCATCAAGCGAAGATTGTGATCTTTTACTCTTGGTGTTTGCCGACACCTTGATGACTTGGTGGAGTTTGCACGGTGACTTCTTCAAGAAGGTGGTTTGGTGTCCACTATCTTCGGAGTGAAGGAAGGATAACTACTAGTGGATTGAGGAGCTGAGGCTTAATTCGTGGAGCCGGTCCAATTTGTTTGGACTTTCCTCAACGTGGACTAGGAAAAACCGGCAAGTTTCCGATCACCATGGTAAAAACATCATGTGTTTATTGGTTACCTCTTGTCTCTTTTTCAGCTCTTGTATATTTAGTATGCTGTGATTATTTACTTGTGCTAGAGTCTCTTGTAGAGATTTATACTTGTAGTGCCATAAATTTACTAGAATTGTGTAGGTTTCAATTGCTTTAAATTTCTGCCTTATTAAATTTGTAAAAATTAATTAGAATGCAAGAAAATTTTAAAACCTCCTATTCACCCCTCTAGTCAGTTATCCTTGATCCTACATCATGGAAAATATTAGTCCACAAAAAAATTTATCATTAATTACCAAACTTCACCATTAATTCATAATAGATAGACTAGATTCTACAATCTTTCCTTTTTGATAATTCATGACAATCTCAATAAATAATAAGATAAAAAATTTTGCGAGTATACATCATGTACACAACATTTGTATACTCTAAGATAAGCTTTTAAAGTAAATCTTACTTATCTGGTTATTATTAATCATCTAACCATTAACATATAATAGAAGAACTAGATGACAATCCGATTATGAGTATATATGAACTACACAAGTTATGTATACTCAAGGGATATATTTCAAAGTAAAGATCCTTAATATGTATAAATGGAATATGAATCAACTAATAAAACCACAAAACATAGAGTGAGCTCCTCTAAATATGTGCATACAAGTATGTATTGTGAAAGCATATGCACATATTCAAGTTTGACTTATTTGGTGAAGTTCATTCTATATTTCGGATCTGAGAAATGCAATAAGATAAGAATGTGATATTGAATGCATACCTCTTATGTTTTTTACCTTTTCAACCAAATGAGCCTAAGCAATATCATGATCAATAAATATGTTAGTCTCATAATTATATTTGTCATTATTACCAAAACTAACTTAATAGAGCTTGAACTTACAACTAGGCTTGAATTGAGAGGGAGTTTTGGATGACCAAGACTACTTTCTTAAACTTCTTGCTTGGGGTGGTTGCATAAGACTTGAGATCAAGCAGATGGCTAAGAAAATAAAATTTTGTGAAAATGGTTGTAGCTCAGCTAAAACCAATAATGAATTTCAAAGAAAAATACCAAATGTGCTAAAATTGCTCAATTACAAGTGGTATCACGTGTTTAAACAAAATGTTTGAACTTTGAACTTATAACACTATAAATTGACTCAATTATAGTTTGTTGATTCTATTTAGAATATTGACATGTCTTGGCTCATTTTTGGATCATTTGGCTAAACTATGAATTTGAGCACTCGACGTGTTGCAAAGCTATTTAATTTTAGATCATTGCTTATTTGGTTTTAGCTTGGCTATATATAGTTTGTCATTATCTAGATATCACTTTCACTTTTTATGGTTTGGTATAATACTTGAAGAGTTACTTTGGATAATGCTAAAAATAAATAAAATACAACCACTTCATTTTATTCATGCTCTATCTTCTTCTATCTTTTGATGACTCCATTGTCAAAGGGGAAAAGAATAGTAAAAATGCATATCTAGAGCAGGTTTTGAAGTTTTTGTGCAACCTTTGCTAGGTTGGAGCTTTTGATTGATTCTCACCATAATCAAGATCAAATAGAATAATTATTCTTTCATATGGATCCGAGTAAGCTTTCCTTACTCATTTGATTGATTTGAAGTCTTTTGTGAAAAACTTGTTATTTTTAGTAGCTTCACTCCATTTCTGCTTCATATGGTCATTTTCAATTATTGCATTACCATTTTGAAGCACTATTTACAAAATTCTTCTTATTGCCTAAAACCACTTCTTATTTGCATTTTTTAGTATTGTTAATGGGCTCATCAAGGGGGAGATTAAATGATCATGTGAGAAGGTTCAGTTTAATGTTGTGATGAACCATTACAATGTTTCTGGAGTGGTTATTCGAATTTGCAAAATAATGCTTTCCAATTGGGTCGCTTGTCGAATATTCAGTTAAGCGGTCCGATCGCCTTATTTGGGCGGTCGACCGTGCTTCGCTATGAATGGTAGTCGGGGGCGTGGTCCACGATTGGTAGTAAATAGTCCAAACAGCCTTGTGTTGGGCGGTCTGAGTGGCAGATCGATCACGGCAAATTGACGACAATAGGTCAAGCACGGCAGAACAACCACGGATGGTCAAAAGGTATAATGTCTAGTCAATGGTCGAAAGCTACAGTGTCTGGTTGATAATCTGTAGCTATAGACTTTGTGATCGATTGCCATAGACTTTGCGATTTGTTGTCATACTCGTAGGCTTTGCGATCGGTTGCCGTAGGCCTCACGGTCGGTATTCATAGGCTTTGAGTGCTTCAATTCTTGTATCCTTTGAGTATCTTGAGTACTCATGTTAGACCGACCAGCGGTCTAGTCTGCCTGTGCATGGTAGTCAGACTGGTTTCTCTCGGTGGTTTGAGGTTGATTTTTGCAAAACATGGAAATTGAGTCATGGATTGAGTTGGAGTGTCTTGGGTCATTACATTAAGGTTGCATGATGCATATTTTAGCTAACATGAGTCAAGTTGTGAAGAATTTGTGCTAAAAAATGATTTATTTGTCTTTGTATGTGTATGGTCGCTTGGAGTCACCATGATCAACGGCGAGAATTAGGGCTACGTTTAGAGAAGAGCCGAGGTCCAGAACGATCAAGAATGCCGGGTGGGATGGTGAGCACAAGCATGGCACGAGAAGGGTAGGAAATATTGAAGCGAGGTCAAACATTAGCCAAAATATCGGAGTTTGCTCGGATCAAAACCACGGCGTGTGGGGGTGCGTTGGAGAGCGGTTTAGGTCAAAGTGGAGCTATTTTGATCAAGACAGATTAAGGCTAAAGATTTAGTGGATACAGGCTTATACGCTTTGAAAAACGTGCATAAGTGAATATGTATGTGGGGTTAACGGGTTTCTCCATTGTGATAGTGGATAGGATCCACTAAGGGTTAGGTGTGGCTGGTTGCCCACCTATTTAAGGAATTGGGATGGAAATATGTGGTAATTCATCCAACCTATCTCTCTTGTGTCTTTATGTCTAGGGTTAGGATTTGAGAGTGGAGTGTCTCAGAAACTTTCCTCTTCAAGCAAAGAATAGAATCAATCTTTTGATCATCTACATGGCTATTTCTTATCTTGATTTTCTCTTGATTTGGTTGATTTTTCCTCTCATCGTATCCCTCTTCTTGATCTTGCTATGACAAGGACATATAAGAGATGGAGATAATCTCAGAAAATCTATCTCTAGCTACCTATCTAGGCACTTTGGTAGCAAATTCATCAAGAAACTCTGGTTTTGCACTTTTTGATCTTTCAGGTGGTTTCTTGATCTGAGGGTTTTTAGCTTGATTTTGTTAGTGTTTTAAGTTGTTGTGATATGTGGAAGCATATCCAAAGCCATCTTGGATATCCTCTACCTACGAGCAAACCCCTGATAATTGATTTTGGTTTTAAGTCACTTTTGGTGCACACTTGCTGAAATATCAAAAAGGTCTCAATTATTGATGTGGGTTTTTGCAATCTATGGATGGAATAGACTCCTGAGACCTTATGCAATATGTGTACAAAGTTTTACGGCTTTTGAATCATTTAATCAAAAGTTACGTGAATTTGTGATCTTGCGGTCGTGCTAAAAACCCTGTTCTTCGACTTATTTTGACCACTTTGTTTTTCGACCACTCACTAGTCGTTCTTCAACTTGCTTTGATCATCTTGGTTTTTGACCACTCGTTGGTTGTATTTCTACTTGGTTCGACCATATTGATTTTCGATCATTAACTGGTCATCGATCACTTTGGTCTTATTTCGATCACATTGGTTTTTAACTACTCATTGGTCTTAAACCACATATTTGTCTTCGACCACTTTGGTCTTTTTTATCATACTAATTTTTCTTTGTCAAATGAGTCTATGTTGATTTATTTTTTTACTCTTGATCTTCATAGCATCTCATAATTATTAAAGTAAAGATTAAAAAATACTTAAAAATTTAAGACATTTTTTTATTGTCATCTTCGATCGTACAGCGTGATCATCCTTATCGATGGATCATTATTCTCTCGTTCGCGTACCATCCACTCGGAAAAAGACGGCCATTATTCGAGGACTCGCTTCGCAGTTCTGCCTATACATCGGATCCGTGCAATCTGCACCGATTTAATAGTGAAATAGTGAGTCCTCGCGTAGAAAATTAATGTTTCTGGAGGGTTTAGTTTTGGCCTGTTCCAAATAGCATGTTTTCCGGTTTTCGGAGGCTAAAACCCGTTTGTAACGTATTATTTTTTTAACATATTTTCTTCTTATTTTTTATTTTTTATATTATTAATAAAATATAACGGTGTGTTTTTATTTTTTTAATTAAATAACTCAGAAAAACTAATTATATTTTAAAAGCCACGTCACTCTTAAAAAAAGGCCTATGTTCTCTCCTTTCGTCAACTTCTAGGACCGGTTGTACTTCTTTGGTAAGCTAAGCTCCAGCACGAGGGTGCCCACGGCGAAGGAGGAACCGAGAAAGGTGGCCGGGGGAATATTCTGCCATTGCCATCACAAAGTGTTGGTGGTCAATACCTGCATGCACGACGCCTTACTCTCCTGGCTCAAACCAAATCCTGTCGTCACAGCTCGCGTTTGCGAGCGCTGCTGCCTTGTCTTCTACAAGCTTCGGTGCAAAGTTGATGACAGATGTGCTGCAACTTTAACAGCAAGGAAAACCGATGGATTCTGCTCCTGTGCAAACATAGCTCTAGCTGCTAAGAAACTGACAAAATGGCAGAAATTCTACACTGCATTTTTTTTGGACTTCTCCATCAACTGAGTCAGTTATCGACATGACCGGATAGCGTTACCACGTGGAGTACATACAGAGTAGCCGCTGATGCCTTGGGTGTCAGGGTGTGCATATTTTCCTTTCCATGCATGCATCGCTCTGAGTTGCATTGCATACATGCATATCCTGAGACATTTGAGATTTGACATTGCAAAACGCAAGAACAGCTAGCTAACTTCCTCCCTACTTTTTTAGTCGACGTATTTTATTTTCTATAGCCTTCGAGATATAATTTTAATCACTATTTTTAATAAGTTTATACTAAGATATACTAATAAAAGTATAATATTATAGAAGTATTTTTAACGATAAATTTAATGATATAATTTTCGTATAACCAATTTAGATATTTTGAATCTATTAATAATTAAACTTTGAAAATTTTAATGTCACGGATTTTAGAAAATTAAGTAAAAAAATAGGAGGATACTTATTTGTAGCCTGACATCTGTGTCAAGTTTGATTCCTTGGGGCCTTATGTAATGCCCGACAACATGGCAGCACCGGACATGGGCATGCAGTATTTATTTGCACTTCGACAGGTTCATCCGTTGTCATTGACGTTATGTGCTTTGTTTATGTTCTAATCCATTTCGCCGAAGATACACGCGTATGTATGCATTGTTCCCAAACAAAACTTCGCATGATCCTCTAAAAATAACTACTTTGCATAATGATGCTGCGGCGACTATACAAGCCTATAGGGCTACATGTTGTACACTTGCACTGGATAAACTTTTAGTCCTGAAGAGCAATGGACAGGCACGTTGTTTGCATAACATGAGTGGCGACGTTTTAGGCGCCACGTTAGAATGACCGTAGAATCGTGGAGCACAGTAAGCAGAGAGGTATTGTCGCTGTCTTTGGAGATTGCTTGCCATTGTTAAACTGGGCGTCTCCAAAGACCCTTTTCGTGTTGATTTTTATTTCTAAATTTTCTATAATAAATAGATTTTTTTATAGTATCTAATTTTTAAACGGAGTATCTTTTTTAAGACAGAGTCTACTAGTCAATTATAATATACATTATATCGACTTCATTTATATTGGTCAAAATCGTAGTGAGTTTTTCTCTCCATTCGATTCTCTATAAGTTGTTACTATTTATAAACTAAAATCAAAACCCATCAATAAAAACTAATATGAACAAGCTCTCAAACACCTAACGACAGGCGCATATATATGGTTTTACCATAAACTATCGACGGTCTTGACCTATATTATATGCATGGTTTCCTCTGAAATTATGAATCCTTCAGAAAAAGAAACAATCATCTAAGAGCAAGTACAATAATGCTGATTAGGTCGTCTCTAGCGAAATTCACATCAACATAATCCTAAATGGAAGAGAGAGAAAAGAGGAGAGAGAGGCAAGCTGCCCCTCATGCAAGAGGTGACCTCTAGCACATCATACGAGGAGAGAGAGGCAAGCTGCCTCTCATGCAAGAGGTGACCCCTGATATATTTATACAAGTATTAAATGTTTGAGTGCTTTAGTAGAGGTAATCTCTACTCAACTTATTGTATTAGCTACCTCCACCATGAACCACTTGTACTCTTTTGCTTATTTGGCTAGTCCTAGAGGTGGCAGCCACCTCTTCTTATTAAACTTGCTCTAACTGACATGTACTAATTAATTCCTTTGGTTGTTCAAACTAGTTAAGCTCGTCAAGTGAAATGATATATAGCCAGTATTAATCGTACGAAATGGTCTCTTTCCAGAATTTGTTTATCAAATTAATTGAGTGATTTATTTTGAGAAATCATTTCAGTTATATAAATCATGATTGCTGATTAATTGCACCCAGAATACTGTGTGTTCCGTCAGTAGTGGTGGTTGGTATGTTTAGAAGCTTCAGAGATTTGGCATCGACCCCCAACTGAAAAACAGCATGGAAAAGCTATATTCTTCATTCTTCCTTTCTTTTCTAAAAGAAAACAGCTTATATCCTTCAAATGCAGACGATGTATGCATCACAAACGCTAAACGAAATACTAGCGCCAAAATATGAATACTTTTTCAGTAGTGTTCAATTAGCTAGTGTATTGAATGGTAGATGATGGTGGTACATGCGAGATTCAGACCTGTGTGGCGACGACATATGACATTGCTGGAAATAATACTGTTTACTGTCCCGACACCACGTCTACACGGGCACTCGTTTTCAGGGAGGTCAAGATAAGAACGTAATCAATAGGCACTCCCCTGACCCCAAAGACACCTCTCTCCAACTCTTCCTATATATACATGCGACCTTCCATGTATCCATCCATACAGACATACAAACACGCATCACATTGTCATTTAGTTGTCCTTCCTGTTGAGCCATCGAACACTTGAACACCAGCGTCTCGTGTTCAGAAGAACAGAGCTTTGGAGCTAGCCTGTCTTAATTTCACCGTGTTTTGGTTTGTTGGAGGAGAGGCTAATTTCGTGGGTGCAATAAATTAAGGGAGAGTAAGAGATGGAGGATGTGTTGAAGTTCTTGTTTGGAATTTCTGGTGAGTGTTATTTTTCTTCGTTTGTATGGTAGTAACATGTTTATCTTGTATTCCTAAAAAACATGCTTATCTTGTAAATTTTTGTTGGTTTTAGTTAGTGGATGTTCTTGTTGGGTCCCTTCAACTTACTGCTCGGTTGTGTTATTTCAGGCAATGTCATTGCTCTCTTTCTCTTCCTATCCCCGGTGTAAGTATCTGATGTATCACCATCTCTTTTGGATCAGTTGCTTCTTTCTCTCCTTTTTTTTTGCAAGGAGGATCAACTGATGTTATTTACAAGAGAGGGTTAGAAAATGGAGGTGAAAAGAAAGCAAGGCATTTCTGGATTACACTTTTCTTCCTCTGTATTTTGACCTGATTCAGTGAGTTCAGGAAACATATCATTTCTGAAGGGAAAACCCACATGAATGACATGCACAACCTTCGTCTTAGCTAAAGAAGATATCCCCATCGACTAGTTCATAAGAAAGAGCTAGAATTTGGGGAGTCCATGCATCTCTTACTTTACTTCGTTTATTCTAGTAATTTAAGCTAGAAACTTCGGGCAATTCCACCTGTACATATTGCCGCCTTCAATTCCACATAAGTCCTTTTCTTTGTGCAGTTCTGACAATATTCTATTCCTTTAATTTCGGGAAAACACGTTGCAATTTTTACTGCTGCTGCCTGCAACAATCTTACCGAATTGATGTTCTGCTTTCAGCATCTAATTAATTTGTTAAAAAAAACATTTTTTTCACAGGCCTACCTTCTGGAGGATCATTCGGAGGAAATCAACAGAGGACTTCTCCGGGTGCCATACAACATGACACTCCTCAACTGCCTCCTCTCCGCATGGTAAACTTCTCGAAATTTTCAGAGTTTTTTTGAAACGTAATTTCTCAGAGTAACTGATATAAGTTACACGGCACATGCATGGTAAGCTACTAAGCTTCCATATATACATTCTGGAAGAAAGCAGTCAAAAATATGCTAAAAATATGAATGAACTAGTTTGATTTGATATAGCTTGTTTGGGCCACACCATGAGTTTGGAGATCCATCTTCTATCATCTCGATTGATTCTTGTCCTGCCACGTGGCTCAGTGAAGGGCAATGGTCGGTGACATCAATATGTGTGGACCATACATGTTGTCATCGGCCTGGCTATGCAGAAACATGCGGGCAAATTTCCATACAAGTTGAACAAAAACTGTAATATACGGCTAATAAAAAGGTTTAAACATACCCTGCGTACGTAAACAGGCTAAGTAGGACGGCTACCTACTACGGTTAATCGTTCTTGGTTAATTTTGAAGGTACGGGCTGCCGTTCGTGTCCCCGAACAACATCCTGGTGTCGACGATCAACGGCGCGGGCGCGGCTATCGAGACGGCGTACGTGGTGATCTTCCTGCTGTTCGCGTCGAGCAAGAAGACGAGGCTGCGGGCGCTCGGCCTCTCGTCGGCCGTCGCGGCGGTGTTCGCGCTCGTGGCGCTCGTCTCGATGCTCGCCCTGCGCGGCCAGGGCCGCAAGCTCTTCTGCGGCCTCGCCATGACCATCTTCTCCATCTGCATGTACGCCTCGCCGCTTTCCATCATGGTACGTGCACGGTTCTCTGATCTTCGTGCGAATTAGCTAGCTTCTCATCAATGGTAACTTGGTTTGATGTGAGATTTGCGGATGTTAATTACAAGTGCTGATTTGGGAATCGATCGACTGATTGTTGCAGAGGCTGGTGATCAAGACGAAGAGCGTGGAGTACATGCCGTTCTTGCTGTCGCTGGCGGTGTTCCTGTGCGGCACGTCCTGGTTCATCTACGGCTTGCTCGGCCGCGACCCCTTCGTCGTGGTAAGCACGCACAGCTCAACTTCCAGAAATTAAGCCTGCCCGATCGAGATCGATTGATTCTTCTCTCGATCCCATGCCTCGCTCGATCGATCGGACACCACGTCAAACAAACTGTGCACAAGAACATACTACTGTCACTGTCGTTGCCTTAATCTTGATTACGTTCGCAGTAATTAATTGCTGGACTTTCTAGGCTTTTTCTGCGTTAGTTGCCGTATCCTTGTCTTGGGCTCGGCCATGTCTGTGACCACTGGGTGCTCTTGCGGTCTTGCCGGCCGGTTCATCCACACTCGTTTGCGCCGGGGTGCAAATGCGCGATGCGTGCGTAAAGTGCGTGGCCGCCGGCCACGCACGGCCACACGCACGCACGCAGCCGTCGCCTTTGTGCATAACCTTGTAACGCAAGCGGAATCGTATACCGAATGATCTCGGCATCATGCCTTGGGCTGACGAGTGGTGCGTGCTGTTTCTGTCTTTGCTTCTGGCAGATCCCGAACGGGTGTGGGGCTTGCTCGGCGCCGCGCAGCTGATCCTATACGCCATCTACCGGAACAACAAGGAGGCCCCGGCGGCGGGACGGCAATAAGCAGGGTGACGACGTGGAGATGGCCGACGCGAAGAGCAGCAACAGGGTCGCCGCCGACGGCGCCGGTGAGTCGACGGCCGGCAAGATGGGAAGCCAAGTGTAGATCGATGAGCAACATATGTATGCAAGATGTACAGATCGGATTTAATAATCCGAATCTCCTGTGTATTTTGAGTTAGTATCTGGATCAACAGCTAGTTTACATAATAATATCGGCAAATGTCATATCTATATATACTTAACAATAAAAGAGTACTTAATATTATATAAGTAATCATGAATAAATTTTATGATCAATTTTTACATAACGGATCGACAGGCCAAATAAAATTGTTCATAATAAAACAATGTAAAAGTAAGTAAACCAAAAGGGGTCGGCAACCAACCAGTACTAAACCTAATTTTGACCTTTGTCTTACATGTCATAGCCGAAAGAATGGATAAATCTATATACCGGGCCATCACTTTCGTCATCTAAAACCACATATTATACAATAACAAATACAAAAGTACTCAGAAGTCGCTATAACATAATGCAATCGTGTCTGCATACACACACACATGCAAGGCTTGTCAAAGTAAGGGTCTTATGTCTCTTTAGTATAAAGCCAATTTTTCAAATATACTAATTTATTTAATTTTTAAACATATGATTTAGACATTTTTAACGTTAAAATCAATATCCATTTTTAGTCAATTTCATCGCGAGCGAAATTCCTTGCTTTCATTTCCATTTAAAAATTTGATTACCGCAACCATTACTAAGTAATTATTTATTTATGAAAACTACATAAGTGTAACGCTTTTCTACACTTTTGCCCATGTTTAGAGCACGCCTATTCGAATATATTTTTAACACTTTGTAGAGATTGTATAATTTTATCCATAAGATACGATTAACTCATAATATCATCCACTACACGCTTTCATAGGCGTGCGACTAAGAAAATCATAACAAACCTTTTACAATGCTTAGCCTCGATGCTTGCTCCCTCTCCAAGGTGAATCCTCAACACCGACGACATGCTGACTGCTCCCATTTTGGGTTACGCCCACCCTAACGCTTCCTTCCGGGCTATGTTTTCAATGACGGAACCAGTTGTTAGGTAGTCTATGGCCCTTCATATTTACGAAATCCACATGTGCAGTGACTGTTACAGGTCACTCCCACCAGCCACAATAGAATTTCAGAAATCCACATACCAATCTAAAAGCATAGGATTCACGCTAAGCTAAGCAAATTAGTGGAATATGTCCATCCCATTACTAGACTTGTGGTTGCATGATTTATGTGTAGAAAAGAGAAGCACAAATATTTAGTCCTTAAATGACTCAAACGAGACCAACCACAAACCCAAAGCTCGTGCATCCCTATATAGCTATTCAAGAAAAAGACATGTGTAATCCCCGCACGACCCATTCAAAAGGACATGTGCGGTCCCGCACATCCAATCCAAAAATGACACGAATAATCCAAAATGACACATACAAATCTGATTAACAATTTTAAAAATAACATGTGTAATCCCTACACGACTAATCCAATATGTTCAATCCTCGCACCGGTCTCCAACCAACTACTCGTCCGACTCTCCACCATTTTAGAATATTTTTTGTTTCCAGAGTAACCATGTTATCATTCTCAATATCATGTTTTCAAATTTAGTTGGCAATTTTTGTATTGTACTTCATTTAACCACTAAGACATTTCTAAGCACAACCATAATCTACTAAAGTTTAACCAATGGTAGAGTATTATCATTGTAAGTATCATAAGACAACATGGTAAGGGAATATCAATATTTTAAGGAAGGGGAATATTAGGTAATAAGTGCATGGTGTAGCTAAGCAAGTAATGTTTGACATAACATTTTATGTAAATAACTATATTCAGCATGCACTTGTATTTGAAAGTAAAATACTTGAATTTAAAAACTAGGTTCAATGTGGCCAATTATAAGGACTTGCCCTACCAAATATGGCTAGTGTATTATCTTGTTTATCAACAACGGGGGCGTCTGAAGTGTCAAAGTCTATACACGTAAACTCATTCATATTCAATCCAACATTCAAATAAAAGTCAAATAAACTTCAAAAATTACGATTTTGGTGACGTTAGAAAGGTTTTTAATTTATATAAATTTAAAAATAAAAATCACTGGTTGCAATTAAATTGAGAAAGTTATGGCATTTCTAAGTTTGGCACGAGGGGAATTCCATAAATTCAAAAATCTCTCGATGTGGGGTCGGTTGGAATTTCTTTTCCTTTTTAAATTATTTATCTTAAGAAAAATGTTGAGGGGCTAACAAGTGGGGTCCAATGGATTTTAATTTATTTCATAATTATTTTTATTTGGGAAACTCGGAGAGGCTAATAAGTGTGGTCATGGTTCATATGGACTCGGTCCACACAACTATTTACAGAGAGCGGGATCCATATGTCAGTGACACGGTCCACAGACTTGGTTTATGTTTTTGTTTAAATGCTGCATGATCCACATGCCACTGATTGCTGGGTTTTAAACCAGGTTAATTAAGATTCCTAATCAATAGGGCACACATGTCATACTAATATTAATCACCTGATTAATGGTTAATTTAATCACTGTGTTAACTAACTTTCTAACCAACGGGCTCCACTGGTTAGTGAAACTAATCAGGGCAACAGAGGAGTTCATGGTGGAACTTTTTGGCGAGCTCACCAGTGGCGAGGGGAAGGTCAACATGCTTGGCTAAAGGCAAAAATGAAATGAACAGCTAAGTGTTACCTATTAGTGGTGTCGACACTCGTGAGGTGCATCACAACGGCTAACCAACGACACTAGGCAAGTGGTGTGACAAAGAAGGCGTAGAGCCAAGCTCAGCCAAAGTTAAGGGCACAATAGGTTCAAGTGGGTTGCCTCGGTGTTTTGGGCATGGCTTGGGGACCTAGGGTAGCCTGGATTGAGGTCGGCGGTAAGCAAGACAATGGCAACATGGTCGGTGACGCCGAGGGTCGATTTTTCTTCCTAACTTCTTCAAATTGAAGGTGGTTCCATGATGTACAAGCTAAGACAGAGTTAATAGAGCAACGCTCATGGCATTCCGCATTGCATGCCGTGCTATCCACGTTGGCGCGGCGAAGAAGGGTGATCATGGTCAGGCATTACAAGCATTCTAAGGTCCGGGCTAGTCTATAAGGTTGGCTTTCAGCTGAATTGCAAGGGCGGAAAAGGCTTACCAAGATCTCAGTGAGGCACGAGAACACAAATGGTGAGGAGCTGGTTTGCGCGAGGAAGACGAACGTGTTTTGGCAGCTCTAGGGCATGACAAGGCAATTAAAGGGTGCGTTAGCATAAGGGGGTCAAGGCGAAAAGAATGATACAATGCAAAGGTGGAGCTTACCCAAGCGAAGAAAATGGGTGATGAGGTCGGCGACGAGGACGCCGCCTTCAGCTTTCTAAGGGCAAGGTGCAAGGGAAGGTGAGCACAATGTATAGGGGATGAGACAAACTCAGAGTGTTTGATGGCGTCGCTGGAGACTCGCTAGATGGCGAGGAATCAAGCGGCGAGCTCGCGCCTGCACGTAGGGAAGATGGGAAATACTCTCTTCTGGGCGATGGGGTGTGTAAGCTCTGACAAAACACTAAGTGAGTGAGTCCAAGGTTTTGACATGCAAGGATCAGCTTACATAGGGGCGAGGAGGGAGAGAGGGCGGGCACCATGAAAGGCTTTGGGCGCTGGGTGAGAGAACGCGTGAGAGAACAAGCTGGCGATGGGACAAGGTCACAGCATGTAAAGCTCAAGGCGCAAAGGGCTTCACATACAAACACATGCGAGAGGATGAGCTCGGATGCACATGAGAGAGAGAATGAGAGGAGAAAGAAGCACAGTGTTGGTTGAGTGAACGAGCGGCAGGTGATAGGCCGCTTGGCTGGGCCACAACGGGAAAAGGGAAGGAAAATGGGTCAAGGCAAGTGGATTTCATTGATGGTAGGGATGAAAATAATTAAGATTTAAACTTAATTTCTGATTTCTAAATTGAGTTTGAATTTGTAATTTGAATTTTAAGAAAATTTGCACACAAAATTTTTGAAAATTTCTCGTTTTGGAAAAAATTCTCAACATCCAATTAACTTTGAGAAATTTTGAATTTGTATTTTTGGGCCAAAGAAATTATTTTTAAACAATGCATCAAAATTTTTAGGAATTCATAAAAATCATGCTTGTTTATTTTTGAACAAAAATTGTGTGCCTCATGCATGGAATCCGCTTACTAGCAAGCTTGTTAGGGTGTGTTTGGTTCGTGGATGGATGTTGTATCGTATATCCCGATCGAGTGGATGCAAGTGAGTGGAATCGTATTTAAAAAGAAGATGTTTGGTGAGGTTGCATGAGCGGATGCAAAAACCGAGATGCTGTTTGGTTGCTCAGTATGAGCGGATACGATCTACCAAACTCGAGAGGTCGACATGTGGGACCGCATAAGATACATCAGATCAACCCATCCAGATGGCCGTGAAGCTCATTTTGAGCGTATCCACCCATCCAGATGAGGGTATATTTTGCATCCGCTCATGCAAGCTGCATCCACTCATACAGCAACCAAAGTGCTCTTTCTCGATTATACGGATCCACTCGATCGGGATTTAAGGAGATTGTGCAACCACACACACCCTTAGATTAGCTGCGTGTTCGTGTTCTCTAACCTCCGCCGCCGCTTTCCTTTCGTTGTTTCTCTAATCGCTTAGGGGATCGCTTGTGTCCTCTTGCATCGTTAGCGTGCGCTTGGTTGTGGGATCATGGGGACGGGATGATCCATCCCCAATTTCATAGTGTTTGGATTGAGTCGGTGGGATGAAATGGGGATGGATCGCCCAAAACATGAGAATCGGGGACAGCACCACCAAGAAATTGGTGGACGGGGCCGCCCTCATCCCCGACGCGCCACGTGCCTCGCGCGTGGGAAACCTTGTGCGGTCACCCCCTCGCGGCTCCGCTCCTCCCGCTTCTCCTCCCGGTCATTCCTGTTCTCCCGACCGAAATACTCCCGCCCCTTCTCGATCTCAGCCGGCGGCCTCGCGCCGCAGAGGTCCAGCGCGGCCGCCGTCTCAAGGAAAGCCAGCGCGCGCATCACCGGCTGGACGGGTAAGTTGGCACACACAGCTCCTCCATCCCGCCGCCCGCCGCCGCCTCTCCTAGTGGCGCGCGCTGCGTTCTTCTGAGGGCGTGTACGCATCAACATCAGTGATTTTTGCCTTCTTGGGTTTGGATTTGTGGGATTCATGTTTCTTTTCTTGGGTTTGGATCCAGGATTCTTGCGGCTGGTTTGGCTTGATCCGTCCCCGATCTTCACACCCGCGACGGCACTCTTCCTCAACGTCAAGGACAAGCCGGCCGCGAGATCTCGCTGCCTTGCAAGGTATGGAAACCCTATCCCCTCCCTCTCTGCCCCCTCCGATCACTCACGGCTCACGCCACACCCGAACTGGCGCGGCTACGGTTCAGTCGCCCTAAACCCTAGCACTCTCCTTCCAAGCCGCCGATCCCTACCGCCTGTCTCTACTGCATTGTATACACATGTTGAGATTGAGATTGAGATGATTTTGCGCAGACACAATATTGATATTGAGATGATTTTGTGCAAGAAACAATATTGAGATTGAAATGATTTTGTGCAGAGTATTGATATTGAGCAAAGAGACATCGATATTGAGATTGAGATTTCCATCAGAAACTTGGTTGATTGTGCGCTTTTTATGCTTGTGATTGATATTGATTGTGAGATTGAAATAAAGACATATGCTTAGTTTTTTATTAAACTTGTTGCAACTAAGGTGGGCAAATATCATGACATGGAGACATGTTTTTTGTGTTTGCTTCATGTATTGTAGATGGACAAAAGGAGAAAGCTTTTAATTTTGCTCTGGGATATATGATTTTAGCAATGATGGCCATGATTATTGAGTCTAGAAAACGTAAACGGGATGCAAGGAGAGTAGGAATAACATATGGACCTATGGATGAAAGGGACAGGATGAGACTTGAGTACCTCGACAACAAAATTTGGAAAGACGATACAACTTGTGTGAACATGCTAAGACTTAATAGAGCAAAGTTCTTTCGGTTTTGTAACCTTTTTAGGAATCGTGGTTTGCTTGAAGATACCATCCATATGTGTGTTGAACAACAAGTGGCTATGTTTCTAAATACAGTGGGGCATAACCTTAGGAATAGATTAGTTGGAACTAATTTTGATAGATTCGGAGAAACGGTTAGCTGTTATTTGAACAAAGTACTTCGTGCCATTAGTGAGCTACGAGGGGAACTAATTAGGCCTCCTTCATTGGACACTCCAAGCAAAATAGCAGGGAACCCAAGGTGGGATCCTTACTTTAAGGTGAGGCTCATCCCTACTTCCTTGTAGTTTCTGTAGTAATATAATCTTATCTGACCCCTAATCTTTTTATGATTTTATTGAACACATAATAGGATTGTATTGGAGCTATTGATGGCACACATGTAAGAGCCTCTGTTCGTAAGGAAATGGAACACTCCTTTCGTGGTAGGAAGACCTATGCGACTCAAAATGTAATGGCCGTTGTAGATTTTGATCTCCGGTTCACCTATGTCTTGGCTGGTTGGGAGGGGACGGCACATGATGCTCTAGTTTTAAGAGATGCTCTAGAGCGTGAGAATGGCCTTCGAGTGCCACAAGGTAATAGATTAATACTACCTCAGTACTACCTCAATTGTCCATAAAAATGTTGAAATGTAGACAATGACCAACTTGTTTACCATATGTTAGGCAAATTCTACCTAGTTGATGCTGGATATGGAGCCAAGCCGGATTTTTACCCTTTTTCGTGGTGTACGCTACCACTTGAATGAATGGGGAATAATCCAGGCAAAATGAGCAGGAGTTGTTCAATCTTAGACATTCATCTCTTCGTGTCACAATAGAGCGTGCATTTGGGTCACTTAAAAGGAGATTCAAAATTCTTGAT